>CM029404.1:37254310-37856810 GCA_017139565.1 Luffa aegyptiaca | reverse complement strand
AATTCCTCTCTAAGTTTTCTTTCCTCTCTAATACATACATATATATATATATATATATATATATATATATATATATATATATATATATATATATATATATATATATATATATACAATGTAACTGTAGGAAGGTTTAAGTTGCAACAGTTTTTAAAGTGTAAGGTGAAAAATTCAACATTTATCCAAGTTTTAAGGTGGATTTTGAAGAAATTGAAAGTTTAGGATAAAAAAATTGATACGCCTTGTTAAGTTTATGATTAAAATTGAACTTATCCTTTATAATACTAAAATGCATCCTTCGACTTCATTCCAAAAGTTCAAGGTGGCCACTCTTTAGGTGATACAATCAACGTGAGGGTGTGAATTTGAACCTTCGATTTCAAAAAAATATGTAGCTATCTTAACCTATATTATAGTTATTGGATACCACTTATGTAACTATTAGATACAATGCAAGTACATAATGCACAAGACTCTTGGATGTTTCAAAAAAAAAAAAAAAATGCACAAGACTCTTGGTTGTTTAAAACAAAAGTTTAGCAAAGTATTAAGCAATAATTTATGAACCATTGAGGAAGTGGTTGAGAGATTTTTTTTATTTTTTTTTATTTTATTTTTTTTATATTTCACATCATTCCTCAATTATTGAAGATTCTTTTCTCGCTGTCATTTCTGATCAAAGAAATCGCAATAAAAAAGACTTGTACTTGTGCTTTTTTTCCCCTAAACTACATGCATAATTTTTTATTTGATTAGACACTACGCTTTTCTTTTCTCTCTTTTAAATGTTTGGATCAAGTTTTCATTTATTCTTTCTTTGTTAGATTGCAACTCTTATTGAGGGTATTTTTTCTATTTTTTGAATGATAGTACTTATCATCACTTTCTAGAGTGGATCATATGTTTCAATCTCTCGATTGAGAAAACGTGTATTGCAAAATCTGAAGTAGCGTGTATACGTGGCATTTAACTTATTCGATCATAAGTCAATTTTACTGTCTCAAGACGCGGTTGTGCAAGTCCTATTGATGTGGATGCCTCAACCATCACCCGCCGTTTGAGGTATAATGAGAGAACGATCTTATATATAATGAATGGAGAAAGAAACTAATTAAACAACTACATGATGACTATATAGCCCTTTGGCTAAATATTAAAATGGCTAAAATTTACCTCAAGGTGAATTTATTTTTTGTATGTCATTCCATCTCTATATTTTTCACGATTATCAAGGTTATAGAAAAAAACATGAACGAAAGAGATAATTAATTGTTTCTTATTTGTCAATATGAACATAGTTCAGTAGTTAAGACCGCTGCTCAATCTTTAAGAATAAGAGACTCAGATTCCCACCTGACATTTATTATATACAAAAGGGAAAAAAAAAAGTTTAAAAGTTTAAAATTTTTCTCTAATTTAGAGTAAAAAATATTGTAGGTATATAGAAGTGTTGGAAATAAAAATTTGGCCCTCCTATAAAAACATTCTTGCTCCATCCCTGATGCCCACTTGCTAGCAAAAATGATAAGGAGGCAATAAACAACACTTGGGTTGAGGAATTAGAATTTTTCATGGGGAGGTGCAAAATTTTATCTTCTAATTAAAATTTTGTGATCTTTTAAATTTGAAAATTTAGGAAGAGGATGCAAATTAGAAGAAAAGAAAACTTCAAAATTATTAACTTTTAGTACACAAAAATGACCAAGAGGCACCTCTACATTCATAAATTAATATGTACTCAGCTTAAAATATAATCTATTGTCTTTCCAATTTGGCCTATGAGGTTTTTATTTCATAATTTTAGTTTTTAAATTTTTAATAGGTACGATATTCCATCCTTACCATTAAAACCTCGAAAAAAAAGAGAGATCTTATCTATTTTGATCTTTTTATTATATGACCCAGTTGTATTATCGGTTTGGATTAACTTTTCAATTGTTTAATTTTGAAAAAAAAATCATTTTGAAAAAATTTTTAGTGTTTGACAACCACTAAAAATGACTTATTAAAAAAATGAGATTGGAGAAATAAAGCAGTTTGAGAAAAACACTTGGAAGCAAGCTTTTTAAAAAGAGTTTTTTAAGTATGTATAAAAACACTTAAGAGTAAGGACCCGTTTGAAATAATTTTTATTTTAAGTGTTTTTCAACAATGCATTTTTTTGAAAACATTTTGTTTAAAAATTGTTTAGAATTTTTTTTTTTTTTTAAATAAAATTGTTTAGAATTTAAACACTATATGTTTGGTTACATTTCCTAATAAATGTTTTTATAACAAGTTATTATATATTTAAAAACTCTTTTTAAAAAATTAGCTTCCACGTGTTTGTCTCAAAATGGTTTATTTCTCAATCTCATTTTTTATTAAGTCATTACTAGTGGTTGCTAAACACTAGAATTTTTTTTAAATGATTTTTTCTCAAAATTAAACACTTGAAAAGTTAATCCAAACACACCCTAAATGTTACCAAACATATGAGTGTTTAAATTCTAAACAATTTTTATACAAAATGTTTTTTAAAAAATGCATCCTTGAAAAACATTTAAATTAAAAGATATTCCAAACGGGTATTAAGATATGCCAATTTGAGCATAGTTCAATGGTGAAGATATTAATAACTTGTTCTATATAGGTTTTGAAGGTCCCACTCTCCATTCCCACATTTATAATGAGAGTGTAACCCTTGTCTATAAATAAAGTGTGAGAGGAGACACTTATGGGCAGTGCATTATCTTTCTTGGCTTCAAATTTCAGCACACCTTCTTGTTCAAAAAATCCCCAACCACCATGACTCTCTCTGGGAAGTTGGAGATTGATGTAAAAGTCAACGCTCCAGCTTCAAAGGTTTATGAGATAATGCATGCAAGACCTTACATCATGACTAATATCTCTCCTGAAAAAATAAAAGGTTGCAAGTTACTAAAAGGCGAACGGGGCAAAGTCGACTCTATTATTTATTGGAACTATATTCTCGGTATGTTTTTAATTCGACGTTAATTTTCTTTCTTCTCTATGTTATCTAATATGGTATCAGAGCTCATGAAACCCAAACGGGTATTCACATGTTGTGACATTGGTTAAATTTGCAGATGGAGAGGCGTCGGTAGCTGAGAACCTAGTCGAAGCTGTTGACGAGGAGAACTATTTGGTCACATACAAAGTGGTGCAGGGAGACATTTTGAAGGATTACAAAACCTTCAAATTTACGATTCAATGTATTAAAAAAGATACGGGAAGTGTGGCTCGTTGGAACTTTGAATTCGAGACATTGCAAGGTGAGATCCCAAATTCACGTGGCTTGTTTCAACTCTTCGTCGAGATCTCCAAAGACATCGATGCTCACCTTAGGCAAGGTAACCAAGAACCACATGCAGATGTTGCAGCAGCTGCTCGGGCATGAGCGTGGGATTTCTGCACCATCTCTGAGGTGTGCTATGGAGAATAAATTTGGCCTCTATCTGTTGTTATGCCAATTCTATGTTTGAATAATAATGCTTTGTATGTATACATTGTGAGTGAGACATGTTCTATATGTTATCATGAGTGGGAGAATTGTATTGTGAAAATACTATTTGATGTTTATAATGAAATTGGAATAAAGTTTTGCTATTTTAAGGATTAGTCGTCCTAAACTAAATATTTTGATAAAGAATAGCTAATGATGGAGTTGAAACTATTAAAAACAGATGATGCTTCAAAATTGTCATATGGATTAATAAAGATATTGTACTGTATAATAAAGAGAGAAGAAAAAAAAAGACTATTATTTCTCTTGATTATCAAACAGATGATGCTTCAAAATTGTCATGTCGATTAATAAAGATATTTGCTCGTGCGGCTGTTTCTGGTGACACATTTTTTGTACATTCCCATTCCTCCATTTATTTGGATGCTTTGATGTAGGATCCTCAACATTAACTCACTTAGCAGTTTAACATAGAAATTTCCCAGTTCTTCTACAAATTAGTGATTTAAATCCCATTAAACCACTTCAAATTGAGGCATTGTTATGTGCATTAGGTGGGTGATCTTCCCACAGGCTAAGAACCACTTTTAAGAAAGCTAATGTAATTTAGAGCAATTAGTTACTATCATTTTTTCCAAAACAATAATAACAATGCTAGAAAATGGTTGGCTAGAAGAGATTCGAGTGTTAATCATGAAGAACATAATCTAAATTAAGTTGAAATATAGCAAGATAAACTTAGTTCAACATTTGGGCTACGTACAAATTTCCCTAATCCTCACCTAAAGAGGCTTAGCCAATACTTAAGGAAGGAAATCAAATAAAACTAAAGAGAAATGCATAATTAATATGAAATCTAAGTACAAGAGAAGAATCAATATAATAGAGAAAGAAAACAGGAAAAGGCTAGGAAGAGAAATCTCAAAATGGAAGCTCCCAATGGTGCTTTCTTCATGTCTCCAGCTCCATTTTTCCCATGAGTTTTTCTTCTCTAGAGCCCTTTTTGTCCATTTATCCTTCTCCAAGACCTCTTTTCTTCCTCTCTTTACCCAAAAATGACGGCTCCAATAAGTACTCTCCATCCTTACATGTTATGGGCATGGAATGTGGTTTATTGATATAGTATATCTAAGACTACTTATAAATGGGTTATTACCTTTTGATTCATTTTTCTTGAAAGCATGTTTGATTGTATAGATTGGTTACTCTGAACATCTGGTTAGTTGTGGATGCGAGGTTTGTTTCGCTTTGGTTGTGGTAGATCGAAGTACCTTGAAGTTTGTGGTTGGATTGTGTTGATTATAGAAGTGTTTTATCCGCTTTTCAGGTGATAGAAAAATTTTGGGTTCCCTATATGTAAATCGTTATGCTGCCGAATTTTCGGTAGAATCGCGATGGTCCAAAAGCTAAGTTTAAATATTTTTGGGTATTAGTGTACTAGAGTACCACGTGACTGATCAGGACTGATCCTAGTGTAGGGACCCTAGACTCGATTAGAGCCTCATATGGACTTAAAAGATTCTTAAGTCTTACGTTAGCTAAAGTGTCTTTCCTTCCCCATCTCAGGGCTGGTAGAACTTAGTTTGACAGGCACATTATTGTGCGTTCTATCAGTTGACTGTTAGAGCCCAGCTTCAGGCACGTTATCGTACGCTCTCTCAGTTTAGGACGATGTTGAGCTTATGATCAGGCACGTTATTCGTGCGCCAGATGGCACCAGGCATGTTTTCATGCGTCAGTTGCTCCACCGTTTTTTATGTTCATATATCAAGAGTGTTGTGTTAGGATAGGTGTAGTTCTGCTAGAGGTTGCCAGCTAGCCTCTAGTTTACTTGCCTTAATCGACTGACCCACAGAACGCTCTAGTTGGCACAGGTTGGGGATAGGTAAACACCCTAGGCAGAATGTCTCATGTAATCAGTTATGGCCATAGGGTTAGAAACCCGAATGAATGATTCCATTTAGGTCCCTATGATGTTAAGACTCAGAATCAAGTTTCATGATATTAGATTTCATGACATTAGATTCCATACTATCAGTTTCAGTCCTTAAGTGGGCTACTTATTGAGTATATTCTTATATACTCACCCATGCTACATGACTTTCTTTTCAGGTGGTACTTGATAACATCAGGCGAGTGGCAAGAGCAGTGACTTGGCTAGGCTATGAGATGCAGCTGCAAATTGTATTCCTAGAAGTTTAGGATCAAGTTTCTTAGTTTCATGCTTCCATATGTTTTTAAAATTTCAATTTTGTGAGATTTGTTTATCACGTTTTGACTACTCTCTTATCATTAAACGAGTTATGGTTTTTGGGCCCTGTTTATTTAGATTTTACTTATAGTCTCTTCCACAAGTCTTAAAAGTTTTACGTTTTCATGCTTGTAATAGCGACCCTCAGCATGTTTTAACTTCATTTTTGTCGGGTCGTTACAAAAAGAATAGGTTAGTATTTCTTTTCTATTTTATTAGAAGACACATTGTTTTATAAGGGTAAATAAGAGAGTAAAATTTGTTAAATAATTAATAAAAACGGTTGTGAATTCATTAATGCATGAGATAGAAAGAGTAGAAGTTGTAAAATAGTTAATAAAAATATTGTGGGACTTATAGGGCCTGTTTGGTAACGTTCTCGTTTCTTGTTTCCGTTTCTTCATTTTTAATAAAGAAAAATAGAATTTCATGACCCTAACACCTATACATTCAATAATAATAAACCTATATTCTTATTTATGTTTGGAAAAAATTGGAAACAAGAACAAAAAAGGAGAAACTAGTTTTAGTTGTTCCCAAAAGTTCTATACAAATTTTGGGAGTGTTTCTAAAAAATGAGAAACATACATAGTTATTAAATGATTAGATTTCTTAATAAAATTGGAAACAAGAAACGAGAACGTTACGAAACGGGCCCATAGAATACAGTACGAGAATGAGATTAATGAGATTGTTGAAGCGAAATGAGCTTACTCCTTTCTAAGGTTGTGATTCCCAAACTGACAGTGGTTCCACGAATTGATTTCATTCTTGCATTTTTAGTTAACACCCCTCTTAAATCATCACTCACCTCAAAGGCTTAAATTGAAGTGTTGCAATAAATTTAATTATATAAATACTTTAACACTCTCGTTCATTTTTTTTTTTAAAGAGAAAAAGACTTCATTAATATAGAAAACCAATACACCTACCCTCATCAATAGGAGGGAAAAAACATAAAGGAATATGGGGAGCCCAAAAAAACATCTCCCTTTCCCGCGAAGAAGACAACCGATGGCCAGATCTCACCGGAGACGAAAGACCATAGCCGACGACGCTTCTCGCAACACAGTGAGCGTCTGTGTTCAAAAGGCGATTACAATGAAGAAAACGCATGGAAGGCACATGGGCAGCAAGGGATTGGATTTCATCTGTAAAAACCTTCAGATCTGAAAAATCTTCCGATACGCCGTTGAGGACATTGACGACCTCAAGCGCGTCTGATTCGACTTCGAACGCAATCCCCAGCCGATTACAGGTATCAAAAACATGTTTGATGCCTTCTAGCATTGCACACGCTTCCAAATTCTTTATGGCCCACTTCTTGCTGATTTGCTTCAAACCGCAACAAATCAAGGATCCATTCGAGTCGCGAACGAGCCATCCGAGCCATCCTTGACCTTCCTTCTCAATCCAGGCAGCGTCGGAATTTAGTTTCCAAGTGTTCGGCGGTGGTTTCTCCCAGTGGGCGTGACTCGCGGGGTTCCTTGGCCTATTCGGAGAATGTGTCTTGAGGTAAGAAGACTCCCATTCTATTAAGCTTGCTTCAATGTTGCTCTGAATGATATTTGCTGCTTCTGGGTGGTTATGATATTCTGCTCTGTTCCTAAAATCCCATAGTTTCCACATGAGAATGATGCTTTTAGCTAGCTCTTCCTTGCTTAAATTGTCCTTCATCCACCCCAATAGTCTTTTGGTAACCAATCCTCCCTGCAAAAAGAAAGCAAAGTAAGAGATCTGGGGACAAAAGATGACCACAAACCTCTAGCAAATTTGCATTCCCAAATTAAATGAATTGTAGACTCCTTTTTTTTCTTACAGAAAGAACAAAGGGGGTTAAGATCAATTCCCTTTTTGATAATGTTTGTCTTGGAAGGAATTATATCATTGATAATTCTCCACACACACACTTTGGATCTAGGGAGCACATTAGCCTTCCAAATACTGTTCCAAAAGGAAGCTTCTTTGCTGGCGTTCATAAAGGTTTGAATAGGAGGAAATTACATTACGACGAAATTACATTACAAGGATTCTCCTTTTCTCTTGATGTATACAAGATCAAAGATGAAGAAAGGATAAGCTCTCTACAATTTTAATTTTAGACTCAAACTTACTTTTCGAACGCATTTGGCAAATATCATACTAATGTCCATCACCTTTCTTAATTTCATGCTTTCCATTGTTATCTTTAACATTGTCACCTCACCTTCAATTGGATTGACATGTAGACAGCGTCAATTTAGCTAGATGTTTTGTTTTGTTTTTTTTCTCTAAGCATAACTAGCTAGTCGTTGGTTCAACATTGTATAACAATAAATCACGTAATTCATATTTGGATAATTAAATAGTATAGGTTAAATTACAATTCAGTCTTCAACTTTTAGGTTTGTGTCTATTTCGTCCCTCAACTTTAAAAAGTGTCTCATAGGTTCCTGAACTTTTAATTTTGTATTTGATAGGTGCCTGAACTTTCAATTTTGTAACCACGAGGTCTCTGACATATTCGAATGTTTAAAAATTAATCAATCTATTAGATATAAAATTGAATTTTATGCCTAATTGGACCTTAAACTTTCAATTATGTGTCTACTAAGCTTATGAATTTTAAAAAATGTCAAATAGACAAGGATCTATATTAGATATAAAATTGAAAATTGAGAGTATTGGACACAAAGTGAAAGTTTAAGGACCTACCGGATAAACTTGTAATTTAACCAATAGTATATTAATAATATAATAATTATCTGCCTACTTTGATTAGAATTTAAAATTTTTGAAAGTGGAAAAGATGTAAAATCAACCTCCAACAATAAATTCATGTCAATCTTATTACGTAATGTTCAACGCCCCTAAGCTAAATTATGTATAGAGATTAGATATGTTTTTCCTGTTTTGGACTTTTATTTTGGATCTATTATGTTAGGTTAGGGTTAAGAGGGTCTCATATATAAACCCTCTTAACCTAATTTGCCCTAATCTCTTTAATCTGCATACGTTTTACTCTTCACTAATAAGATCATTCTCTCCCTCTGCTCGTGGACGTAGCTAACATACCGTTAGTGAAGCACGTAAATTTGTATGTTGTTTCTTCGTCCTTTCATTCTTATTCGTTGATTTGCGGTATTTGTTATAAGACATAATGTGAGATTTTTTTTTGGGAGGAAGTGTAAACCTTGTGGAACATATATTGGCAGTGCATTATCTACCTTGGCTTAAAATCTCAGTGCCTTGTTATCCAAATGTCCACCACCACGACTCTCCTCGGAAAGTTGGAGATTGATGTAAAAATCAAATCTCCAGCATCCAAGTTTTATGAGATAGTTCAGGCAAAACCTTACTCATCTCTAAAATGATTTATTTATTAATCTCATTTTCTAATAAGTCATTTTTAGTAGTTGCCAAACACTAGAAATTTTTTCAAAATGATTTTTTTTTTCAAAATTAAATACTTGAAAAGTTAAACCAAACACACCCTTAATCATCGATGTGTTAAAAAACTAATTTCCATAATTATCAAATAGAAGTTGTTTCAAAATTGGCATGGATTAATTTGTACCACATGTAGCTAGGTTTTGACCTATTACAAGAATTAATTTCTATGATGACAATTGTTACGTATCCAATTTTCTAACATAAATAAAGGAAAGAAATGATGGAAGAAAATCTAAGAAACTAATAAAATAAATAAGTAGGATTGTAATAATATGTTTGATGAAAATTGAGAGAGGTGCTGAAAGTTGTCTCTGTATATTACTTCAATCAAATAAAGCTAATTTTGATGATTTTCACACTCACACTATCATAAGCTAAATATACAGTGAAAGCAATTACTGCTACAATGATTTCACAATAGAAAAAGGGGGATAATTACAAGAATTTGCCAAAAATAAAAGGCCAAATTGACAGCTTTAAGGTGCTGTCATATGTGAGCTGTTTGATTTTGATTTTACTGAATCTTTGGTCTGATTGTAGTTGCTATCATCAATTTGATTTTTGCTTGATTTTTTCCCATGGCTTGTGATGGTTCTCTAGCTTTGTTTACAATGTTATGGATTTTGTAATACATATTGTTGTATGTTTTATAAATTTTATTAACATTTTGATATATTTTTGTTACTATATAATTTTGTAAGGTAAATTGCTGTATGTTTTACAAATTTCATTAAAATTTTATTTTATTTTTATTACACTATAAACCTTTCATGGAAACTTTGAGTGCAGATATATTTTAAATTCCTATAGATTTAAACATTATTATTCTCAATCTTTTTAGGTTAAATTATAAAAAATACCTCTAAACTATGGAATTAGTTTCAAAAATACTCATAAACTTTAAAAATGCTAAAAAATACCAGTACCATTAAGTTATAGATGTAAACCGTTAAAGTTTAACAGTTTCATTAATACTCTTGAACTTTGAAAAAAAAAAACCAAAAATACCCTTGGAAAAGCATTTCTTTTTTCTTCCTCTATCTCCAAATTCTTTCTCCATGCAAATTAGTTAGAAACTTTACTAATTATGAGTCTAGGTCAATATCATTATTATTATTATTATTATTATATTTTATTTTTTTGACAATATATGAATCTCAATATTATTTGATTTTATGTAGGATTGTCATTAATATTGTTGAGCAAGAGGTTTTACTCTCTTTTAGCTTCTTTAATCAGATTGTCATTAATATTGTTGAGTAAGAGGTTTCACTTTCTTTTAGCTTCATATTGTTATTTTTATAGAAGTTTTTTCAAAAAGAAAATTGCACACCTTATTTCATTTTCTAAATTTTTTAAAAATGTTTTTAGAAATATAAAGAAATTTAAAAACCATTTCTTAGAATTATTGTTTATGCATAAACATCACACCTTGAGCAGTTTACATAACTTGGAGTGAGAGTTGATGACTCTCTTTTAGCTCTTCTTTTAAGATAAATTATGGTGGATTGGTTGTTTTAAGACCAATATTTCACGGATGTCGTACAACGTCAATAAAATTTACATATTTAGCTTTTACTATATTTTTTATATCACTTCCATCATATCCCACATAATTAAATGGTATTATAACATGATAATTACCCGCCTACTCTAATTAAATTTGGAAAAGTCTAAGAACGAACAAAAATGTAAAACCTAGATCCAAGGACATACATTATTATACATCATGTTCATGTATCTCCTCTTTTTCACTAATACAAATTTGACTTTACATGAAAGTGAAACAATATTTAAAAATATCTATATTTCTTGAGACTTATTTTTAGTCAATAAATTAATCGTCAAGAAAACTAAATTCATGATAGTTCGAAGAAAACTGTTATAAATATATTAAATATGACCGTTAAAAACTGTCAAATCACTACATGTATTGTTAGAAAAAGTATAGTTTTATATCTAATTTAATTAGAATATTATAATTTGATAAATTAAATAATAAATCATTATTAATTTAAATCAAACATTTAATGTATTAAATAGAAATTTAAAGTTGTACTAATAACCACGAGATCTGTGGTTCGAATCCCCTCCTCCATATATTGTCAAAAAAAAAATTAAATTTTATTAAAAAAATTAACCGCTAATAAACGAATAGATTAGACCCCGTTTGATAACCATTTCGTTTTTGGTTTTTTGTTTTTGAAAATTAAGCCTATAAACAATATTTTTACCCACAAGCTTCTTTGTTTTTTATCTACATCCTTTCCAATGTTTTAAAAAACCAAGCCAAATTTTGAAAAAAAAAAATTAGTTTTCAAAAACTTGTTTTTGTTTTTGGAATTTGGCTAGGAACTCAAATGTCTCCTTAACAAAAATGAAAACCATTGTAAGAAGATTGAGGGAAAACAAGCACAATTTTCAAAAACAAAAAACGAATGCCCCGTTTGATAACCATTTCGTTTTTTGTTTTTGGTTTTTGAAAATTAAGCTTATACACACGTACTTCCACCTCTAAGTTTTTTTGTTTTAGTATCAATCTTCTTCCTTGTTTTCAAAAACCAAGTCCAATTTTGAAAAAAAAAAAAAAAGTAGTTTTCAAAAACTTGTTTTTGTTTTTAGAATTTGACTAGGAATTCAAATGGACCTTTAACAAAGATGAAAGTCATGGTAGGGAATTTAGGGAAAAAACAAGTATAATTTTCAAAAACCAAATGGTTATCAAACGGGGCGGAAATGATTATCAAACTGGGTCTTAGTATTTCTTTTTTATTAGAAGACACTTCCTTAGACGGGTAAATAAGAGAGAGTAAAATTTGTTAAATAATTAATAAAACGGTTATTAATTTAATACGTGAGATAGAAAGAGTAAAAGTTGTAAAATAATTAATAAAATATCGTGGGACTTATGGAATATAGAATGAGAATGAGGTGAATGAGATTGTTGAAGACAAATGAGCTTAATTAATTACTCCTTTGTAAGGTTTTTTTTTTTTTAGGTACATCAACATTTGGGAGTGGGGGGATTCGAACCTCTGAATTCATGGTCGAGGGTACATGACAATTACTGCTGAGCTAAGCTCGCTTTGGCTACTCCTTTGTAAGGTTTTGATTCCCAAATTGATTTCATTCTTTTTTTTTTTTAGTAAGCATGTGATAAATCACCACTCAACCCAAAAACTTAGTGGAGGTGTTACAATAAATTGAATCATCTAAATACTTTAATACTCTCCTTCACAAAGGCTTGAATTGAGGAGCAGGAGATTACATTACAAGGATTTAAACACAGGATCTCCCACTCTAATACCATGTCAACTTTTTTGGTTGACTAGTAATCAACACATGCATTGTACGTGAAATTTTTAGTTTATTTTAAAATATAAATAAATGTGTAAACATTGAAAAATAGTAAAAAGAAAAAAAAAACTATATTATATTTAAATTTGTGATAAATCAAAGCCTTCATAGAGTGATGATTTAAGATTTGAAGAAATAATGATCGAATAATTATTGGATGTTGTCTTCTAGCTCTTGTGTCGTTCATATTCTGCAAGATCTCTCCACAATGTCATTTTGATGGTCTATATTCTACATTATTTTACATATATATAAGAATAGGGAAAAGTTTGTTTATCCACAAATATTAATTATTTAAAACATACCTATTATCCATTAGAATGATCTCTTTTTTCTACAAAAACTTGGTTGATTGTTTTTATTTGATCTGTGAAGTAGATTTTACTGAAATAACTATACCAATCAACTCTGTAGATAATGAAAAAAATATATTAATAAATAATTAAGGGTAAGAAAAGTAATATTATTTTTATATCATCTATATAAACAAAAAATTAAAAAAAGAAAGAAATGTTACTAAACATTTTCTTTTCTCCTTTGATAGGAAATTCACTCAAATTTTAATCATTGACACAATAGGAATTGAATTTTCAATTTCAGTAACTTCAGTGACATAAGATAATGTTAATTCCAATTTATCATGGATATTTACATATTGATTATTGATTGACTTTATATTACCATTTATTATAATATAAGTCTTATCTTTTTTGAGCATGTAACCTAATTTTTCAATAGTATTGTTGAACAATACTGCTTGAATCTTTGTACCCTGAAAATTTAGATAAAAATAAATCGTTGTTGTGAATAAAATTGGTATATAAAAAAGATAAAGAAAAGTTAAAGATAAATAATTATATATTACTTGTTCACCTAATAAGATATTTTTAAAATCGGTAGGTTATCACCACCACGTTTTTTAAATTCTTCTATTTTTCTTTTCTTAAAACGAGGATTTTAATCGTCCATTCTCTTTGACAAAGTTGAATATTGTTGATTGGAATCACCTTAAAAGATGTGATTTCAAGAATGTTGATGAAAATGTCAAAATAAATTTGCATGGAAGAATTCATTGTAGAAAGGACTATATATAGCTAGACTGATTATGTATAACCTAATCACAATAGTTTTTATCATTTGATTTTATATATATAGATAGATTGTTTGGTGATTTAACATGAATCCAAAGCAATGAAAAAATTCATTCTCATTCTGTTGAAGTAAACAAGCCCTAAGATGAAGAAGGGATAAGTTCTCTACCATATTTAATTTTAGACTCATAAACTTACTTTTCGAGCACATTTAGCAAATATCATACTAATGTCGTTCATCACCTTCTTAATTTCATTGTAACGCCCCAGGTCCAGGATTCGGAATTCGGCTTAGGCACCTCAGGCCTCGACATTCCCCTGTGACCTGACCACGTTACCATACTTATCTGAAACTGCTCCTAAGAGTGAAGACTGTCCCCACAAACCAACACGGGGTCCTTTTAGCATGCTTTGTCCTCACTCACATGCTTCCTAGGAAAATTCCCAGGAGGTCACCCAACATAGAACTTCTCCAAGCCAAGCACGCTTAACTTCAAAGTTCCTATGATTGGGCCACCGAAAAGGAAGGTGCACCTTGTTGGTATAGGTAGTATCTATCAATTCTTTTAAGCTTATCTTAACCATACTGTCATGTCCTCAGGATCCCTCTCATTCGGATGTGATCTCGGTTCATTCATGTACCCCTCCTAACTTCGGGCATCACATTCATGCTTTCCATTGTCATCTTTAGCATTTTCACCTTACCTTCAATTAGATTGACGTGTAGGCAACGTCAACTAGCTAGATGTTTTGTTTTGTGTTTTTTTTTTAAAAAAAAATAGCTAGCTAGTTGTTTTTTCAACATTGTATAACAATAAATCACGTAATTCACATTCAAATATATAATTAAATAGTATAGGTAAAATTACAAGTTTAGTCCTTGAATTTTTAGGTTAATGTCTATTTAGCCGTAAACTTTAAAAAGTGTCTATTAGGTTCCTGAACTTTCTGTTTTTTTTTGTCTATTAGGTCTCCTACTATATTCGAATGTTTAAAAGTTAACCAATCTATTAGATATAAAATTGAATCTTATCCCTAATGGGACCCTAAACTTTCAATTTTGTGTCTAAATAGGCCTATGAATTTTAAAAAAGAGAATTTGCAGTGGGTGACAAATAAGAATTATATAATTGCAAATATAATACAATGTAAAAAAAATTTGCAAATATAACAAAATCTATCAGAGTATATAACTGATAGACATTGATAGACTCTGGTTAATTAGAATCTATTTGATAGACTTCGATCATCAGAGTTTATCAGCGATAGACTTTGATTAATCAGAATCTATCAGTCTACTGATAGACTCCGATTATTCAGAGTCTATCAATGTCTACCGCTGATAGACTCTGGTTAATCAAAATCTATCGGTGACTATCATTGATAGACATTGATAGACTTTGAATAATCAGAGTCTACCAGTGATAGACGCGGATAGAATCTGACGACAGCTTTTTTGGTCTTGTACAATTAATTTTGTTATATATGCAATTAGTTTTGCAACTGTGCTATATTTTCTATTAATTTGGTCCAATTTGCCATCTATGCAACTGCCCCTTTAAAAAAAATGTCGAATAGGCAAAAGATCTATTAGATATAAAATTGAAAAATGAGAGACCTATTAGACACAAAGTAAAAGTTTAAGGACCTATTGGATACGTTTTGAAATTTAGGAACTCATTAGATAGAAAACTAAAAATTCAAAGACCTATTTGATAATACTTTCTAAAGTTCAAGGACAAAAAAAAAACAACCCGAAGTATATCATAATATAATTAATAATGATCTCCCACTTGTAATTAGAATTTAAAATTTTTGAAAGTGGACAAAAATGTCAAATTCACATCCAACAATAAATTCATGTCAATCTTATTACATCATGTGAGAGAGTTCCTTTGTTCTTTTAAGGAAGTGTAAATTTAAACCCTTCTCTTTAAATAAGTGTGAGAGGGAACATATATTATCTATCTTGGCTTAAAATCTCAGCACCTTCTTCTCCAAATGTCCACCACCATGACTCTCCTCGGAAAGTTGGAGATTGATGTAAAAATCAAGGCTCCGGCGTCCAAAGTTTATGAGATATTTCAGGCAAAACCTTACCTCATCCCTAAAATCTCTCCCGAAAATGTACAAAGCGTCGAGTTACTAAAAGGCGAATGGGGCAAGCCTGGCTCTATTCTTTTATGGAACTCTACTCTCGGTTTTTTTTTTTAATTTTCTAATCATCTCTTTGGGTTTCCTTTTATGTTTTTAAACCATTGCTTTCATGATGTTATATTTACGTTGTACTGTTGATCACTAAATTCATAGATGGGCAGCCTTCAGTAGCCAAAGCTCTAGTCGAAACTGTTGATGAGGAGAACAATTTGATCACTTCCAAAGCGTTAGAAGGAAACCTTTTGGAGGTTTTCAAAAGCTTTAAAAATACCATTCAATCTATTCAGAAAGATAAGGGAAGTGTTGTTCGTTTGATTTTTGAATTCGAAACATTGCAATGTGAGATTCCAGAATTAAGTGGCGTTGCCCAATACTTTGTTGATATCACCAAAGACATTGATGCTTACCTTACGCAAGATAACCAAGGACCATATGAAGACGTTGCAGCAACTTCCAAAGCATGAGCTTATGATATTTATGCACCATCTCTCTGGGTGCTATGTAGTATAAATTGGCCTCTATCTATGATGTCAATTCTATGTTTGAATAATGCTTGTTTGTATGTATTGTGAGTGATACTTGTTATGCTATTATGGGTGTAAGAGTTGTGAAATAATAAAATTTCAGAAATATCTGTTTGATAAAATAATCAAATGTGTACGGATTTTTTTTGGAGGGATTCAAGCCTATGACATCTTAGTCGATAGTACAAACTTTATGTCAGTTGAATTTTGTTCAATGTTGGCATGAAAAATGTGTATAGCCTTAGTCGTCCGATGTGTTAAAAAACTAATTTCTATAATTATCGAATAGAAGTTGTTTCCAAATTTGCATGGATTAATTTGTACCACATGTAGCTAGGTTTTGACCTATTACAATAATCCAATTTTGTAATATAAATTAAGGAAAGAAATGGTGAAAATAAATCTAAAAAACTAATAAAATAAATAGAGAATTTGTAGTGGGTAGCAAATAAGAATTATATAATTGCAAATATAGCACAATGTAAAAAAATTACAAATATAGCAAAATCTATCAGAGTATATTACTGATAAACACTGATAGACTCTGGTTAATTAGAATCTATCTGATAGACTTCGATTATCAGAATTTATCAGCGATAGACTTCGATTATCAGAATTTATCAGTGATAGACTCTGATTAATCAGAATCTATCAGTCTACTAATAGACTTCGATTATTCAGAGTCTATCAGTGTCTATTGCGGATAGACTCCAGTTAATCGAAATCTATCAGTGACTAACTTTTTTTTTATTTCAACAACATATGAAAGTGAGGATTTATACATCTCACCTCTTGATCAAGGTTATATATCCACATCAGTTGAGTTTGTACAAATTTTAGCTTTATTTTAGGTGGATTTTTTTTCTTTTTCTTTGAATTTTGTTTGGTATATATATTGGTTCGTTTTTAGGAAACTTTCAAATTTAATTTTGAAGAGATATTAATTTTACAATTAATTCAAGTTTGGGTTTAATTTACCAAAATTTATAAGTTTAGAAAAAGGCCCATTTAAGTAATTGACCTAAATAAAGAATTTTTCCTACTATTTCCTACTATTTCCTACTATTTAGTATTTGTATACTACGTACATACATAAAATTAAGGGTAAAATACCCTTTTGGTCCCTCATATTTCAGGTTCGTTTCCAATAAGTTCCTAGGTTTCAAAATTGAATAATCAAGTCCTCGTTGTTTTGAAAATGCTTCTATTGAATCCCTGAACCGTTAATTATTTTAACGGTGCTGACGTGGCCACTTTAAAATATTAAAATAATAATTTTAAATTAAAATAATTAAATAATAAGAAAATTATAATAATAATTAAAATTAAATTCTTCACTCTCTCTCCTCTCTCCCCCACTTAACTCTCTCTCCCCAAAAACCCTAATTTTTTCCTTTTTTTTCTTTCTTTTTTTTTCATTCTTCTTTTTCTCCTCGTCCGCTGCGGCCGCCACGACTCTCCACCGTCACCGTTGTCGCCGCCCCCTTTCTCCTCTCTCCCCCACTCACTCTTTCTCCTTCCCTTCCTTCCCGTCATCTCGTTCGCCATCTTCACCTGAGAAAGATAGATGAAGAGATTGAAGAATGGTTGTCCCGCCGCCGTCGCCGCTTTTTTTGCTCAGATCTGGAGATGGGAAGGGGGTTTTGCTCTTCTTTTTTTATGGTTGTGTGGGTTTTTGCTCAGATTTGGTACTAGGGAGGAGTGGCTTTTTTTAAAAAAAAAATCAGATCTGATTTTGAAGGAGGGAGTGGGTTTTTCTGGTTTTATGGGGTTTTGAAGAAGTTTTTCATTTTTCTTATTTTTTGGGCAGTGACAACGAAGAAGAAGAAAAGCGGATGACGGATTTGGGTGGAGGTGGCGATATAGAATAAGGCGGCGACGGGTGAAAAGCGAAAAGAAGGGGAAAGGGAGGGAAAATGAAGGGGGGAAATCGAGTGAGGGAGAAAGAATAGGAGAAAGAGATTTTTTTTAATTATTATTTTAATTTATTGTTTTTAATTATTTTTAATTATTATTTTATTTAATTATTTATTTTTAATTTTAATTTATTATTATTTTAATTTAAAAATTATTATTTTATTATTTTTAACTGTCACGTCAGCACCGTTAACTACCACGTTAGCACCGTTAAAAAAAGGGTAACTACACAAATGGACCAATAGTAGTCTATTTATTCCAAATGTGTCCAATTTGTTATAAATTTACATTCATGTCAGCCTACAATTGGATATTAAAGGAGATTAGGAGGCTCATTTACTTATTTGCCCTTAGCGTTTGAAATGTGTTTATTAAAAAAAAGAAATAAACAAAAAAGGGAAATATCCGTTCAGATTCATTCGGGTTAATTGGAAAAAAAATACAGTTTAAAAAAAAATTGGCAAAAACATGGTCTTTTGAAAAAAATTGGGAAAACCAGGTACTTTTTTTGTCCTTATTTGAATCCGTGGGTTGAAGCCACGGATTCAAGGGCTGACTGGTCAAATTTGACCAGTCAACCCTTGAATCCGTGGCTTCAACCCACGGATTCAACTTTTTAGGTTTTATTTTTTATTTTTTATTTTTATTTTTTATTTTTTTTTTTTTTTAATTTCAGATTTCATTTTCTTTTTTCTTTTTTCTTTTTTTATTTTTTTAATTCCATTCTGTTATTTTTAAAAGAAAATTCTTGGCTTCATTCAGTTTTTTCTTTTTACAAATTTTGAAAATTAAATTTTATTTTAATATTTTGTTTTTTTTTTGTTTTTTAATGTTTTTATCCTATAAATCAAATTTTTGGAATAAATAAGTAAAAAAATCTAAGAATAAAAACACTCTCACTTCTTCGAATTTGAAAAATAGGCATATAGACACTATTTTTACATATAGGTTTTTTTGTTTCGTTATCTACTATATTTTCAAAATTCAAGTCAAATTTTGAAAATTAAAAAGAAAGTAGCTTTCAAAAACTTGTTTTTTGTTTTTTAGAATTTGACAATAAATTTATATGTTTCTTAAGAAAGATTACCATGGTAAAGAAATGAGAAGAAAACAAACACATTTTTTAAAAACCAAATAGTTATCGAAATGATAGAGTGGTTGTGGTCAAGTTTTTTTTTTTTCCTCATTAATTTGAATAAAAATCATTAGTCAACTTCTTTTAGTTGAGCCATCCGTAGCTGTATTCAAAACTGATAGTAGATATACAGTTTAATAACAGTTGATTAATTAATCATAAAAGTATTAAAAAAATTAGTAAATATGAAAACCAAACAATTAATGTTTGAAAGGTTCGTGAATTCAATTTAATACATTGGAATTTTATCGCCTTCTTAATTAAAAAAAATCTAATTTTATTCTTATTTATCCCAATTTTTCTTGTCCCACTAATTTTTGATGTATCAATTTTTATTAGTATAATTTCTTAAAAAAAAATAGTTGGTAAAAATTACGAATCGAAATGTGAAGTGGTTGAAAATGTATCAATAATGTTGTAAATTTAGAAGGATAATTTTCCAATTATAATTATGTTATCAATTATAATATTCCAATAATTTGATTTATAGAATAAAAACATTAAAAAACAAAAAAAAAACAAAATATTAAAATAAAAATTAATTTTCAAAATTTGTAAAAAGAAAAAACCAATAAGAAATGAAGCCAAGAATTTTCTTTTAAAAAAACAGAATGAAATTAAAAAAAAAAAGAAGAAAATGAAATCTGAAATTTAAAAAAAAAAAAAAAAAAAAAAAAAAAAAAAAAAAAAAAAAAACCTAAAAAGTTGAATCCGTGGGTTGAAGCCACGGATTCAAATAAGGACAAAAAAAGTGCTTGGTTTTCCCAAATTTTTTCAAAAGACCATGTTTTTGCCAAATTTTTTTTTAAACTGTATTTTTTTTCCAATTAACCCGATTCATTCAATCACTAAAATTTCTCCGCAAATCAAGCACTAAAGTATTCATCTTCCCCGTTTTTTTCCATTTTCTCTCTTGCGCCAAAATTTCTTCACAAATCTTCCGCCATTGTCGCCTGGTAAGGTTTCTTCCACCATTGCCGCCTTTGTAAGGTTTCTTCCCCTGCTTGAAAAACACGTCAAATTTTTTTTTTTTTTTTGTTTTGAAAAGCAATCTAATCCCCTAGATGTTTGCCAAATTATGCAATGTGCAAGTTTTTTTTTTAAATGCTACTAGTGTTTTTTCCCATGGTCATTCAGTGGATTTTGGTTTTTTTTTTTTTTAGTTTTTTGTTTTTTTAATGCCAGTGCAGTATTTCGTCTTCCGTCTTTTTGGTTTTTTAGCTCCTTCCATCTTCCATCTTCCATCTTCCGTCTATTTGTTCTAAAAAAAAAAAAAACTTGATTAATGCTACTGGTGTTTTTTTGGTTTTTTAGGCTTCTTGCGTCTTCCGTTTTTTTTTCGTCTTCCCCTTTTTTATGGTTTTTTGATCTGCTGTCGTCTTTAGTTTCAATCGTGAAATTCAATTTCACAGTGTTTGAATTTAAGAATGTCAATTTCAGAATAACAACGTTTGAATTTCAGGGTTTGGTAATTTTCTTAAAACGAATCTTTTTCATGTTCCATGACTTGCATTTGCTGTAATGGTATATTTGAAATGATTATATGTTTTGTTGGTACTTGAGTTGGTATGTTTCCTTATAAATTGGTGCTAGATTAAATACTCTTGATTGGATATATATACTTCAGTTGGTAAGGTGGTTCTTGGATTATATATATCATGTTTGGGATGGTTGATTAAATACCCCTGTTTGAATGTATATAAACTTTTAAACATAATAAATACCCCATGTTTGGATATATATATATATATATCCAAACAAGGGGTATTTATTCTAGGTCTAAAAACTATATATATATATGGATATACATACATACAATCCAAACAAGGGGTATTTATTCTAGGTCTAAAAATTATATATATATATATATATATACCCCTTGTTATATATATATATATATACAAGGACATTCTCGGTTGCATCATAATCTCAAAAACGCTATAGTCAACATAATTGTTTCTCTCATCCCAATTGTCACGAACTAACATGAATAAAGTTGGAACCTAAAAAGTGAAAATATAAGGTTGGAACAACATATATATTACCAAATGAAAATATAATATTATTAACAATACTGGGATAATGGAATTAATGAGAAATGAAAGTCGGTTGCGAAATGAAAACGGAAATTGGAGGATGCGGCAAAAAAAAAAGAAAAGAAAAAATATTAACAGTTAAAAAAGAAAAAATATTAACAGCAACTTATCCATACGTAAACTAGAGGATGCGACCAAAAAAAAGAAGAAAATGAAGGTGAAATGGTTGTGATCTTTGGCAGATGCAACAGAAATTGGTAGAAATGACAAAAAATTGATTGCTAAATTTGAAAGAAATTAAAACAGGGTTTAGCGAAATGAGAATATTAGGACAGGCAGTGGACAAACATTGAAAAAAAAAAAAGAAAACAAATGGCTAACATTGAAAAATGAGAAGAAAAGGAAGAATGCGGCAGACAGTGGAAAAAAATTGAAAAGAAATTAAAGGTAATTGCTTCCTAAAAGGAATAAAATTGAAAAGGAAAGTTTAATAAAATAAATCAATTTAAAAAAAAAGCTACAATTAAACTGAAAAAATACACATTCCAAATGGGTCATAACCGGTGTTTAATGAAAAAAAAAATAATTTATTATAATTTCATAATTAAATAAGGACAATTGGGGAAGAATAAAATTGGAATTAATCCATGAAATCTTACAATTGATAAATTCAAAAGATTAAGACAAACTGAAATTAATGGGTTAAAAGAACCCATCTACCATAATTTCTGTTAAAAAATTAACGGTGTAGGGACTCAATAGAACCATTTTTGAAACAGTAGGGACGACTTGATTGTTGGATTTTGAAACCTAGGGACCTATTGGAAACGAACCTAAAACATGAGGGACCAAAATGGTATTTTACCCTAAAATTAAAAAACTCAAGTTAAAATCAATCCCATAAAAAGTTTTACCAAAAGTACATATCATAGAACAAAATTAAAGCACATCAAATGATTCAAATCAAACTTGGTTAAAAAAATGTTCACCCTAAAAGATAAAATATTTAAAATTAGTTTTATCAAAGCAAGAATTATTATTATTTTTTTTAGTACATAAACATTTGGAAGTGAGAGTATTCGAACCTCTAACCTTTTGGTCGAGAGTACATGTCAATTACCGCTGAACTAGACTCGCTTTGACAGCAAGAATTAATTTTTGTAACTCATTGACAAGTAATATAACATGTTCCCCTAAGTTATAAAACATATAACACTGATTAAAATATGTCACTCACAAACTTTGAAGACTTTTACTATACCTAAGTTTAGGTCGAATATTACAATAACAGTTGGAAGATAATTCATTGAATAAAAATAGGGGCAGTTGCATAGATGTCAAATTGGATCAAATTAATAGCAAATATAACACAGTTTCAAACTAATTGCAAATATAACAAAATTAATTGTACAAGACAAAAAGCTATGGTCGGATTCTATCCGTGTCTATCACTGATAGACTCTGTTTATTCAAAGTATATCAGTGTCTATCGCTGATAGACTTCGATTAATCAAAGTCTATCAGTGATAACTGATAGATTTTGATTAACCAGAGTTTATCAGCGATAGACACTAATAGACTCTGAATAATCGGAGTCTATCAGTAGACTGATAGATTTGATTAATCAGAGTCTATCGATGATAAACTCTGATAATCGAAGTCTATCAGATAGACTCCGATAGATTTTGCTATATTTTCAATTTTTTTTACACAGTGCTATATTTGCTATTAATTTGGTCCAATTTGCCACCCACTGCAATTTTCCATAAAAATATATACGACTCTAGGGTTACCTGGTAAAAGATAAAACGTAACAAAAATTGATCACACAACATAATCTCATACTCAAAAGGTCTGAGTATACATCACCTCAAACATTTGAAGAAGAAAATCAAATTGATGAAGTTTAGGAAATTGGTAAACAAAAACAAAGATATATATCCAATCCTTTTAAAATTTTAAAGTTTCTATTATCAAACACATAATTACAACTAAGAGAAATAAATTCCTCAAAAAAAAAAAAAAAAAAAAGTAAGAGAGAAATAATGGTTCTTTGCTTTTCTTCTATATATCTTTATTATTCAGTACAATAATTTGAGATGTGATCTAATTGATCAGGTTAAATGGTTCATAATTGTGGAATTCTTACATTATAGAACAACTGGTAGGAATTATTTACAAGAAAAAAAAAGGCATGCATAATTATATCTGAATTAAAGTCATTTTTTTGAAATTATGATGGCTGGTACATCATTCATCCATAAACGGAAATAATTTTTACTTATATTACTAGAACATATTTCATAGCAATTTAATTTGTCAGGATCAGATTCGATATTATGTTTACAGAAATTGATTTAAATAATTCAACATATTTTTGTTAAAACTAAGATCCTACAACTAGGGTCCGTTTGATAACCATTTCGTTTTCTGTTTTCTGTTTTTGTTTTTCATTTTTAAAAAACAGGGGTGTTTGATAACCATTTCTGTTTTCTGTTTTCTGTTTTTTAAAAACGTTTTTGAAATTATAAGTAAATTTCAAAAACCAAAAAAAGTAGTTTTTAAAAACAGATTTCTGTTTTTCAAAAACTCATGTTTCTTCTAATGCTTACTTTTCTCCTCTTTTACCTCTCTCTCCAACAATTTTTTTTCTCTATTTTTTCTCTCTCTCTAAAATTTATTTTTCTCTCAAAACTTTTTTTTCTCTTTATAACTTGTCTATTTCTAAAAAATTGTCAAAACCTTTTTTCTCCTCAATAAACATGTTCTAATTGTTCTTTTGGAAAAAAAAAAAAAGTCATCAAAATTTTCTATCGCTACAACTTTTCTTTATTTTTCTAATTTATCGTTAGTTCTTTAGCATATCTTTTACTCTTAACTTTACTATCTCTCTAAATTTTATTTTTTTATTTAATTTTTTTAATCTAAAATTTATCACTTTTACTCTAACTTGTTTTCTATTTTTTCTCTAACTAATATCTTTTCTCGAGTCTAACTAATATTCTTTCTCTAAACATTTTCTTTCATCTCTCTAAATTTTCTATGTTTAACTTTTCTCTCGTCTTTTCAAAAAAAAAAAAAACTCTTGAAAACATTTATATTTGTATCTCTAAATTTTTGTTTCAACGTCTTTACACATTTTTCTTTCTCTAAAATATCTTTTTCATCTTTCTAATTTTTAAAAAACTGAAAACCAAAAACAGTTATCAAACAAGGTTGGTTTTCTGTTTTTTAAAAACAGAAAACAAAAAACAGTTATCAAACATATGTGGTTTTTGTTTTTAAAAAACAAGAAACCAAAAACCAAAAACCAAAAACTGAAATGGTTATCAAACGGGCCCTAAATATTCTAAAAATTTTAAGAAGACTTTTTGATGGGAAATAGAAGGTTTGATTAGTGTTCTATTTTTGGAAACGTTTCTTAAAATTTAGAAACAATACAAGAAAAATGAAATATTGCTTGTTTCTCAAAAAATGAAATAAATATTGTCAGGATCAGGTTTGATTAGTGATTGTTTACCAAATATTGTTTGTTTCTCAAAAAATGAAAAAAATACAAGAAAGTTCAATTCTTCTGACGATGTTTCTCTCAGACGTGTGGAAAACGCATTGAGAGAGACGGTCTCTGCCGATTGTCGACGATGTCGGTAACTTCGTCTTCTCTCGACGCAACTAAGAATCACGTCGAGAGATGAGACATATCTCTTTACTTATCGAAGTTGAGGCATAAAAAAATCCCTCATCTCTCGACGTGGTTCTTAACTACGTCGAGAGAAGAGAAGATTTTTGTCACCGTCAACTAACATAGTTGACGCATGGGAGCACTCTTGTAAGTTGGATAAAAAATCACTTTCCGAGATGATTTGTATTGCTTGTTAAGTCTTATAACATTTTCTCTATCAATTTTCACAACAATATTACACAATATACAACACATAGTCAACACAACAATAACCTACTACATTATATAACATATAGCTTAGTATTAAGTATTATGTAGTTATTTTATTAGAGATCATATCACATTTTCATACCCACATAATCAAATTAGTTTTATAACATAATAATTATCTTCCTACTATAATTAAAATTGGAAAAGTCTATGAGTGGACAAAAATGTCAAATCCAATACCCAATGCCATCCATTCTTACATCATATGTGAGAGTTAAGCCCTTTCTTTTAAATACGTGCAAGAGAAATATACAACTTTGTGGTAGTGCACATAATCTTTTCTCTTGGATCCAAATTGAGCAACTTGTTTTCTAGGGCCCGTTTGGTAACGTTCTCGTTTCTTGTTTCCGTTTCTTCATTTTTAATAAAGAAAAATAGAATTTCATGACTCTAACACCTATACATTCAATAATAATAAACCTATATTCTTATTTATGTTTGGAAAAAAATTGGAAACAAGAACAAAAAAGGAGAAACTAGTTTTAGTTGTTCCCAAATGTTCTATACAAAATTTGGGAGTGTTTCTAAAAAATGAGAAACAAGAAACATACATAGTTATTAAATGCTTAGATTTCTTAATAAAATTAGAAACAAGAAACGAGAAACGAGAACGTTACCAAACGGGCCCCTAAAATCCAACTCCATGGCTCTCCTCAGAAAGTTGGAGGCTGATGTGAAAATTAAGGCTTCAGCTTCAACGTTTCATGAAATAATCAATGCAAGACCTCACCATATGTCTAATATCTCCACAGATAAAATACAAAGCTGTGAGTTACATGAAGGCGAATGGGGAAAAGTTGGCTCGATTCTCTATTGGAAATACACTCATGGTTTGTTTATTTATATTTGATTTCTTTTGAGGTTTTTTCTTTTAATTATTTAAATCTGTTAGATATGCCTTGAATCTGATATGAAGCGCTCTGAATGACCAAGTACGGGAGTCTCGCTGCCCGGTCAGTAAGTCAGGTCCAGGGGCGAAGCGCCCGGTGAGGGTTCGGGGCGCCCCCTAAGCTAAATTATGTATAGAGATTAGATATGATTTTTCGTTTTGGGCTTTTATTTTGGGCCTTTTATGTTAGGGTTACGAGTGGTGTCATATATTGAATACTCCTCATAATAAGATTGTTCTCTCCCTCTGCCCGTGGACGTAGCTCACACACCGTTAGTAAACCACGTAAATCTGTGTGTTGTTTTCTTCACCCTTTCATTTTTGTTTCGTTGTATTTACGATTTCTGTCATAACAAAATCATTATCTCAATGTATGTTGTTGAATAAAACCCTAGATGGAAAGGATTCAGTCGTGAAGAACCGAATTGAAGCTGTTGATGAGGAGAACAATTCACTCACTTGGAAAGTGTTAGAGGGAGACCTTTTAGAACATTACAAGAGCTTCAAGATTACGATCCAATGTATCCCAAAGGATAAAGGAAGTGTCATTCATTTTACTTTTGAATATGAAAAACTGCATGAAGAGATTCCAGATTCGCATAGCTTGCTTCAACTTTTTGTCGAAGTCTCTAAAGACATTGATGCTCACCTAATGGGATGCATTGAAGATCCATTTATAGCTGTAGAAGCTGCTGCTCAGGCATAAGCACAAGAAGTTTGCAGTTTGCACCAATTGCTTGGTGGTGCCATATGGAATATATACTAATTGGCTTTTACTATATGCTGCTGATAGAATAATAATGCTTTTATATATATTATGCTATGGTTGGGCTTGTTCTATGCCATCATTAGTGTGAGAATTATTGTTGTGAAAAATTATCAATGATTCTAATAAATTGGGAATAAAGTTTCTAAATATGAGTCTAGGTCAATATTGTTATTATTGTTTTTTTTTTTTTTACAACATGTGAAGGTCAATATTATTTGATTTCTGTCGGATTGCCATTAATATTGTTGTGAGTAGGAGGTTTGATTCTCTTTTAGCTTCTTAAATTGTGCCAACATGAGCATAGCTCAAGTGACATAAAACTTGTATTAATGATCAAGAGGTCTATGGTTTGAATCCCCCACTTCCACATGTTGTCAAAAAAATAATAATAATAAAATAAAAGCAAATTGCACACCATTTCATTTTTCTAAAAGTTTTTAAAATTGTTTTTAGAAATATAAAGAAATTTAAAAAACATTTCTTAGAACTGTTTGTATATACCTCACACCTTGAGCGGGTTATAATTTTAGAGAAAAAAAGCTAGGTAATGATGATTTTTTTTTTTTTTGTGAAAGAGAGACATAAAAATTTATTTTGAGATAAAATTTTATAGAGAGAAATTTAGAAAGAAAACACGTTTTAGAGAGAAAAATTTTAAAAAGGATTTTATTGGTGAAAGATATGTAAAAGAGAGGGAAAATTAGTGTTGGAAGAAAAATGAGTTTTTGAAAAATAGAAATCTGTTTTTAAAAACTACTTTTTTTTTTTTTTTAATTTTTGAAATTTACTTATAATTTCAAAAATGTTTTTAAAAAACAAAAAACAAAAAACAAAAAAAAATGGTTATCAAACAATCATGGTTTTTAAAAATGAAAAACAAAAACAAAAAACAAAAAACGAAATGGTTATCAAACGACCCTTTAGCAAACACTTATGTTCAACGAAAACCGTAAACAATAAACAAAAAATGAGAAATAAGAATGTTACCAAATAATCCAGCTACTTGATCACCAATTTTTTGTTTTTTATTTTTACCTTAGCGACTCAATGCTTTGAACTTTGAAATGCTCGGGCCTCAACGTTGCTTATAGCTTGGGGCAAGTTGGCTAAAGCTTTTATAAATTTAGGATTCGATAGCATTTGGTTTTGGTGCTTCGTGTTAAATCGTTAATGAGTTTTGGTTTTGGTGCTTCGTGTTAAATCGTTAATGAGTTATGGTAAATTTAATCTTATACCAATATTTAAGCACGCATTGTGCTGCGTTAAAGGTTGTTTTTTTTTTCTCTTTAATTTCTTTATTTTTTTTATTATGTGGTTCATGGGAAAAGATTTCCAAATATAGTTTGGGTCCGGATTGATTTTACAATTTAATCAACAATTGAATTTAATTCGATGAGATTAGAATTTTTTGCAGTAAAAAATTTGATTGTTTGAGCTAAATAAAGAACTTTTTTCATACTATGGACTGAGATAATTCCTTTAGCATTCTTTGCCTCTCTTTTTATCTCCTTCTTTCTCATTCTCTCTATTGTCTTTCTTTAATAGTTGGAAACACATGCATGAGGAAGAAAATCAAATTGAAAAAGCTTTAAGAAACTGAAAAGCAACACAAAAGGAAGTGAAGCTTTTTTAAAATTTCAATCGTTCAGGTTTTAACAATGATCGAGTTAGACTACGTAATATTTAGACCAAAATAGACCTTCGAGTAGTTCAAATTTATGAGATTGGTGTCTATTTGGTCCATAAGATTTCAAAACGGACACTTTTCGTTTTTCAAGTTTGAAGAATGGTTTGACATATTGAAACCTGGACACATTTAACCACTAATTGACTACGCTCGCATGAACCTTTCTTACTTCTCATTTTCTAAGATGGAGGAAGAGTTGAAAAATTATTAAGCTAAAAAATAAAATAACTAAAAGGAAAACAAAAGAAAATAAACAAGTGTTGGTGTGTGGAGACAAAATCCACAAAACTCCTTCACCTGCCGTGCATGAGATAAAAGATAAGTAATGGGCCAAGGCCCATTAGGTTAATTATATGCATATATAAGTATATGTTTGGTGGTTTTAATAAAGGAGGAGCAGCCGAAAGAAAATTTGAGAGATTCTGTTTTGTGCGGCAGTGCTTTCCTTGAGTGACGGCAGTGAGGTGTTTTGAGAGAATTAGATTGATTCTCTTGATTGGGTTGAGGGTTTTGTTTCTTTGTTGATCCGAGGCTATCGGGTTGTGATACTTGGAAGTCAATAGCTATTGTTGGGCTATTGAGGGTTGGTTTGTGGCGTTACTGAAGGCTTCCTGTAATTTCCCAAATTCTAGTAGAACCTGCAGTTGCAGAAGACTGGACGTAGTCCCGAGCTTGGGGCGAACCAGTATATTTTTCGGTGTCGTTTTTTTTTTCCTATCTCTTATTATTTTTCGTGACTATTATTTTTGGCTTAACCTGTGGAAGGGGAGATAGTTATAATATTATTGATTGCTGTCATAATATTATTATTATTTGTATTCCGCATTTTCTCCCAACAACAAGAGCATAGCTCAACTGACATAAAGCTTGTACTAATGACTAAGAGGTAAAAAAAACAAAGCAAAAAGAAAGTACATCTTTCACTAAATCTTCCCTCTCTTCCCAAGCAGGACGATTCTAAAACCCAATCTTCCCAAGTCTCGAACCTCTAATCTTTTAGTCAAGAGTACAAGCTTTATATGTTAGTTGAGTTATGCTCTTGTTGAATACATCGAAACTTGAATTTCCAACAAGATGTTATTATTTATGAACGAATGAGAGAGAAGATTTTGAGCGAAAGATTTTTTTTTTTTCACTTAATAATTTTCCAATTCATCCTAAATCATTTTAAAAAATTGAAAACAATAAGGAAGTTCATGTCGACATTTAATGGTCCAATCGACTCTGCATTAAGTCAATATAATTGATGATCAAATGAGTTTAGGTATCATTTAGAATCAGTTTTCAAACCAACCTCAGAGACTAAATGAATACCAACTCCAAACGTCAGGGATCAAATAATGTGCATTTTTTCCTAATATTTATTCAACTTAATCAAAGCTTATGGAAAGAATTGTCTTCCCCTTTTCTTTTAATTTTCTTTTTATTTGAAGTAATGGCAAGCATAATTTGAGATGTGGTCCAATTGATTAAGGTGACCACATTGTTGATGATAGTGGATTATTATCACATTATAGGACTTATGACGCCCGAGGTTAGGAGGGGTACATGAACGAACCGAGATCACATCCGAATGAGAGAGATCCTGAGGACATGAAAGCATGGTCAAGATAAGCTTAAAAGAATTGATAGATACTATCTATACCAACAAGGTGCACCTTCCTTTTCGATGGCTCAATCATAGGAATTTTTTAAGTTAAGCGTGCTTGGCTTGGAGAAGTTCTATGTTGGGTGACCACCTAGGAAATGAAGTAGTTTCAGACAAGTATGGTGACGTCGCCAGGTCCCAGGGGATGTTGGGATAAGTAATTGGTGTCTTATCTACTAAACTATACTTGGATGGAAAGAAAGTTAGTATTCACTTAAGGTATCCCAAACACTAAAAAAGTCTAATGTTAATGGGTGGCAACTTACATTATCTCAAATCTACAAATATATCGATATTGGCCAATAACAACATGACTCAAGAGGTCACAGGTTGAATCCTGACATTTGTTTTTTTTATTTATTTATTTTCATATTTACACATTTTTATGTAATTCTATTTTTATCCCTTATGTTAGTTTTGCCTATTAGCCTATTAGCATCTACTAGTAATACAGGAAGGTAAAAAGGAAACGTAAAAAAATGTTTGGATAGGGGTAAATTCTTTTTTTTTTAAAAAAAAAAACATACTATATATTTGCAAATACAAAATGTTGTTGTTGCTATATATTTGTAATTAATTGAATTTTTTTCAGTACAACAATTAATTGAACTTGTTTGTATGCAAATCCCCTTGACATAAAAACAGACCTTTGGCATCAAAGAACAAAATTGAGATGTGTAAAACCTACTGATATTATGTGTTATAGGTCTCTTTACAATATTCCCTTAAATCTCCTCTTAAATTTCATCAAGAATAAGAAACTAGTAGTGTACTTCAATATCCCACACACACTTTTAAATTTATTTTTTTTAAAAAAAATCTCACTCTCAATAACAATTTTATGTGCTTAACGTTTTTATAGCATGTTGTTTGACAAACAAATATTGTACGGTCAAACAGTTATCTTAGCCTCCTATACTAGATAACATGGAGTTCCATCTCAATACCAATTGGCAATGAGTGGAGTAATCCATCAGTCTTATAAGTAAAGAGGTCTCCACTTATCTTTTCCTCAACATCCTACACACTCGAAAATATTTTTGAAATAATTTTTAAAAAATTATTTGATCATATAATTCATACTCACATAATTAAAAGTTAGGGAAAAATACACTTTTGGTCCCTGAGGTTTGGGTTAAGTTATACTTTGGTCCCTGAGTTTTCAAATTCAACAAAATTACCCCTGAGGTTTGAGACAAGGAGTAATTTGGTTCCTGCCATCCATTTTGCCGTTAAATCCTAACGGGCAGCTGACGTGGCACTATTATTTTAATTTTAAAAAATAACTTTTAATTTTTTTAAATAAAAATATATTAAAATAATAAAAATATTATTATTTTATTTTTTTTTTTTAATTTTTTCTCTCCCTCTTTCTTCCCCTTCTTCTTTCTCTTCTCCATCTCCTTCTTCTTTCTCTTCTTCCTTCCCCATCTCATTCTTCTTCAACTCCGGTGGCCAGTCGTCGCCGGCTGCCGGCAAACGGCGGCGGCGACCGCCGGATTTTTTTTTTCTTTCTTTCTTCTTCTTCCCTTCTTCTCTTCTTCTCCTTTCTTTTATTTCTTCTGAGGGAGATTTCCGTTTCAGATCTAAAACGGGAGGGGGAGGAGGGAACTTCTCCTCCTCGAATCTGCCTATTTTTTTTTTTTTAAAAAAAAAAACAGAAGAAAGAAAAGAAAGGAGAAGAAGAGAAGAAGGGAAGAAGAAGAAAGAAGGAAAAAAAATTATGGCGGCCGGCGGCGGCCGGCCACCGGAGTTGAAGAAGAAAGAGATGGGGAAGGAAGAAGATGGAGAAGAGAAAGAAGAAGGAGAAGAAAGAGAGAGAAAGAAATAATTTAAAATAATTTATATTATTTTAATACATTTTTAATTTTAAAAAAATAAAAATTAATTTTTTAATTAAAATAATAGTTCCACGTCAGGAGTCCGTTAGTATTTAACCGCAAACTGGACGGCAGGAACCAAATTGTTCCTTATCTCAAACCTCAGGGATAATTTTGTTGAGTTTGAAAACTCAGGGACCAAAGTGTAACTTAACCCAAACCTCAGGGACCAAAATTGTATTTTTTCCCTAAAAATTATTATATAATAATAATTACTTTTTAATTAGAATTGGACCAAAGAAAAAATCCCACACCTAAAATGACATCAATTATTACAATATGGGAGGGTAAACCCTCTCTATAAATGAGTGGACGAAGATACAAGCTTGGCAGTGCATTCATCATTCTTGGCTTAAGTCTCCTAATAACTATACTCCAAAAACCAAAACACCAATGGGTCTCTTTGGAAAGGTGGAGGCTGATGTAGAAATCAGAGCTTCAGCTTCAAAGTTTCATGAAATATTTCAGCATAGACCTCATCACATTTCCAATGTCTCTACCGACATAATACACGGTGTCGACCTACACGAAGGCGAATGGGGCAAAGTTGGCTCCATCGTTTGCTGGAGATATTTTCATGGTTTGTCCCTTTTCTAAAATATTCTAAACTCTCTGAAATTTCTATCTTTTCTTTCAACTATTGCTATCAGATAATCTGGGGTTCCATCTCAAAACCAATTGACAATGAGTGGAGTAACCCATACACTATCTTTTCAATGTAAGATCCTCAACAATTGCACTAATGTTATATTTACACGGTATTATTGACCAATTTTTGCAGATGGGAAGGCTGCAGAAACAAAGGAGATAGTCGAAGCGGTTGATGAAGAGAACAATTCGATCACTTTCAAAGTAATTGAAGGAGATCTTTTGGAGAAATACAAGAGTTTCAAGTTTAAGATCCAATGTATCCCAATGGATAAGGGAAGTGTGGTTCACTGGACTTTAGAATATGAAAAACGACATGAAAAGATTCCGGATTCACATAGCATGCTTCAGTTATGTGTTGACGTTTCTAAAGACATCGATTCTCACCTTATGGAAAACACCGAAGAGTCCTAGGCTGCTCAGGCTTGACCACAAGATTTATGCACTCACTGTTGGTGTGTTATATATAAATAATTTGGCTTTTATACTATGCTTTACCAATTCTCTATGTATGTGGGTTATGTTTGAGCCTTGTTTTATGAGTGATAATAAGTGGGAGAATTGTTTGGGAAATATTCTAAATGTATACGTATATCCTACTCCATCCAATGGGAATAAAAAAATTTCTAAGTACTCCATGTTCTACAAAATTGTTTTCCAAACGAAACGGAAACGATATCGATTTTAATATGTTATTTTTATTCTATTGATATCGGTAATAAACCTAAAAGCATATAAACATCAAGCAATCATGCTTATAGAAAACGAAGTCAAATATCATTGACATGTCATTTTATGTTCTATTGATATATAATATATCAATGATAAAAATAATAGTAAACCAAACATGCAAAAAAATCAGTGATAGATATTTATTACTGATAGATCGTCTTAAGTATTAGATAAACATTTATTAGTGATATAGATATCTATCACTAATAGACCTCAATCAATAATGGATTATTCTGGGTTAAGAATTTCATGCAATTGACTCTAAATTTTAGTTTATGCACCCAAAACCTTCCAAGTTTATTATGTTTTAAGGGTTTCTAATATGTTTCCAAACATTTAACTTTGTGTGTAAGCCAATGTTTTCAACATAGTCGATTCAATACTTGTGCTACATTGATTGTATTAACAAAGTTAAAATAAAGTCTCTTATTTGATAGAAAATTTAAATTTAGACAACTATTAAAAATTTTCAAAATGTTAAAAGATCAAATAAACACAACCTCTAAAATTTTAGAGACCTGCTTGAAATTTATTAAAATAAAAGCATTAATATATGCAAAAACTTTGAAAGTTCGAAGACTAAATTTAGAATTTAAAATTGTCAACAAGAGCATAGTTCAATTGGCATAAAGTTGTGGTTTGTGGTTCGAATCTCCCACCCCATATTGTCAAAAAAAAAAATTACAATTTAAAATTATCATTTTTTTAAGAAGATAATATATTTAAAATTGTTGATGCCAAAATTTGGCCAAGGAACTCACCTGACCTTCACGTGACATCAACGGTAAATTTATTTGAAGGGGAAAGACGGGGCCTGCAAAATAAGAGAAAACTGAGCACCGGTGTGATGCTTGCCACACCGACTCCGATGCTTAAGTCAGTTGGGAGATCGTAAGCAAGCAAGTAAAATAATGATATAGAGAAAGAAAATAGATACCAAGTTCTGTCCCCTACTTTGGGGTTAGTCTCTTCTATTTATAGTTGAAATTAGGGTTTCCCCTTCCTTTTAGGAGAGGGAATAACCCTAGAGATTGATTCGGGCCCAATGGGCCTTTGTGGGCTTGTTTCTTCTCTGGGCTCTCGTCATTCTGACTTTCTTAGAGCTAGGTCCAAATTCACCCATAACAAAAATTATCATTTTTTTTCTTAAATCTTGAAATAAAATATGACATGACATCTTTTAGTCGGTAGATGTTTGTGTGATCAAATGTTTGAAACCACATATAGTGCATCAAACACATGATAAATCCAAGAACTAAAACTTAAATTAAAAGAATTTAGAGACAGAGATTGAAGAAGATCTCTATATGTTCAAGACCGATAGACAGGTTCTTGGAAGGTTTCCCCTGAAAAGGTGGGGTATCAAGTCAGCTGTGTTGCTGTGTGTGTCGAGTACCAGTTACAAAGGAAAGGAATACTCCATAGCTGTGTGTGTCTGAGTGCCAGTTACGAAGGAAGGAACAGACTCCAATTGTTCAATGGAGATCGAGAATCTAATCAACGAATGGAAGCGGTTCAACCTGATGGAAGTGGAAAAAGATGAATCATTTTTCCTGAATGCAGAAGAGACGTTGGAAATTAAAGATCATGTTGATCAATACCTGGTAGGAAGGCTTCTTTCGAATAGATCTATTTCCAAGATTGCAATAAAAAATGCATTATCTGCAGCCTGAAAAACAAGGGAAGAATTCAGTATTGACATAATAGACAAAAATACATATCAGTTCAAATTTGAAAGCAAGGAAGACAGAGCATGGATATCAAGAAATGGGCCATGGTTCTTTGATAGGAGTCTTTTAGTTCTTGAGGCTCCTAAAATTAATCAGCGATCGATTGATATGGATTTTACCAAGAATAATCAATCTACCTATTGGTTTTAACAATGAGACTACTGTGGCAAGGAAAATAGGCAATAATCTGGGTGTCTTCCTAGAAATGGACAAGAAAAAGAGTGATACATCTTGGGGAAATAGCATACAAATTAGAGTTAAATTGGACATCTCAAAACCTCTACGCCGGGGGTTTATGCTCAGAACTGAAGGAATCAGTGAAGCCCGATGGATAACGATTAGATATGAACGCATTCCAGATTTCTGCTTTCAATGTGGTGTAATAGGGCATGTAGCGAAGGAATGTACAGGAAAAGGAAACAAAGAGGAAGAACACAAGATAGACTTTGAATTTGGAATGTGGATGAAATTCAAAGGCTTGTCCAGACTAGAAAAGAACACTGAGCAAACGAGGAAAAATGAGAAAGAAACCAGAAATGAAGATCAGCATGAGGTGAATGAAGATGGCAAGGTAGGGAGAAGGGAAGAAGGCATAAATGTCGATCTCAATCAAGTCAGTCCTATGGGAGAAGAATATGTAGAGACAAGAACCAATGGGAACGAGGCTCTGAGATACGATCATATTGAGGCGTTTTTGGGTTATGAAAGCCTCGAAAACAGATGGAAGAAGTTGCAAAATATACGGGATGAGACAACACCTGAGAGTTTGAATAGAAGTACTGCGGAGAAGGAAGGAAGCCAAACCGAATCTGTGGCATCTTTAAGAAAAGAGAAGACCTGGAAAAGAAGAAAAAGACCTAGCCAGTCAAAGGGTTCGCTTATGGATGTTTCAAAGACAAGAAAAAGAAAGGGGCTGACAGATGGTAGTATTCAAAACAAGAAGTTAAAGCAGAAGGAGGGAGAAGAGAACGAGGTTGCCGGAAACGAACAAGATTTGGCAGTGGCTGTTTCACAGTCCTGCCTAGGATTATGAAAACAATATGCTGGAATGCCCGGGGGTTGGGGAACCCGAGAGCATTCCGCGCTCTTAAAAACCTTGTTCAAACAAGGAATCCCCAAATTCTTTTCATTAGCGAGACAAAGTGTGATGGACGGGTAACAGATCGAATTAAAAATGCATGCAAATTCGAGGGTTGTTTCACGGTAAATAGTAGTGGTGCCAAGGGCGGTTTATGTCTTCTCTGGAAAGAAAAAGAGATGGTTTCAATCACATCTTTCTCCAACAATCATATTGATTGTGCAGTAAAGTGGAATGGAATCAACTGGAGATTCACAGGACTGTATGGTTTTCCAGAGAAGGGTCAAAAAAGCCTAACTTGGGACCTAATTCGAAGACTAAATACTACCGGGAATGAGCCTTGGTTGATTGGTGGGGATCTTAACGAAATTCTGAGTAATGAAGAGAAGTATGGTGGCCCTATGAGAGATAGAAAGTGCATTGATGACTTTAGAAACTGTATTGATCCAAGCGATATATTCACATGGCACGGGAATAGAAGAGGCATTCACATAAAAGAAAGGTTAGATAGATATTTGTGCAACCCAAATTTTGATTCTCTGTTTCATTACGCAGGGACACGCAATCTGGACTGGCTATTTTCAGACCATAAGCCAATAGAAATTGTGTTGGACAACCAAAAACAGAATCAGAAAAAAAAAGGCGTGCCAATCAGTTTAGATTTGAAGAACTATGGACCAAGTATGAGGAATGTAAGGATCTAATAGAAAGAAATGGTTGCTGGCAAGGTGATGTTGTTCCTAACCATTCTCTCATTTACAATCTTAAAAATTGCTCAGAAGCTCTTAGTGATTGGGGAAAACATCTTAATACCTCTAGAAAATTTAGAATATCCGAATGTAAAAAAATTCTTAGAGATGCATATAATAATTCCTCTATTAACTATGATATAATTCATGAAATTGATTTTGAATTGGATAAGCTTTTAGAAGAAGAAGAGATATATTGGAGGCAAAGATCTCGAGAGGATTGGCTTAGATGGGGGGACAAAAATACCAAATGGTTCCATAAGAAAGCATCCTTAAGAAGGAAAACTAACGAAATTAAGGGTATAATTGATAATTCGGGTTGTGGAATGAAGATATAAACATCATAGAAGAAACCTTCACAAATTATTTTGAGCATCTGTTTAAATCTTCAGATCCTAATCTGGATCATATAAAATCTACTCTATATGGTATTAGCCCTAAAGTGACCCAGGAGATGAATAATGCTCTATCAGTTCCATTCACCAAAACAGAAATAGAAAAAGCCATTCATGACATGTTCCCTACAAAGGCCCCTGGGTCGGATGGTTTCCCCGTCCTGTTTTATCAAAAGTATTGGAACATTGTAGGAAAAAAAAACAATGGCAGAATGCCTAAATATTCTTAACAATGGAGGTAATATAGATAGTTGGAATGACACTAATATAGTTCTTATCCCAAAATCTAAAAATCCAAGGGAAGTGGGGGATTTTAGACCAATAAGCTTATGCAATGTTAATTACAAAATTGTCACTAAGGCATTAGCTAATAGGATGAAAAGCTTCTTAAATAGTGTCATTTCAGAGTCCCAATCCGCATTTATCCAAGGCAAATTAATCTCAGATAATATTATCATAGGTCATGAAAGTATTAATGCCATTAAAAATAATAAATTCAATTGGGGTAAGATGGCTGCTATTAAACTAGATATTAGTAAAGCATATGACCGAGTAGAATGGATATATTTGAGAGAAATTATGATTAAATTGGGTTTTAACATTTCATGGGTTACACTTATTATGAACTGTATTTTAACGACTAATTTTTATATCCTCATTAATGGTGAAAAGAAAGGAAATTTCAGATCCGGGAAGGGCCTTAGACAGGGGGATCCCCTTTCCCCCTATCTGTTTTTGATAGTAACAAAAGGTTTATCCCAGCTAATCTTCAAAGCAAATAGAGAAAATAATCGGGTCTTGTTTGTCATAATGGGCCATCTATTTCGCATCTTCTATTTGCTGATGACAGTTTAATATTTTGTCAAGCTGAGGAAAGGGAATTGGTTGTTCTTAAGAACCTCCTTAAAGAATATGAATTAGCTTCAGGGGAGTCCATTAATTTACGTAAATCTGTTATATTGTTTTCCTCTAGAATTAATGATGATGATAGAATACTTAGGGGTCCCTTCTGTTTTTTCTAGAAATAAATCGAAGGATTTAAGTTTTGTGCTAGACAAAGTCTGGAAATCTGTTCAAGGGTGGAAGAATTCTTTGTTTTCAATAGCTGGTAAGGAAATCTTGATTAAAAGTATTGGGCAAACTATCCCTTCCTACATCATGAGTGTATTTAAGCTCCCAAAACACATATATGATGATATAACTAAAAGCTTCTCTAGGTTTTGGTGGGGCTCTAGTTCTCATAAGAGGAAATTACACTGGTTTTCGTGGAAGGATTTATGTTTACCTAAAAGCCTAGGTGGTCTGAATTTTAGGGACTTGGAGGGATTTAATAAGGCTTTAATATAGCTAAACAGATATGGAGAATTCTGTCCAATCCAGAGTCCCTTGTTGCAAGATTCCTTAAGAGTTTGTATTTTAGAGAGTCTAGCATCCTAGAGGCCGATTTAGGGAGAAATCCCTCCTATCTTTGGAGAAGCCTTTTATGGGGCAGAGAGCTAATTAGTAAAGGTCTTAGGTTTAGGATAGGCAATGGGGAAAGCACCTATATGTTTAAAGATCCTTGGATACCGAAAGAATCTACATTCAAACCTATCTGCATAAATAATGATCTAATTGAGTCCAAGGTAGCTGAGTTTATTACATATTCGGGTGACTGGGACTTGGAAAAATTAAACAGAACTGTTATTCATTTTGATGTCAATACTATCAGAAGTATCCCTATTAATACAAGGCTAAATGACAAGTTAATTTGACATTATGATAAAACTGGGAAGTATATAGTTAAAAGCGGATACAAACTTTATATTATTTTAAAAATTGATGGCATATCTTCAAGTTCTAATTCCCTGAAACGTATTTGGAACAACCTATGGAAACTAAAAGTCCCTGCTAAGATAAAACACTTTTGTTGGAAGGCTCTTAAGGATGTGATCCCTAACCATGCTAATCTAAATCACAGGGGTATTAATGTTTCCACACATTGTCCTGTATGTCATTTCCGTATAGAAAATACAGATCATTGTTTATTTGAATGCCCTAGAGCGCTAGAGATATTTGGAAACAAACTTACAATTATGTTTTTTTTGGAGGAGGACTTCCATGGATGATTTGCGGATAGGTGGATGAAGATTAATGATCGAGCGTCTCAAAAGAAGCTTAGCCTGGTAGCGGTCACCTGTTGGGCTATATGGACCGACAGAAACAAAACAATTCACAATGAGTCAATTCCCCCAATTCAAGTTAGAAGCAAATGGATAAAAGATTACCTCGAGGAATTTTGGAGAGCAAATTCCAGTAATCCTAGACTGAATGCTGAAGATTTGAGGGAGACTTCTTTCCTAGACCGATATAATGGTTGGATTCCTCCTCCTGATGGTTTTTGGAAGCTACATACAGACGCTGCATGCTCCTCTTCGAAACCTGAAACGAGTTTAGGAATCTTGATTAGAGATAATCATGGGAAGATGGTGGTTGCCTCTTCTCATGGCAGAACTCAGAGCAATTCATGAGGGTTTGAAGCTCGTTCTTTCGAAAGGTTGTACAAACATTGAAGTGTCTTCTGACTCCCAGATGGCTGTCAAATTCATTACAAAGAAAGCAGTGGTTTGGAGTGAAGTGGAGTCGTTAGTGGAAGATATTTGGAATTTAATGCTTTCTTTCAATGCTGTGAATTTCCATTTTGCCCCCAGGAGTTGTAATAAGGTAGCTGACTTTTTAGCAAAAAATGCATGTGTGGTGAGAGAGGATGATTGTTGGGTGGATAATTATCCCAGCTGGTTGTGTAATATGGTCTTTGATGACCTTTTTCCCCTGCCCTAGTGGTGTAATAAATGTATTTTTTTTCAAAAAAAAAAAAAATAAGAATTTAGAGATTAGAATAAAGGTGAGGATGAAGAAGAAGGGAAAAAGAGAGATTGAAAAATAATAATATTATAATAAAAATTAATAATATTTTTCTTCTCCTTTCTTCTTCTCTTACCAAATTTTTCTTCTTTTTTTTTTTAAAAAAAAAAAGAAGAAAAATGGGGTAAGAGAAGAAGAAAGGAGAAGAAAAAAAAAAAAAAGAGTCGCCAGCGGCGGCGAGCGGTGGCTGGTCGCCGGAGACTTGGAGAAGAAGAAGGAAGGGATGAAAGAGAGTGGAGGGTGAGGATGAAGAAGAAGGGAAAAAGAGAGATTGAAAAATAATAATATTTTTATTGTTTTTATTTATTTTTTGTTTTAAAATAAAAAAAAAAGAATTTTTTTATTAAAAAATGGTGGCCACGTCAGCATTCTGTTAATATTTAACGGAAAATTGGATGGCAGGGACCAAAGTGCTCCTTATCTCAAACCTCATGGGTATTTTTGTTGAGTTTGAAAACTCAGAGACCAAACTGTCACTTAACCCAAACCTCAGGGACCAAAAGTGTATTTTTCCCTAAAAATTAAATGAGAAAAAAACACGAAAGTTTAGAGAGAGAAAAAATAAATCCAAGACAAAATAATAATAATAATAATAATAATAATAATAATCAGGACCGTTCTTTAGCATGTGTAGGTTGTGATTCATCATAGGACCCCCAAAATTTAGGGGCCCCAACTTGAAAATTTTACTTAACCAAAAAAAATAATAAATTATGGTGTGTTTGCTTAGGAAAAAACAGTTAACCAAAATTTTCAATTTCTCACCTCTTCATTTTTCTCCCCTCTTCAACCAAGAAAAACTCTTCTAATTCCTTCTTTTGTCAATTCCTATGCTAAATTAAACACAAAACCTTTTAATCTTCTCCATCATCTTAGAAATTCAATTGTAAACAATTATCCCTCAAAGAAACCACCAAATTTATGTGGTTGAATGATATATATATATAAAAAAAAAAAAAGGTTTATTTATCCTCATTCTAGTTTCAATCTTTTTTCAATTATACTAGACTCAACTAGTAATTTGTGATAAAGCCAACACAGAAGGTTTCTACTTACTGTCTACTTATTTGAAGTTTGGATTTGGAGATTGTAGGAATTTGAAAATTGTTTCTTCTCCAATTTGGTGGTCTTGAAGGTAAATGATTTTCCTTTAAAAAAAATCAAATTTGTTGGTAGATTTACGGACTTGCTTTTTATTTTTTGGTATTGAAATTTATCAATATCCTCATATTTTTGTTTGTGGGATGATTTTAATTGAAGGTTAATTTTTTAATTGGGAGATAAAATGAATGACCAGGGCTCTTGAAGTTTTTGAATCTTGATGGATTATTTTTCAGGTTCTTTTTGTCCTTTTGTTTTTCATTGTCTCATGTTTATTTTTATTTTTTTTTTTAAGAATTTGATCATGGGTCCTGGAATTAGAAAACATGATTCCGGATGCGAAAAATGTAAGATAAAAAGGAGACTAGAAGAGTTAACTCAATCTCAAAGAGGGGCTCTTGATATGTTCTTTGTGAAGGAATCACACACTCCTATTGAAAGTAATAATGTTGTTGATATTAATAATGAAAATATTTTGAGTGAAAATTGTGATAATTTAAATGATAATGCTGATATAGTTGTGTTAATTTGGATGAAAATGTGTCTTTTGACAATGAAAACCCTTCTGGTGATGTTCCCATTTAGAATACTAATCCTATTACTGATAATCACACTAGTCAGACTAAGACCAACGATGCTTTAAATGTTGAAAATGATATTGATGTTGCAAATATGTTTGATATATTTGATAATAGAACTTGGGATGGTCTTAGTGTCAAAATGATTGATCTCTTAGTAGCTGAAGGCCCTAAAAGAATGAGACTATTGATAAAGTGGCGCTAGAACAACTTGAAAAAGAAAAGGATCACTGGAAAAATGTATTGTTTAGAATTATTTCTACTGTGAAATACCTTGCAGAACATAACTTATACAATTTTGTCTTTGTTATAAAATAATATTTTAGGGTCTCATTTTGATAAGTATCACAGGCCTCATCTCATTTGGGACGGGCCTGATAATAATAATGGTTAAATGCAACATTTTCTCCTTTTTTCTTTCTTTCTTTCGAATAGGGTATTTGCACAACAAAATTTCTTATCACATTTTCGCTATGGTGTGTCAATAATATTAAGTATTGTAGCCATCAATTTTCATTAGTTTAGACCTTGTTTGATAACCATTTCGTTTTTAGTTTTTGGTTTTCGAAAATTAAGCCTATAAACACTACTTTTATCTACAAGTTTCTTCATTATTTTAATTACCTATGTTCTTCCCTGGTTTTCAAAAACCAAGTCTAATTTTAAACACTAAAAAAAAAGTTTTCAACAACTTTTTTTTTTTTTTTTTTTTTTAGAATTTGGCTAGGAATTCAAACGTGTCTTTAATAAAGATGAAAACCATTGTAAGCAAATTGGGAGGAAACAAGCATAATTTTCAAAAACCAAAAACCAAAAACCAAATGGTTATCAAACGGGACCTTAAGTTTTAGCTTTCACTTTGTGATTTTAGATTGCTAGTTACCATCGTTAAAATGTCGAAGTTGATAAAAATATAAATGGAAATATCGATAAAATGTCAATGTTTGATGGTTATTTTTTAAAAAATATTTAAAACAAAAAAAATTTAAAAACAAAATTTAATTAACAAATAAATATTTTACATTTTTAAAATAACTTAAAATACTTATTATTAATCTTATCTTTATATATTAGTTACATTTTGTTACTATTTTCTTTATATTTTATCGATCTCTTTACAGTGTAAAGGAAATGTTGATTCACCTTTCATGTCGATGTCGAATCCATAGACATGTGAAAATGTCAATAAAAATGTCTCAAAGAAAATTTAATTCATAAGTTAAGATGTTAGATATTGGAGGACAATTAGACAAATATAATTGAGAACAAATTTGACTTTAGGTTTACATAGATCCCTTTTCCATTATCTTTATTGTCCTCTGCCTACTTTTTTTTTTGTTTTTTGTTGAAATAAACGTAACGTGGAATTTAACCTTCATATTAGAAAATATAATAGATGTTTTATTCACTATTTTATTTTTGGATTTACATGTTAACAAAAATTTCACAATTGGTAACTTATTTGAAAATGAATAAATAAAAGGACATATAAAATTAATTAGGCCTGCGTATAAAAAGAAATAATAATTAGGTCTGACAAGTCCTTTTTTATTTTTAAATTTTCTGAAACTGTCCAAAAAGTCCTTTGGAAATTATGATACCTACTAGATGTGACTAGATTCTTCCTCCATATATCAAAACATTATTGTGAGTTAGTACTCAATTTCAAAACCATTATTTTCATGTATAATTAATCCACAAGGAACAAATTTGATTTATTTTTTTGTTTAAATACTATAAGTTTTGGTTATTTTGGTCCCTGTAATTCAAAAAATGTTCATTTTGGTTCTTGTATTTTGAGCTTTGGTTCATTTTGGTCTATATATTTTTAAAAATGTTCATTTTAGTCTCTATACTTTTAAAAAGTAATCGATTTAGTCCCTATTTGCACAATTTAAGCGTAAATTTTATACACAATGGAAACCCATTAATTGTCTTTCAATAAATTTAGTAAGTGAAGTGTCATGCTAAAATTATTATCGAGAAAAATGAGGAAAAATTGGAAATAAAGGGACCAAATTGGTTATTTTTTTAAAAAATAATAGGGTCAAAATGAACATTTTGAAAGTATAAAGACTAAAATGAACCAAAGTCCAAAGTATAGGAACCAAAATAAACATTTTAAAAGTACAAGGACCATAATGAACCAAAGCCAAAAGTACATAGACCAAAAAAGTATTATGATTTTAGACGGTTTTAAAGTTACCAAAGTGAGCATAGCTCAATGGTAATTAGTATGTATTCTTGACCAAAATGTTAAAAGTTGAAATCTCTCCGTTCCAAATGTTGTTGTTGTTTTTCTTTTTTTTTTTTTGACAAAAGAGGGAAATCTCTCTGTTCCAAATGTTGTTGAATTAAAAAAAAAATTGTTTAAAGTCGGTTGCAGTTAAGATGTTAAATATTAATATTGGAGAGTAACTAGATAAATATAATTAAGACCATTACAAAAGTTTAGTTTTTGTTTCTACAATATTTTTTTTAGGGTTTTTTATTTTTTTAATTTGAACTCTTAAAATTGGATATGGGCTAATTTGAGTTAGTCATTGGTCCTCTTCCTTGGTATTCTTCTCATATAGATTTTGATTTACTCTTAATTTTAATTGCAATATCAAATTTGATTAAGAAATATAATTCATGCATGTCTTAGTCAACTAAAAAAAGTTCTAGTTTAAATTGTTGAGGATGATTCCAGACCACCCCAGAATCCAAGGATCAAGTAGGACAACGCAGCGCCAGCCCAAGGAAATCACCAGGAAACGAGCCCTGGGAGGAGGAACAGGCTAGAGGGATCGGGTCTTGTCCAACCCATATGGTCGGCCTCAGCCCGAGGCCGAGGCCGACCACTCGGCCCACTTGCGTGGGCCGAGTCCTTACGCTCCCGTTCGGTCCCTGCTGCCTCGGTCCGCCCCGGCTCCACACGGTTCAGCCCTAAATTGCCTCCGAACGCCAAGTAAACCCTAACTGAAGGCACAAGTATAAAGGGGAGTCTCCCACACCCGGAAAATGGTTCTGAAAATTCTCTACAAAAAATACTCTTACTGTTTGATCTGACTTAGGCATCGGAGTGCAGGTGCCCTACACCACACCGGTGTGCAGCGGTTCTGACTGTTCTTGCAGGTCACGTCTTCCCCGTCTTCAACAAATTCACTGCTGGTGTCACGTGAAGGTCAGGTGAGTGGTTTGGCCAGATTTTGGCATCAACAAATTTTATTTGTTCCATAAACATGTATGCTTAATTGAAGCTAACGGAGACGATTGTCTTTCATATTATTATCATTATTATTATTTTTACTATTATTATTAGTATTATTGTCGTTATATTGTTATTATTATTGCCAACAAGAGCTTAGCTCAACTGGCATAATCTTGTACTGATAACCACAAGGTTTGTGGTTTAAATCTCCCTCTCCCACATATTGTCAAAAAAAAAAAAAATGTTATTATTATTATTTTGTACTAATAATAGCATAATTTGAGATGCGATCCAAATTGATTAAAGTGATCACGTTGGTGATAATAGTGATTATTCTCACATTATAGAGTTGATTGGTAGGAGTTTATTTATTTTTTTTAAAAAAAACATGAATAATTTTGTCTAAAAGTCTGTTTTGAAAATTATGACGACCAATGTACATTAGATTATTCATTAGTCAAAATAGTTTATGCTTAATTCCAAAACCATTATGTTTTATTAATTTTTATTGACATCAATTTTGAAATAATTACAATAAAAGAAGCTAGTATTCCAATTCTCAAAAAAAAAAAAAAAAAAGCTACCATTATCTTATTTTTTTTTATATTATTATTATTTTTTCGAGTGCAACCATTATCTTATTTTGTTCATATTTAATGAGATTATCAATATTCCAGACCCGGGTGAATGAAATTACCCAATACAATCTTTTTTTACGTTCTTAATATAGAATCACATAACAAAAATAGGAGTTGTCAAAGCGCGCATAGTTCAACGGTAATTGACATGTATCGATGAGGTCAAAGGTTCGAATCCTCCACTCCAAATATGGTTGAACTAAAAAAAAAAGTCTTTAATAGTGTAAAATCTATTAATAAAATGGGTTTTTTTCACTGTTCAAGGAATTAAAAAAAAAAGTTTTAAGGGTTTAAAAAAGTGTTTTTAAGCCATTGAAAAGTAATTCTAGGCCTTTTTTTTAAAACAAGTAATTCTAGGCCCTTAGCCAATTATCCTAAATCTTTCGGAAATTTCACCTAAAAAAAAAAAAACAAGTGTGTGCTCCCTATGTCACATCCCCATTTTTTAAAATCCTACTTTGGATAAATTTGTATGTATATTTGTTTGATTTTTGTTTCTTGAAAAAAAGAAATATTTTATTGTCAACCAATTGTCTCTAGTAATTAGGGGTGGATCCAAAAAATATAGTTTGGAGACTAAATTTTGATAAAGTTTTAGAAGCCAACAGTATCTTTGTGTTACCAATTGTCAATTCTACTGCGGGGACTTTTTAAAAAGCATTTTTAAACTTTATGGACCAATTAAAAATCAAATACTAACTTTGATGACCACTAAACATATCACCTTTGGAAGCTCTTAAACCAAATATAAACTCAGTGCAAATATGGACAAAAACATGTTAGTTTCTACCATCTAGGAACCAAATAGAAACTAATTTAAATCTAAAATGCCAAATTTACTTTGAAATATTAATTTTTTTAAAATATCATTTTGGTCTCACTAATTTGAGTCTCATTCCATTTAAGGGGAGTACATGCCAATCCTCAATATTCTTTTATAATTTCATATTTGTAAATATATATATTCTAATTAAATTTAAATTATTTACCACAAATATGATTTATATGATTTTTCTTTAAAGATAGTTTTAATGTTTTACGCAAAAATAGACTTTTTAGATGGAAATATGTATAAAATAAAAAATATATATAAATTCTAATTATTTGCATCAAGTAGGATTTATACTTGGGTCAATATCTAGTCAGTTTGTCTATCTATCAATTAATTTTAGGGAGAAGAGCATACCACTAAGCCAAAGAGTTTTTTTTTTTTTTTTTTTTTTTTTTTTCAAAAAAAAAAAAGTATTTTATGAGAAAGAATGAATATTTTTACTATAATATAATATAACTATTTTCATAAATTCATATATATATATATATTAGATTTTTTTTTTTTTTTTGAGAGACTAACACCCCCTAAATCCGACCTAGAAGTAGAGGAGGTCATAAGTATATTTAATCTATTATTCATATTGATCTTGATGCTCTCACCATGGAAATGGAAACAACTACATGTGGAATGTTCTGCACAGGCACCGACATGCACAAGATTAATTTTTTTTCCCCATGTACCATTAGTTGTTGGGGTTGTTGTGGAGACTTTAATTGGCTTTTACTACAGCTACCAACCAATTCTACATGTTTCAATAATCCTTGTATGCACATTGTGTATTTGTGGTTTTTTTTAGTTCAGCAACATGTGTGGTAGGGATTCGAACCTTTGACCTTTTAATTAAGAACATATATCCTAACTAATTGTGAGCTATGTTCAGGTTCGCTCGTTGATTGAGTTTTTTTCTTTAGTGAGAGATGTGATCATGTGAAATGCTATGAATATTGTAGATCTACTTAGATCAAGCGTCAGATTTCGAAACCGAAGCAAACTTATGGGCCAAAATGAACGACATATATCATACTACCAAGAAAATATGGAAGCTATGTATGTGGGTGCTTAAAAGAAGAGAGTTTAGATGTTCAAAGGAAGGAGAAGAATTGTAGAAAATTCGAAAAATGTCCCACTTTGGCTAGAAGGGAAGAAATATCTACGCTGCCAACATGAGCATAGCTCAACTGGTATAACTCTTGTACTAACGACCAAAAGGTCAATGGTTCGAGTTCCCCCACCCCATATGTTGTAAAAAAAAAAAAATCCACGCTATATAAATAAAGACAATATATGTTTATTAGCATTCCTCAACCGATCACTCCATAAATTAAGGAGAGAGAGATCTCTATTAAAAGAGAAATAGAAAGCTTTTTAAGAAAATACTAGTTGATTGGTTTAACTTTTCAAGTGTTTAATTTTGAAAAATTTCCAGTGTTTGACAACCTCTAAAAATGACTTATTAGAAAATGAGATTGATAAATGAACCATTTTGAGAGAAACACTTGAAACCAACTTTTCTTAAAAGACTTTTTAAGTATACAATAACTTGTGTATAAAAACAGTTACGAGGAAATGCAACCAAACATATGAGTGTTTAAATTATAAACAATTTTTATACAAAATGTTTTTAAAAAAATGCATTCTTGAAAAACATTTAAATTGAAATGTATTCCAAACGGGCCCTAAGTGTTTTTCAAGAATGCATTTTTTATAAACATTTTGTATAAAATCTGTTTAGAATTTAAATACTCATATGTTTGGTTACATTTCGTTACAAGTGTTTTTATACACAAGTAGTTATTATATACTTGAAAACTCTTTTTAAAAAATTTGATTTCAAGTATTTCTCTCCGGATGATTTATTTCTCATTCTCATTTTTTAATAAGTCATTTTTAGTGTGGTTATGTCAAACACTAGAATTTTTTTTCAAAATTAAACACTTGAAACATTAAACCAAACACACCATTAATTTTTCTAAGAAATGGTAGGTTGCAATAATCTCTCTATCACACATATGTATTAATTTTTTTTTTCTAAAAAAAAAAAGAAAATTCCAAAAAGTGGACAATAATTTAAAATCCCCCACCCAATAATAGGACATGTGAGAGCAAACCCTCTCTTTAAATAGGAAAAAAGGGAGACATTTGCTTGGCAGTGCATTCTTCTTCTATCTTGGCTTAAACTCCTACAAAACTTTTATCTTCCAAACCCAACACAATGAATCTCTTTGGGAAGTTGGAGACTGATATAGAAATCAAAGCTTCAGCTTCTCAGTTCCATGAAATATTTCATGCAAGACCTCACCATATCTCTAATGTTTCCTCAGACAAAATACAAGGTTGTGAGTTACACGAAGGCGAATGGGGGAAAGTTGGATCTGTCCTCCTCTGGAACTATTTTCACGGTTTAATCTTCAAACTCTCCAAATCTTTCTCTTCTTCTCCTTCTCTGAATCATCAAATTAATGTTATATTCTCACATAGTGTTGATTAAATTTTCAGATGGGAAAGCATGTGTGGCTAAGGAGTTGGTCGAAGCAATTGACGAAGAGAACAATTTGATCACTTTCAAAGTCATAGGTGGAGATATTTTGGAGCATTACAAGGCCTTCAAATTTACGTTGCAATGCATTCCAAAGGAAAAGGGGAGTATGGTTCGTTGGACTTTAGAATATGAGAAACAACATGGAAAAATCCCAGAATCACATGAAAGCTTATTGCAATTTTGTGTTGATATCTCAAAAGACCTTGATGCTCATCTCGTGGAAATGGAAAGTGATCAGGAAGCACTTGTGGATTCTGTAGCTGTTCAGGCTTGAAAGCAAAGTACTTCTGACCCTTTTCTGGGGTTTGCTATGCTAGGCTTTTACTTGCTACCTACCTACCAATCTTATGTTTAAATAATTGCTTCAATGCATGTGTTTATGTGTGGCCATTTGTACTATGCTTATTAAGAGTTGGAGAATTGATGTGCAATATAATATGAAGGTAAATCTACTCTTATGTTTAAATATACTACGACTATATTGTTATAATTGTTTGCTGATACTGTTTAAAATAGTAATCAAATTTAATTAAAACCCACATAGTTATTTCTATCTTTATGACACTTTCAGGGTTGTACCAATTTGATCCGAACTTTAAAAAGTGTTAAATGGGTCTTCAAATTTTCAATTTTGTGTCCAATAGATCCCTGAACTGTAAAATATATCTAGTAAGTTCTTAAACTTTCACTTTTGTATCTGATACGAATTTTGTGTCTGATAAGTCTTTGACCTATTCAATATTTTAAAAAAAATTTATAGGCCTACTAGACACAAAATATAAATTTTAGGGTTCCAATAGACATAAAGTTCAATTTTACATCTAATAGATTGTTTAATTTTTAAAAATCTCAAATATGTCAGGGTTCCATTAGACACAAAATTATAAGTTCAATGACCTATTAGATATTTTTAAAGTTCAAATTAAAGATCTATTAGACACAAAATTGAAAGTGTGCGGACTTATTACACACTTTTTAAGGTTCAAGGACCAATTGGTATACTAACAGAACTCTAAAAGTTCATGGACTAAGGAGGTAATTTAACCAAAACAATTGAAAGTCTAGAGACTTATTCGACACTTTTTGTCAATTAAAAAAAATAAAATTTTATTGAAACTTGATTTAAAAAAAAAAATTGACAAATCCTTCGCAGTAGACACAAAACGTGAAACTAACAAAATTTTAATTGACAAAATAAAATTTTAATGAAACTTGATTTTTTTAAAAAAAAAATTGATAAAATCAAAATCTTTTCGGTAGCCACAAAACGTTGAACAAAAAAATTTTAATCAACAAATTAAAAAAAAAAAACTGACCAAATCAAAATCCTTCCCAATAGACACAAAACTTGAAAAAAAAAATTATATATTGACAAATTTTAATTTTAATGAAAATGGATTGAAAAATCAAATTTCATTGAAATTTGATTTTAAAAAATTGACAAAATCGAAATCGTTCCCAGTAGACACAAAACGTGAAACCAAAAAAAAATTAAATTGAAAAAAAAAATCAAAATTTAAAGAAATTTGATTTTTTTTTTAAAAAAAAAAAGACAATTGACAAAATCCAAATCCTTCCCAAAAAATGTGAAAAAAAATTAATTGACAAAATCGAAATTTAGTGAAACTTGATTTTTTAAAAAATAAAAAATAAAACTGACAAAATCGAATTCGTTTCCAAAAGACACAAAACGTGAAACAAAAAAAATTAATTGACAATAAAATTTTAATGAAACTTGTTTTTAAAAAAAAAAATTGAAAAAATCAAAATCTTTTGGCAGACACAAAATGTTAAAAAAAAACAATTGACAAAATAAAGTTTAATGAAACTTGATATTTTAAAAAAAAATGACAAAATAAAAATCCTTGCAAGTAGACACAAAACATGAAACTAAAAAAAAAAAAATTGACAAAATCAAATTTGTAATGAAACTTGATTTTTTTTAAAAAGAAAAAAAAAGAAAATTGATAAAATCGAAATCCTTCCCTAGCAGACACAAAACGTAGGGGTGAGCAAAATACTCCGAAAAATCGACTCGACTGACCGAACCGATCTCGGTCGGTCTGTTTTTTTAAAAAAATCTGTCATAATCGGTTTTTAAAAAATTCTTCGGTCGGTCAGCGAGCTCAATAAGAGCTCAAACCGATCAGACCAACCGACAAAACTTTAAGTTTAAAAAAAAAATATATATATATATATATAGAAACCTGTGCTGTTGTGCATACGGCTGCTGCAGCAGGCCATTAAAGCTTGCATGCACAGCCACCTTGGGAAGCCACAAAGATGGTCTTCCCAAGGTAATATTTAAAAGAAACATATTATCATTATTATTTTTTTTTATCTCTCACATTTATTTTTACATTTTTCTCTCTCTCACGTTTCTTTCTTCTTCTTACTCTTCTTCTTCCTTTCTCTTCCTCTTCATTTCTATTCTCTTCATCTCTTTTTTCTTTTTCTTTGTCTGGCTAGCCATTTCTACTCTTCTCCTCTTTTTTTTTTTTTTTTTTTTTTTTTTTTTTTTTTTTAATTGGTTGCAGTTGAAAGATGAAAGGTGATAAAGATTGACAACTTGCATTTTCTTCTTCCCTCTATTTCTTTTCTTCACATTTTATTTTACATTTTTTCAGTATCTAGTTCGCCGGAGTCACAAACTCAACAACTTTCCGTTCTTAAGTTCGTCGGAGTCACAAAATCGACAACTTTCCGTTCTTAAGTTCGTCGGAGTCGAAAAACCGACCGACCGTTGGTGTAGTCGGTCGGTCGACGTCTCCAACTCATAAAAACCGACGAGCCCCGACCGATTAAAACCGAAGGGTCGGTTTTCGGCGCCGGTTTTGGCCAAAAACCGACCCTGACCGACCGGTGCACACCCCTAACAAAACGTGAACAAAAAAAAAAAAAATTAAATTGACAAGATTAAATTTTAATGAAACTTCATTTTTAAAAAAACTAAAAAAGAAAATTGACAAAATCGAAATTGTTCCCAATAAACACAAAACCTGAAAGAAAAAATTAGTTCACAAATCAAATTTTAATGGAATTTTTTTTTTCAAAAAAGAAAGTTGACAAAATCGCAATCCTTTCAAGTAGACAAAAAACATGAAAAAGAAATTTAATGGACAAAATGAAAGTTTATTGAATTTGATTTTTTTTTTTAAAAAAAAAGAAAATTGACAAAATCGAAATCTTTCCAATTGACACACAACGTGAAACAAAAAAGTTTGAAATTGACAAAATCAAAATTTAATGAAACTTAATTTTTTAATAAAAAGAAAATTGACAAAATCGAAATTTTCCAGTAGACACAAATTCTGTAAAACAAAAAAAATTGACTAAGTCAAAATTTAATGAAACTTGATTTAAAAAAAAAAAAGAATATTGAAAAAATAGAAATCTTTCTAGTGACACAAAACATGAAATAAAAAAATATTTAATTGATAAAATCAAATTTTAATCAAACTTGATTTTTGTTTTTTTAAAAAAAACTAACAAAATCGAAATCCTCCCAAGAATACAAAAAAACAAGAAACAAAAAATCTATTAATTGACAAAATCAAATTTTAATCAACCTTGATTAATAATCAAATGTCATTGAAATTGGATTTTTTTTTTTTTCAAAATCGAAATCCTTTCATTACACACAAAATGTGAAACAAAAGAAATTGATTTAAAAACAAATTTTAATGAAACAATCTTTTAAAAAAAAAATTGAAAAAAATTAAAATTCTTCCCAGTAGATAGAAACAAAAAAAAATAAAAAAATAAAAAAATAAAATTTTGAATGAAACTTTATTTAAAAAATAAAAAGAAAATTTAAAATATCAAAATATTTCAAGTACACACAAAACGTGAAACAAAAAAAAATTAATTGACAAAATCAAATTTTAATGAAACTTGATTTTTTTTTTTGTAAAAAAAAATGACAAAATTGAAATCCTTTCCAGTAGACAGAAAATATGAAACAAAAAAAATTATTTGACAAAACAAAATTTTAACAAAACTTGATTTTTTTTTTTAATGAAAAAATTGAAATCTTTCTAGTAGACACAGAATGTGGAACAAAAAAGTCAATATGAGCCTAGCTCTACCTAGCATAATGTTTGTACTAATGACCAAGCGGTTTGTGGTTCCCCCACCCCCACATGTTGTCAAAAAAAAAAAAAGTGGAACAAAAAAACTTTAAATCAACAAAATTAAATTTTAATGAAACTTAATTTCTAAAAAGATTGACAAAATCGAAATCTTTCCTAATACACGAAACGTGAAACAAAAGAATTTAAATTGACAAAATAAAATTTTAATGAAACTTGATTTTTTTTAAATAAAAGAAAATTGACAAGATTGAAATATTTCCAGGTGAATAAAATGTGAAACAAAAAAAAAATTGAAATTGACTAAATCAAAATTTAATTAAACTTGATTTTTAATAAAAAATAATATTCAAAAAAATCAAAATCTGTCGAGTTGACACAAAACGTGAAAAAAAAAATTAATTGACAAAATCAAAATTTAATGAAACTGCATTTTTTTGTTGTCATATAATGGTTCAAACACTTCTTAAATATTAATAAAAATAAAATCATACATAAAACTTTTGATTAATTAATCTTGTAAACTGAAGCAAATCCATAGTCATCTAATACTTCTACACTTATCACTAACATACACAAAGAGAGAGCAAAAAGAAAAAAAATTATGTTTTTTTCTCCACTTATCTTCTTTACCCTTTTAAAAATAGAAAACTTGATTTCAAACTCTGGTTTCATCTCGTGTTATGTTGTGCATAGCTTTTATAAACAAAAGTTTTGTATTAATTTCATGGAGGAAGAATTTTCAAAGAGAGGAAGAAAAAAGAAGAAAGAATTTTCCATTAAGGATATTTTTGAAACTTTTTGAAAGTTAAAGGTTATTATTGAAACTGGAACTTTAACGTTTTCCATCCGAAACTTAATAGTAAGGGTATTTTTGAACATTTTCAAAGTTCAGAGATATTTTTGGTGCTTTTTAAAGTTCATGTGGTCAGTCTTCCACCGTAGCCTAAATACCGATGATCGCCTTCAAATTTTTTTTAAGGATTCTTCATTGTCCCCAAGTCGTTGCTCTATGTGCCACACGGAAGTTCTGAATGTCTGGACCACCTTTTCGTTCACTGTCCCATGGCGTTTGACATATGGTCCTTATTTTTCCAATCTACAGGCATTACTTCATCCATCCCTCAGAAAGCTGACAGTCTTGGTGCTTTGGCATTTGCGTTCAAGATCACTTCTCATAGGCGTTTTTGGATCCAAGCTTTCTCGGTGGCGACTTTTTGGATTATTTGGAATGAGCGTAATGGTCGTATCTTTCGAAATCAGTATCGCTCTTTCAATCAAATTTGGGAAGATGTCATTACTTTATCGGCATCTTGGGCCGCTTCTTCTAAATGGTTTTCCAATTATGATGCTCAGACCATCGCTCTAAATTGGAAGGCTTTTTTATAAGCCCCTTTGTATGTTGCTCACATACATCAATAAAGTATCTCCTTTTCAAAAAAAAAAAAAAAAAAACGTTCATGGATATTTTTGAAACAAACCCCATAGTTGAAGAGTATTTTTTATAATTTAGTCTAAAATTAAATTGGTTTGTGTATTAAAGAAATAATAATAATAGTTAGGTTTGACAAGTCGTTTTTTTATTTTTAATTTTTCTGAAACTGTCTAAAAAGTCCTTTGGAAATTATAATACCTACTAGATGTAACTAGATTCTTCATCTATATATCAAAGCATTATAGCGAGTTAGTACTCAATTTCAAGACCATTATTTTGATGTATAATTAATCTATTAAGAACAAAAATTTTTTTATTTCAATAAGTTGGATGTGCTCGATTTGGGGACAAATATGAATTTTTTTTAGTTTCAATAAACTTTTTTTTTACATTAACGGTCCACATCGTTTTTCTATGTGGTCTGCTAATGGTAAAAGCAACTTTGAATGTTTTTTAAACATCAGATGTATTTTTTAAACTTTTTAAAGTTCATGGATATTAGTGAACCGAGACCCTAAAATTTAGAGATATTTTCTATAATTTAGTCTTTTTTTTTTACAATATATTTAGGGCTGTTTTAGTTCTTTTAATGTGAGCTCTTAAAATATTAGATATGGGTTAATGTGAGTTAGTCATTGGTTTTCTTCCTTGATATTCTTCTCATGCATATGGATTTTGGTTTACTCTTTATTTTAATTACAACATAAAATTTAATTAAGAAATATAATTCATATTGGTCTTAATTAACTAATATAAGTTAAAAAGTTCTAGTTTAAATTTTTATTTGATCCAAAATCATGTATGCTTAATTGAAGCTAATGGAAACAATTGTCTTTCATTATTATTATTATGTTTCATTATTTTGTAGTAATAGCATAATTTGAGATGTGATCCAAATTGATTAGGCTAAATTATAAAAAAATACCCTGAACAATGGAGTTTATTTAAAAAATATCCCTAATCCCTAAATTTTAAAATGTTTCAAAAAATACCTCTAACCTTTGCAAATTGTTCAACAATACCCTTACCGTTAAGTTTTGGATGAAAACGTTAAATTTTCATTTTCATTAATACCCTTGAACTTTAAAAAAAAAAATTAAAAAAAAAAAAAAAAAACTCTTACTAAAAAACATTTATTCTTTTTTCTTTCTGTCTCTAAATATTCTTCCTCCATAAAAATTAGTGAGAAATTTTACTTATTTGTCATGTATTCATATATAAGGAGGTTTACTTTTTTATTATTTTTTTTCTCTTTCAACACATCATCCCAAGAGTTTGACTAGATTCTCGTGTTGAAGTTTCAAGATGATGTTTGCTTCATTCTTGAATTCTTGATGTTCTTGATTTAATTTTGTTGATAGCCTTTTCAATGTTTTTTTTTTCCCAAATGGTCTTTTCAATGTTACTTACACCAGGGCCACTACCCATTAGTTTGCCTTATATTCATTTTAGGAAAAATAAATTAAAATATTGTCATCTAGTGGTTCTAACACTTCTTAAATATTAATAAAAAAATCTTATATAAAACTTTTGATTAAATTAATCTTGTAAATTGAACAAAACTCGTGGTCTTTTAACACTTATTCTACTTATCACTAACATACACAAATAGAAAGAGCAAAAATTAAAAAAAAAAAAGTTTTTCTCCCACTTATCTTCTTTACACTTTTAAAAAGAGAGAACTTGATTTCAAACTCTGTTTTCATCTAGTGTTGTGTTGTGTATGACTTTTATCACAAAAGTTTTGTATTAATTTTCATGGAGGAAGAATTTACATAGAGAGGAAAAAAATTTCTAATAAGGGTATTTTTGAAATTTTTTTAAAGTTCAAGAATATTAATGAAACTGAAACTTTAACATTTTCCATCTAAAACTTAACGGTAAGAGTATTTTTTTTAACATTTTTTAAAGTTCAAGAGTATTTTTAAAGTTTTTTAAAGTTGAAAGGTATTTTTGAAACGAACCCATAGTGGAGGAGTATTTGTTTTTTATAATTCAGTCAATTGATTAAAGTGATCACGTTGGTGATAATAGATTGAAATTATTATTACATTATAGAGTGATTGGTAGGAGTTTATTTAAAAAAAGGAAAAAAAAAGATATGAATAATTTTGTATAAAAGTCTGCTTTGAAAATTATGACGACCAATGTACATTAGATTATTCAATATTAGTCAAAAATAAGATATGCTTAATTCCAAAACCATTATGTTATATTAATTTTTGTTGACATCAAATTTGAAATTACAATTAAAGAAGCTAGTATTCACTTCGATATCCCAAACGCAATGGAACTTTTTTTTTTTTTTTTTTTTTTTTCTCGGAAAACATGGAACTCTCTTATTTTGTTCATATTTTATGAGCCTATCAATATACCGGGTGAAAGAAATTACCTAATACAATCTCTTTTACCTTCGTAATATGGAATCACATAACAAAAATTGGAGTTCTGAAATTTCTCAACTAAACTTTTGGCAAATTTAGGAGAGTAAAGCCCTAGAAAATAGAAAGTCTGAATAGTATAAAATCTACTAATAAAATGCGTTATATCTCATTTCGAGCTTGTTTGAAATGATTTTTCACTTTTCAAGGACTTCAAAAAGGATTTGTAAGTGTTAAAAGAAGTGTTTTGAAAAGTCATTCTAAATAGGTCTTGACATATTCTCTTAAATCTTCACTGAGAATATTCACCAGAAAAAAAAAGAGAAGAAAAGAAAAAAAAAATGGTGTGGCTCTATATCACATCCCATTTTTAATGTAAATCTATTTGATCTGTGTTTCTTGAATACATAAATATTTTATTGTGAAGGGGTTAATTAGAAAAAAAATACATTTAAAAAAAGTTGGCGAAATCACGGCCTTTTGAAAAAATTTGGCGAAACCATGCAGTTTTTTTGTCCTTATTGAATCCGTGGATTGAAGCCACGAATTCGACTCTCTTTTTTTTTTTTTTAATATATTTGTGGCTTCATTCTTTATTTTTTTTTTTTTTACAAATTTTGAAAATTAATTTTTTATTTTAATATTTTTTTTTATGTTTTTATTCCATAAATCAAATTATAAAAATATTATAATCGATAACATACTTATAATTGGAAAATTAGTCTTCTAAATTTACAACATTATTTATACATTTTTAATCACTTCACATTTCAATTCATAATTTTTACCAACTATTTTTTTAAGAAATTAGACTAATAAAAATTGATACATCAAAAATTAGGGGACGAGAAAAATTGGGGTAAATAAGAATAAAAATATATATTTTTTTAAAATTATCTAAGAATAAAATTGTTACTCAAAATTAAATAAAAAAAATAATCAAGCACAAATATTGAGCATAAATTAAATAAAAAAAATTATAATTCAAAAAATAAAGAAAAAGATAAGACTACAAGTACTTGTAATTATAGCATTTACAAGATCATCTTTTTAATATAACATTTAGTAGCTTCAAAAAAAATATTTAAAAAAAGGACCCATATTACAAGTTAGGATCAAAATTAAATAAAACCAAAATAAGCAATATCAACTTTTGCTATGTAAAATTGCAGCATTACTTAAACCAACTCTTTCACACACACACAAAAAAAAAAAAAAAAACATTTATCGCCTTCTTAATTAAAAAAAAACTTGGATTTTTTTATTCTTAGATTTAAAAAAAAAAATTGAAGAAATGAGAGTGTTTTTATTCTTAGATGTTTTTTAAAAAATCTATTTTTATTCTTATTTACCCCAATTTTTCTTGTCCCCTAATTTTTTATGTATCAATTTTTATTAGCCTAATTTCTTAAAAAAATAGTTGGAAAAAATTATGAATCGAAATGTGAAGTGATTAAAAATGTATCAATAATGTTGTAAATTTAGAAGACCAACTTTCCAATTACAAGTATGTTATCGATTATAATTTTCCAATAATTTGATTTATAGAATAAAAACATAAAAAAATATTAAAATAAAAAATTAATTTTCAAAATTTGTAAAAAAACAATAAGGAATGAAGCCACAAATTAAAAAAAAAATAATGAAACTATATATAAAAACTGAATATGGAAGTTAAAAAGAAAAAAAAAAAAAAGTTGAGTCCGTGGGTTGAGCCACGGATTCAAATAAGGACTAAAAAATTGCATGGTTTCGCCAATTTTTTTTTAAAAAACCATGACTTCGCTAATTTTTTTCTAATTAACCCATTGTCAAGCCGTTGTCTCAAGAGATTAGTAATGGTGCATGTAAGCTATCTGTTTGGACACTCTAAATTATTAAAAAAAAATTATTCTTTTTTGAAATAATTAAAAAATTATCTGATCACATAATTCATAATCGCGTAACTATGTAGTATTATACTATAATAATTTATTTGGCTCTACTTTAATTAGAATTGGAAAATTCTAAGTGGACAGAAATGTAAAATCACTCACGCCTAAATGTCATGTGAGGGTAAGAGTGTGTTTGGTTTAACTTTTCAAGTGTTTAATTTTGAAAAAAAAAAAAATCATTTTGAAAACAATTCTAGTGTTTGGCAACCACTAAAAATAACTTATTAAAAAATGAGATTGAAAATTAAACTATTTAGAGAGAAACACTTGAAACCAAATTTTTTAAAAATAGTTTTTATTATACGATAACTTGGATATAAAAGCACTTATGAGTAAATGTAACCAAACATATGAGTGTTTAAATTCTAAACAATTTTTATACAAAATGTTTAAAATAAAATGCATTCTTGAAAAGCATTTAGGGTCCGTTTGGAATACATTTTAATTTAAACATTTTTCAAGAATGCATTTAAAAAAAAAAAACATTTTGTAAAATTGTTTAGATTTTAAACACTCATATGTTTGGTTGCATTTCCTCACAAGTGTTTTTATACATAAGTTAGGGTGTGTTTAGTTTAACTTTTCAAGTGTTTAATTTTGAAAAAAATTATAGTGTTTGGCAATCACTAAAAATGACTTATTAGAAATGAGATTGATAAATAAATCATTTTAAGAGAAACACTTGAAACCAACTTTTTTTATAAGTCTTTAAGGGTCCGTTTGGTAACGTTCTCGTTTCTTGTTTCTTGTTTCCAATTATATTAAGAAATCTAAGCATTATGTTTCTTGTTTTTCATTTTTTAGAAACACTCACAAAATTTGTATAGAACTTTTGGGAACAACTAAAACTAGTTTCTCCTTTTTTGTTCTTGTTTCCAATTTTTTCCAAACATAAATAAGAATATAGGTTTATTATTATTGAATGTATAGGTGTTAGGGTCATGAAATTTTATTTTTCTTTATTAAAAATGAAGAAACGGAAACAAGAAACGAGAGCGTTACCAAACGGGCCCTAAGTAGACAATAACTTGTGTATAAAAAACATATATGAGGAAATGCAACCAAACATGAGTGTTTAAATTCTAAACTATTTTTATACCAAAACATTTTTTAAAAAATGCATTCTTGAAAAACATTTAAATTAAAATGTATTCCAAACGAACCCTTATTGTATACTTAAAAAGTCTTTTTAAAAAAGTTGGTTTCCTCTCAAGATGGTTTATTTATCAATCTCATTTTTTAATAAGTCATTTTTAGTGGTTGCCAAACACTACAATTTTTTTCAAAGTGATTTCTTTTCAAAATTAAACACTTGAAAAGTTAAACCAAACACACTCTTAAACTAGAAGGCATTCCAAACGGGCGGTAAAGCTCTCTTTAGCTATAAATGAGTCCAAGAAGAGACATGCTTTGGCAGCGCATTGTCTTTCTTTGTTCAAGTCTCCACTAATAATTAACTTCAACTCCAAAACACCAATGGGTCTCTTTGGAAAGGTGGAGGCTGATGTAGAAATCAGAGCTTCAGCTTCAAAGTTTCATGAAATATTTCAGCATAGACCTCATCACATTTCCAATGTCTCTACCGACAAAATACACGGCGTCGACCTACACGAAGGCGAATGGGGCAAAGTTGGCTCCATCGTTTGTTGGAGATATTTTCATGGTTTCTCCCTTTTCTAAAATATTCCGAACTTTTAGATTTCTTTCTTTTCAACGTGGGATCCTCAACAATTGCACTAATATTATATTTACACGGTATTATTGACCAATTTTTGCAGATGGGAAGGCCGCAGAAACAAAGGAGATAGTCGAAGCGATTGATGAAGAGAACAATTCGATCACTTTCAAAGTAATTGAAGGAGATCTTTTGGAGAAATACAAGAGTTTCAAGTTTAAGATCCAATGTATCCCAAAAGATAAGGGAAGTGTAGTTCACTGGACTTTAGAATATGAAAAACTCCATGAAAAGATTCCGGATTCACATACTATGCTTCAGTTTTGTGTTGACGTTTCTAAAGACATTGATGCTCACCTCATGGAAGACACCGAAGAACCCTATGCTGCTCAGGCATGAGTATGCACAAGATTTCTGCACTCTCATTGCTGGGATGATGTTATATATAAATAATTTGGCTTTTACTATATGCTTGCCAATTCTCTAAGTATATGTTTTAAATAAAGCATGTATGTGTGTTATGTTTGGGCACTGTTTTATGTGTTGTAATAAGTGGGAGAATTGTTTGTGAAATATTCTAAATGTACGTATATCCTACCCTATTGAATGGGAATAAAAATAATTTCTAAGTACTTGTATTCTAAAAAATTACTTATCAAACGAAATGGAGTAGGGAAATTGTAATGGGTAGCAAAAAATATTAGGATATTTGCAAATTTAGCTATGCTCTTTGTGATTTGCAAATATAGCAAAATTTTTAAAATCTGATTTTTCGTTTTTTTATTATTCCAGTTTTACCTTCGTTGATATATCAACTGGTATATTAGTAGTATATCTGATATACAAATTATAAAGTATATCAGTTAACTGATATACCAAATTTGATATACTCGAATGAATACAATGATATACCTAATATATATTTAATTTGATAAGCGTAACCTTTGATATACCTGATTATGAATATTGATATAAGAATGATATATCTGATATATGAATGTTGATATACTTGATATGTTACTTTTCTTTACTTATATTTGTTATGTTTCCTTTTCTCTTTATTGAATTGTGTTGTGTTATTTACATATTTTAAACAAAATGTTTCTCTTTTATAACATAAAATGTTCGTCTTATATAATTGTTATGAACGTTGATATACAATTGATATACCTCCTTTGTTATATTACTCAAATAATTAATAACATTGATATACCTGATTATGAGTGGTTAAATACATTAATGATAGACTTGTTATTTTTTTTTAAAAAAAAATCATTGATATATATTTTTAATTATCAAATATACTTTATTTTAGGTATATTTTTTTATATTAAATATGAAGTGTTGATATACTGTTGATATATATTTCATATTAGGAATATCATTTCACTAATACATCATAGTATATTAGTAGTATATCAGTGATGTAATTCAATTTAGGCATATCTGATATACTGAATATAAAATAATGATATACTGTTTTTTTTTTTAGAATAAAATAATGATATACTATTAATATACTTTATATTTGGAATATCATTTCACTAATATACCAGAGTAAAGTATATCAGCAGTATATCAAATATATTTAATTTTTGGTATAATCAGTAGTATTTCAGCAATATATCAAATATATTTCATTTTAGATATATCAATAGTATATCAACAGTACATCTGATATATTTCACATCAGTAGTATATCAGATATACTACTGATATACTTCATAACAGTAGAACACGCGAAAATGTTGGAAGGAGTATTTTCGACTTTTTCTATTTGCGTTTTGGACTGGGTTGAAATTTTTTGCCATAATTGCAATCCTCAAAAAGTGGAGGCACGCTTGCAATTGAGAATTTCCCTTTTGCTACTGCTGCAACCACCCCAATGGAATATGGTAACAATATTGTTGTTAATATGTTATTTTCATTCTATTAATAAGACATGTCCATAGTAAAGTTAAAAGCATATGAATAGCAAGCCAATCATGATTATAGAAAACAAAGTCAAATATCATTGATACACCATTTTATTTATTTTTGATATGGTATATCAGTGATAAACTTAATAGCAAACGAGGGCATGCAAAAAAAAACTTGTTAGACATCTATCACTAGTAGACCTCAATCGATGATAGAAGTCTATCACTAATAAACTTACGATGACCTTAGATAGGCTGATGGTCGTTTTTTATTTTTTACGTGCTTTAAAATTGTGTCATGTTGGAAAATATTTTTAGTTAGCTCCTGTCAAATTTTCTATTATTTTGGGTAATAATTACAACCTAAATTTTAATTTTGGCCCCAAACATTTTATGCTTTAAGGCCCCGTTTGATAACCATTTGGTTTTTGGTTTTGGGTTTTGGAAAATTAAGCTTATACACACATACTTCCACCTATAAGTTTCTTGGTTTTAGTATCAATCTTCTACTTTGTTTTCAAAAATCAAGTCCAATTTTGGAAACAAAAAAAAAAGTAGTTTTCAAAAACTTTTTTTCGTTTTTAAAATTTGGCTAGGAATTCCGATGCAACCTTAACTAGGATGAAAGTCATGGTAGGGAATTTAGTAGAAAACAAACATAATTTTCAAAAACCAAAAACAAAAAACCAAATGGTTATCAAACGGGGCTTAACTATCGAGACACTCCACTATAGCCCAGTAGCTGCACTCCCCTCACTGTAGATATATTTTTGTCCACTCGATATAACCATGATTAGTAAGTCGACCCTTCACAGGTTGTTCGTAACTACGACTGGGTCAAATGTCCATTTTACCTCTGAAGTTACTTCTTGTCCCACTGATCCTCTAATGAACAATTGGTTTGTGGTTCGACCACCAAATCGAATCCCTCTCGGACCGATGAGAGGGCGGGATCCCTTTGTTTAAGCCCCAAAGTGAGCACTTAGGGGAACGACCTCTATATTATCCCTAATTCGAGTAGGAGTGAATTTTGTCTTGCAGGACTATGTCCCCAACTATCTACCTGGTCTTAATCCCCAAAATGGTAGGCTTATTGAGTCGGTGATGATGAGTCATTCTCACCCATACAAATCAAAGGATAATCCTGAATAAACAGGAGTTCATAGTTAGCTCAGGATTAATTTATATCGAGTTACCTAGGTCATCGTATAAAATTAGTCAGTCTCAATAGTAAACGACGTTATAAAGTGAAAGTGACTTATTTCTCGATCCTGATCTTATGCAAACTCATTGCATAGGACACCCCCACTCGCATGTCTCCCACATGAATGATTCAGAATCACATCGTCTGTACTAAATACAAAGTGGGTCACATTACATAGTGTCCCCAAGATAAGGTATGCATAATCAAATATTTTTTTAAAACCGAAGAAATATTCAAACAGAGATTCCTCCAATTCGTTCTAGACTGCTGGATTTTAACAGAATAAAAAAAAAATTGAACACATAAAGGAGCACACAAAAATTACAATGCAAAAACATATAAAATCAATTTAGAGAGCAGACGACTATCGATTATAACAAAAAACTAAAAATAATAAAAAATACCTGAAATACAAATGAGCAATTGGAAGAGATAACTAATTTTAGACTTGAAAAATAAATTTTGAGGGGAGAATGATATTAAAGTCAATCTATTACATAAAATATTTGAGAATCGCCGTCTTCTAATTAAATTGATAAAATTAAACATAAATATTATAATTATAATTCAAGAGAGGTACGTGAAACCAACAATGAAGGAGATGAATAGTTTTTTATGTGAAAACCAATGGGAGGATGTGAACAATTTATAGAGGGAATTTTGATTCAAATTCTAATTTGATTAGATTTTGGATCAAATCTACCGATCATAAGAAAAAATATATAGACCATAATATTATTTTAGGTTATTAAATTTCATATTTCATAACATAAAAAAAATATTAGATTTTGGAAATTACTAAATTTTCCTTTTTTTTAATCTTTTATTTATTTTTTTAATTAAAACAATTAGAAAATTTGATTTTTTTTATTTTTTTTAATAAAAACAAACATAATACAAAACTTGATTTTTTTTAATAAAAACAAACTGAATACAAAATTTATTTATTTTTTATTTTTTTAATTAAAACAATTATGAAATTTGAAGAATTTTTCTTTTTTTATCTTTTCGTTTTTTGATTAAGACAATTAGGAAATTTGATTTTTTTTTTCTTTCCTTTTATAATAAAAACAAACAGAATACAAAATTTCATTAGTTTTAGCTTGTTGTAGTTACGAAGCAATTAGACAAATACAATTGAGACAAATTTTATTTTAGATTTAAACGTTTCCCTTTTCCATTCTATTTATTGTCCTCTGCCCTAGTAATTTATCCAAAGATGATTGAGATGTGTTCTAAATTGATTAGGTCGCTCTCTTCGGAACACTGAACTTTTTATTTTTATTAATTTTTTAAATCAACAAATGTCAGGTGCATCTAGCCTTTTATCTTAGAAAAGATAATTGGTATCTTATTCACTGTTCTACTTCTAAATTGACACATTAATAGATTTTCACACTCGAGTAAAATTGGCAACTTATTTAAAAATAAATAAATAAAATGACCTATAAAATTAATTAGGTCTGACAAGTCCTTTTTCTTTTTCAAAACGGTCTGAAAGTCCTTTTGAAAATTATGATACCTAGTAGATGTAAACCATCAAGCAAGAGGTTAGAGGTTCATGTCAATTACCAACTATTGATGAAAATGAGTTTCTCTAAAATTTTTCAAAATTGCGATACCTAGTAGATGTATCTCTTGTTTGGTGGTGTATATATACTAATTATCGCTAAACTTTGCTAATGGATTGAGTATACAATAAAGGGACTATTTAAATGAGGCTTTATCAAATCATAGGAACACAATTCTAGTTTTTAAAATCATATATAAGAATTTTTTTTTTAAAAAAAAATCATATATAAGAACTTTTCTAAAAAAAAAAATCATATATAAGAACTAAATTCTAATTTTCTCCAAACTAGTGATCAAATTTATAATTTAATGAATAAAAAACTTAGGTGGAGAGAGTGGTCTCTATCTATAGAAAGATTAATTCAAAATGATATGCAACTTATTTAATATGTGGGCAGTGTAAATCCCATTAAAAAAAGAAAATTTATTATTCAACCATATCAGTGAGAGATTGGAATCTTTGACTTCTTGATCGAAGACATATACGCCTTAACTAGTTGAGATGTGATAGGATGAGATTAACACATACGTAATTAAATATTATTAAAGCATAGTAATTATTATATCTATCAACTTATTCTAGAATTGGAAAGTTTAAAGAGAGAATTGAGATTCGATCCAAGAATGGTGAACTCAAAGAGGCACCATCTTGAGGGGCATGTTGAGGATCCCACATTGAAAAGATAAAACTCACAATTTATAAGATGTATGGGTTACTCCACTCATAGCCAATTGGTTTTGAGATGGAACCTCATGTTATCTATTATGGTATCAAAGCCCATAAAACCCAAACGGGTATTCTTTCCAAGAAAAAAATTGGGATCCAATCCAAGAATGGTGAACCCAAAGAGGCACCATCTTGAGGGGATATGTTGAGGACCCCACATTGAAAAGATAAAACTCACAATTTATAAGATAGTGCCTCCTTATGGAAAACCATGTTTGCCAAAGGAGTTAGTTGACGCAACCAATGAAGAGAACAATTTGATTACTTACAAAGTGAGATTGAAATATTTCAGAGTATTAAAACAACTTCAAGTTCACAAGATGCAAAGTACTTTAGAGTAGAGGAAGTCGACAATTCGTTGCATTTTGGAATTAGAGAAGCTACACGATAAAATTCCAAAATTCACATGAAGCTTAAATTGGAAAAATCATTAAGTGTTCCCGGTGCAATGAGACCCCATTTTTAAAACCGTCGGATGTAAATCTTCAAAATTGTTTGCCCCTTAATAATCATGGGATACAAAATCGAGGTATTTTTGTCATTTTTCTCTCTTACATTCAATGGTGCAAAACTACCAGCCTCATTGCACCAGGAGCACCCTAAAAATTTCTCCTTAATCTGAGAGGTCGTTGTATGCTTGAAAAATAGCACAAAATCCAAAAATTAATTGGAATAAAACGGGAAGGATATATGATATGGTGGATATGTGTTTGAACTCAAATCTCCTATTTTGATATCGTGATAAACTACTATTATGTTTCCCTCTTAGAAAGCGAAAAATTCAAAAAAAGTAAATGGATATAGATAGGAAATGTTTTGTACATTATTCATATTGATCTTGATGCTCTATCAGAAATGGAAACGACTACATGTGGATGTTCTTCTCGGGCACGGCATGCACAAGATTGACTTTTTTCTCCAATAATACCATTTTGAATATTTGATATCTTAGTTGAGAGTATATGTTTTAACTAGTTGAGCCATGTTCAAGTTGGCTGGTTGATTGGTCGGGTAAGTTTTCTTTCGGTTAGAGAATTTATGTGAAATGTTATGGATATTGTAGATCTACTTAAACTAAGCCTTGGTTTTTAGAATTAGCTAAGAATTTAGGTTAAAAACATTCATGATAAAATTAACATCAAAGACCAAAATAGTTTAGTTTTGCCAAAGACTTAGAGGTTAAAACAAAAATTTGAATGTTTTAGGGCAATATTTGAAAAGTTAAGAGAAATAAAATATAAAAAATATTTATAAAAATCTTGAAACAAAAAATTTAATTTCAGACCATAAAAGTTTTAGTGCAAGATGTCACGTTTTCTCCTTTCCTCAATAAGATATTTCCAACACTAAATTCCTTACCTCATTTGGTAAAGGCTGTCTCTATATTCTAGTGTATTGTAGGCATCAATATTTTCAATATATAGTTGTAGCTTTTTTTTTTTTTTTTTGAAAACTAAATGCTCACTAAACGAAAGAAAAGTTATTATAGACAGAAATTTTGACTTTAGAGGGTACGTTACTTGCTAGAATCTTTTTTTATTCTCTTCATCGGTGGTTCGTCTCGCTAGCATAGAACAATTGAGATATGATCCAAATTGATTAGGTCAACTTTTTTCACTATTATATGGATTCTCACATTCTAGCACGATTGGTAGGTTTATCTTAAAGAGAATGGTTGAGAATGCAACTAAGGTTCCGATGGTGTAGGAAGAGAAAGACATGATCTATAAAATATGAATAAGAACAATATCTCTATTATTGATATGATACCTTATGGAGAAAACCGAAAGCAAAGTTATGGACCAAAGTAAAGGACATATACAATAGAAAAAACTACACATTTGGTCCCTGAGGTTTTGGGATAGGTTGTATTTCGGTCTTTGAATTTTTAAACTCAACAATAATTTTATCCTTGAGGTTTGGATGAAGTTCCATTTTGGTTCCTTCATCCAATTTTCATTAATATAAATAATGAATTGCTGACGTGGCAACAATTTTTTATTAAAAAAATATTTTTAAATTTTCTAATTAAAGAATATTTTAAATACTTTTTTATTATCTTTTTTATTTTTTTATTTTTCTTCTTACTTCTTCCTTCTCCATCAAATCTTCTTTCCCATCTTCGTCCTCTAACCCTAATTACATATCCACCGCCAATCGCCACCACGGTCAACATCGTCGTTGTTGGTCATCGGAAATTTTTTCTCTTTTCTTTCTCTTTCTTTTTTCTTCTCTTATTTTTCCTTTTTTTTTCTTGTTTTCTTTTTAATGGAAAGGAAGGAGGCTCCCCCATTTCAGATCTAAAACGGGGAGGGAGGAGGACCCTCCTCCCTTTCCACATCGGTTAGAAAGAGAAGAAATATCCAACGATTTTAAAGAGGGGGTCTCATTACATCGGGAACACCTAATAATTTTCTCATGGCATCTAATGATCATGTGAGAGCAAACCATCTCTTTAAATAGGGAAAGAGGAGACATTTGCTTTGGCATTGTATTCACTTCACACCTATCTTGGCTTAAACTCCTACAAACTTTTATCTTCCAAACCCAACACACAATGAATCTCTTTGGAAAGTTAGAGACTGATGTAGAAATCACGTCTCGAGCTTCCAAGTTTTATGAAATATTACAGCTAAAACCTTACCATCTGTCTAATGTCACGGCTAGCAATATACAAAGTTGTGAACTACTCGAAGGTGAATGGGGCAAAGTTGGATCTGTCATCTTGTGGAACTATTTTCACGGTTTGCTTTTAATCTTCACTTTCCAAATCTTACTATTCTTCTCTAATTAACGTAACCCATCGAATCCATGTTGTATATTCACATAGTGTTAATTAAATCTGCAGATGGGAAAGCACGTGTGAAAAAGGAGTTGATTGAAGCAGTTGACGAAGAAAACAATTTGATCAGTTTCAAAGTCATAGATGGAGATATTTTGGAGCATTACAAGAGCTTTAAATTTACGATTCAATGCATTCCAAAGGAAGAAGGGGGTGTGGTTCGTTGGACTTTAGAATATGAGAAGCAACATGCAAAAATTCCTGAATCATCACTTGAAAGCTTGATGCAATTTAGTATTGGTATCACAATAGGCCTTGATATTCACCTCGGGGAAATCGGAAGTCAGGAAGCACTCGCGGAGGAAGCACTCGTAGACTTCTAACCCTTTTCTGGGTTTGCTATGGACTCATTTACCTACCAATCTTATGTTTGAATAAATGCTTCTATGCATGTTTTATATGTCTATGTTATAGTAATATAAGTTGGAGAGTTATTGATGTGCAATATTATGAATGTTTAAATATACTATGATTATTATTGATATATATTGTTTGCTAATGCTTAAAAAAAAAACTACAATATATCCACATAAACACTTTCACAAGTGTGTCGATCAAATTTATTCTCAGCAAGTTACACTTTTAGTCCTTAAAGTTTGTGTTAGGTTTTGTGGAAACTAGTCATCAAGACATCTTCATTTGAAATTCTTTTCAAGATTGAGAGCAAAGGAACTTAACATAATATTGAAGCATTATATTCCCGATAAAAGGCAACCAGAGAGGTCAAGGTTGAGACGTATTAAGACTAGGAGAGGCATAAAATTTTGCATGATGTTCCATTGATAACAAGGCAGTATATATAGCCAAACTATACACCAGAAATAACAAAAATGAGAAACAAACTATTAACAAACTACATAAAAGAAGGAAACTAATTAATTTAACAAACTAAACACAAATTAGGGAAACTAATTAACAATCTTAATACTCCCCCCTCAAGATGGGCTAAGTATATTGAGAATTCCCATCTTAGAAAGTAATACAGAAAAAATAGAATGAGGAAGAGCCTTAGTAAAAATATCAGCAAGCTGTAAACTGGAACGGATGGGCAACAACTTGACTTCTCCTTTGACTATTTTGTCTCAGACAAAATGACAATCTATCTCCATATGTTTGGTCCTCTCATGAAAAACACGATTTGTAGCAATATGAATTGCGGACTGATTATCGCAGAATATTACACCAGGCGCAGGCGAAGAGATTTGGACTTCTTGTAGGAGCTGAAGAAGCCAAACAAGTTCACTTGTAGTGGTGGCCAAAGCTCTGTATTCAGCCTCAGCAGATGACCTTGAAACAGTATGTTGTTTCTTAGCCTTCCATGACACCAAAGAGTCCCCTAAGAAGATACAAAATCCAGTTGTGGATTTACGACTATCTGGGCAAGAAGCCCAATCTGCATCCGTGAAGGCACGTAACTGAAAATTAGATGAAGAAGGGAAGAAAATCCCTTGTCCCGGAGAGCCCTTTAAGTAACGCAAAAGATAATGAGCAGCGGAAAGATGTGAACTTTTGGGATGAGCAACAAATTGGCTCAACTTATGAACAGCAAACGTGATGTCTGGGCGAGAAATGGTCAGATACAACAATCGACCTATGAGTCGTCGATACACAGTAGGGTCATTTAACAATTCACCATTATCGATCTGAAGTTTGACAGCAGGATCCATAGGCAGATTAGAAGGTTTAGAGGCTAAAAAACCTGTGTCTTCTAGCAATTGTAAGACATAGTTGCTTTGGGACAAATGAATTCCCTTAGACGAACGAGCAAGTTTTAGGCCTAAAAAATAGCGTAGGGATCCCAGATCTTTGAGCTTGAAGGCATCATTCAAATGTTTCTTCAGATCAACAATAATGTTTTCAGATGGCCCAGTTATGATTATGTCATCGACATAAACAAGGAGGGCTATAAAATTGACTCATGTGCCTCTAGTAAAAAGCGAGTAATCACTCTTAGACTGTTGGAAACCAAGCAACAAGAGGGCAGATGTAAACTTATCAAACCACTGCCTAGATGCTTGTTTTAGTCCGTAAATGGACTTGTGAAGCTTGCAAACCAACCGTTCATTACCAGTATGCTTCACTTCATGTTTATATCCAAGTGGAATATCCATATACACGTCTTCATGAAGCTCCCCATGAAGAAACGCATTGTTCACATCTAATTGTATTAAGAACCAATTCAAAGACACAGCTATTGAAAGAAGTACCTTCGCAGTAACGAGCTTTGCAACGGGGGAAAAGGTCGTTGTAATCGATTCCCTCTTGCTGAGTGTATCCTTTCGCTACTAGGCAAGCTTTGTATCTTTCAATGGATCCATCCGACTTGTGTTTAATTTTGTAAACCCACTTGCACCCAATGGAATAATGTCCATTGGGAAGTGGAACAACAGACCACGTACGGTTGGTTTCCATAGCCTGGTAATTCAGTAGTCATTGCATCATGCCAGTGAGGAAAAGACACAGCTTGATGATAAAAGGCTGGTTCATAGTCAGTAGAGACATTAAGAACAAAATGTCTATATTTGGGAGATAAGTTGTCATAAGACAAACAACTATCCAGAGGATGCATAATGGAAGCCTTTTGCAAATCAGTAGAATATAAGAGACTACAATGGTAATCTCTGAGATAAGTACTTGAGCGCCGAGGGGCACAAGTTCTATCATCATTAGAGCTGTCAATGGTATTAGTAGCTTCAGGGAGATTTTCTGCTACGTCAGGAATAACAGCTTGTGAAACATCTGTATTGATATAACCATCAAGTATATCTTGAGCAGACACAACATTATCTTCAAGAGAAGCATCATTAGTATGTTGAGAATTGACAGTAGAAGCATCCGTAGGTCCTATACCAGAATAATCAAAAGATAATGGCAAGACCAAATCAGGAAAAACATTAACAGCATCATCTTGATGAGTAATCGTGTGAAAAGGAAATAGATGTTCATGAAACACAACATCCCGTGAGATAAAAAATTTCTTGGATTTAATATCATACAACCGAAAACCTTTTATTCTAGGTGGATAACCAAGAAACTCGGCTGGAAGTGCTCGAGGAAGAAGCTTGGAACGGTTGTTCTGTAATGTTGAAGCAAAACAAAGACAACCAAAGACTCTAAGTTGAGAATAGTCAGCTTGCTTCTAGTGTAGTCGAAAGAATGGAGTATCCCATTTTAGTAAAGGAGAAAGAGTTCGATTAATGAGAAAACAGGCCGTAAGAACACATTCTCCTCAAAATTGTACAGGAACCCGTGACTGAAACAGCAAAGCACAGGTAACATTTAACAAATGCAGGTGTTTCCGTTCGACTACAGAGTTCTGTTCAGGCCTTGCAACACAAGAATATTGATGAATAACTCCTTTAGAGGCAAAAAATTCTGTAAAAGCTAACTCAGGGGCATTATCTGATCGAAACTGTTTAATAGAGACAGAGTATTGAGTTTCTACGAGTTTAAAGAAGCGAAGGATGATTCCTAAGGCTTCTGACTTCTGTTTCATAAAAAATACCCATGTGTAACGAGAATGATCGTCTACAATAGTAAGGAAATAACGGTAACCAACATGAGTACAAGTCTTGTAAGGGCCCCATATATCACAATGCAACAAATCAAACACCTTATCAGACAAATGATTATTTGATTGAAATGATAACCTTCGTTGCTTAGCAAGGGGACATATTAAACATGGATCACTTGAAATAGGTTTAATAGTCCTAGAATGCAACAAATCTTTTAAAGCAGTAAGGTGTTTGGGGGAGGGATGACCAAGTCTATCATGCCAAGATACAGAGTTGCAAAATGTAGTAGTAGTAGACAAAGAATGCTTAGGAACATCAACCCTCAACAAAAATAGTCCTTGCCAAAAGTCAGCCTTCCCAATCGTCTTCAAAGAGAACTTGTCCTGAAGAAAACATGAATTCTCAACAAACTTGACAATAAGAGGCTGATCAGTAGTTAGCGCACTGATAGATATCAGATTAAAGGTAAAAGACGGTATAAACATCACATTCTTGAGCAATATATGACTGTTCAGCTGAATATCTCCAACAAAATCAACTGAAATCCGAGTTTGATTAGGCAAAGTAACAGACTTATTTTGAACTGGTGTCAAACACGTGAAAAAATCTCTCATGTAGCAAATATGCGTGGATGTTCCTGAATCAAGTACCCATGATGCAGAAGAAAAATCATGAGAAATTGGAACAATACCTGCTACATGAAAAGATGATGAAGTATCAGAAGTACCAGAAGAAGCCATTTTAGTAAGGTGACTTTAGAGAGCAGTCAATAAACCCTGGCATTGCTCAGTAGTTAGAGCAGACAAGGAATCGCCAGAAGAAGCGGTTTCTGACTTCGATGAACTGGAATTGGTCTTCTGATTGCGATACCCAGGGGGGTATCCATGGATCTTGTAACAACGATCCACAATATGTCCTTGAACATTGCAATGAGTACAAAACGGCCTTTCTTTCTTCTTAGTAGAGTTCGACTGATTTCGAGAAGTAGAAGAACTTTTAACGAGAAGAGCAGGCGAGGAATTTACCGAATTAGCAGAGTTAGTTGTCGGCGGCGTTGAAGAAACTCTCTGTTCCACTTCTTGTGCTACTAAGGAGAATGCTCGTTGAATTGTTGGTTCAGGCTCCATGAGAAGCAATTGAGTACGAATTTGACTGAACGATTCATTCAGACCCATAAGGAATTCCATAACATACTTTGTTTGAAAATATTCAGCAAGCTTTCGAACTCCTTCACACGAACATTTGCCGCAATTACAGACAGGCCGATAGGACGCAAGTTCATTCCACAACGTCTTGAGCTTGGCAAAATACGTGGTGACAGAATCTTGATCTTGAACAAGGTTAGAAATCTCACGGCGAAGTTGGAAGATACGAGGACGATTCTTCCTTTGATATCTTTGCTGAAGATAAAGCCAAATATCCCTGGCGGTTTCAGCAAAATTTACACTGGCCGCAATTTCTTTCGAAAGAGAGTTCAAGATCCACGGAGTTACCACTCCGTTGCAAATAATCCAAGAACGTTTCAATTCACTGCTTGGCTGAGTGATGGAACCATCCACGAACCCCAATTTGTTCTTCACAGTGAGACCGATGATCATAGCATTACACCAGGAAGTGTAATTTGATTCAGTTAAAGGTTCAGAAACAAGAACAAGGTTGGTGCTATCGGAATGATGAAGAAAATATGGATTTTCATACTGTTCTATGACAGATTGATTGGTAGAATGGATTGTGGAGGAAGAAGAGTTATTAGGATCAGCCATGGGAGGATGCAAGGGGAAAACTCTCAAAGCTCAAAGAAGGAAAAATTTTACAATTGATACCATATTAAGGCTAGGAGAGGCTTAAAATTTTGCATGATGTTCCATTGATAACAAAGCTGTATATATAGCCAAACTTGTGACGCTCGAAGTTAGGAGGGGTACATGAATGAACCGAGATCACATCCGAATGAGAGGGATCTTGAGGACATGAAAGTATAGTCAAGATAAGCTTAAAAGAATTGATAGATACTACCTATACCAACAAGGTGCACCTTCCTTTTCGGTGGCTCAATCATAGGAACTTTGAAGTTAAGCGTGCTTAGCTTGGAGAAGTTCTATGTTGGGTGACCTCCTGGGAATTGGGAATTTTCCTAGGAAGCATGTGAGTGAGGACAAAGCATGCTAAAAGGACCCCGTGTTGGTTTGTGGGGACAGTCTTCAATCTTAGAAGTAGTATCAGACAAGTATGGTGGCGTGGCCAGGTCGCAGGGGAATGCCGGGACCGTTAAGGGCCGAATCCGGATTCCGAATCCTGGGCCTGGGGCGTTACAAAACTATACACCAGAAATAACAAAAATGAGAAACAAACTATTAACAAACTACATAAAAGAAGGAAACTAATTAATTTAACAAACTAAACACAAATTAGAGAAACTAATTAACTATCTTAATAAGACGCTCAAAGAGAGCATCGTGATGTTGAAACAATCACAAGAATGCTTCAAAAGTTCGACTAAATTTGTTGTCAAGTGTTTTTTTCAAATTGGTTTATTTCTTTTCAAAATTAAACACTTGAAAAGTTAAACCATGTACACTTTTGTTTTCCCTTTATTACTATACTTATACTTTTGTCACTTATGTTGTTGTTGTTTTTTTTTTTTTTTTTTTGAAACTGTCACTTATGTTGTTATTGTTAATGGTGGATGCAAGTTTCAAAAGCTTGGGAGGAAAGAGCCAACATCACAATAACAACAACTAAGTTAGATTATTAGTTAGGTCAGAAACAATCTAAGAGAAGAAACAGTAGATGAGACTCAAATTCTATGGACCAAAATGATGTTTTAACCATATTAATATTAATACGTTCGAACTAAATTTGGTCTCTACGATTTAAATTAGTTTCTATTTGGTTCCTAAATTTTAGAAACTAACATTTTTTTGTCTTTGATATATATTTGAACTTAGTTTATATTTGGTTTGTGAGGTTCCAAAAGTGACATATGATTAGTCACCAAAGTTTGAATTTGATTTTTAATTGATCACGAAAGTTTAGAATTTTTCTTAAGAAATTCCAGTGTAGAATTGAGACCATTGGTAACGGAAAGGTAATGTTGCTTCTAAAATTTATCAAAATTTGGTCCCCTCAAACTATATTTTCTGGATGTGCCCCGACTTTCCATATATGGTGAAAATTACTGTTGAGATTTAATTAGATTTTTTATATGATTAACATGTAATTAGATTTTTTACCTCGAGAGATCAATAAACTAATTGGAAACCCAAAATGTTATTTAGTTTTGATGAATTTTTAACAATATAGAATAAATTGTTATAAATTTGAAACTACAGAGATTAAATTGTTACAAACTAAAGTTTATGAATTAAATTATTACAGATTTGAGAGTATAGAAACTAAATTGTTAAAATAAAGTTTATAAACTCAATTGTTACACATGAAAGTTTAGGGAGGGAAAGTTTTTTTTTTTAACTAGAAAATTACAACGAGTTTGTATTATGTCGTGAAACCAAAACAAGTAAAATAAAGTAAAAGTAAATAAAACCCACAATATCCACATAAACAACATTTCACAAGTCTCGCGAAAGTTGTATTTAGGCAACTTTTCATCTTTAAAGTTTGGTCTTGGTATTTATTTTAATACTTGGGATTTTAAATTCAACACTTTAACCAATAACTGTTTGGATGGTTTGATATTGATTAGATTTTTTGCTTTTTGTTTTTGAAAATTATGCATGGTTTTTCCCTAATTTTCTTATAAGGCTTTAAAAAAAAAAAAAATATTTGAATTCCTAACCAAGTTCTAAAAAAATAACTTTTTAATTTTTTTTTAGCTTTCAAAACTTGATTTGATTTTTTAAAACATTAAAAGAAGATTGATAATAAAACAAAAAAAACGTATAAGTGGAGGTAGGGTTTATAAGTTTAATTTTAAAAAACCAAATGGTTATCAAACAAGGCTTCGTTTTTTGTTTTTAAAAATTATGATAGTTTTCTTGCCTGGATTTTTACCTTTCTTATCTATTGATGGTCAAATATGGTCAGAAGAAACTCACCTGACCTTCACGTGCCACCAACGGTTAATTTGTAGATGAGGGGGAAGACGTGGCTTGCAAAAGAGTAAACCTACACACTGGTGTGGTGCTAGCCACACCGCCTCCGATGCTTAAGTCAGAAAACGGGAGAGGAGAGCAAGAGAGTAAGAGGAGAGAGTCGAGAGTTCGGGTCCCTTCTTCAATGGTGAAGAGGGGTATAAGTACCTGCCCATGCTCCTAGGGTTTTTAGGAATTCGGAGGCGTTTCAAGACAAACCAGGCGGATCCGGGGCGGCCAGAGGCGGGAGAGACCAAACAGAGCCGGACGGGCTCGCGGCCCGCGCGAGCGGGCCGAGGCCCACCATGAGCCTCAGCCTCGACTTTGGGCCGAGGTCGAGCAGGGGGTCGGGCCAAAAACCCGACCCCTTCGGTCTTGGCCCGTCCCACTCGCCGGTTTCGCCTTTTGGGTCCATCTCCCAGCCCGATTTTTCCCCGGTTGTCCTCGTCAGCTCCTCGTACATCGGGGTGGTCCAAAATTGCCTATAACATTATGAAAACATATCAATTTTTAGCCAAATTCAAAAAAAGAAAATACAAAGGAAATAAAAAGTTTTTTTTTCTTTTTTAGAAAGAGGATACTTTATAAAAAATCGCGTAAGAAACATACGGGAAAGGGCTACAAGAAAGCCTTCCAATTCAGAGCAATGGAAGGCGAATCATAGTTGTAAAATATCCTAGAAGAAGAATCCCAAAGAGCCGCAAGGGCAAGAATATCCTTCCAAATCTGGAAAGTAGAGCGGAACTGATTGTCGAAAATGCGATTATTCCGCTCTTTCCAAATGATCCAAAGAGCAGCCGCAAACAACACCTACTCTTTTTAGTTTTTAAAATTTTGCATAGATTTTGAACCTATTTTTGAAAAAGTAGATAATGGAACAAAGAAATTCATAGATAAAAGTTTGTATATAAGTTCAATTTTTAAAAATCAAATGGTTATAAAATGTGGCTTTAGTTCTTACTGTTTAATAGAAAATGGTTCTACAAACATGATCATAGTTCAGTTGATGAAAACATTTATTCTTTCACCTGAGGTCAGAGATTTAAATCTTCATTTGTTGTTTGATTGCAATGACTACAACTTTTGAATGAGGTTTCTAATGTCTTCACCAATTAAACCATGCTAAAGTTTTATCAACCTTTAAGATATTAATCGATATCTTTATCTACTCTACCATCAATAATAACATTAAATAACATTAAATATTAGCCACAACAATTACTCAAAGATATATAATTGGTTAGAGAAATTTGACTTTAGGATTATGAGGTGGGTCCCTTTTTTCATTCTCTTAATTGTTCCTCTGCCTAATAAGCAATTTGAGATGTTCTTCAAATTCGGTTAGATCACTTTTCGTCACCAACAATGGATTCTCAACATAACAATTGGTAGGTTTAGTTACAAGGAAATAAATAATAATCTGATATAAAATAAATAGAAAGACACTTATTATTATGACTAATTATAAAATTATACACAGCTCGAGAAAATTTCTAGTCCTATTGAAGTATAGTGTCAAAGTGAACATAGCTCAGTGGTAATTGACATGTACCCTCGACTAAGAGGTCAGAGGTTTGAATCTCTCACCTCTAAATGTTGTTGAACTAAAAAAAATAGTCCTATCAAAGTGTAGTAGGAAAATTTTCACTACCTCCTCAATTTGGAGAAATAAAAAGCCATTCACATTGGTTTATTTTTTGAAGAAGGGAATTTTTTTTTATTATTAAATGTTGGCTTTTTTTATCTTTAATTAACTTTTGTCTTTTTTTTCACTAATATTTTAACCACCATTCAACATTCTCATTTTCTTCTTTTCAACTTCTTTATTTTTATTTTTTTTATTTCAACTCCTTTTTTAAGATGTACAAAAGTTCATCTCTCCTATATTTATTATTAACATCTTTTTTCAATATTGACTCTCTATCTTCTACAATCAATTTTTTTCTTTTTTTCTTCTTTACTAATATTTTAAAATCTATTCAACACTTCATCTTCTTCAGATTGTTCCTTTTATACATCTTATGTGAAAAAGGATGAAATGAAAAAATAGAAATAGAAATAGAGAAGATGAAAAAAAAAAAAGTGAGAGTATTGAATAGTTATTAAAATATTACTTAAAAACAAAAAGAAAAAAGAAAAAATTCATTAAAGAAGATAAAATCCATCTTCAAAAAATAAACCATTAAAAATAAACCAACGTGAATGGTTTATTTGTTCTCCAAATTGTAGGTCCACTGTTTTTTTTTTAAGTTCAACAGCATTTGGGGATAGGAGTATTCAAACTCATGACCTATTGGTCATAAACACATACTTTATGCCAGTTGAGTTATGCTCTTGTTGGCATGCCCACTGAAATTTATGTTGAATTTAAATATCGCAAATAAGATGCCATGTGACATGCATTGAAAGGAGGAGGTAGGAAAATTTTCCTAATACCATAGAACTAGAAATTTTTCTCTATCAAAAAAAAAAAAAAAAGAACTAGAAATTTTCCAATGATGGCCTAGTATAGATGCTAGAGTTATTTAAACCACAAATCAAATGAGTCAGTCGTTTCTAAATTATGCCTAATTTCAAGAGACCTTTTACATATATTATTAATTTTTCAAGAACAAATTTGGTCAACATGAGGATATCTCAGCAATTTGGTCAACATGAGGATATCTCAGCAGTTAAGACATTTATTCATTCTCTTGATCGACAAGGTTAAAAAATTATTCCATTTGTTGTAGTATAAAAAGGAAAAATGTTAATGGGTCGCAATTTCCATTTCTATTTCTCTTTGCAAATGTAACAAATATAACAATAATATCATGGTTACGCAAATAAGACAACTTTTTTTATATTTTTTTTGTGTGTCACCTTTGAAAGATATCTATTACTCATGTATACTTAGTAATATACGATAGATTGATACACGTAAATTAGTAATAAATGTAAAAATGTCTAAATAGGCAAGTCCTTCTCTTTCTAGATTTCTCTTTCTAGAGAATTTCAACATGTCAAAGTCCTAGTAACGTTTTAATTTCACTACAAGAAAAGGGATCTATAGTAGCGGTTTATTTAGTCTATAGCAGCGGTTGCTAATCGCTGCAACATCTATACCAGCGGTTTAATAACCGCGGGCAAAAGCGGTGTTGAGAGGTCTATTGCAACGGTTTTTAAAACCGTTGGAATCAAAGATGGAAACCGCTACAATATGTCCATCTATAGTAGCGATTTTTTTGGTTTATAGCAACAAATGTTTCCGTCTATAGCTACAATTTATGTGGTTCTATAACAACGATTAAAGGCTACATATTGCAACAATATTGAAATTGTTGCTAGCGATTCCCAACACTACTACCAATTGTTATGCATCAACTTTTTTCACATATTGCAACAATTTTTTTAATGCTATATTGCAAACCCAACATTTGTAACTTTTTTATTAATTAATTTTAATATTTTAATTCTTATTTATTGCAGTAAATTTTTTTTTTTTTTTTTAGTTTGTAACAATTTTGACCGATCACCTTTATGAGTTAATTTTATTTTTTATAATATATTGTAATACTCTTTGTTAAAAATTTTAAATTAATGATATAATTGTTTAGTAATGCACAATAAATTCTTCTAAAAACCATATCTCTGAAGTGAATATATATTTCCAAACATTGACAAACTTTAAATACAAACAAGAATTCAAAATAAAAGAATATTCCAATAGGATATCTAATATCTTATTTAAAAAAAAAACTATGAAGCTACTTTATAAAAATAAATAAATAAATAAAAACAAAAACAGAAAGCTTGTTTTTTTTTTTTACAATATGTGGGGTGTGAGATTCGAATCACATACCTCTTGGTCTTTAGTATGTTGGCAATAAAACTATGAAGTTAAAATACACTTTTGTAACAATTTTTTAAAATATATAATTTAAATTGCATATAAACTTGCAATAATTAGAAAACTATTTAAAAAATGTTGTAAGACACAAGTTTGCAATGATATTTTTTTCAAATATTGCAAGAAAACTGTTGCTAATTAAAATATACCAATTGTTGCAACTAACTGCTGCAATATACATCATTACAACATTTTTTTTAAAACGTTGATACAAACCGCTGCAATTGCATTAAACTATTGTGACGGTGTTTTAAGTGCTGCAATGTAACTAATGCAATTGACTTTATTGCAACAATAAATAAAACTGTTGCAACTTAAGTGTTGCAGTAGATATATTTGTAACAGTTTATAAATACGTCGTTAGCGAATTGCTGCAATTGAATATATATTGCAACAATTTACAAAATGTTGGGAACAAACCGCTACAATATGTATAAATAGCAACGGTTTGGTTATGTGTTGCTAAAAATTGTTGCAATTTCATAAACCTTTGCAGCATTTGTCAAACCGCTGCAAAAAAACTGTTGTAATAGACCTGTTTTCTTGTAGTGTTTACTTCTCAAATTAAACCAAATGGTCCACCACTTGTGCATGCCTCTGTCAATTCCTTTGAGTTTCACTCTTGCGAAGGTATTCTGCCGGTAGGATACTTAATGTGTTAGCTACAGTACAACACGGGTCGATATATACGTGTATAGCAACCTAGTGTTCATTGTTTACACCTAAAAACTACTTGGATATCTAATTTCAAGCATTCGTCTCTTAGAGCATGTGTCCATCCATAAAGTGCTTTTACCGTTTTTCCTTTAAAACAATAAATTCTAGACTACACAAACTTTCTTTTTTTCTCTATCAAATGGAAAAATGGAAAGTTTTGAATAGTATAGATATAGAAACTTACCTACTTATTAAGACTCTTCTTTTTCCAATTTTTCTTTGCATGGAATAAATAGGGAGGATCAAACCTTCAACCTTGAGAAAGGTAGGGTATGTTTGGTTTAACTTTTCAAGTGTTTTTAATTTTGAAAATAATTATAGTGTTTGGCAACCACTAAAAATGACTTAGGGGTCGTTTGATAACCATTTCGTTTTCTGTTTTCTGTTTTCTGTTTTTGTTTTTCATTTCTAAAAAACATGGGTGTTTGATAACCATTTCTGTTTTTTAAAAACGTTTTTGAAATTATAAGCAAATTTCAAAAAAAAAAAAAAAAAAGTAGTTTTTAAAAACATATTTCTGTTTTTCAAAAACTCATTTTTCTTCTAATGCTTATTTTCTCCTCTTTTACCCATCTCTTTCCAACAAATTTCTTTTTCTATTTTTTTCTCTCTAAAACATTTTTCTCTATATAAAATTTATTTTTCTCTCTCTAAAATTTTCTCTCTCAAAACTGTTTTTTTTTCTCTATAACTTATCTATGTCTAAAAACTTATCAATAACTTTTCTCTCCTTAATAAACAAAATTCTCCAAAATTTTCTATCGCGGTAACTTTTCTTTATTTTTCTAATTTATCATTATTTCTTTAACATATCTTTTACTCTTAACCTTACTATCTCTCTAAATTTTCTCTTTTTATTTAATTTTTATCTAAAATTTATCGCTTTTACTCTAACTTTTTTCTATTTTTTCTCTAACTAATATCTTTTCTCGAGTCTAACTAATATTCTCTCCCTAAACATTTTCTTTTACCTCTCTAAATTTTCTATGTTTAACTTTTCTCTCGTCTTTTAAAAAAAAAATGTTTCTCTCGAAAACATTTATATTTGTGTCTCTAAACTTTTGTTTCAATGTCTCTACACATTTTTCTCCCTCTATAACATCTTTTCATCTTTCTAATTTTTTAAAAACAGAAAACCAAAAACAAAAAACTGAAATGGTTATCAAACGGGGCCTAAAAAATGTGATTGAGAAATAAACTATTTTGAGAGAAATAGTTGAAAGCATTTTTTTCAAAAAAATAGTTTTGAAGTATATAATGGGTATGTTTGGTTTAACTTTCCAAGTGTTTAATTTTGAAAAAAAAAATCATTTTGAAAAAAATTAGTGTTTAACAACCACTAAAAATGACTTATTAAAAAATGAGATTGAGCAATAAATCATTTTGAGAGAAACACTTAAAAAGCAAACTCGTTAAAAAGAGTTTTTAAGTATATAATAGTTTGTGTATAAAAACACGTACTTATGAGGAAATATAACCAAACATATAAGTATTTAAATTATCTAAACAATTTTTATACAAAATATTTAAAATAAAATACATTCTTGAAAAATACTTAAATTAAAAGGTATTTCAAACGGACTTAATAACTTGTGTATAAAAACACTTTTAAGAAAATATAATCAAACATATGTGTTTAAATTTTAAACAATTTTTATACAAAATGTTGTTTAAAAAAAATGCATTCTTGAAAAACATTTAAACTAAAAGGCATTCCAAACCACCTCGTAATTTAATTATAGTAAATGAGTGTTTTATCTACTTAAATTGGCATGCTTGCATCAATCCCATTAAGAATTATCAATATCTCAATTTAAGTCATTATGTATTAGGTTTAATTGATTTCACAATTCACACTCACCCAATAACTAAAGAACAAAACTTCCCTGCATACCGGTATGTAGGGATCTCCCTACATACCCCATTAAAATCTTGACAACTAAGAAAGAGGAAGGGAGAAAATGAAAATTTTTTTTTTCTCTCCTAGTTGTCAAGATTTTAATGGTGGTATGCAGGGAGATCCCTACATACCGGTATGCAGGGAAGTTTTTTCCATAACTAAATAGTTTTTTTTTTTTTTTTTTTTTTTTTTTTGCCAACAAGACCTTAGCTCAACGGTATAAAGTTGTACTGATAACCACAAGGTTTGTGGTTCGAACCCCCCTCCCCACACGTTGTAAAAAAAAACTAACTAAATAGTTTTTTTTAGTATTAAATAAATAGTATTATAACCTAATTACTATCTACCTACAAACTATAGTTGGAAAATTTTAGGAGGGGACAAAAATGTAAAATCGCCCACACCCATTTCTATATCTTGTGAGAGTAAAAATCCTCTATTTAAATGTGTGAGAAAAGACACATTATGCTTGTGTTGGGGGAAATTACAAATAACAGAGGAAAAAGGAGAAAATATTGAGAAACAAACACGGTAAACAATTAGGTTGAGGCGCGGGTATCTCGCTCTCTTTAAGGAGATTCAAGCCCTCTGCGGTGTATAATTTTCTTTATCAATCACCGGTGCAGCAGGTATTCTCAAGCCTGTCCCCTCCAGGATACAACAACCCAACTGAAACGTTGTGTAGCTCAAACCACTCTGCACTAAGAGGTTGAGCTCAAAGCTCCACAACAAAAAACACCCCTCTTTTGGCCAATTGCTCTTAAAAGAGCAAATGAGAAAGTAAAGAAAAGAAGATAGGAATTGTTGTGTTTCTTGTTGTGTGTTGAAAGTGTGGTAAGAGAGCTATTTATATAAGAATTTTAGATCTATGAATTTAATACAAAAAAGATTTACAAAAAAGTTCAAATAAAAAACATCTCTCACCAAATACGTTTTTCTCTTTTAAATGAGAAAAAAACTCTCCAAAAATTTAATATCTCATATTTAAAATACAATTAAATATTAAAATGTTACAACATTCCCCCACTCATTTTAATATTTAAAATAATCAGAATCAATTGGCCATAAGAAAGATAATTATGCATCATAAAGGTGTGACTCTGCATTGAACCTTTACTACTGAAATAATAATCTCTACTCCAGCGTTAGTAGTGGTCTCTGACTTGAACTCTAACACTTGGGGAAATAGAGGATTATTATCCACACATAATTATCCAGGTGTTGACATGAGCTTTATTGGTTAGCACGTTACGGCCTTGTGCTGATCCTAGTATTTCATGAGTGTATTTGAGAATAAGCCCCATATCCTCATAGAGAGCGGCCCCACTCTCACACTCATATAGGTAAAATCTGTCAAGGGTGCTCCTATAACTATGACACCCCACTCATAAGAGCTACAGATCTTATTAAGAGTTTATTGAAAAACTCAACCCTCCATAACGTTATAGGATAAATGCACTCACACCATAGGGATGGATTAAATATAAAGATAGTGCATTTTTACGGCCACCTTATAATTCGTTTTTCCCTTTGAACCTAGTTCTCAGGATCTCTGATCACTAGGTGGGTATCCTTATATATGGCTCATGATAATTATAAGGGCTTCAATCCCATCCCCCTCGATGTGTTCCAGACCCTTTCTCTAGTCAAGGCCTTTGTTAATGGATCTGCAAGATTATCACACGATTTAATGTAATTCACATTAATAATCCCATTACTCAAATAGGATCTCACAGTACTGTGTTTTCTTCTAATAGGTCTGGACTTTCCGTTATAAAAACGGTTTTTTACTTTACCAATTGTAGCAGTACTGCTATCACAATTTATTAAAATAGGAGGTATTGGTTTCTCCCACATTGGAATCTCATATAATAAATCTCTTAGCCAACTAGCCTCTTCACTAGCTGAAGCTAAAGCAATAAGCTCTGCTTCCATAGTAGAGTTGGCAATAATTGTTTGCTTTTTAGATTTCCAACAAATAGCACCACCTCCCAAGGTAAAAATATACCCTGTAGTAGATAGAGAATCACCTGACAATGTATTCCAGTCAGCATCAGAAAATCCTTCAACCACAGTAGGATATTTTTTGTAAAGCAAGCCCTAATCTTTCGTTCCCAATAAATATTTCATAACACGATCAATGGCATGCCAATTTTCTTTACCTGGCTTACTTGTAAACCTGCTAAGAACTCCTACTGCATATGCAATGTCAAGTCTAGTACAATCAGTTGCATATCGTAGGCTACCAATCACGCTAGCATACTCCTTTTGATTAATTATATCACATTCATTTTCAACAGGAAACAAGTGAACACTTGAATCAAATGGAGTAGATACATGTTTACAATCAAAATAATTGTATTTTCTGAGTATTTTCTCAATATAATGTGATTGGTCAAGAAAAAACCCATCTGAGGTTTTAGTTATTTTCATACCCAGAATATAATTAGCCTCATCAAGATCTTTCATGTCAAAATGGCTCCTCAATAAATTTTTTGTTTCATTTATAACAAAAATATTTGAGCCAAAGATCAATAAATCATCAACATATAGGCTAATAATAACATGCAAATCATCCCATGATTTATAATAGATGCATTTATCACATTCATTTGGTTTATAACCATTATTTAGCATGCAAGAATCAAATTTCTCATGCCACTGTTTTGGGGCTTGTTTTAAGCCATATAGGGATTTAGTAAGCTTACACACTTTGTTCTCTTGCCCAGGTTCTATAAAACCTTCAGGTTGGTCCATATATATTTCTTCTTCTAAATCACCATTTAGAAAAGCTGTTTTCACATCCATTTGATGAATGCTCATATCAAAAATTGCAGCAATTGCAATTAACAATCTAATGGATGTGATTCGCTTTACCGGAGAAAAAGTATCAAAGAAGTCTAAATCTTCCTTTTGTTTAAAACCTTTTGCAACAAGTCTAGCTTTATACTTGTCTATACTACCATCCGGTTTCAGCTTTTTTCTCAGGACCCATTTACACCCTATAGTTTTACACCCTGGTGGTAGATCAACTAATTTCCAAGTTTTGTTAGAGATTAGTGATTCCATTTCATCATTTACAGCCTCTTTCCAGAAAATTGCATCTGGAGATGATAGAGCTTCTTGCAAAGAAATTGGTGTTTCCTGAATATTATAAACATAAAAATCAGGACCAAAATCTTTCACAATTCTAGCTCTTTTACTCCTCCTTAATTCTACTTGAGAATTATTTTCATTATTATCACTAAGAGTAGAAGAACTAAACTTAGTAGAAGTTTGTTCAGAATTTTGTCCCCCACTATTTCTTGACTTGAAAGGAAATTTTTCTTCATGAAAAATTGCATCACTTGATTCAAAAATCACGTTATGTTCAATATCAAGAAATCGATAGGTTGTACTATTAATTGCATATCCAAGAAAAACACAAGTGGTAGCTTTAGACCCTAACTTAGGCCTTTTTGGGTTTGTTATCCTTACGAAAGCTAAACATCCCCAAACCCTTAAATATCCCAAATTTGGCTTATATCCTTTCCACAATTGAAAAGGTGTGATCTTTGTCTTTTTATGTGGCACTCTATTTAACACATGACAACCAGTCAAAACTGCTTCACCCCAAAGATTAAAAGATGCACCTGATTCTAATAGCATAGCATTAGTTAGACCAATTAAGGTTCTATTTTTCCTCTCAGCTACTCCATTAGAAGCAGGTGAATATGGTGGAGTAGTCTCATGAATTATTCCCAATGATTCAACATATGAATTGAATTCAAATGATTCATATTCTCGACCTCTATCACTTCTAATTCTCTTAATTTTTCTACCGAATTGATTTTCAACTTCAAGGAGGATTTTTTTAAAATTCTCAAAAGCATCACTTTTATTTTTTTAATAAATAAACATGAGTATATTTAGAAAAATCATCGATAAAAGTGATGAAATATCTATTTCCTCCTCTGGTTAAATTTCCTTCAAATTCACACAAGTCTGTATGAATTAACTCTAATAATTCGGTATTTCTTTCCACACTTTTATGAGGTCCTTTTGTAATTTTTGCTTTACTGCAAATTTCACATTTCTCAAAATTATTTTTTAGACTAGGAATTAATCCAAGACTACTCATAACTCCCACATATTTACTATTTATATGACACAAACGAGCATGCCAAAAATTTAAAGAAGAAAGCATGTAAATTGAACTGGTAGATGCTTTATTAATATTTTCAATGTTCAATTTGAACATTCCATCACAAGCATAACCTTTTCCAACAAAAATTCCATTTTTAGTTATCACATATTGATCAGATTCCATAGTTTGCTTAAAACCAGCTTTATTAAGAAGATAACTCGACATTAAATTCTTCCTCATGGAGGGTGTATGAAGCACATCTTTCAACATTAAAACCCTTCCAGAGGTGAATTTTAATTCAACCTCACCAGTTCCCATAATTTGGGTAGTATGGGAATCACCAAGCATTATTGTTTTAGGCTCCTTAAAAGGAGTATAAACTTTGAACCAATTTTTGTCATAACAGACATGTCTATTGGCTCCAGAATCAGCCCACCATCCTTCAACACTTTGAACCATATAAATATCAGTAATCATAGCCACAAATGGCTCTTCGGTAACATTGGCCTGAGGTACAGGTTCTTGTTTCCGGAATCTGCAAATTCGAGCAATATGCCCACTTTTGCCACAAACAAAACATATTGATCTTGAGTGTTGAGGATGTACTTGGTTCTTATTCACTTGGCTTGGATTTTTCTTATTAGAAAAGTGAGGTTTGTTATTCTTTTTCATATAATTCTTCTTTGGCTTTAAGTGACTATTTTTTGGAATTTGACCATTAGGTAAATTATCATTTGAAGAGATTAGATTTACCATGGTGGGAATTTCATTGCTTTCTTGAATCAATGCATCTTGCCCTCTTGCCTCTTCCTCCACACGAATGCGAGTAATCAGCGTTTCAAGAGAGATTTCTTTTTGCTTATGGCGCATATTCTTTTGAAATTCTCTTCAAGATGGTGGAAGCTTGTCGATTATGCCGGCAACAATAAGATTGTCTCCAATCTTAATTCCTTCAGATGCTACTTCAGCTACTATCATCTGAAAATCTTGTGCTTGCTCCACTACAGACTTTCCATCTACCATCTGAAAGCGAAAGAAGCGACTTGCAGCATATTTTTTAGCGCTTGCTTCTTCAGTATCATATTTATTCTGCAAGGTTTTCCATATTTTCTTGGCAGATGTGAAAGTAGTATCATAATAATCATAAAAATGATCAGCAAGACAATTTAGAAGATAGTACCGACATTTGTACTCATCTTTCTCATACTTATCAAGTTTCTCATGGTGTTCCATGAACTCTTCAACGCTCATGTTTTCAGTATCGATCTTCTTCGAGTTCTTTTCTGTGAGGACATAGGCTACCTTGAGAAGATTAAGGTAGAACAACACTTTTCCTTTCCATCTCTTAAAGTGTGCTCCCTTAAATCGAAATGGCTTGTTGAGATCTCCAACATTCTCATTTGGTTTCTCAATAGTAGACTCCATGTTTGAATCTTCCTTAAAATTGTTGGGGGAAATTACAAATAACAGAGGAAAAAGGAGAAAATATTGAGAAACAAACACGTAAACAATTAGGTTGAGGCGTAGGTATCTCGCTCTCTTTAAGGAGATTCAAGCCCTCTGCGGTGTATAATTTTCTTTATCAATCACCGGTGCAGCAGGTATTCTCAAGCCTGTCCCCTCCAGGATACAACAACCCAACTGAAACGTTGTGTAGCTCAAACCACTCTGCACTAAGAGGTTGAGCTCAAAGCTCCACAACAAAGAACACCCCTCTTTTGGCCAATTGCTCTTAAAAGAGCAAATGAGAAAGTAAAGAAAAGAAGATAGGAATTGTTGTGTTTCTTGTTGTGTGTTGAAAGTGTGGTAAGAGAGCTATTTATATAAGAATTTTAGATCTATGAATTTAATACAAAAAAGAGTAACAAAAAAGTTCAAATAAAAAACATCTCTCACCAAATACGTTTTTCTCTTTTAAATGAGAAAAAAACTCTCCAAAAATTTAATATCTCATATTTAAAATACAATTAAATATTAAAATGTTACAACAGCTTGCAATGCTTAAATTTACATAACTTTATCACATCCAAAATCAACACCATGAGTCTCTTTGGGAAATTGGAAATGGATGTAGAAATCAACTCTTCAGCTTCAAAGTTGTATGAAATGTTTCGCCTAAGACCCCATCTCGTACCCATTGCTTCTCCCAACAATATACAAAGTTGTGAGCTAAAGAAAGGCGAATGGGGTAAAGTCGGATCTGAACTTCAATGGAACTACTTTCACGGTTTGTTTTTAATTTTCGCTCTCTAACCTTTTCTTTTACAAACCATCGTCGCATCGACGTTGTCTTTAAAATCCTAACCATTAAATTACAGATGGAAAAGCAAGGGTGGCTACGGATTTAGTCGAAGCAATAGACGAAAAGAAAATTTTAATCACTCTCAAAATAATAGAGGGAGATAAATTTGAGTATTACAAGAAGTTGAAGTCTACAATGAAATTTATTCCAAAGAGCAAGGGAAGTACATTACATTTGACTATGGAATATGAGAAATTGCACGACAAGATTTCAGATAATTTACATCACAGCTTGATGCAGTTTAATGTTGATATCTTTAAAGACCTCGATGATTATCTAAAGATGGAAAAGGAAAGCGATCAGGAGACACTTGTCGATGTTATATAGCTTAGACATGAGCACAAGGTTTCTGATCGGTTAAATTATTAAAAATACCTCTGAACTATAGGTTTCTAAAACCAATTCTAGAGTTTAGGAGTATTTTTAATAATTTAACCATTTGTGTGACTCATTGGAGGAGTGCTATATGAAGAATTGATTGGCTTTTACTCTAGCCACTTACTAATATATTCTATGTTGTAATAATGCTTGTTTGCACATGCAAGCTAGCTAATTTATGCTCTCATGAGTGGGATGATAATTTATATGAAATATTATGGATGTAGATCTAGTCTAATATAAGAATGAGAATAAAATTTCAAGATTTGTGTCTATTAAAATTATTTGAGGATCAAAATTTGGAAGATTAATTATCATTCATATTGTTTTTGTTAATATTTTGTTGTGTGAAAACGCTCTAGTAACACGACACGAGACAATGAAACGACTCTAGATTTTGAAGGTTACACGAACTCGTGTGGAATTATAAGAGGAGAAGAGGAAGAATATACCATGGTTAAATGAACAAATAAATGAGTAATGCAACAACTTCTCAACTACTAAACATTGTTCCATATGCTAACAATTTACAAGATTCATCTCTATTTCAACTCATAACATATTTGGGTTTTTATTTTTTTTTATAAATGAAATGGGTTTTATCATTAGTTGAATATGAGAAAGATTAAGGGTCCGTTTGGTTACATTTTAATTTAAATGTTTTTCAAAAATGCATTTTTTAAAAAACATTTTGTATAAAAATTGTTTAGAATTTAAACACTCATATGTTTGGTTGCATTTCCTATAAATGTTTTTATACACAAGTTATTGTATACTTAAAAGTCTTTTTAAAAAAGTTGGTTTCAAGTGTTTCACTCAAAATGGTTTATTTATCAATCTCATTTTCTAATAAGTCATTTTTAGTGCATGCAAAATATTAGAAAATTTTTCAAAATGATTTTTTTTTTCAAAATTAAACACTTGCAAAGTTAAACCAAACACACCTTAAGGCACACGAGATAGTCGATATAAATGAATTAAACTCTGAATTGAGATTCTTTTTAGTTCAAACAATAAGTGGAGAGGAGGGATACGTACCGCTGATCTCCGAATTGAGATAACACATACTTTATGTCAATTAAGTTATGTTCAATTTAGCAACTCTAAACTAAGATTAACTCAAATTCGTGAAATTAAAGTCGTAGATTATGTTTTAGAAATATTTTTAAATTTTTAGAAATTATGCTTTAGAAAACAAATGACATCAAAATAAATTAAAATTCTTACCCAAAAAAAAAAAAAAAAAAAAAAAAAAAACTCTTATTAAAGTTTCAATCTCTTATATACTTCAATAAAAAATTAACTTCAAATTAACAATAAGAACTAATTTTAAGATTTATTGAAAATACAATGACTAAATTTAAACATTTAAAAGTAGGACTAAAATGGTATATGAGACTCAAAGTACAAGGACCAAGCTGAAATTTTAACCAAATTAATATCAATGTGTTCAAATTAAATTTGGTCTTTTGGACTTCAACTAGTTTCTATTTGGGTTCATAGACTTTAGAAGCTAACATTTTTGGTCATTGATATTCGAACTTAATTTATATTTGGTCTGTGAGGTTCCATAAGTGACATGTTTGGTCCTCAAAATTTGAATTTGATTTTTAATTGGTCATTTGAAAATGTTTTTTAAAAGGTCCCCAAGTAGAATTGATTGTTGGTTGATATAACGTGGAATAACATTGTTGGTTTCCAAAACATTATCAAAGCTTAGCTCTCTCAAACTATATTTTCTGGATCTGTCCAAGAGATAGGATTCAAACTTTTGACCTCTTGATTGAAGGTATATCTCAATTACTACTAAGCTATGCTCACTTCGACAATATTCAAATTTAGTCAACTTATTACTAATATTTTAACCAATAGAGAATTATGCTCATGTTTCATTCCCATTTATTGTAATTAATAATATTAAGGGAAAAATACACTTTTGGTCCCTGAGGTTTGGGTTAAGTGACAGTTTGGTCCCTGAGTTTTCAAACTCAACAAAAATACCCCTAAAGTTTGAGATAAGTAGCATTTTGGTCCCTGCCGTCAACTTTTCTGTTAAACTTTAACGGTTGCTGACGTGGCACTATTATTTTAATAAAAAAATTATTTTTAAAATTGTTCTAAATAAAAAATATTAAAATAATAAAATATTATTATTTTTTTAATTATTTAATTATTTCTCCATTTTTCTCTTTACTTCCCTTCTTCTTCTTCATCTTCTTCCTCTTCATCCTTTCATTCTTCTTCTTCTTCATATCTTCGGCGGCCGGCGGCCACCACTCGCCGGCGACTTTTTTTTTTTTTTTTTTTTTAATTTCTCCCTTCCCTTTTCTTTTTCTTCCTCCCTCTTTTCACTGTTTTTTTTAAAAAAGAAAACAGAAACGAAGGGGGAAAACCCCTTTCGATTCCGACGCCGGAGAGGGAGGAGGGAGGAGGGACCCCTCCTCCGTCTCCGGCGCCGAGACGATCTCTCTCGCTCGCAAACTGAGGTCGTTTTCCGCCGCAAAACCCCATCTCTCTCGCTCGCAAACCACCGGCCGTGCAGATCTGGAACACCCATCGACGGCAGCGGTGGCTGCACGCAAGTCACAACCGTCGCAGATCCAGATCCGTTGCAACCACCCACCACTCGATCACGAGCTGCACGCCACTCTCCCTCTCCATTTTTCCTCTCGTCTGAGCCGCAGCCGCACGTTCAGTCCACTCCTCATGGCCAGTCGATCCCGTCGCAGCCGCCGCCAGTCGCATGCTCGCTCCGATTCCTTGTCGCCGCCAGTCAAACGCTATTCGATCGTTCGGCCTCTCTGTCGGTCGATCCCTGCCCATTTTGTTTCTCTATTTTTTTTTTTAAAAAAAAAAGAGGGCTGGTACGAGCCCAGATCTGGGCTCGTTCCAGATCTGAGTTTCAGAGATGTTTTAGTTCAATTTTTTTTCTTTTAATAAAAAACAGAAAGAAAAGAGGGAAGAAGAGGGAGAAGAGAAGATGGGAAGAAATGGAGGAAAGAAGAAGGAGAAGAGAAGATGGGAAGAAATGGAGGAAAGAAGAAGAAGGGAATAAGAAGAAAGGAGGAAGAAGAAAAAAAAAATGTCGCCGGACGGCTGCCGGCGGCAACGGCGACGGCTGGAGGTGGCGGCGGTGGCTGGAGGCAGTGGGGTTAGATTAGGGTTTGAGGTTTGAAAGTTGTGGGGAAGAAGATGAAAGGAGAAAAAAGAAAAGAAAAAAGAAAAAGAATTAATAATAAAAAAATATTTAATATATTATTTTATTTTTAAAAAATTAAAAAATATATTATTTAAATAAAAAACTAATGCCACCTCATCATTTTGTTATCATTTAACGGAAAAATTAGCTGAGGGACCAAGAGTGTAACGAAATCCAAACCTCAGGGACTAAAATGTCGAGTTTGAAAACTCAAGGACCAAACTGTAACTTAACCCAAACCTCAGGGACCAAAAGTGTATTTTTCCCTAATATTAAATATTAATGCTAGCAATTAGTCCAAGACAATTTGTTAGATAAATTTGATTGTAGGGTTACCATCTAGGTCCTTTTTTCCATTCTCTTTAATGCCTAGTTAGAGCAATTTGAAATGTTCTCCAAATTTTGTTAGGTCACTTTTCTTCACCAATATTAAATTCTTCGTACTTAACAATTGGTAGGTTTATTTAAAAGGAAATACATAAATGTCACGTTTATACTTATGTCTAAAAGTATTTTGAAATTTATATGATAACCTAGGTGTGTAGATGTTAGATTATTCAACCATAAATTAATCAAACATAATAATGAGTTTAGTCCCTCTCTAATTTATGCCTAACTTCGAGATCTTTTGATTACATAATTAATTTATCCATAACAAATTTGAAACTAGGATAAGAGAAATTGAGGGAGAATTGTAAAATTTTTTGTTACATATATAATATGAAAATATACACTTAAGTAGTGATTAATAACACAAACTTTTGGCGACCACGAAGACCCACAACCTTTCTTCTCTCCCTCGTCTCTCTTTACGTCGGCCACAAAACCCACGAGCGACCTCTCTCTCCCTCGAAGACCCACAACCCACGACCTCTCTCATCCACGAAGACCCATGTGAAACCTGAGGTTAGGAGGGGTACATGAATGAATCGAGATCACATTCGAATGAAACGGATCCTAAGGACATGAAAGTATGGTCAAGATAAGCTTAAAATAATTGATAGATACTACCTATACCAACAAGGTGCACCTTCCTTTTCGGTGGCTCAATCATAGGAACTTTGAAGTTAAGCATGCTTAGCTTGGAGAACTTCTATGTTGGGTGACATCCTGGGAATTTTCCTAAGAAGCATGTGAGTGAGGACAAAGCATGTTAAAAGGACCCCGTGTTGGTTTGTGGGGACAATCTTCATTCTTAGAAACGGTTTAAGATGAGTATGGTAGCGTGACCAGGTCGCATGAGAATGTCGGGGCCGTGAGGTGCCGAATCCGAATTCCGAATCCTGGGCCTGAGGCATTACATATGGTATCAGAGAGGAACCTCTCCCAGTAGGATGTGGTTCGGGGACGAACCAAAGCGGAAGCTGGTGGGCATGTGACACCCGAGGTTAAGAGGGGTACATGAATGAACCAAGATCACATCCGAATGAGAGGGATCCTGAGGACATGAAAGTATGGTCAAAATAAGCTTAAAAGAATTTATAGATACTACCTATACCAACAAGGTGCACCTTCCTTTACGGTGGCTCAATCATAGGAACTATGAAGTGTGTGTTTGGATTAACTTTTCAAGTGTTTAATTTTGAAGAAAAATCATTTTGAAAAAATTTCTAGTGTTTGGAAACCACTAAAAATGACTTATTAGAAAATGAGATTGGTAAATAAATAAACTATTTTGAGAGAAACACTTAAACCAACTTTTTTAAAAAGAGTCTTTAGTATACAATAACTTGTGTATAAAAACACCTATGAAGAAATGTAACCAAACATATGAGTGTTTAAATTCTAAACAATTTTTATACAAAATGTTTTTTTAAAAATGCATTCTTGAAAAACATTTAAATTAAAATGTATTCCAAACGAACCCTAAGTTAAGCGTGCTTAGTGTTTTGGGCATGCTTGTCCAGGGCGAGTTGTGCCTATGGCCGCATGCCTAAACCATCCTCAACCATCATGTTTTAATGCAATGTAATTAGTTTTGTTGTTTCCTTTTTGTTGTAATTAGTTTTGGGGGCGTATGACTTCTCGCTACTTTGCATGTTCACTCCTGCCATAGTAAAAATGCTTCAAAATGTACTATAGGGGGGACCAAGTAGTCATCAAACCTCCCCCTACCAAGCATTGTATACTTTCTTGGAATCAAGCTTTCTTGCACCCTTGTTTTCAATGCTTTCTTTTAAAGACGTTTTCAATGCTTTTTCTCTCTCACGTTTTATAAAACCAATTTTCTCTTGAAACGTGACCGGAGGCTAGACCCTACACTGAAGTTGTCTGCGATTTGCGATTTTTGTACGGCTGACTTGCCCGCCAGGTTAGGACAAGTGTCGCACAATCACCCGTCCCGAATACGAAAGTTTGCAATTGTGACACTTAGCTTAGAGAAGTTCTATATTGGGTGACCTCTTGGGAATTTTCCTAGGAAACATGTGAGTGAGGAAGAAGCATGCTAAAAGGACCTTGTGTTGGTTTGTGGGGACAGTCTTCATTCTTAGAAGCGGTTTAAGATGAGTATGGTAACATGACCAGGTCGCAGGGGAATGCCGGGGCCGTGAGGTGCCAAATCCGAATTCCGAATCCTGGGTCTGGGGCGTTACAACCCACGACCTTTCTCACCCACGAAGACCCACGACCTCTCTCACCCTCGTCCCTCCTTGCGCGCGAAGACCCACGACGAGCGACAGCCACCGACCTTCTTCTTTGCTTCTACCGCCGGCGACTTCGCGAGTTCCCTCCATTTTAGATCTGAAACGAAACCCAGATCTGGGTTTCGTTCCAGATCTGAAACTCTCCTTCGTTTTAGGCCAAAACAAGTTCGTGAGTGTGCTTTGGCGTTCAAGGGTTTCGTTCCGGCCGTTTCTCTCTCGATCGTCTCTCTCTCCCCGTCACCACCAACCGCAAGGCACAGTGAGTTTTTTTCTCTCGGTCGGAAACTCCATGCCTCTCTTCCAATCAACGGCAAGAAAATAGGGGAAAGGATAAAAAAAAAAAAGAAAAGAAAGCAAGAAAAAGAGAAGAAAGAAAGGAAGTGGAAGAATTTTTTAAAAAAAAAAAAATCTCTGCCGACGACGGTGGTCGTCGGCAGACGGCGGCGGAGGTCGCTAGTGCTTCCGCTGGCAGTTACAGATGGTGGCTGTGTGGTGGGTGGAGTTAGGGGTGGATCCACGTTGGGGCCAGGAGGGGCACGTGCCCCCCTCAAATTCTACGTTTAATATATTTATATATTATATATTATGGTCCATTAGATTTAACATACTAGGTCTTTGGTTCAACGGTCAAGGGGGCACGAAGTTGCTCTCATGTGTTAACTGGGATGGGCTTAAATCTCGTTAAATGCGCGCGCATCTGTTTTTTTCTTTTATTTCGCAGCGTTTTAAAAAAATAATATTATTTTGCAGCGTTTCCATTTTCATTTTCTTTAATTTTACAACACTCGCACATAAATATTATATATCTTAATTTTGTAATATATATATTTCTATACTTTTAGTGCACTTAGTTAGAATTTAATTTTTTTAAAAAAAAAGTTTCACGTAATTCTATTTTTAAAATATTTTAAGTCTCTTCTTCACTTATATATTTAGATAAATAATTCTGTAATTTTTTATAATAAATGTGTAGTTAATATTACTTAATTTAAATACTATATTTATATTAAGGTTAATTCACAAGTTTAGTCTCTGAATTTGTAATTTTTTGTCTAATAAGTGTCGTCTAAACTGTTAATTTTGAAACAAATAAATCCTCTCAAAATGTCTAATATATCCATGAAATTTCAATTTTGTATTTAGATTTTAATTGTTATATTAGGCATAAATTTTAATTTCATCTCTAATTGTACCTTTAACTTTCAACTACATTTATTTTTTAAAAAAAAATGTTCAATAGGACCTATCGAAAATTCAAGGACCTATTAGACACTTTTTAAAGTTTAGGGATCATATAGACACAAATTGGAAAGTTCATGAATTGAACTTGTAATTTAACCTTGTATGAATTTGTGCCCCTATGCTAAAGTTTTGGATTCGCCACTGGGTGGGGTAGGTGGATGGTGAAGAAGAAGAATAAGGAGGGAGAGAGAAAAAAAATTAAAATATTAAAAAATAATATATTTTTTTTATTAATTTAATATTTATTTTATTTTAAAAATTCAAAAAATATATTTTTTAATAAAAAAAATTATGCCACGTCAACAATCCGTTAATTATAAACGGAAAATTAGATGGAGGGACTAAAATGAAACTAAAACCAAACCTCATGGGCTAAATTGTTGAGTTTGAAAACTCAGGGACAAGAATGAAACCTAACCCAAACTTCAGGGACCAAAAGTGTATTTTTCCCTAAATTTAATTTTAATAAAAATACTTTTTCAACCAGGTTGATTTGTAAAATGTAATAATTATTCACAACGAACTATTTATCTTCCCAAGTGTGTACACGTTGTTCACCATCAATCTCTTGTTTTTTTCCTTTTTTTTTTAATTTAAAGTTAATTTCTTTTATTCTTTTATCTTATATTGAATTGAATTTATTTGTCTTTATTTCTATTTAATTTTTTTAAACATATTTTTATTTAAATTGAAGTAACATTTTTTTCAATATGACTTGTTTATAGCAAATTAAATTTTTTTATCAAAATATAAAAATATCCGAGTTTAAACACAATATTATATTTCAAATCATATGAAATTTTTTAAAAATTATCCTATAGTAATTTTGAAATTATCTTATAAAAACTTTGAAATTAAATATCAATGGAATAATTATATCTATTATTATTATTATGATTAAAGTAAAAAAGTTTAGAATATTAATTTACCAAATGTCTTAACCTGCTTTTTCATCTATAAAACTAAAGTTTACCTAACACTAATTTACTTCGTAGTAAGCTAATCTATCTATACCATATATAAAAGGGGCTAAGAGGGGAGAATCTTGACATACCTATTTTGCCCTTACAATTTTATTCCATTCCTATTTTGCCCATATATAAAAGGGGCTAAGAGGGGAGAATCTTGACATACCTATTTTGCCCTTACGATTTTATTCCATTCCTATTTTGCCCTTAACTATTTGGTGATAGGACACAACTTTTGAGTTGAGGTGCCCATTGAGAGAAATTTGTACAATAAAGGTAGTTCTTCTATCTTTGGGAAGTGACTATTCGAGTTTAAGTATCCGTTGAGAGATGTTAAGCCAATGACGGTGTTTTTCACTTTACAAAATATATTTAAAAATTAAACTTTTAAGTTGAATATGTGGAATTTATGCCGATGAGACAAGACTATTTGGGTTTAGGTGACACATTTAATCGGTGCATTCATTTACTTATAGATGCAATCCATGTATAAAAAGAAATAAACGTGATTGTCAATACATACCTTGCCTTTTTTTTTTTTCTATCAAAATGTCAAGTGATAGGAAAACTTCTTCTTTAAAAAGAATGAGAAGTAAAAGTGTTTGTTCTCCGTAAGAAAAACATTGAACTGTCACAATGAAGCCTGAGAATTCATAAACTTTGTTTCAGAAATTGGGGATTTCCACTGTTCCTAAAACCAAGCATTTAATTTTCACAGCAATAAATCAGAATAAAAAAAAATCAAAGCAATATATATATATATATATTCTCAAATCACTCCTTTATAAGGTTTTCTTTACAACTTTTATTTTAGTTACATTATATGTATTTTAATTTAATTATCCACGTGTTCTTTATCAATTTTATCTTTTTCATTACTTTGAAACGGGGAGTGAGGGAGGGACCTCCCTCCAAGAAACATTGGCCGTTGGCGACAACGGTCAGCCGCCGACGAGCAGCGGTAGACAGCGGCAGGGTTATGGAAGAAGAAGGGTTATGGAGAATAAGAATAATAATAAAAGAAACAATAAAAAATACTTTAAATTAATTTATTATTATTTTATTTTAAAAAATTAAAAAAAAATAATTTTTTAATAAAAAAATGGAGCCACATCAACAATCCGTCAGGGTTTAATGGAAAATTGGACGGAGGGACCAATAATGTAACGAAATGCAAACCTCAGGAGCAAAAATGTCGAGTTTGAAAACTCAATGACCAAAATGAAACCTAACTCAAACCTCAGCGACCAAAAGTGTATTGTTTCCAAAAAAAAAAAAGACTAGTCAACCAATAAAATATATTAATTTTACCATGACCCAAGTCCAGGATTGAAATCAATGAACTCGAACTTTGTGCTCACTAATTCCATGATATCAAACTTAGACATTATTTACCAAAGTGAACATAGCTCAGCGATAATTGGCATGCATGTACCTTCTATTAAGAAGTCAGAGGTTCGAATCCTCCCCTCTAAATGTTGTTGAACTAAAAAACAATTATTATTGAGATCCTTGACATTAGACAGAGATGATATTCAAGAAAAGAAATACAAAAGGAAAATTAGGCCCATGAGATCAGTGAAAGTTGTGAGCTAAGGCCGCGCCGGAGTATTTTTTGAAGGGCATCCTCTGTTGTATACTGAACCACATGATCCTCTGTTATATTTATTAGCCACAGAAGGAGCACAGCTTTTGGCATAAGGTTGACCTACGGCTCCATTATCACAAGCAGGTTTGTCAGGTCTCAGAGCAGGATACGTTATTTGCTTTCTTTGTTGTTCGAGAAACCTTCGACTTATCTCCGACTCCATTAACATCTCTTCCTCTTCGTAGCACTCTGCTATCGTACCGTTGCACGGGACCATCGAGCTGCCGAGTGCGACGACGACCATGTTGTCAAAAATTAGTAGATATAGAAGGCCGAGGAGGAGGAGGACGCGGAGGCTTTGGTGGCTTGAGCTTGGTCGTCCTTTCATGGTTTTTGGTGTTCTTAGTTACTTCTTGCATTTTTTCACCAACTTTATATGAATTGTACAAGGGAAGAGGAAAGGAAATGCCAATTTGAGGTAGTGGAAACTGATATGATTGATTTTGTGAAGCTTTGGAAAAAGAATGGCTGCTTTAATTCAAGTGAATGTGGGGAAGTAATTGGACCATGAAAATGACATTATTAGCTAATGGCTATTGATGAGAATTGTGGGCTAGGAATGTGGGATGATGATGATGATTATTATTATTTTAATTTTTTTTCTACCATATGTGGAACGGAGGATTTGAAGCTCTGACCTTTTAGTCGATGGTACAAGTTGTTTGCCATTTGAGATTATTTTTCTTTAGGTTCTTTAATCGACACAATTATTTTCAAGAAATGTACTTATGAACATAAATTTTTAAGGCCCCGTTTGATAACCATTTGGTTTTTGGTTTTTGGTTTTTGAAAATTAAACTTATACACACATACATCCACCCATAAGTTTCTTGATTTTAGTATCAATCTTCTACCTTGTTTTCAAAAACCAAGTCCAATTTTGGAAACAAAAAAAAAATAGTTTTCAAAAACTTGTTTTTGTTTTTAAAATTTGGCTAGGAATTCAAATGCAACATTAACTAGGATGAAAGGCATGGTAGGAAATTTAGGAGAAAACAAGCATAATTTTCAAAAACCAAATGGTTATCAAACGAGGCCTAAATAATATAGTTATAGTTGGAGGAAATTTTTGGATGTGGGACACAAGTCAGAATCAAGCATGCTTAGAGCATAATAGATTTTGGTATGTATTAAGGGTCAGTTTGGAATACCTTTTAGTTTAAGTGTTTTTTAAGAATGCATTTTTTTAAAACATTTTGTATAAAATTTGTTTGGAATTTAAACATTCATATGTTTAGTTACATTTCCTCACAAGTATTTTTATACATAAGTTATTATATACTTAAAAACTATTTTTAAAAAAATTTGCTTTCAAGTGTTTCTTTCAAAATGGTTTATTTCTCAATCTCATTTTTTAACAAGTTATTTTTAGTGGTTGTCAAACATTAGATTTTTTTTTCAAAATTAAACATTTGAAAAGTTAAACCAAACACACTCTAAATTTGGCCAAACCAGTCGCCAAAAACTTATATTGTTTAACTTGTTATTAAATAGTTTTTTTTTTTTTTCGCTTTTTATAGATGTTTGTAAACATGATGATTGAATTGTTTGTAATGGTAGGGCTATTTTTCATAAAGTTAGAGAAATTGTAATGGATAACAAACTAGCTCACTTTTTTAACAAATATAATCATTTTTAAAAAGATTTGTAAATATGACAAAAATTTAAAATAAGATCTCGTTATTCCTATTTTACCTTTACAGTCTATTAGTGATAGACTTCTATCTTGATAGACTATGATAAAAGTCTATGAATGATATATAGAGTTTTATCACTGACAACTTATTCATAGTCCAAGCTATCAGTGATAGACTTTTATTGGGTAATAAACTAATATATATTATATCTCCTTTATATATCAAGCCTATGTTTTTTTATCGTTCATCGACCTGATATTGTTTTCATGATTTTTCATAGTTAATTCGATTAAATGTTAAAGTCTATCACTAATAGACTGGAATTTCTCTTTAATAAATCACATAATATTCAAGTTTATCGTGTTGAGGATCCCACATTAAAAAGATGAGTGCAGAGTTCACAATTTATAGATAGATGGGTTACTCCACTCATTGCTAATTGGTTTTGAGATGGAACCCCATATTTATCTAATATGGTATCAAAACTCATAAAATCCAAACGGGTATTCGGCCAAAGAAAAAAATTCAAGAATGGTGAACCCAAAAGAGGCACCATCTTGAGGGGACATATTGAGGATCCCACATTGAAAAAATGAGTGAAGACCTCACAATTTATAGAAAGATGGGTTACTCCACTCATTGCCAATTGGACTTTATTCCTCTTTGATGATGGACTGATAATAAAACCTATTGCTAAATATACTATTATATTTTGTGATTTTTTTCTCTCTTTTTTTACAAGTATAAATTTCAAATTATGGTTATTAAAGTTTACCATCAATTAGGGCTAACTTCAATTACATATTGAAAGACGTCGAAATCAAGGAAAGGGGTGTAAGTGAGACAGATGTTGTTTAGGTAACAAATATTGAAGTCTATCATCAATTAAGGCTCTAATTCAGTTACATATTGAAGTATATCATTGATAGACTAATATATTTCTTTTTCTATCACGGATAGATTCCACTCATAATGGTAGCCCATCAACTAAACATCGAAATATATAATACAACATTTTTTTTAAAGATATTTTCGTTTATTGAAGTTTATCATTGATAGGCTTCAATCATAACACACATGTATGTACAAGTATATCATTGATAGACTACATGTGTTGTGATTGAAGTTTATAAGTGTCTATCAACGATAGACTCCTATCACTGATAGACTTCAATCACAACTGCAACTATTGTTAATATAGTGATAGGTTTTTTACATTGTCATTGATGGACTTCAATCACAACGCATATAGTCTATCAGTGATAGAGTATTGTTATCACTGATAGACTAGGTACAACAACATCTGATCACTTATGTATAAAATCAGTTTTTATTTAAAAATTAAAAAAAAAAAAAAAAAAAAAAAAAAAAAAAAAAAAAAAACAAACTTGTGTATATAAAAATATCACTTCGTTGACTTACGTTTTATACGCATCATGTTATTACAAAATAATATTATTTTTTCTATATCAAAAACTTGTATATGATCATATAAAGGTGACTCATAATTGTTATAACAAATCATTCTTCTTTTTATACTCTTACTCAAGGTATCTCTAAGTCAATCTTTTAGTTTTTTAACATCCAAAAATATAGAAAAGCATATATACTCCATGCATTTTACTTTGTTCCTCTTTAGAATAAAATCATGACACAAAAGGTTATTGTACTCATAATCTATAACCAATGTTGTTCTCTGGTTGGTATAGTGTTCTATAATATATATCCTTAATTAATTAAAATGAGCATAGTTCAATGGTAATTGTCATGCAGTGGCGGATCCAGAATTTTATGTTAGGGGAGGCACAAATCTATTTTTAACTATAATCTTGTATTCGTGCATAATGTACTTGTTTCTATAAATAATATTCAAATGTTTAAATTACAAATTTAGTTCATAAACTTTCAAAAGTATCTAATAGGTCGCTGCTCTTTAAATTTTGTGTCTAATAGGCCTCTAAACTTTAAAAATGAGCTAATATGTCCTTAAAATTTCAATTTTGTGTCTATTACGACCCTGAATTTTAAAATTTCGAAAAGAAAAACTGATATTTTAAAACAATTATAATTATAATTAAATAATAAAATAAGAGGCATGTTGATAACGTTGGAAAAAATCAAGCTTAAATCGTTATTTTGCCAAGATGCAGATCGAACACAAAACCAGACAAACGGAAAGTCACGCTTATACCAACGAAGCAGAAGGGACACTTATGTTACCAATATTGCAAATTTAATACTAATTATTGAATATTAATTTTCATTGTATACCAAAAAACTCGATAAATTGAGGGGGGGCACGTGCCCATCCTGGCCCCTTAATAGATCTGCCCCTGTTGTCATGTACAACTCAACTAAAAAGTTTGAGGTTCGAATTCTTCATTTCCAATGTTATTGAACTCAAAAAAAAAAAAAATCCTTAATTAATTTCACTCTCATAATTGTAAGAAATTTATCAAAGTCGTTCATCAATTTTGTGTACCTTTTAAAATTATGGATTAACTCTGTTTTTTTTTTCATAAACTTTAATTAAAAAAAAAAATCGTATTTTATTTATTGATGTTTAAATTTGTAAATTTTTTATTTTAGCCTAGCTCTAAAACTTGTAAATGTTTGATTTTAGTTTTTAAACTTTATTTTCTATATTGAAAAAACTATTTTAATTGGACTAAAAAAAACTATTTTAATTTTCATTATTGATTTAAGAATATCCGATCTATTTGGAAAACTTGATATCCAACCTACTATATTTCAAATATTTGTCTATATGATATTTATTTATCAGGTAAACAAGAAAAAATGGTTTAATGTCCCTTAGATAATTTACTAATGGTTAACAGCAAAATCTGAAATAAAATAAAATAAACACATGAAGTTCAAATTTTAAACTAAAAATTATTTTCTCCCACTAACTTGTTTTGGAATTTTTGTTATGAAAACTACATAATTTTTGGGAAGTAAACGCAAATAAAGTAAAAGGATTCCAACCAATCAAGTAAAGCATATATATATATATATATATATATATATATATATATATATATATATATATATATATATATATATATTATTCATTGTTGTTACTCATGATGCTACTTTGGAAGAAGTATCATGGAGTGAGTGCAAAGAAATTCAAAGTGAATAAAGCATCATCTCCCAACTCGACATGTCGGCCATCTCCTTCTAATTAATATCCATTTTGAAAATAATGATGATCAAATTATATATTTATGCACCAATAAAGATTAAATTTTGTCAAAGCAAGCATAGCTCAACGGTAATTGGCATGTAACTCTCGACCGAGAAGGTCAAAGGTTCGAATCCCAAAAACATAATTTAAGAGTGGAATGATTCTAAGAATGTGTTTGATTATAGTTGTAGTTTATGTTTTTAGATCCGTGTTTGGTAGTGATTTAGAAATTGAATCTTAATTTAAACAATTGTTCAACATGTGTTTGATAATATATTTATAAATCATAAAACTAATTTTAGTTACCAACTAAATATTAGGTTGGTTATTATTAATTAATTTATGAACATGTTTTATGTTGTAAATTTTGTATAATTATTATTTTACGCAATCATATAATTTATAATATATTAAATATTATACACCACTTTCATTTAACAAATACGAAATGAATTTATAACATGAAATATATTTATTGCTAACACAAGAGCATAGCTCAAGTGGCACATAGTTGTTTTAATGACCTCGAAGGTCTATGGTTCGAATCTCCCTACCCCACATATTGTAAAAAAAAAAAACATGAAATATATTTATTAAACTTTTTTTTTTATTCTTTTTGTATATAATTTTTCATTTTAAATTTCAAATTTAAAATCCAGATACACTAAAAAGATAAAAGGTTATTTTAAGAATTTTCACTATTTAGATCATAGAATCCGAAAACAGTTTTTAGAAACACATCTGTCAAATGCATATTGGGCTAAACTTAGTGAATCCAAAAACATAAAACAGAATCTAGATTACATACCAAGTCGAATCTAAATTTCCTCATCCAAATTTCTTCAAATTTGATAGAAATAATTTTGAGTTTCTTTTTTACATCAAATAACTTGTATTTTCTCATAAATTTTAGTCAATTCACTAAATATTATGTCACTTAAGTTTATCAACTAATTTTAACCTTCACCAAAAGTGAGAAACTAAATTGAAAATCCTTAAGATATAAGGAACTAATTTTTTGTAAAAAAAAAAAAAAGAAAACACATAAAAGTCGAAGACTTAGATATATGTTTGGCTACAATTTTATGTAGTCTCAATTCATTCACTTATATCCATCGCGGGACATATCAAGTAACTTGTCTCCTATCTCAAGATGACTAATTATATCACTTTGTGGTTGTCCTTGTAGCTTGTACAACCACTAGACACCACACATTATTGGAATGGAATAGTTGGACTAGCCAAGCTATGCTTCAACTCTCATGCGGCAGATCCAGATATTTTGGTTGAGTAGGAAATAGACTTAGGGTCCGTTTGGAATACATTTTAATTTAAATGTTTTTTAAGAATGCATTTTTTAAAAAACATTTTGCATAAAATTTGTTTAGAATTTAAACACTCATATGTTTGGTTGCATTTCCTCACAAATGTTTTTCTACACAAGTTATTGTTTACTTAAGAAGTCTTTTTAAAAAAGTTGGTTTCAAGTGTTTCTCTCAAAATGATTTATTTATCAATCTCATTTTTTAATAAGTCATTTTTAGTGGTTGCCAAACACTAGAAATTTTTTCAAAATGATTTATTTTCAAAATTAAACACTTGAAAAGTTAAACCAAACACACTCTTATATGTGAAGCAAGACCTTGCATAAATCACTTTTACTTAGGCTGCCAAGGCTTAATTTCATCATGAACCAATATCCCAACTAAGGTTCCGTTTGATAACTATCTGGTTTTTGGTTTTTGAAAATTAAGCTTGTTTTCTTTCAATTTTCTTACCATGATTTGCATCTTTGTTTAGGACACATTTGAATTCCTAGTCAAGTTCCAAAAACAAAAACAAGTTAACAATGGGAAGAAGGTAGATAACAAAACCAAGAAACTTAAGGATGGAAGTAGTGTTTTTAAGCTTAATTTTCAAAAAATGAAGGCTCCGTTTGATAACCATTTGGTTTTTTGTTTTTGGTTTTTGAAAATTAAGCTTAAAAACACTACTTTCACCTATAAGTTTCTTGGTTTTGTTATCTACCTTTTCCCATGTTTTCAAAAACCAAGTCAAATTTGGTTTTTGAAAACTAAAAAAGGTAGTTTTCAAAAACTTGTTTTGTTTTTGAAATTTGACTAGGAATTCATATGTGTCCTTAACAAAGATGAAAACCATGGTAAGAAAATTGGGTGAAAACAAGCATAATTTTCAAAAACCAAAAATAAAAAAATCACAACGCATATCAAACAGGATCTTAGGCCCCGTTTGATAATCATTTCAGTTTTTGGTTTTTGGTTTTCTGTTTTTTAAAAACAAAAATCATATTTGTTTGATAACTATTTTTTGTATTTTGTTTTAAAAAACATAAAATCAAACTTGTTTGATAATTGTTTTTGGTTTTCAGTTTTTAAAAAATTAGAGAGATGAAAAGATATTTTAGAGAGAGAAAATGTGTAGATACATTGAAACAAAAATTTAGAAACACGAATATAAATGTTTTCAAGAGAAAAGTTAAACATAGAAAATTTAGAGATGTGAAAGAAAATGTTTAGAGAGAGAATATTAGTTAGACACCATAAAAGATAGAAAAAAGAAAAAAAGTTAAGGTAGAAGAGATAAATTTTAAATAGAAAATTAAATAAAAAGAGAAATTATAGAGAGATAGCAAAGTTAAGAGTAAAGAATATGCTAAAAAAATCTTTTAAAAAAATATGCTAAAAAAATAACGATAAATTAGAAAAATAAAGAAAATGTGTAGCGAGAGAAAATTCTAGGAGAATTTTTTTCCAAAAAAAATGTAGAATATGTTTATTAGGGAGAGAAAAGTTATGGATAAATTTTTAGAAATAGATGAGTTATAGAGGGGAAAAAGTTTTGAAAGAGAATTTTAGAGAGAAAAATAAATTTTGTAGAGAGAAAAACGTTTTAGAGAGAAAAAATATATAAAAAGAAATTTGTCGAAGAGAGATAGGTCAAAGAGGGAAAAAAAAATAAGCATTAGAAGAAGAATGAGTTTTTGAAAAACAGAAATCTGTTTTGAAAAACTACTTTTTTTTGTTATAATTTCAAAAATGTTTTTTTTTTTAAAAAAATAGAAATGGTTATCAAACAACCCTGTTTTTAAAAAATGGAAAACAAAAACAGAAAACGAAATGGTTAACAAACGGCGCCCCTTAGTTTTTGGTTTTTGGTTTTTGAAAATTAAGTCTACAAACACTATTATACTTCCACCTATAAGTTTCTTTTTCTTGTTATCTATCTTCTTTCCATGTTTTCAAAAATCAACTCGAGTTTTGAAAGCTAAAAAAAAAAAGTAGTTTTTAAAAACTTGTTTTCGTTTTTGGAATTTGGCTAATAATGCAAATGTGTCCTTAACAAAGATGAAGATCATTCTAAGAAAATTGAGAGAAAACAAGCTTAATTTTCAAAAATAAAAAATGAAAAATCAAATGATTGTCAAACGAGACCCAAATGATTATCAAACCGGATCTACATGAAATAGTGATGTTTGTTTCAAATAATGGTGGAAAAGAGAGCTCCAATAAATGATCACTTACATTAGTTGAAAAAGAAATTAGTGGCAACATATATTAATCACTAAGTCAAGTCCAACCACTAGCCTAGGTCTAATCACAATCCTAAAGTGAAAAAGGGAAACAAGGTCAACTACTATTTGAGGAAAGTGGCATAATCTAATTTGCACAAATCACATAAGCTTGGGATTTTTTTATACTAAGTATTTTATTTTATAATCTAATATATAGGATTTATACTAAGTATTTTATTATTTTATACTCAAAATAATTTATAGAAATTAGAAATCCAAGTAATCTTAATCGTGTTTTTATTAAAAAATTAGGAGATTAAATAGATTCTTTTTATACTTCAACAACAATGTGAGCTGGAGAATTCGAATCTCTAATCTCTTGCTTGATCCATAACATAAACTTTAACTAATTCAATTATGTTTAGGTAGAGTTGATTAATTAAATGTCAGTTAAAAGTCTTTTATTCTCGGTAAAATTTGAAAATGAAATATCAAACTATATTCATAATTACCATTTAAGAACCTTATAAAACAAGTAAGTACGCGCAAATACTTTTTATTCTCTTCTTTATTAATTTGAGAGGCATATTACAACGATACAAAATTCTTCCAAAAAATAAAAGTAAAAAAGAAAACTTCCCAAATACATATCTCCTAAATGTAAAATTTACTTTAATTTAAAACTTTTTCTCCCTTTGGGAAAAAAAGAAAGAAAAAGAAAAATCCTATGAGAAGTCTTCTTTAGAATGTCACACTTGGGAACCTGCATGAACCACTACCTGCAAAGAAAATTATGTAATAAATCCAATCCAATCACATTACCCAAAAAAAAAAAAAAAAAAAAAAAAAAAGAAAAAAGAAAAAAGATCAAATTGTTGTAAAAAAAATATATCAAATTATAAATTTAGCCCACCATTGTTTTTATTTAACTCAACCACTTTAAAAAAGATTTATAACATTCCTCCTTATTTTTATTTTTATTGTTAATATTATTAACGTCAACCTAAACATAATTTAATTAGTCAGACTACTAAAACTTCGTTAAAAGTTAGAAGTTAGAATCCGAATATAATTTCTATGACTGGTTTTATAGTGTAACCATATATAACCGATCACATTTCGATTTGTATAGTTAATGAAAAAGATCACAAGGAAGATAATGAAAACTTTTAAGAACACATATTAAAGATTAAAACCATGGACTAGAAAACATATTTAATTTAACATAATAATAATAATATCATTAAAAAAAAATAAAAAGGTAGAGAGATTCCCACAAAAATAGGTTAATATATAGTTTTGGTCTTACACTTATATATGTTTCCTATTTGAGGTCTAAAGTGTAAAAGTTTTATTTTAGACACTACAAAGTTTTAATAAGTTTCAAACTTAGTAATTTTTATTAAAATTTGTGTTAGAAATTAATGAAGAAAAAAATAATGTAGCAAAAATGATATAGCTTGTAATTTTATTATTAGTTACCAGCCCCATGTAATTAATAATTCATCACATAAGAAAACCACACCATGGACATTATACCTCACTCATATATATTGTTTGGTAAAATAATAACCATGGTTTAAAACTTTTCAAAATTCAAAATCATAAATACCGTCAATCACTACAAAACTAAAGGTCTGTTTGGAACACCTTTTAGTTTAAATTATGTTTTTCAAGATTGCATTTATTTTAAATATTTTGTATAAAAATTGTTTAGAAACTAAACACCCATATGTTTGGTTACATCTCCTCATAAGTGTTTTTATACACTCCCTAAGTCATGTCACATTTATTTCTCCCAAAATGGTATATTTCTCAATCTCATTTTTTAATAAGTGATTTTTAGTGGTTGCCAAACACTAGAATTTTTTTTTCTAAATTAAACACTTGAAAAGTTAAACCAAACGCACCCTAAGGGTCCATTTGGAATACATTTTAATTTAAATGTTTTTCAAGAATGCATTTTTTTAAAAAACATATTTTGTATAAATTTTGTTTAGAATTTAAACACTCATATGTTTGGTTGCATTTCCTCATAAGTGTTTTTATACCCACACGTTATTGTATACTAAAGACTTTTTTTTTAAAAGTTGGTTTCAAATGTTTCTCACAAAATGGTTTATTTATCGAGATCTCATTTTCTAATAAGTCATCTTTAGTGGTTGTCAAACACTAGAATTTTTTTTCAAAATTAAACACTTGAAAAGTTAAACCAAACACTCCCAAAATCATGTTAGGTTTTCGTAATTTAAAGTTTTTTAGAATGACATCAACATCCTTAACTCCTTAAAACTCTTAAGGACTAGAAAGAAAACTTCTAAAACTTTGGATCAAATTAGAAAATAGATAAAGTTTTGGGACAAAATAAGAAAATAGACATGTATTTTAGAGGGATAAAGAGAGAATTTAACTCACTAGGATCAATAGTTGTTTGCTCAGCAAGTCCATTGAAATAGCAGCTTACTCCTTGGCTCCTAAACCTTGACCAGTAAGAACTAAAAGCATAGCTAGCATGCCAATACACTGATACTGGCTCATAGCACTCCCTCCCCGGCGACAGCGCCTCGCAGGTCCCGTCTCCTCTGCCGCACACATCGGTCACCGCCGCTCCGAGCTCCATCAAGTCCACCCCTCTCGCCGCGACACACCACAGCCTCCCCCTAAATGGCACATTGTTCTCCACCACTGGGAGCGGACCATATTCCACCGGTGACTTCTTTCCGGTCAAGTCGATGTCGTAGTTCGGACTCCCATCAGAGTTCAATAACCCCCAATGTCGCTCCGTCCCCGGCCCCGACTTCTGGTTCTCATCGAAGAGAGCGAATATGAACGTCGGTATCACTACTCCTGGTCTCGCCGGTGTCCCTATCGTAGGCTTTGCCGTAATCCTCTTTACTAGATTTCGATTGTAGGTTGCCGCATTGAGGAGATTGGCACCTAGTGCAAATGGTATGAATTAAAGATCAAACCTAACTAGTGTTATAACATATATCTCTTCTGAGTGAGTGATAAGAATATAAATAAATGATTAAATATATTGAAACTAATTCGGTCTAAAGTTTTTAGGTTAAGTGGTGATTTAGTACCTGGTTGTTCGATATCACCAGCTGTCGGCCACCCAGTCTCCGATATCACCAATCGGATATCTGGGAAGCCAAGTTTTGCCATGGCAAAGATAAGAGAGTCCAACATTTCGTCCAAAAGATTAGTATACACAAGGCCACTTCCCCCGTCGATCTGTTCAAAGTTTCCATTGAAAAGAGAAAAATCCAAGTCGATATTCATGGGGTTCGCCGACCAAGGAAAATATGGATACACATCCACGAAGAAGAAAGACCTGTTATGAATATGAATATGTATACAACGATTAAATTTAAGATTTTTTTTTTTTTTTTTTTTTTTTTGAGAAGCGATTAAATTTAAGATTAAGCTTTTGGATTGTTTGATATTTTAATATGGTTTCATAATATAAAGTCTTGTGTTCTAATTTTTAATGCGAGGGAAACTTTTTTTTTTTATATAGAATGAGTTTTCATAATGTGACTTGCTTCTTTCAATAAGATTTCTCCGGAAAAATTATTTGAATGTAATTATCACAAATATGATTGTCTTTAATAACTATTAGATGCAGGTTTAAATTCTCTATTCTCCCTAATAATAGTTAGAAATACATTTTGTAATTTTTTTTTTCTGTAAGTCCAATAGGGTAAAATCATCCAAATAGCTTCTAAAAGACGAAGAAGGGAAAGGAAAATAGGCTAAAAGAGAAAGAAAGTCCAAGGAACTCGTTGTTTGAATTTAGGAGTCAAAGAAACTTTTAAACCTATTTCTCAAAATTTAGATGTGGAATCGTATCTTTTCAAAAACGTAAATCGAGTGAAAACTCTGGCAATAAAAAGTATTAGTTTTCCCGAAATTAAATTTACTATAACCTATCACTATGCATAAACTAACCTCGTCTCATTCAAGAACTCCAACATCGGAGCCACCACGGTCCGCCGTATATCCGATCGAAACGTCCCTCTCGACGGCGGGAACGCGGTCTCCAAGACGCTCATAGCGACCGGAGTTCCAACTCTAATGATCTGCAAGTTCTGAGCTTTGAGGGATTGCCAGACCCTTCTCATGGCCGGCACAAGGTCGTTCCAAACCTGGCGATCTCGATAAGAATCATAGCTCAGAACTTCATTGCCGACAAGAATGAACCGAATCATCGTATCAGGATAAAAGGGAACAACGTTGTTCATGATCCATTCATCTGCTCTTGTCTGGTTGTTGGCAATGTCCGAAATTTCATTGTTGGGAATCATAATGGAAACTTGAAGCTTCGTTCCCGATAAAAGGGTCAAGATTTCATGGTTGGCATCGTAGAGCTTAACTCGGCCGGCTTTCATGGATTTGATCATTTCAATGGCAAGATTTGGAGGAGGAAGGTTGCTCCCAAGTTGGCCATAGTTGATTCCAATCTTGCTGGAAATTTCTGCTTCTGTATGACTCAAAAACTTTATTGCACAAAGTGTGTAAAAAAAGAGAATAAAATAATGGGATCATTGCAACAAAAAAGAATTCTTCCGACGAAATTTCTCCCGACGCAACAAAAACGCGTCGATAGAGGTAGTCTCTGCCGACGCAAAGTACACGGCGTGGAGAGAAAACTTTTCCCTGTATTTCTGCCGACGTGGTTACTAACGACATCGGCTGAGATAATCTCTCTCGGGGAGAAATTAAACTAAAACTTTTCCCTGGATTTTAGTTTATATCGATATCATCAAACTAATTTGTTTGTTTTATTATGTCTTGTTTGTATGTTGATTATTCTAATTTTAAGAATTTTGGTTTTTGTCTTTTGGGATGTATTTGGTGTTTTTACCCGGGTATGTTATATTATGTTAACTTGAGCATAATTCAATAGTTAAATGGAATCTATATGTTTGTTTGGACAAAATGTGAAGGTATAAATTAAATCATAATCTCGGGGCAGGTTTCGATTTTGATGTTGATTTTTGTGATTAAATAAGATTATTATTACTAAAATTGGGCTTAATAGTTTTGTAACAGTATCTCTAAATTTCTTAAAGAGTTCATAGGTTCAAATCTCACTTATAGTTGTGTAAATGTAATATTATGCAAAGTTGTTTGTATCACTAAATTTTAAAATAATAGGATGACTCGATGCGTGATTTTAAAAAGGATAATTTTTTATATATAGTAGTATTTTAAATGGGTTCATATTTACTATAATAACTCAACCGATATAAGATAGAATTAGGTTATATGAACAACAATGACTAATAAAAGAAAAATTGACATTATGTCACCATTTTGTCAATGAACGTACTCTTTAACGTTTTCAAGTAACACAAAGACTCGGTTGAAATAAAATCAATATATTTTAGAAACAAAATCAAAGAGACCCATAAAAAAGAATATCAAAGTGGCAAAGCAAAGCAAAAGAAAAAAAAAAAGTCACTTACCAGAGATAAAAAGGAGAGAGAAGAGAAGGATGAGATTGAGAGCAAAAGTTGCCATTCTCTCTAAGTTGCCTCTATTTCAAGATGATGGCTGTAAACATGTGGAATTATGAGTGGCTTTTGGGAGCTTTTAAAAGAGAGGGAAGGAAGGAGAGAGTAGTTGAGGGAGTAAAGATGATGAATGAATGAGAATGAGAATTATAAAGGAAAGTGATATTCTTTTGAAAAATTTTAAAACCAAGGAGTACACATAATGTGGATCAAAGTGGCAAAGGGAATGGGGTTTTCTTAAAGCAAAAGACAAAGATTATGAGTGCTAAAGGCAAATTAAAGAAGTGAAGGTGAGAGGTCTTCTTTGGCTCTTTGATTCTTTTTGTCTATTTTCTTTTTTTCCTTTTCCTATTTCTTATACAAATTAATGGATTTTCTAAATGGGTAGTACAAAACATGATGAAAATCTAAAAAGATATTATTGAGATTCAAATTCATATAGATGTAGATAGAATTATCAATATTTGGGATAAAAAAATCATGAAAGGTTTTATAAAAATAGGGATTTATAATGAAGTGATAGATCTTACACTGTATAAGTTTTTTTTAAGCTCAACATGGAGGTGGGGAAGATCTGAAATGCTGACTTTTGGTTTAGAGAGTATATGTTTTAATCAGTTGAGTTATGTTTGGATTAGTCACACTATATATAAGTTCTATGTCGATTCCTGAACTACCACATTTATTCTTTATTTTAGATACAACATCATAAATTATGGGTATGGATATTCAAACACACACAACCTAAAGAAAGTAGAAATGCTTTAACATACATTCACTTAATTTGTTTTAATTATTATATTTTTGTATGATTCCAGGTGGCCTTGGGGAAATTTTACTTAATAATATATATATATATATGCTAATAATTGAAAATTAGGGTAGCATCATGTAGACTTGGGTTTAAATTTTAAATTTATACCATGTGTGTGCTGTGTGAAGGATGGTATTGAGTTTGGTAATTAATAGGTGAGATATAAATCTTCTACTACATGCAAATTAAAAAATTGTTGATAAGAATTAAAATAAATATTCACAAAGGTTCAAAAAACCAAAATAAAACATGTGAAAGTATGAAAGCCAACATTTGTGGAACTTGAATTCCAAAATAGAATTTAAACTCAATATTTATAATCTTGACGACCTTATCACACGAAGCCTTAGTCCTTTTTCAAACAAATGTCAAATATATTCTTTGGTGTAATCTCACATCAGAGCTATTCTATGGAACATCTGGTTGGAATGAAAATAAATAAATAAATAAAATTTAAAGACTCGTCCAAAAATCATCCTAACTTGTGGAAAGATATCGTCACTATAGCTACTTATTGGTTTACTAAATTCAAACACTTTTGTAATTATAATACTTCTACATTGCTTTAAAGAGGAAAGCTTTCGTTGTGGCCTATCTATTGTACTTATTCCATTTCCTCAATGAAGTGACTTCTTTTTGGAAAAAAATATATGCAATCAATGAGGTTTTTTTTTTTTTTTTTGCTAATCTAAAAATAGTTCAACTGGCTAAAAGTATTATATCATCGTCAAAAAGATCAGAAATTTGAATCATGCCTCTACATATTGTTCAACTGAGAAAAATGGTTTTTTTTTTTTTAACTAAGGAAGTGCTAAAAAGGGCATTTGACATTTGTGTATGAAATAGAGTTTTTTTTTAAAAAAAAAAAAAAAAAAAAAAAAAGTATTATATCCACTTGTTCATTTACCTAATCATAAAGATATCTACACTATATAAACAACTATTTAAAGTTACATTTGTATAATATTTTGGAATACATTAAAACTTAAATGAGATTAATTATTGAAAATTTAATAATAAGAACTAAAATGATTTTTTATACAAGTTTCACTAATAAGAACTAAAATGATCTTTTATACAAAGTGAAGGATTCAAAATATAACTAAAGGACTGAAATGAAACATCACAATTTAATTTAAAGTCCATCAACCAAAGAAGAAGAAATATTAAACTTGAGAGAAAGATGATGAAGAAGAAAGAGTAAGAAATTGTTGAAAGGGTTCTCAAGAAAACAAAAAGTAAGAAAATTGTGGGTCCAACATTTATTTATTTATTTTATTATTATTTTTGCAAGTACAAGTCCAACATATGATAGAGCTTTTGAAAAAAAAAATAGAAAATGAAATGGGACACAAATGCATAATATGTAAGATAAGTAAGAACATTCCACTTTTTCGCCGATATAAACATAACGCAACTAGCATAAAGTTATATACTTGTTATAGGCAATTTTGGACCACCCCGATGTACAAGGAGCTGATGAGGACAACTGGGCAGCAATCGGACTGGAGGATGGACCTAAAAGAAAAAACGGGCCAATGGGTCGAGCCAAGATCGAAGGGGTCGGGCTTAATCTTGCTAGTTTGTTCTTAATCTTGCTAGTTTTACGATAATTATTCCGTTTAAAGTTATGTTTTGTAGGAGTTTGGTATCAAGTGCTTCAAGGGAGCCTATATTCAAATTTGGTGTTAATTCGAGGAATTTAGCACGGTTTCGATCCATCTTGAAGTCCATGGGATGCCGAGACGGTGAAAGGACCTAAGTGGAGCGCTCGGGACTCGGAAACGACACCAAATGGATCAAGTTTTGTAGCAGCCAAACGAGGAAGACCCGAGAGATGGCGTCTCGACGCCTCAGAAATGAGGGACCAATGAATTCACCCTCGGCGTCTCGACGCCGTTTCGTTTATTTAAACAGCCGCAGCTGAAATTTTAGGGAAAGCTCGAGTGGTTGAGGAGATATAGAGAGGGGGTCCAGCAGCTGCGTTTTCCTCCTTTTCTCTCCAGGTTTACTCGATTTCTTACTTCTCCCTCTGTATTTTATAGTTTCTAAGTAGATTAGGTTGGTTTCTCAAGCCTTGGGCTTAGATTAGGCTTGTCTATGATCATCTAAGCACCGTTTGTTGTAGTTGGAACCTCGGGATTGTAAGTACATTTGTATTTTTATGAGATTCTTGAGTCTTCTGCACTGATTTGCTTTGTATCTTTAGATTCTTGAACTTTATGCATGATTTACTTGATGTTTGTGGCTTTAGATTCCCGCTTTTATAATTAGCATGCGTAGTAGGTTAGATTGACGCCCTAACTCGCAGCTCGTATGTTAATAACTCGCTAAGGAACTAATTTCCAAGTAGCTAATGGACTGTTAGTTCAATATATAGTTAGCATTAGATTGATTCGTGGGCACGGGTCCTAAGAGCAGACTCTGACTTTGTTGCTTTACACGATAGATATAGGGTCTAAGTCGATATTTGTGATTAATTAGATTTCTTCTAGTTGATTATGAGTGTTCTAGTCTAGAGCAACAATTAAGTAATTTATTAATCGTGGCTAGGTTAATTTATTGATCGATTGCATGTTAGTTCAACGGGTCCGTTGGGTTAGCGCTCTAGGGGTATCTTATTCTTAATGCAACTACTTAATTAATTAACTTGATGGGTTCGTGAGGTTAGTTGATTGATAGCTAGTAATTGAGTCGATGGACGTTGGGATCGAGTCAATTGATTTAGAGTACTTATAGACAGCATGCATGCAAATCATTATCTGCTAATCGATGAGTAAAAAGGTAAATGTATTAATCCCGAGCGTCTTCAGCTACAATGAGCGGCAAGGTGAGATTAGTCAACCTCCCCATTTATTTTTCTGACAGTCTACTTTCTTACGATTTAATTTTCTATCAGTTACTTTATTATATATTTATTTCCCCACAATTTTCATCATCTGTCTCAAACTCCCTTTTCTCTGCCACCAAACACAAAAGAGGTTAGAAGTAAACCAGTTGTTCCCTGTGATCGACCCCGGCCACTACTATTGCAAAGTAGCTTAGTGATCGGTGATTATAAATTCGTTTTGACACCTGGGAGCCTCGAAAACTCTTGTCTCGTCAATCATACATCAATCAATATTCATTTGAGGTCAAATATGAGTGTATCATTATAGTAGTGTTTTGAATATATCAAGAGACATGAATCAATTTTCTCCACAAAAACAAAAACAAAAAAAAAAAAAAAACAAAAAAAAAAAAAAAAAATTGAAGAAGAAGAAGAAGAAGACATGAAATAATAAAAGAACAGAAATTTATTTCAAAAAATAAAAGAACAGAAATTAGATTGTAAAAACTTTTATGTATATGGAAATTTCAAAAAATCATTGCTAGATTTGCGAATAACCTAATGGTTTTCTTTTTTCTTTTTTTTTCTATCCATTGCAATTTCATTAAAATTATATTCAACTATCTAAAATAATTAAAAGCTAACAAATTCGGGGTTAAATTTAAAATATTATTCAAAAGATAATTACATATTAATTTCTAAAAAATAAATAAAAATAAAAAACCTTTACAAACTTTACAAACTTCGATGGATGAAATTTAGCTTGAATTTCTCATTCACCATTTTTTTTTTTTTTTTTGGAGAATTCATTCACCACCCTTTTAAGTAAGTGAATGCATCAATGCCTGTCCACCTATAAAATGATTTTATGTTTTTTTTAACAAACCTTCCGCAAATATTTTTTATTGGCTAATATTATTATTTTGGTTAAAAATCACTTTAGTCCTCGAACTTTCATGAAAGTAACAATTTAGTCCATGAACTTTCATATGTAACAATTTAGTTCTTATACTTTAAAGTTTGTAATGATTTAGTCCCTCTCGTGAAAATTAATGTTAAGATTTAACGAATTTTTTTACATAGATAAATTAATAAACTAATTTGTAATTCAATATATTTATAAGCAACAAAGTCTAATCATTAAATAATAAAATCAACATTTAATTTCTATGATTTTTTTTTTTTTTTTTTTTTGCAACAAGGATTAGATTGTTAAGAATTTGAAAGTACAGAGACTAAACTGTTACAAAATTGAAAGTACTGAGACTAAATCTTTACAAATCAAAGTTGATGGACTAAATTGTTACTTTTACGAAAGTTCAGGGACTAAATGTGATTTTTAATCCATTATTTTTACACATCAAGATTTATTGTTATTTTTTAAAAGCCGTCAAGATTTATTTATTAAATATAAAATACACGATCTTGTAAATAGTTGTATTATTATGACATAAAACCATAAAAATAAATAATAAATAAATAAATAAAGTATCACATGTGCAACACATGTACGATTCCTTCAAATTATGAGCCAACTTGATTTGGAAAATTCAATCCATATCCATCCAAAAGGTAGTGACCATTGACTTGCAATATTTTTATCTAAGAAATTACACTTTTATATCATAAACTTTTTATCATAATTTTTATATTTTGTTACAAGTACTTTAATTATTAACATTTCATATAACAAGTTGAGGTTTTTTTTTTTTTTTTTTTGAAATAAACAAGTTGAGGTTTTGTTTTATAGTTGACACTTCTAAAACTACTCCAGGTTTATATAAGTATTTGGGTTAAATTACATGTTTAGTTTCAGGGTTGTGTCAATTTAGTCATTGAAGTTTAAAAGGTTTCAAATAGGTTTTAGAACTTTCAATTTTGTTTTTAACAAGTCCCTGAACTTTAAAAATATCCAATAGGTCTTTAAAACTTTCACTTTTGCGTCAAATAGGTTTCTCAACTTTTAATCTGTGTCTAATAAGTCCTTGACCTATTCAACATTTTTTTAAAATTCACAAACCTACTAGATACAAAATTGAAAGCTTAGAGTCTCAATAGACATAAATTTCAATTTTATATCTAGTAAATTGGTTAATTTTTAAAAATATCAAATATATCATGGATTTATTAAACACAAAATTGAAAGTTCAGAGACCTAGTAGACATTTTTTAAATTAAAGAACCTATTAGAAACAAGATTAAAAGTTCAAGGACCTAATTGATACAACTCTCAAAATTTAGCGTAAGTGCTTCTGATTTTTTTTCTAAATTCTTTTTTTTCTTTTCGTGATCACATGACATAATGATTTGAGAAGAAATTTCAAGATTTTTTTCAATTAAACAAAAAATTTATTAAAAAAAATACATAATAAAACATGTGGGATTTCCACTGTCCAGAGAGGCGAAAAACACAAAAACTATTAGAAAATAGAATAAAAGAATAAAGCTTGAGGTTTTTGATATAGGATAAAAAATTATAAAACGTATTTCAAATTTGTATTCACTATAGAGTAGCCAGTGTGATAGTGGTCTCATTCAACGATTTTCTAAATATTGTAAAATATTTTAAATCTTATTTTTTTTCTCAAAACTTTTATGATTTATTAAATATTAATTCATGCATTTAGAAAACTAGAGACATAAACACAAACATGTATTTTGTATTTTCAAAAAAGAAACATGTGTTTTATTAATTTATTTGATAATTAACATACATGACCATATATTTAGAAAACCACATGTACCAAAATAAAATTTAAAAAAATATATGTCATATAATTAATAAAAATTAACGATAAAGACAAATTGATACAAAAATTTAGAAGTTAATTAAGAAAAGAAAAAACCAAATGCACAATTCAGTTTATCACAATAAACTTTTACATAACTGGAGATTTTAACTCGTCTATGCTTCTTCTTTCTTTATGCTACATGGGGATTGGCAAGGAAAAGTTTGACGATTGCTCCCAAATGCATCTCAAGAGAAGTGAATGAATGTTTTGCTCTACCTCGAAAGGTACTATCTTTTCAAAGTTACACCACCACTTTTTGTAGTCGCCAACTTGATTCTTATTGTCGTCCTCATCGCTAGCCGTTACTACCACTTTTGCCATCCATTTTAAAAACCCGCAGAGGATATGAGATTATTATAGCAATACATACGGAATAGATAAATAAATTGCCTTATAAAGTTGTGAAGAATGTGCAAAAGGTTTGCCTATTTATATAGAAGGTCGAGAACATACAAATGAAAAGTCTTATTTGATTTTGAAACCATTAGAAGATAAGCACAAAAGGTTTGTTGTGAGAATAATAAAAACAAATAAATATTCATAAATGGAGAAGAGATGGAAGATGAACCACACCACTCCAAGCACTAAAAATTGTGGAGAGAAAGGGAGAGAAAATGTAGGGAATTGCTGGATGGGAATGAAAATTGAAAAGTAACAAAGAATTTTTATAATTTTAAAAACTCTTTCAAATTCTACCAAAGTGAAATTTGGATCACTCATTCATTTACAAAATTACAAAAAATAAAGAGACAATAATTAACCAAAGGACATATTTAGAATTATAAAATTAATGTTGGGACATAAGGGTCCAAAAATGATTCTCAAAATAAGCCAGCTTTTAAGGTAGTATTTCTTTTCTTTTCTTTCTTTCTTTCTTTCTTTTTTTTTTTTTTTTTTGACAATATATAGGGTGGGGGATTCGAATCACAGACCTCTTGATCATCTAGTATAATCTTACGTCAGTTGAGCTATGCTCATGTTGGCACTTTTTAAGGTAGTAAAGTAAAATAAGATAAGATAAGATTCGTATATACAGATTCATATCGTTTATTTTGTTTTTTTTTTTAATTCTCTCTCTTACCTTCAATGATGTAAATTTGTTGAAAGTGACATCTGACATCTTCCATTAAAAAATAAAAAAAGAAACCATGACAATAATTATGTATAATAAATTTCCTTTGCCCCCACCAAGAAGCAAGTCTTATACAAAAACAAACAGACAAAGAAAGAAAGCATTGGACAAGCTAAGGCATGGAGCAAGGGAATTTCCTTCTAGTTTCACAAAGCCCAAAGAGCCATCTCAATCCCACCCTCCATTTTGCCTCCACCCTCCTCTCCCTTGGCTCAAAAGTCACTCTCCTCATCACCAATTTCACCCTCCACCACATCTCAAAGGGCCAACTCCCCTCCGGCTTATCTCTCTCCACTTTCTCCGACGGCTTCGACGACGGCTCCTCCTTCTCCGACTTCCCACGCTGGGAAGTCGAGTTCGAGCGCCTTGGTCGCCTTGCCCTCACCGACCTCGTCTCCTCCTCTTCACGACAAGGCCTTCCCTTCACTTGCATTATCCACACCATCCTCATCCCTTGGGTTGCCCGGGCGGCACGTGAGCTTCACGTGCCGAACGCGGTTCTTTGGATTCAATCGGTTGTTGCCTTTGATGTGTATTACTATTACTTCAATGGCTATGGTGATGTGATTAGGAAGGCTAAAGATGAGGGCTCTAACTCTTTGTTGTCTAACATTTGGCTTCCCGGTTTGCCTTTGATGAACATCTTGGACCTTCCAAGCTTTGTGGTTTCTGATGATCATATGATTAGACTTGTTCTCAAGACGTTTGAAGAGAAGATGCAAGTTCTTGAAGAGGAGAATGATGTTCCAATCCTTGTTAACTCGTTCGATGCGTTGGAACATGACGCCTTGACTGCGATCGGGAAGTTTAACTTGATCCCTATCGGACCCTTGGTGTCGGTTTCGCCGAAATCTGAAGCTTCAACCAAACAACAAACCTCCTCATATTTTCAAGACGGTACGGTTTTTGTCTTGTTTGGACTTTTTTTATGCTATTTCAGTTTTATACTAGAATTTTCAAGAGTATTTTATTTGAGTGTTTGAACACTCCTGTTTTAGTCTTTAAAACTTTAAATTTTACTTCATTTTGGTTCTTAAGTTTTCAAATTTTCTATTTTAAACCTTTCAATTCTAAAAAGAAACAAACAATTAGTTTTTATGTCCTTGAATAAAAATGAATAATATAGTTTCAAGTATGTGTATTAACTATTATATACTTCCCATAGTGCTACAAAATTCCCTACTAAAGTAATTATTTTGTAGACATTGGTGACAAAATAGTAGTGACAACGATTTGGTTTTCTTTTGGGTTCAATGACTAAGATAGACATTTTGGAAGTCTATATATCAAAGAGAAATTTTTTTTTTTTTTTTTTTTTTAAGACTAAAATAGACATTTTAAAAATTCATATATCAAACTTAAGTATTCTAGAAAGTTCAAAAGCTCAAATGAGATAATTTAAATCTTCTTTTATTACACCCAAGAGATATTTTTGTCCATACTTATACACTATGAATCATTTCCTTTTGTAGTCAATGTAGAATATTGTTCGCAAGGTCAACAGACCGAGAAGGATTATATCAAATGGCTCGACTCCAAACATGATTCATCAGTGGTCTACATAGCATTTGGGAGCATTTCAAAGTTATCAAATAAACAAATAGAAGAGATCGCTAGTGCATTATTAGAATGTGGCTATCCATTCCTATGGGTTGTTCACATGGACGCCATCAAAGATAAGAAGTTGAGCTTATATTTTGACCATAAACTAGCAGCTCAAGGGAAGATAGTGTCATGGTGCTCACAAGTAGACATCTTGCGCCATCGCTCGGTGGGTTGCTTTGTGACACACTGTGGATGGAACTCGACGATCGAGAGCGTGGTGGCTGGAGTACCGACGGTGGTGTGGCCGCAGTGGGCGGACCAAACCACCAACGCCAAGATGATGGAGGATGTGTGGGAGATTGGTGTGAGAGTGAAGAAGAGTAGTGATGGTGAAGAAGTGGTGAAAGGGAAGGAGATTGCAAAGTGCTTGAGAATGGTTATGGATATGGAAGACTATGGTGGAGGAAGAGGAAAGCAATTGAGAATCAATGCTAGGAAGTGGCAGAGCTTAGCCATGGAGGCTGCAAATGGTTCTTCTTATATGAATCTTAAGGCTTTTGTGAATAAGGTTTGTGGTATCAAGGATAGTAAATGATGAATGGTTAGGTTCTTGATTTCTTGTTCTATCATCTCAATATAAATCCATTATGTATTTATATTTGGATGAAGGGTTAAATTATAAGTTTGACCCTGAAACTAGGAGATCAATTGGTGACCATTGATATAGTTCGATGTATTTTGAACTTCTGCTTAAGTCTAGAACACATATGTAACTTATCGAGAAGAAATAAAGATTGACTACGAAAAAGTTGGTTGAGGAACTCTTTCTGTTTTTCTTTTTTTGTTTTAGTTCAACAAATGTGTGGACGGAGATTTGAATCCTTCGAGGCTTTAAAGAAAAGTATATCAATAATATCTTAACAGTTGAGTTACGTTCCTAATGAAAAAAAAAAATGTCAAGTTTGTGATTAAATGATTGCAAAAAGACAAATAGAATGAGGACAACAACCAACTTTGACTTTAAAAGCATTATTATTAGAATAGAAATATATAAAATAAAAACATGATAAAAAGCAACCTGTTAAAATTATACCCAAAGGTAATGATTGATCTTAAGCTAATTTGGAGGGGTTCCAGTAATGGTTTAAGATGCTTTAACACTGCCCCTTTTTATCACACAACCTTTGAGGTCATGGGTTATAGTAATTTAATTTCATTGATGCTTTAACGCTTTCCTATGATGTCATCTTTTCTTCTAATTAATATTCATCTTCACTTGTTAGACTTTTTAATGTCCAAGTCCACAAATGAAGAAGAGTGATAAAATATTGATATAATTAAATTTATTGTTATCCGATTAGCTTAAGCTTTTAAGTTGATTGGTGATTTAATAGTATAATGTTATTTCCAACCACTTTAAAACTTACACAAATAAGTCTTTATTAGGGGTGATCATCGGTCGGTCAGCATCGGTTTTGGACTCAAACCGACGCCGACCACCGACGATACCTCGGTTTGAGTCGGTCGGTGGATGTCGGTTTTGGGAGTTTTATGGGACCGACCGACCGACCATGAGCAAAAATTGGTCAGTTTTGAAAGTTCCAGCGAAGAGATGGTGTCGTTCCGGTAAGGTGAAAGAATGAACGAAAAAGAGAGGAGGATATTTACAACAAGAAAGCACGGAGAAAGAGATGAAAGAGAAATAAAGAACTAAGAAGAAAAAAATACATGACGTGTTAGAAAATTGTGGAAGACAAGTATGAATGGAGATCATTTTTCATTCAACTAAGCATGCCTTTATATAGGCTTACAAAAGTAACCATAGAATACCAATGGTTCAAACTTTTAAATGTCATAAAATGCTCCCATAACTCACCTAACTCCCAAAACTCAAAAGTCACTATTGGTTACAAGAAACCAAAAGCCAAAAGTCACAAAAACCAAAAGTCACACTAAATGCCACAAATAAAGTTTAATAATGAAAACTTTTCATTTTCTCAACACCCCCCCTTAAACTTGATTTGTCACACCAAGTAAACTTATCATTTTGATAAAAGTTTCCAACTTGAGGGGCAAATACCTCATCATAGTCGATGTCATGTCGTTGACTATACCCTTTCACCACTAGTCTCGCCTTGTGTCTTTCAACATCGCCATTGGCCTTTCTCTTTGTCTTGTATAACCACTTCACTCCGATTGGTTTGTGCCCTTTTGGAAGCTTGGTCAACTCCCACGTGTCATTTTTCTCTATCGCTCGAATTTCTTCATCCATTGCATCCTTCCATTTCTTGCTTGCAATGGCTTCTTGGAAACTAATGGGCTCACAATCACCAAAAAGACAATAGAGAGTTATGTCATTTTGATTTTCGGTTACCTCATTAAGTTCCTGTAGACTTCGGGTTCCTCTTGGACCAATTTCATTCTCAGAATCACTGGATGAACCTTCAGATGACGATCGATCGGTCAAATGGGATGGCACTGGACTAGGCAAAACTTCACCCATTTCATCTCTGGTTGGCTCATTTTCATCATCTTCTTCAAAATATGGAAGGAAATCATACTCCTCCTCCTGTGTATTCCAATCCCAAGATGCTTGTTCATCAAAAACAACATCACGACTAATAATTACCTTCCCATTCAAAGGATTGTAAAGGCGATAACCCTTTGAACTTGCATCATAACCGATGAATATGAGTTTCTCACTTCGATCGTCGAGCTTGGTCCTCTTTTCCTCTGACACATGAGCATATGCAATACTCCCAAATACCTTGAAGTGACCAATTCCGGGCTTTCTTCCATTCCATGCTTCTTGAGGCGTCTTGTCAAGCACACTTTTGGTTGGTGCTCGATTTGTCAAATAGACCGCACAAGCTACGGCCTCCGCCCAAAATTCCCTTGGCATTTTCTTTGTCTTTAGCATGCTTCTTGCCATATTCAAGATTGTCCGATTCTTCCTCTCCACCACGCCATTTTGTTGTGGTGTCCTTGGCACTGTTAACGGACGTCGGATGCCTTTTTCATCACAAAACTGTTTGAACTCATTTGATGTGAATTCACCACCTCGATCAGTTCTCATGGCCTTGATTGTAAGATTGCTTTCATTCTCCACACGTGCCTTAAATCTCTTGAAGATTTCAAATACTTCCGATTTTTCCTTCAAAAAGTACACCCATGTTTTTCTAGAAAAATCATCAATAAACAGAAGGAAGTATTTACTTTTACCATGAGACTCCGGTTTGATCATACCACACACATCAGCATGGATGAGTTCTAGAGGCTTCTTGGCTTTTGTCATAGACTCCTTCGGAAAACTACTTCGATGATGTTTGCCAAGTAGACATCCTTCACACACTTGGTTTGGCTTGTGAATATGCGGTAAACCCCGCACCATCTGCTTCTTCGACAAGTCTTCTAGACTTCCAAAATTGAGGTGTCCGAACCGTAGATGCCATAACCAAGAGAGATCCTCATAACACGTCTTCAAGCATTTTGGAACATCATTACATATATTCAAAGGAAACATTCGGTTTTTTGTCATGGAAACTTTAGCAATAAGTCTCTCATGATTATCCCTCAAATACAAACAATTGTTTTTCATTTGAACTTCAAAACCTTTCTCTAACAATTGTCCTACACTCAATATATTATTTTTTATACTGGGAATGTAATAAACATTTGTAATATATTGATTTTCTCCATTTTTTAACCGAATGAGAATTTTACCTATTCCTTTGATGGCGGCCAAAGAATTGTCTCCAAAGGCAATATTACCTTTCTCCATCTCGTTCAACTCTGCAAACATCTCGCGTTTTCCACACATGTGGTTTGAGGCTCCGGTGTCAAGATACCACATACTATCTTGACTCTCTTCTTCTCCCTTTGAAACCATAAATAAAGTTCCATTCTCCTCTGCATAATTAGATTGCCCTTGATGGGCTTTGGATGTGCTGGCGGCTGACTGATCCTGATGCTTCCGATCACTTGATTCTGATTGAGATGAGTAACACTCATTTGCATAATGGCCATACTTATTACAATTATAACATTTTACCTGAGATTTATCTCTCCCAGATCTTCCACCGCGTCTTCCACGACCTCGGCCTCCTCTTCCTCTTGAGGAATCACTCGAATTTTGAGAAACATCGGTGTTGGTTTCACCTCTTCCACCACGGCCTCGACCACCACGTCCACGACTATTCTCCTCCTTGAGTTTGAGTTGGAGAAGCTGTTCAACGGTCTCTGTTTGCTCCATCCTCCTTTTCTTTTTCTCCTCATAGGCTTGCAATGAGCCTATAAATTGTTCAATCGTCATAATCTCGAGATCCTGTGTCTCCTCGATTGTCGTGGCAATAATCTCGAACTTTGTATTTAGGCTCCGTAGAACCTTTTCCATGACACGAACATCGGCGATTTCTTCACCGTTTCGTCTCAATTGGTTGACGACGGTCATTACTCTTGTGTGATATTCCGCTATCACCTCCGTCTCCTTCATTTGTAAAGATTCAAACTCACCACGTAAAGTTTGCAACCGTACCTTTTTCACACGATCGGCTCCTCTATGAGTCGATTGGAGCTTGTCCCATGCCGCCTTTGACGTCTCGGCATTGGCGATGGTCTCAAACGTGTCTTCGTCCACCGATTGGTACAAGATATAGAGGGCCTTCTTGTCCTTCTTTCTTGTCTCCTTTAACGCATCTCTTTGCGCTTGATCGGCTCCAGCTTCCGCCTCTTGGAAACCATTCTCCACGATCTCCCACACATCTTGTGCTCCTAGTAACGCTTTTATCTTGATGCTCCAATTGTCATAGTTGAGCTTGGAAAGCATCGGTAGTTGAAGCGAACCCATCCCACCGTTGGCCATTTCTCTCAATTTTTTTGCTACTCGCTCTGATACCACTTTGTTAGAAAATTGTGGAAGACAAGTATGAATGGAGATCATTTTTCATTCAACTAAGCATGCCTTTATATAGGCTTACAAAAGTAACCATAGAATACCAATGGTTCAAACTTTTAAATGTCATAAAATGCTCCCATAACTCACCTAACTCCCAAAACTCAAAAGTCACTATTGGTTACAAGAAACCAAAAGCCAAAAGTCACAAAAACCAAAAGTCACACTAAATGCCACAAATAAAGTTTAATAATGAAAACTTTTCATTTTCTCAACATGACGATCCGTGTAACACTAAGCTCCAACGAAGAAAGACGTCATTCCGACGTGTTGAAGATGCTTGCTCATGGCCGAAAGTTAAAAAAGAGACTAAGAGAGTTAAAAGAGAGATTTGAAAAGAAAGAAAATGAAGAGAGAATGTAGGAAAGAATGAAGAGAGAATGTAGGAAAGAATGGAGAGCTCGATTGAAGATAGAAGAGAAAAATAATAATAATTTTTTTAAAAAAATAAGTAATGATTACCTATATATAGGTACTCATTACCTATATATAGGTAATTAATTCTTGGGAATCTAGGATGACAATCGGCTGCAGCTCCATCACGTGTTTCCTTTATTTATATATATATATATATATATATATAAATAGAATCAGTCAGTTCGATCGGTTTGGGCCTTTTTAGGTCCACCGACTGACCGACTGGTCGGTTTTTCTTATAGAAAAATTGACTCTGACCGAAACTGCTATAGAACCGACCGACCGATGTCGGTTCGGTCGGTTTCGACCGGTCAGATCGGTTTTTCGGTCAGTAATGCTCACCCCTAGTCTTTATCAACAACTACTAATCTTTTGAAAAAAATACAGGTTAAGAATTAAAATGAAAGTCATGTTTCATACACTAAAATTTTCAAAAAAGAAAAAAAGTTATAGTTGAAAAAAATCTAAATAAAAATTAGAATCAAGTCAAAGTTTTTTTGATAAGGATCATTTCAACATCCACTTTTAGTGAAGTCAATTTAAATTTTATGGAAAAATACACTTTTAGTCCCTGAAATTTGGGTTAGGTTTCATTTTGGTCCCGAATTTTCAAACTTAACAATTTAACGCCTGAGATTTGGATTTTTGTTTCATTTTGGTCCCTCCATCCATTTTTCCGTTAAATATTAAAGGATTTCTGACATGGCATTATTTTTTATTAAAAAATATTTTCTTAAATTTTTAAAATAAAATAATAATAAATTAATTAAAAATTATTTTTTTATTATTATTTCTTTTCTTCTTCTTCCCATCTTCTCCATAACCCTTCTCTTCTTCTTCTCCATATCCATTATTCTTCCATAACCCTACCACCTGCAGTGGCAGTCGCCGCCGGCGACCACTTTATTTTTTTCCTTCTTCTCTTCTTTTCTTCTTTTCTTCTTCTCCTTTCTTCCTTCTCCAAAGTTTCTATTTTTTTTCTTTTAAAAGAAATGAAAGAGGAGGGAGGGCTCCTCCGTTTCAGTGGTTTCAACAGATCTGTAACGGTGGCGAGTTTTCCAACAGTTTCAACGTGGGTTCGTAGTAGTCTGCGGCTCGGCACAAGGAAAACTCTGGCAAGGCATCCATCAGTGATTTTCCAGTGGTTTATATTTTTTTAAATAAAAACATATTAAAATAATAAAATATTATTATTTTATTTAAATTCTTTCTCTCTTTCTTCTCCCCATCTTCTTTCTCCCTTCTTATCTCCTTCTTCTTCAGCTCCGGTGGCTGGCCGCCACCGGCTGCCGGCGAGCGGCGGCGGCTGAGGTCGTCGGAAATTTTTTTTTTTTTTCTTTCTTTCTCCCCTTTTCTTCTCTCCTTTCTTTCTCTCTTTCCTTCAATTTTTTTTTTTAATAAAAAGAAGGGAGAGGGAGGAGGAGCCCTCCCTCCTCCCGTCGCCGGCGCGAAACGGGAGGAGGGAGGAGGGGCCCTCCCTCCTCCCGTCGCCAGCACCGGAGAGGGAGGAGCTCCTCCTCCCTCTCCCTTCTTTTTATTAAAAAAAATTGAAGGAAAGAGAGAAAGAAAGGAGAGAAGAAAAGGGGAGAAAGAAAGAAAAAAAAAAATTTCGGCGGCCGCCGCCGCCGCCGTTTGCCGGCAGCCGGCGGCGGCCGACCACCGGAACTGAAGAAGAAGGAGATAAGAAGGGAGAAAGAAGATGGGGAGAAGAAAGGAAGAGAGAGAGAAAGAATTTAAATAAAATAATAATATTTTATTATTTTAATATGTTTTTATTTAAAAAATATAAAAAATAATTTTTTTTATTAAAATAATAGTGCCACGTCAGCAACCGTTAGTATTTAACAGAAAAATAGACGGCAGGGACCAAAGTGCTACTTATCTCAAACCTCAGGGGAATTTTTGTTGAGTTTGAAAACTCAGGGACCAAACTGTCACTTAACCCAAACCTCAGGGACCAAAAGTGTATTTTTCCCAACAAAAAAAAACAAAAAAGTTGGAGAAAGAAGAAAAGAAAAGAAAAAAAAATGGTCGGCGGCAACCGGTGACTGGGTTATGGAAGGAGGGTTTTAATAAGAAGGGTTTGAAGAAGAAGAAGAATGCAGAGAAGATGAAGAAAAAGAAGAAAGAGAAAACAAATTAAATAATATTTTAATTAATATAGTATTATTTTATTTTTAAAAAATTAAAAAATATTTTTAAAAAAATCGTGTCACGTCAGCGAGCTGTTAGTTTTTAATGGAATTGGATGGAGGGACTAAAATGAAACGAAATCCAAATCTTATGGGCTAAATTATCAAGTTTGAAAACTCAAGGACCAAAATGAAACCTAACCCAAACCTTAGGGACTAAAAGTGTATTTTTTTTCTCTAAAAATTAAAAAGAAAAAAAAAAGAATGGAAAAACAAACTTTCAACAAATTGTTTTGAGATTAGATATGTCAAGTTTGGGTACTAAAAAGATTTTGGGGCAACTAGGTAAATGGCAATTTTTAATTGAGCATTTTGAAAAATGGTCATATGTTTTTTTCATTTGAAAAATGACCAATTATTAATTTTAGTAGGTTTTTTTTACAACGAATCGGACGAAAATACCCTTGAACAAAATCTAAATCCAGTGAACCGATAAATTCAAATACAACATAAATCCAGTGAACTATAAATTCAAATACAAAATTTGTTGAACTTTTACCTTAAAAATAACATGAATCAAGGGAGAGGGTATTGATAACAAAAATCAACCAAAATAGCATGAATCAAGAGGGAGAGTTGTAGAGTTAAAAAATAATTGTTAACTTTGTGTGTATTTAAATTACTAAATTCATTTACACACAAAACCCTATTTCTTTTTCCAAACCTTTACTAGATATTGTCTCGTTGGGTATTCAATAACCTAACTTCAAAGTGTATTTAGTAAACTTGCATATAATTTAAATCATCTTGAAAAGGGAAAAAATCATTACTCACAAATGTTACTAGAACAATAAAAAAGATGAAGTTTATAAAAAGAAAAATTATGCAAATACAGTGTATTCAGTAAACAAATTATGCAAATACAGTGCATATAAGTTAACTAACCTACTAGACAACATGCAAATAATTTTAGTATGGTAAACATCAAATCATCTAAAAAACAAGAAGAAATCATTACTCACTATTTTCCTTAAGCTTAATTTGAAAATTGGGATTTAGAAAATAATAGCTATGCAACGTCTCTATCCACACACAATGTTGACACCTTGAATCCAGTGTATTGATTGCAATTATCCCACAATCCATCGTACCATATAGGAAGGAGAATAGAAAACATCTAGTTTTGAAAAGAAAGAGCAAGGATTACATTAATGAACAAAAAAAATGAATGTGATTTTTAAAAAACGAATACAATCATGCAAACCATACCTATGATCGACCTATGGTGTTGGAAGAAATCGTGAACCAACAAATCGATCAACCTTCTTCCAAAAGATGATCAAGAGAGTGAGGATTGATGCTGTAAAAATCTACCGGAAAACCAAAACCAAAAACGTATATTTTGGGTAGTTCCCTAGATTGCAAATGGGTAGAGAGAGATGATTGATTCTGTAATCATTCTTTCCTTGATTCATGAGATTGGAGGTTAACAATTATTTTTTTTTTTTAATTTCATTAGATACAAGCAACACAAATATAGAGGGAGACTGGGAAATTACTCATGAGTAAAAATGAAAGATTGAATTGCATGAAAATAGGTCAAAAATTACGGTTGGCAATTTTTCATTAAAAAATCCAGTTTGGCCATTTTTCAAAACTACCCTGTAATTTTGGTCATTTCTAAAGATATCCCAAAGATTTTCGATCACTAACCCCAGTGATTTCCTTGCATTTATAAGGCCTTTTGTCAATCCATCTAATTGGGAGCATAAACAAACAAGATTTCATAAATTTATAGCAAGTTCTACGCTTCAACTATAATAAATTATGATTAAAAAAAACTAAAATAAATTTAGTCAGCTACAAAATTTCCCAACTTCCTTTTCCAATCTTTTTCATATATTTACAGCCTACAAGTCAACAATTAACTCAAAATTCTAGAATATAGTATAGGAAAAAAAAAATTATATAGACCTTTTCTCAACCAGAAAATTGTAAAATGAAAATATGATACACTCAGTCAAAACTCGAGATTATTTGCAAACTAAGGGTAAGTTTGGTATGCCTATTAGTTTATAAACTTTATTTTAAAATATATATATATTTTCTTAAAAATATTTGTCATTAAACTAATCGTTGATACCAAAATCCAAGCAGGGAGAACTCACTTGACCTTCACGTGACACCAACGGTAAATTTGTTTGAGAGAGGAAAAAGACGTAGCCTACAAGACAAAAGAAACCTACAACGGTGTGGCACAAAAGAAACGTGCAACGGTGTGATGCTTGTCACACCGCCTCCGATGCTTAAGTCAATAAGGAGAAAGATGAGAGGCAAACAGAGAGCAAGAGTAAGAGTCTAGAGAATAGAGTTTCGGATCCCTTCTTCATGGTTGAAGAAGAGTTTATATATCTTCTCCTGTTCAGGGTTTCTAGGCATCTGAAGACCGATTCGGGTTGAACCAAGTAGGGGTGAGCATTGGTCAGTCGGCATTTTTTTGAGCAAAAACCGACACTGACCACAGACATATCGATTCTAAAAGGTCAGTGATCTCGGTTTTGGGAGCTATTACAAAAACCGACCGACCAACCATAAGAAAAAAATCGGTCGGTTTCGGTCGGTTATGGGAGTTCGTATGGAGAAGAGAAAAAAGTATTAGTTTATGGGAGCTCTGGCGAAGAGATCAGTTTAGATGAAAGAAAATCGGAAAGAAAGAGAGAAGACGAAAAGAAAAGAAGAGAGGAAAAAAATGGTTTGTGGTAGATGGTGTAACATGGTCCGAGACTCCGATAATAGCTAGCTTCCTATGAGTCTTGGAACAGTTCTAATTGAACAAAAAAAAAAAAAGGAAGAATCACAAAAGAAGAAATGGAAACAAATTAAGGGAGAAGAAGAGAGAAAGAGAGAAAAGAGAAAGGAGATGAAATTCGGGGAGAATGGAGGGTGAAGATAGAAGGGAAGGAAAAAAATCAAATAAAAAAAGTGCTTTCTTTCTCTTATCAGTTTATGTGGTACATGTGGTAAGACCATAGGGTCAGCCTCGGCCACCTTTCATGTTATTGAAAATTTTGAGCTCCTGCATCGAAATATTAGTTTCTGCAAAAGAAGAATGAGGAAAGGGGCTAGGGTCGGTTGTGGCCTCAAGCCCCCTGTTAACTCAAAGCTTAAGTCTCCGCATTCATCTATCAATTCTCATGGAAGAGTAGTGAAGAAAGAGGCTAAAACATGTAATCTTCAATCAAAACATGCTAACCTAGTTTGCTTTTTGTTTAATAGGGAGCGCATGTCCCCTGTTACTTGTTTTTTATTTAATGGGGAGTGTATATCTCATGTGCCTCTTACTCAAGAAAAAATTTGTTGAAACATAACATATAGTTGAGTAAAAAGAAGAAAACATTTAAAGTTTAGGGTCAACCTCGGCCTCGGCCAGGTGGGCTCGGCTCGACCACAAACTTGATGTTAGTGTGGGTCGTGTGCTCGATGTCTTTGACTCGCATGTAGTGGTGTGGGCCATGAGCTCGAGGGCTCAAGCTCGCATGTAGGAGCATGAGTCGTGAGCTCATGGACTCAAGCTCGCATGTAAGTGTATGTCATAGGCTTGGAAGCTGAGGCTTGCATGTAGGCATGGGCACTAAGCTCGAGGTTCGGGCTTGCATGTAGGCGTGGGCTCTAAGCATGGAAGGCTTAAGTTGGCATGTAAGCATGGGCTCTAAGCTCAAAGGCTCAAGCTCACATGTAGGCGTGGACTCTAAGTAGGGATGCTTAGGCTAGCATGTAAGGGTGGGTTTTAAGCTTGAAGGCTCAAGCTCACATGTAGGCATGGGTTATAAGCTTGAAGGCTCAAGCTCGCATTAGGGGTGAGCAAAAAAGACCGAAAAATCGAGCCGACCGACCGAAATCGACCGAACCGACGTCGGTCGATCGGTTTTTTCATATTTTCGGTCGGGGTCGGTTTTACACATAGTAAAACCGACCTGTCGGTCGGTCGGCTCGCCAAAAACGGCGAGAACCGATTAAACCGACCAACATTTATTATATATATAAAAATAAAATAAAATAAAAAAGAAAAAAAGGTTGCGTGTTTGGCGGGACTGCAGGCAGCGCATGCTGCCTGCAGTCTGTCTTGGGAAGACCATCTGGCTGATGGTCTTCCCAAGGATTTAAAAAAAAAAACCTTTTTAATTTATTTATTTTTTTTTTCATTTTTTCCTTCGTAGGACTAATTATCTCAGACTTCATCTCTAAAAAAAATTCCTCATAGTCATTTCGCTCCATTTCTTCCTCCTTCTCTCTAACTTGGTAAGTTTTTCTTTTCTCCCCCATGTTTTCGTCGTTGTTATTTTCTTTCTTCTTTTTCCTTCTTTTTTTTTAATCTTCTTCTTCTCATTTCTTTTTTTCTTTCTTTCTTTTTTTCTTTGCTTTTTTTATCTTCTTCTTCATTTACTTCTTCAGATTCTTGAAACTTTTTTTTTTTTTATCTTCTTCATTCACGTCGTCGGATTTCTTGAAACCGACCATAACCGACCGACCGTCGACGTGGTCGGTCGGTCGGCGTACCAAGTTTTCTCCAAACCGACAAACACCGACCGTCGGAAACCGACATGTCGGTGGTCGGCGTCGGTTTGAGCCCAAAACCAACGCCGACCGACCGATGATCACCCCTAGCTCGCATGTAGGCGTGGGCTCTAAGCTCAAAGGCCTATGCTCGCAAATGTTTGATCTTGCTTGTAACAGTAGAGTTGGCCTTGGCCACGACCATGGTTGGGGTCGACCTTAACCTTGGGCATGATTATGGTCAGCCTCGACCTCGACCATGATTGGGGTCAGCCTCGGCCTCGAATAATATGTCCTCTTTCATATTTAGCTCTTTTGCTTCAATATTGATCTCGTCTTATGTTCAACTGCATTGGCAATCAAATTTGCATTGATTATGTGATCTTGCGGACACTTTTGAGGCCTTGGAAGGTCGGCCTCAACCTAGGGTTGGCCTCAGCCTGATAACTTCTTCTTTTTTCCCCGAATCTTGTTCTAGAGTTCATTACCTTAGTCTTGGATGTTAATGGAATGACTTCCAACTCTTCAAGGAGTTTCCTTTCCTAGTGTCTTCGATTTGGTCAAGGCTTGTGTTTGTTTTTTATTTTTCCAACTCCTTCTTTTCGAGAACTGATCTTGACTTTGACTATGCTCTAAGCTCCGCCCTAGCCACACCTAGTCAGTCTCGATTTGTGCTGGTCGTTGTATGATACAATCTCTTTTACACCTTTAGTCTTCAGGCGGTCCTTCTTAACCTCGACTTCAACACCTCGGCCTCTGCCCCTCGGCCTGTTCGTCTTGGCAACCTCTGTGTGTAACTCTCTTCTATTTATTTTTACGAGTGATGGTTATTTTCTGAAGCTTCTGTGTCTAGATTCTGGTTTCTTTTCTCTATCCCTTTACTTGTTAGATGACCGATGTGAAAATCTCCCTAGCAAGCTTTCTTCTCCACAAACGATAAATTTGTTTGATAGGGGGAAGACGTGGCCTGTAAGACAAAAGAAACTTACACACCGATGTGGTGCTTGTCACACCGCCTCCGATGCTTAAGTCGGCAAGGAGAAAGATGAGAGGCAAACAGAGAACAAGAGTAAGAGAGGAGAGAGTCCAGAGAATAAAGTTTCAGATCCTTCTTCATGGTTAAAGAAGTGTTTATATACCCTCTCTTGTTTTAGGATTTCTAGGCATCTAAAGACTGATTCGGGCTGAAACAGGTCGAATTGGGCTAGTCGATGACACCAAGAATCAAGCAGAAAGAAGAAACCTCCACCCAGGGGAGTGGGCCGAGGGTCGGCCTTGGTCTTAGTCCATGGCCAAGGCCAAGGGGATTGGGCCAAAGCCTAATCCTTTTGGTCCTTATCTCCTTCGAGGTCTCTTCTAGGTCATATCCTCGAGTTTGTGTTGTGTTGGCCTCATCCAATCCTTAAATTCTGGAATGGTTCAGAATTACCTAAAATAATTATTTTAATTTAAGGACTTGTGTGCTTTGTTACATCTACTTAACAATGATTTTAATCATAACTTTCACAATGTCATTTTACAAATATATCAAATTACCATAAAAAGAAGAGAAAAACTTTTGAGGACAATTTTGTAATTTCAAACATTATTCGAGTTTTTTCATGTGAATTTTAAAGTTTTCTATTAAAAGTAATTCTAAATTATTGATCCATAATCACTTTCGACTTGAGAAAACATTGTAGATTAAAAATAAGAAATAATAATTTAATTAAAAAAATGTTTTTTCTTTCATAATCACTCGCAAAGTTAATCCAAATACAACCTAATTCAACTTGTGAATATATATTTGCTTGTGAAGCCATCCATGGAAAACAATATGAAATTGTTATAAGAAAATGCACAAGTTAGCACAAGTTAACTCCTCCCTAGAGAGGAAAAGGTCTCTATCATAAAATTAAAGCTTTTAAAATTGTATCAATTAAACATACATATGCAGCCAAAAAAAAAGGTCTCTATCACATCATCAAAGCTTTGAAAATTTTATCAAAAGGTCTCTATCACATAATTAAACCTTTGAAAATTGTATCAATTAAACATACATATGCCTTTTTTCAACAACAACAACAAAACATATTCTCAAAAAAAAAAAAAAAAAAAAAACAACAACAACAACAAAACAAAACAAAACAAAACAAAACAAAAAAAAAAAACAAAAAAAAAAGAAAAATACACTTTTAGTCCTTGAGGTTTGAGTTAGGTTTCAATTTGGTCCCTAAGTTTTCAAACTCAACAATTTAGTCACTAAGGTTTGAGATAAGGAGCAATTTGGTCCCTGCCATCCATTTTGCAGTTAAATCTAACCGGCTGCTGACGTGACACTATTATTTTAATTAAAAAAATAATAATTATTAATTTGTTAAAATGAAAATATATTAAAATAATAAAAATATTACTATTTTAAATTTATTTTAGGGCAAATTGCAAAAACTACTCCTGAAGTATGGTGGTTGTAACAATTGCACCCCTAAACTTTCAATTGTAAATAATAAATCCTCAAACTTTTAAAAGTGCAAAAATTAGGTCCCTAAACTTTTAATGTTAAAATTAAACCCTAAAACTATCATAATTGTGAAAATTAGATCCATTTTATTCCATTTATCTCTAATATTTCCTCTTCTCTCTCCTCACATTCCTCTCTCTCTACCTTCTTCCTCTCCATTTCCATCTTCCTCCCTCTCTCTCTTGCACAGTGTCTTTGTTCAGAAAGATAAATGGCTTGTCCTGTGTATTATGTATTCTGATGGAATTCTGCCAAGTTCCAATGAACGAATTTAAATATAAGAATCAAGAACTCTAAGCTATTCATTTCAAAGATATCCCACGGGAAATGGGGCTGAAAAATTGTTGAAACTTAACTCCAAACAAGCATTTCTTTGCAGCTTAACAAACCCATAAGAATAATTCCCTCCAGTGTACAAAAGTAAATATTCCCACGAAAAATTAGAAATCTCACCTGTGCAAAACCTCCCAAAAATTTATTTAATGTCTCCTCTGAAGTTGTTCTTGTCCAAATCAAGATTCAAGGAACACCAAATTTCTCAAATTCAAGAGGGATTCTATAATTTCCAAGTAAAAATCGTTATTTCCGACATATAAGTTTTGGTTTGGAGACTTGAAATGCTTCCTATTTCTGCTAGAATTTTCTCGAAAAATTAATTGTCCCCGCAGGATCCAGAATTAGGAAATCTCGCTAGAAAACCCATTCTTCGATGGTCTATCATCTCCAAATTACCAACCCCTGCAAATATCGCCTGCGACACCTCGTCAAAAAAACCCTAGTCCTTTTCAAGTTAAATATCATTGTCTTTTAAATTATTGTTAGACATTTATAAATTGACCCTCGCATTAGCTATTTATCTTTCTAAATAAAGATTGAGAGCAAGAGCGGAACATGAGGACAGAAAGAAATAATACAGACAGAGTGGGTGATTGAATTGAACGGAGGGAGAAATGAGGACAGAGTGGGTGATTTGCCCTTTATTTTATTTCTTTTTATTCTTCTCTCTCCCACTCCTTCGTCCTCCTCCTCCTTCTACTCTTTCTTCTTCTTCAACTAAAACCTTCCCTCCATGGCCGGCAGCCGATGGCTGACGACCACCACTCGCCGGCGTTTTTTTTTTTTTTTTCATTCTCTCACTCTCTCTTCCTCTCTTTCGCCGGTCAAAAAAAAAGTTTCCCCCTTCGAAACCAGCTGGAACGAAGGGGTTTTGGAACGAGCCCATGAGGGAAACCTTTTTCGTAATATTTTCAAATTTCAAATGAAATATTCCCGTTTGTATCCGTTGCGTGAGTGTTGGCGTCAGAGCAGCCCTTTCATTTCATTCCACAGAGCTTCACTTTTTCGGAAATTGCCAAAAATAGGACAAATCACCGGCGATTGGGCGACGACAACAGTTGCAACTGCAATGAAAAAACTTAGGAAGGCACTAAAGCAGAGTCAGTTCTGCCTTTCCTTTTTGGCTCCTTCTCAACTCCCCAAATGCTATTAAACCCTTGAAAATGACCATAGCTGACTCATGTTACCGTACTAACTCAAATTGAGTGAACATGACGAGTGGGTTCAATTCCTTTTACTTCAAAAAAATGTTTCAGTAGTTCCTTCACTAAATGACACAAACACTTACGATCTAAATTTCATTGGTTCCCGATTGGAGGCCAATTTTGACTGCTGGGTGGAAATGCACAAACTCCTTAACGATGCTAATTCTACTCGGATGATTCTTGTGTTGTGGAATCTTTGGAATACCAGAAATGTTTGCAACAAACTCAATCAGAATCCAGACCTCCAACAAATTTGTAGAACAATATCAAACGACATTGAGGAATACGAAGAAGATAAAGAGGAAGAACTTGAAGCCTCAACAGATGAAGAACCACTCGAGTTACCTTCTTTGGAAGCCATCGGACTCAAACCAATGGAAATTGAACACAGATGCCTCATGGAACGAGAAGAAGGGGATGGGTGGGATGGGATGGCCCATCTGTGACTCTAATGGGTCTTTGATTGAGACTGGATGCGCGAGAATCTACAAGAATTGGTCGATTAAATGTATTGAGGCCAAAGCAATTTTAGAAGGTTTGGAAGCTTACTCTTCTCAAGGTGATTTCGAGGGCAGTAGATTCAAGCCCCTTGTCGTTGAATTGGACTCTATCGAGGTCGTTGGCGCCATCAACGAAGATTTCGAGGACCAATCGGAGTTGTCGTCGATTATTAGAGAAATCAAGAGGAAGGGCGAGGCAACGCGAGTGGTTTCCTTCTCCAAGTGCTCGAGGATCAGCAACACCCTGGCGCACAAGCTTGCTAAAGCAGCTCCTTGCCATGGCAATTTCCGTTTCTTTTTTAGGCGCTCTCTCCCCCTGTTTTGGGAGATGAAGCAGTTTGGAAGGAAAGATTTTTCCCCAATTGGTTTTCTTCGATTTAATCGAAGAGTTAGGTGTACCAGACTTTCAATTGTTTTAATGAATTTCTTTCTCGCCCTTCTCATCTGTAATACTTTATCAGTACCTGACATGTTTTAGCCTCGCAACTCTTACTCCACCCTAAACAATCCATTTGGCATCGAAAAGGTCAATCAATGATTCTCCTTGAATAGTCGAATTACTTGCACGACAAGATCAAAGAACTCTTCAAAAGACGTGTTCTTTATCCATAAATACTCTTTGGTAATTTCTTTCTTTCCAAAGAAAGAAAAAGAAGGCCTTGCAATATGCTTCCAAAGTAAGGTCTTAGCATCTTTAGAAGGGTACTCCATCAAAACAAAGTTGAGAAGGATCTCTAGGAAAAGTAAAGTACCATTTTCAAAAAAAAAAAAAAAAAAAAAAAAAAAAAAACAGTAAAGTACCAAACGAATGGTTCACAAATACAATTTCAAAACTCAACCATTCAAACATTATATGAATATGTGATTTTGTGTTTCGTCATCTTTCTTACATAATGGACATAAACCAAGGGACATAGTCAAATAACGCATACAGTTCTAAAGGACATCTTTGGTACTAATTGCTCTATGTGATATTTTCTATAGGAAAATTTTGATCTTCTTTGAATAATTATCCTTCCATATACGTTTAGCCAAAGATGGCTCTAGTAGGTATATGGAGTCACCCATACTGGATATTAAAGATTTAGTAGAGAATTAACCACTTGGATTGAGGTGTCATCTCCATGTGTCTACCCCTTGTGAGAGGACAATCGGAGCAATGTCTAGGCTAAGGTTGGCCTACTCCCAAGCCTCCTCATGCTACACATTTCTCCTAAATTTAAGGTTCCAAAAATTTCTATTGGCATCCCAAACCTCTTTAATCGTATCCTTTTTATGTTGAGAGTCTGAATAAGAGAGGGTATCGCAAAGCCAAAGGGGCACTGCAAAATAAGTCTTCAAGATAATTACCTATAGAGTTGTTCTTTATCTTCTTGTCTTTGAAAACCAGAACAGGCCATATTAAGATAATTAGCAACACATAATTCGTATTGGTATATGAAGCTATTGGATCACAAGTTTCCAGTATTCAAAGTTTATCGGGAGTTTAGATATTTCCTGACCCCTAATCATATGAAGCTGTAGTTCCAAGTCTCCATTATTTATGTACTTCATAGGTCATACACAAACATCCTATCACATAATGTTGAGAATCCCACATTAAAAAGAGAAATTGAGACCTCACAATTTATAAGATACATGGGTTACTCCACTCATAACCAATTGGTTTTGAGATGGAACCCATGTTATCTAATATGGTATCAAAGCCCATGAAACCCAAATGAGTATTTGGTCCAAGAAAAAAAAAAAGATTTGATCTAAGAATAGTGAACCCAAAAGAGGCACCATTTTGAAGGCGCATGTTGAAGATCCCACATGAAAAGATAAGTGGAAATCTCACAATTTATAAGATGCATATGTTACTTCACTCATTGTCAATTGATTTCGAGATGAAACCTAGATAACATAGTAGAAGGAAAGACAAATCAACAAAAGATCATGCAAGCAAAGTGGTAAATGAAGTTGAAATAATGGAAGGGGTAAAGTCTCACTTTCAAAGCTTAGGCTAGTTGGAAAAAGGCAGCAAAGATATTTGGACGAACAGAGTACCTATGAGCACCTTCAGCATTGTATTCGAGCAATCTAACTAAATTTATAGGTCGGACTCATTCAATTGCTTCAACTTCAACTTTAAACTCCTTGATTGAAATCAATTTAACAGAGAATATAAAACAGAAACATAGCAGCAGAATATAATTTGCTTTAAATCCCAAGAACATCTTATCATAAAAGCAGATAGAAAGAGTTGAACCAATGCCCACAACATCAGGGAGGAAAGTAAGAAAGGGAAAAGGGAAGATACAAGGGCATGCAACAAAATCAGCTCCATAAAAGGAGTCCAAAAGCTATGCAATAATGAACTCAAATTCAAAAGAATTAGGCCTTATTGATAATTACAAAATCCCTTAGAAATAGATACCTACAATGCTTCCCAAGACTTCTCAATCCCTCTAAAAAAAATTCATAATTCCTCTCAAGCCAAACACCAAGCATGCCAAAGGACTAAGGACTCTACCTTTATCTTCAAAGGGAGAATTCAAAAGAACCTCTTCCATAATAGAACAATTTTTGTTACAAGCCAAGTCAATCCCTCCAAAACAAATGATTTCATAAAGACTGAGCGACCTGGTAGCTTCACAAGATACGGTTAAGATCCAAAAATTGATTTCATAAAGACTGAGCGACCTTGTGGTGGCTCCTTTCATCAAGCTTTTTTTTCTTTTACACTATTTACATCCTTTCCTTTTTCTCCTTTCCTTTTTCTCAATCAAAGCTCGGGCTTTCATTATTAAATTAAAAAATAATAAAATAAGAATAAGAATCTCTAACTCTTGTGTGCTTTCTTAGGATGCTATAAATGATTTACACTTCTAAAATGAAAGCAACCGGTACCATCAAAGTTACAAACATAAAATATCACTATAATAGTACAGTTGAGTTTAGATATGATCAGATCATCAAAGAAACAATATGTAAGAACAAAACATTCAAGCTTGAAAATTAGCACAAGGTCATGCAAAAGTTTGAAAATGGTAGAATACGAATGGTCATGTAGTTGTTGATTTTCTTTGTTAACCATAATATGTACGGAGAATCAAACGTGATTTTAGGATATACAAACATTTGCCTCAAAATTATAGTAAATAAATCATAAAAAGTATTTGCAGTGTTTATATCTTTTTCCCATTTGAAACAATACCTCTTCACATGTAGCTGCTTTCATTCCTTTAAGATTAGTTCACGTAGCCACTTGTTCATCCCAAAATCCATGCATGAATCGACCAAAGAACTCGGCGCCCGACTAAGGTATCACAAATATGCACTTCCCTTATGCATCCAGCCGCTTCGAAATAGAAAAGAAGAATGAGGTCATGATCGGAAGTGAGTAACGTAGCAGGGAGCACACTTGACAGCAGATAGACAACTATAAACTCTTATGACTTTTTTTGAACATGCTAATGAACAATGTTTTTGGTGTTGGGTGGTCCACTTTAAGATAGCTCAAGCAAGCAACTCCTCTTTCTAAAGAAGAGTGCCACCCCTTGACCCGAAATGATCGATAAGAAAGAAATTTTATAAGATGGGTGTGATGATGGGAGCCACAGGTGCATGCAAGCAAACTGTGCACGCTAAGACAAACGAAGAGATGTTCGCAGTCACCAAACTATAAGAAAAGGCTACAAAGGTCTGTGATGAAGGCAAATGAATTGGGTCGATTTTGATGAAGGGGGGCACCGACGCACTAGCATACAAATATTATTGTGCTTTTATTGTGCTTTTTTAGCTTGATCCCCAATGCCATTGGAGCACTCTCTGATACAAGTCATGAAGATTCCATTCGATTCATCGAGGCAATTTTTTATTGTCGTGGTACTTTAATTAGGCTGACTACTTACTTTACAAGTGGCTACTTCTAGCTTCTATAGTAGTCTGAGGAGGTACAGCATGAGGGGAGAGGAGATTGGAGGTAGTCTAGTGTCGTCGAAGAGGCTTGTTGGAGCAGACTCATAATCATGTGGACACCTTGTTACACAACTGAACAGACAAATTTTGAGCAAGCAAGTTGCTTTTGCCGCATCAATGAGGGAAAACTTCCCTCTATCGTGACTAATTCACCTAACGAACGAGCTGCCCCAACACAATTCATCTAAGCAGTGAGTGCTTCATTGCTTCAACTAATCATTTGAAAATGTACCGTTCTCCATGCTTCATTTATGACATTAGTCACTGGCTAGGTTTGTGGCAGACTTTGAATTGAATCCTCTGTTGGTCCCTGTTGTCAAAGCAGCAAGTTAGATTTCACACACACGTGCTATGTATATGTATATACATATACTAGGAAGCATGGACCCTATTGTTTTTAAGTATCGGTATCAGATATGAACACGCTCTGACATGCACCTAACATGTGTCTGATATGTGAAAAAAAGAGTGTCATCATGTTTAATTATTTCTAAATTTTCCATCTTATTGGCAACACATTAAGGAAAGGAAACATTTAGGACACGTTTTTATTATATAAAAAAATAAATAAAAATAAAAATAATAGACCCTTATCTAGATTAGAAAGATTAAAAAGCCCACTACCCACTGGAAAATGAAGCTAATATAAAAGTTCGCTAAAACAAGAAACCTAAACAACATATACTAAAAATAAGAGAGGAAAAGCACTAGCTTGATTTTATTTTCAAGTTTCTTTGATAAAGCTTATCAGACAATCGATATTATTAATTAGTTCCCACATTAGAAACCGAACTTTCATTGAACAAATAAAAGAATCTAAAGACATACAAAAAACAAGCTTTAAAGAAACCAGAGTCCGATAAAATTACAAAAAGGGACTCCAATTCAAAAGCACAAGGCCAAGATCATAATTACAAAAAGGTCTGACCAATGCCCACAAGGAAGTATTAAACCTAGCAACCCCCTAAACTTCCTCACCTGATCTCTCCTTTCTGAAGATCTTATTATTTCTCTCAAGTCAAACACCTCACAACACAGCAAAAAACAGGTCTGCCACATATGTGTGGGTATATAAATACATGCATACACGTGTGTATAAAAAGAAACTAACATGTACCAAGACATGTCATATCCTGTTTTTTAAGAAATTAGTATATCGCTGTGTTTGTGTTGAGTCGTATCATGCGGGTGTCCGTGTGTTTGTGCTCCTTAGTGCATGCATGTGTGTGAGCATAATTTGTAAACAGTTATCTTTTACTTACTCATCAACCCAATAATTGAACGATATGAATCTTGGAATGTGTGAAATCTTGGCCCATTCAGGTTCTTCTTGGCGAAGCCTCAGCTCTTGGCAATTGAAACTGCGCAGCTCCTCCAATTTGGCGAGGCAACCCATGCCTTCTGGAAGCTCTCTCAATTTTCTGCAACTCTCAAGGTGCAAACTTTCCAGTGAGGTAAGATTTCCTAACCACTCTGGCAGAGATTCAATACCTTGAAAGCCAACAATTTTCAAGTGTTTTAAGCCAATGAGGTGCTGAAGCTCGTCTGGAAGTGTGCTTTCTGTACTACCGAAGTCTATCAATGCTAGATTTTCAAGAGACTCAAGATGTAAAAGAGGCCTAAAATCAAACCCTTCCATGAATCCACCAATTGACAAACTTTTCAGGCAAGTGAGGCAGTGAAATCCCTTAGGCAATTTCTTCAAGCCAGTAATTGTTAAAGACGAAAGATTATAAAATGCTTTTATATCTGGGGTTGATGTTTGATCAGGGTGGCCAACAATAGACAATTCATTTACAGAACTGTATGATTCTAACCCATGAGATTGAATATTTATCCATTTTGAATCATATCCGATCTTGCATTTCAGAATATCAGTGAGCCATTCAATGGTTGGAAAGGATTTCAAGTGAAGGTAATACCAAACCCTAAACTCCTCATGAGATGACAGATTACCACGTAGCTCCTCAGGCAAACCACCCAGGTTGCCAGAGTGTATAATGCCAAGTAGCTTAAATGTCTGAAGAGTAATCTGTGAAATTGGGTTGTTGACATCATCAATTTCTAATGTCCTAAGAGTTGAGAAGTAATCAGGAGCAATTTCTAATTTGGGACAGTCAAGAATTTTCAACTCTTCAAGGCAAGGAAAAACCACAACTTCTGATGAAACTGCTGCTTCATCCCAACATCCTAGATTCTCCATGTCCAAAAGATGAAATTTTTTCAGTTTTGGAAACAGACTTCTATTTTCATATTCATTCCCATAGAATTCAGTTCCTATACTTCTTAGGTTATGCAATCCAGAAATCTCAAGAACCTTGAGATTGGGCAAATATCCGAATGTTGGGATTCTTCTACATCGACTACAATTTTTCAGACGAATCTTCACCAAATTTTCAACAAAAGTAAGATTTGGAAAAAGTTCTCCCATGAAGTTTTCAACTGTCAAGTATCGGAGATTTTTGTGGGGTTGAAGTCCTTCTAAAACGGCTATGTCATGGTTATCATTAACTTCTCTTTCATCACTCCATACTAGTTTCAATTTGTACACCTTATCCTTTTTCACCAACTCTGCTGCCATGGCTTCTTCCTTATTTCTTACTAAGTCAAGATTGTAAAGCTTTAACTTACCTTTGAGATTGCTAAGGTATCCAAGCTCTTCTATATGAAAACCCTTCTCAATGCCAACAACAAAAAAAGGCAAGGATTGAAGATCAAACAACCTACCTAGATCAGAAGGCATGTGCCTAATTGTTGGTCTTTTAACATTCATATAGAAATGCCTCAAGCTGATCAATTTTCTGAATTTCTTGGGGGCTTCTCCATGGAAACAACCAAGCCTCAGGGTCTGCAATTTGTAAAGCTTAACAATAGATTTTGGAAGTTCCTTTATCATATTATTTGAAACATCTAGATACCTTAGATGCTTTAACCTTCCGATTGAAGTTGGCAAGTTATGGATTTCACATCGGGACATGTTCAGAACACGCAAGCGCTTGAAACTTATAATCTTGTGGCCAAACACATCTCTATCCAAAAATAAAGAACGCAACTTCTTCATGCTCGTTCTAGGAGGCAAAGTTACATTTTGCTCACAGCTAATCAAGGACAATTGTCGAATTTGAGAAACGTCATCAACTAGACCAATAAGATCTGAACCTAATGCTTCACATTTTGAGATAGAATATGCAAGATCGTGTAGAAGATGATGCATCTTACAGTGTGTAATTTTACCATTCTCATCTTTAACAATATCTTGAAATAAGGAACGAGCCAGCAAGATATTGAAGTACTTGTCTCCTATATCTTCCATAGTTTCAGTGCCTGCTGCATCAGAAGGTTGAATGAACCCTTCTGCCATCCAAAATTGGATTAGTTGTTCCTTCTCAAAGTTAAATCCCTTTGGAAAATTTGAAAAATATGCAAAGCATTGTTTCAATGACGAGTTTGGCAGATGATCCACGCTTAATCTCAAAATAGACAAAATATCATTTTCATTTTGTAGTGGATTCATAATCAGGGTTTCCAATGTTGACATTAGCCAAGTCTCTCTCCTTGTCTTAAATTGTACAGCTCCTCCCAAGACCTTTGCAACCAATGGAATGCCTCCAAATTGCTCTGCAAGCACATTCTTCATAATTTCCAATTCTGGAGTCAACGGTAGTCCATTTGCAGAAGCTCTTCCCTTGAATATTGACCAGCATTCATCATCTGACAACTTTTCTAAATGATAAATGGAAAATGTCTTCATGATTTTTCCAGCCTCCTCACTCCTAGTTGTCACAAGAACTCTGTTCCCAATACTATTTGTGATCTTTAGCAAAAGACTCTTCAAATTGTTCCATAGTTTAACATTTTCATTCCACACATCATCCAGCACAAGAAAATACCTTTTCCCGTCCAGCTCCTTTTGCAGTCTTCTAAGTATAGCATCCTTACTGTCTAAACCACTTGGAAAGTTCGTCAAAGATTCCAAAATTGCTCTTAAAATCTTCTTGTCATCAAAAGTTGCAGTCACACAGACCCAAATAGTTTCGTCAAAATGTGCTTTCACAAGCTCGTGGTTGAAGACTGCTTTTGCCACAGTTGTCTTTCCAAGACCACCCATGCCCACAATAGGAATGACAGAGATTCTTTCATGAGTGGTACTGTCGACAACTATGTTCACTATTCTAGATATATCAATCCCTCTTCCTACAACTTCAAACTCATCAAGAAATGAGTCAGTCTCAGGAATATGGCCATTATCAGCCTCCATTTCCCTATTCCCCACTTCAGCAATAACCCCCACAGCACTCGCCTCCCCTTTAATCTCATTCAAAACTTGGGTGATGGTTCTAATTTTGTGAGCCATTTTCAACCTGAAAACCAAAGGGTTAGAGAATGAAAAGAAATCGCGTACCCTTTTCTTGGAGTCTCCATTGACGTCCATTTGGCGCCTAAGGTTCTCGTAGGCGAGCTCGTCCAGTACAACTTCGGCATCGAGGGCTAAATCCTGAAGCTTAGCGACCCAAATCTTGACCGACTCTCGATCGGATTTTGTTCGATCGACGTCGCGAAGAATGGCTTCGACGAGGAGCAGAGAGGTGCAGAGCTTGGAGAGCTCCGGCTTGAAACCCCAGGCCAAACGGATTTGCTCGGCTGCAAGCTGCAATGTCTTCTTGAGAATCTCTTGCACTGCAAATGTCCAGAGGAAATCGGCCATTTCTGGCGCTCAGTAAATGGAAAACTCTACTGGGTTTTGCATTTGTGTGGAACTGGGCTTTGTCCATCGTGAGAGGAGGAAGACGACTCAGAAAGTTCGAAGATTTGGGTCAACTTCCTCGAGGTCAATGGATATTGTTGGCAAAAAGTCAAAGGAAGAAGATACCATTACCAATAGCGAGTCTTTGTAGTTAATACTGATGACTGATGAGGGAGGAAACCATATGGAAATTTACCCATTTTTTATTAGGTTTGGGAATTGGGAGAAGGAATTTTATTGTTTTACAATTTAAGTTATTTTATATTTATATATTTATGAACCAAAAGAAACACTTTTCTTATTTCAAAAAAAAAAAAAAAAAAAAACACTTTTGTCACTGAGATTTAGGGGCCGTTTGGGACTCCGGAACGGAATCTGAATTCCTAAAAATGCGGATGTTGTGTTTGGTGTGTTGTACTTGATTTGGTCATTTGGATTTAACATGATGTCTATGTTTGGAGTGCATTGTTGGATATAGGCTATAATCATATTGGTTGTTTTTTTAGTAAGCTGTTTTTTAAGGGTTTTTTTTTTTTTAATATCTATTTTTCCACCTATTTTAGTGAGCCTATTTTTCCACAACTCACTAAAAAGAAACACAACTCATTAAGGATAGAGTTGTGTCTCTGCAGATACAGTATTGCTCTATTCAAATTCTTCTTGTTCGCTCTTTCTTTTCTCTAATTTTTTTAACTCTTTTAACTTTTCTTATTAATCCTTAAATTGGACTTTAAACTTATATAAATGTTTTAGTTTAATATTCATCCATTCAGCTATTAGTTTAAAGCAAAAGTAATGTAAAAATCTTCATAAACTCATTAATTTCAATAAATTCATACACAAAAATCTATAATGGATAGCAAAATTAGTTCTTTTTTTTTTAGGTCTCTTACTAATAGATTAATAAACATTTATCGATGAGACGATGTATTAGTGATCAATGTCTATATATTAGGTGTCATCCTTGCTCGTCGGTCAAAGAGACCAATTTTTTTTAGAAAAATTAATAATAAACTCATTATAGGGCAAAAATTTAAGCTTTATTGAGAGTACAAAGTCTAAAATTAGGCATTTGAAAATACAGAGACTAAAAGGAAACAAAATCGAAAATATAGGGATCAAATTCATACAATTCATACAATTCAATTTACTTTTGCACCAATCTCATGCCCCAAACATCTCCTTACTTTAATGCCTATTGAATGACACTCTGTTGTCTGTCTATTATATACATGCATGTTAGTCATGCCAGTATATAAATTGTGTGTCTCCCCCTACTTTATAGACAATCCCTTGATTTTAGGGATTTATTTTTTTATATTTTTTTTGGCAATATTTCGTGATTTATGTGAAAAAGGTCAACTACATCCACCCCCTTGTGACATGTTGTTATAATTTGATTGTTTTTTTATTGTGAAAATACCCCAGGATGCTGTTAAGAAGGACCCTGCAAGGAAAAACAAAAAAAAGAACAAACGGATTAAGAAAGATGTAGTTGAAGAAGTTGACTCCGTCAGAGCGATATGTACTGATATATACATATATTATTGACATCGTTTATGACATGCTTGTGTGTACTGGAGCCTACAATTGAGATATATGTATCTGGATATAACTTTGTCTTGTGTATTGAAAGGTGAAAGTGTGCTGGAATGCCTATTGAATGACACTTTGTTGTCTGTCTGTAGTATTATATACATGCATATTAGTCATGCTAGTATATAAGTTGTGTGCCTCCCCCCCCCCCCCCAACAGTGTATATACAGACGTCTATCTTGAATGTTTATATATAAGAACGATGTTTATTACATGTCTGATTATGAATTCTGTGTGCACTACAGTGTATATACATGTGATAGCGTCTCCAAGATAGACGCCTATTGAATGACACTCTGTTGTCTATCTGTACTATTATATGCATGCATATTAGCCATGCCAGTATATAAGTTGTGTGCCCCCCCCCACCCCTCACCCCTCACAATGTATATACAGACGTCTATCTTGAATGTTTATATATAAAAACGATGCTTATTGCATGTCTGCTTATGAGTTTTGTGTGCACTGCAATGTATATACATGTGATAACGCCTTTTGGGTTTTTTTTTTAACGAGGCTTTGTTGTCTGCCTGTCTGTACTACTACATACGTGTCTTAGTGTTGTTCTTTTGTAATGTGAAGCTTGATACAAGACAATGATTACTTCATGCCACTATCAAAACGGCGCAAAGTGCTCAAAATTAACCTCTATTGCAAGACAGAGATCATGGAAAAAGTTACAGCCACTATTTTGATCGTGATATGCAAAAAATATCAGAAGATTAATGGAATTTAAAAAACAAAATCTTTTCTTATGGTTGGAGAGATAGAAGAAGCCTAAAATATAGGAAAATCTTGTTTGATCATTGGAGGGATATCAAAACCCAAAATCCCTGTAAATCAGGGTGCATCCACCCGAAAAATGGGGGGAAATCTGTATGCAGCTGTTAACGGCGTTTGTGTATAGACATATATACTAAGGGTAAAATTGGGAAAAAAAATCCGGAAAGCAGTTCCTAAAAAGGTGGTAGTCATGCCTGCAATTATTGAACTTCCTTGGCCAAGAAAAACAAGAGGGGGTATTTTTTCTAGCCATTTACCACAATTTCCCTAAAACCAATTTTTAAGCCCAAATATTAGGCCCTTGAATAGTCCAAGACCAAAGCCTAGGAAAGATATGTTTAGAAGAATTGGGCTAGGCCCACTAAGCTTTAAGCCTACTTAGTGGGGCCCAAACCAAACCCCACCTTGTGTAGCATAGATAGCTAATTTTTAGTCTTGTCAAAAATTGATTCTTCATTGACAACTCACACTAAATAGTTCTATTCTACATTTGAAAGAACAAGCTCTTCAACTACTTTATGAGATTATATTAAATTCTCTCTTGTCCCACATCTAAAAGAGCAAGTTCTCTAGTGATTGTTTCAAGAAGTATGATTTAAGCCTAAAGGGAATTGATGTATCGATCCCTTCATGATTGGAAATTAGTCGAAGTGAAAAGTCTTAATTCATCCCTCTTTTCTTTGTTGTTGATTTCTTTCAAATACTCGTGCCTACTCATTAGGAAGTCTATTTATTTCTGATATGACAATATTAACCATAATAATTGAATATTTCGCTTTAAATAATTGAAATTATTGTGGTTTTAGAAATAAAAAATAAATTATATGTTGTTTTTTTTATGTAATATGTTTTTATTAGCATTTAATTAGGTATTCTTATTGTAATAACCACTCCTCATGGTACATTAATAGGAAGCCAATAATATGATATCACAAAAATGGAATTCTTTCTGTTTGTGAATTGTAAATGAGTGGTTATCCTCTTTATTGTTAGTTTGGACCCTAAATAATTGAACTCTATCATCTAGATTGATGAAGATGGACTTTCATAGTGTTTATTAATAAAATCAATTGAGTTTGAGAAGCAATGAATAATTAGAGATAAAACAATAAATTGACCATTATTGGAATGAAATCAACTTTGTGAATTGAGTGTATGTTATTTTCATTTCATTGTTCCTTCCACATAAAAGGGGTTATACTTCACTCCAAATGTTAAACTCTAAAAAGAATAAATAATAAAAAGTCCTTGAATTGAAAAAAAAAAAAGTTATTGTAATTAAATTTTAGGTTAAAATATCATTTTGTTCAAATACTTTGGTATTATTCTATTTTAGTCTAGGTACTTTCAAATATCTAAATTTGAATTCTGTAGTTTCAATATACCTTAAAATTAGTCCTTATTGTTAGTTTGTATCATGAAAATGTGAAAAGGCCGAAGAGAAATGCTCTGTGGCGGTAGCCAAAATGTTTGATATTCCGACGAGATATGGTGAGTGGCACCGGAGTCCATGAACCAAGCATCATCAGGAACATTGTTTGGATTTGAGAAAGAGTGTGTTGTGGAATGGTCATAGATTGTGGATTTTAGTAATTGGGAGTGGCTGATGAGAAGTTAGTGTAAAAGGCTTGGGGTGGATTATTTTGAGGTTGAAATTGGAGGTTGGTCCGATGATAACACACCAAAGTTGAATGCCCAAATTTTCCATAAATTTGGCACTGCAAATTAATTTTATTTGACTCGACAAAAGAATAACAATAATTATTATCTTTGCAAAATAATTTCTATAAATAACTACAATATATGAAATGGGAGAAATTTGATCCTCTAAAACCTCCTAGTCGAGAGTAGATATTTTATGTCATTTGAGCTATACTTTTGTAAAGCTGTAAAAATCACCTTTAAACTATAATAATAATTATACCTCAAACTTTCCATTGAAACAATTATGACATCCAAAATTATTACAAATAAATACCTTCAAGAATTCAATCAAACCCTATTGAATTAAACAAAATAATTTTGTGAATTTGAAAATTAAAAAATTAAATATGTGATTCAAAATTTCTAACCATTCTTACTATATGTTTGCGAGTGATTTTGAGAGGGTTAAAATCACTTTTATTATATTCAAAACATGTCTTTAATAATTTAAAATCAATTTTGTTGTTATGAAAATCGGGTTTAAAAGTGTAAAATCAAACATCAAATTGATTTTGAATGATTTGATTTGAGGTGGTTTCAAATATGACAAAAGTTATTTTGACCATTTCAAAATCACTCCCAAACATGCACTTATAATTCTTCGTAATTTTTGCAGAGATTATTAAGAAAAAATAAATATTAATGTAGATAGAAAAATAAAGGTTAAACTACAAATTTAGTCCATAAACTTTCAAGTTTATATCTAATAGATTCTTAAATTTTCAAAATTAATTGATTTATTAAACATAAAATAGATTTTTGTTTTGTCTAATAGAACCCTAGATTTTTAATTTTTGTTTCTAACAGATCCGTAAGTTTTTTAAAATATCGAATAGGTTAATGATTGGTTAGACACAAAATTGGAAATTCAAGAATATCTATTTGACACAAAATTCCAATGTTTAAAGACCTATTAAACATATTTTAAAGTTCAATAACTTATGAAACACAAAATTAAAAATTAAGGACCCGTTTGGAATACATTTTGATTTAAATGTTTTTCAAGAATGCATTTTTTAAAAAACATTTTAATAAAAATTGTTTAGAATTTAAACACACATGTTTGGTTGCATTTCCTCATGGGTGTTTTTATACACAAGTTATTGTATACTTAAAGACTTTTTTTTAAAAAAAAAAAAAATTGGTTTCAAGTGTTTCTCTCAAAATGATTTATTTCTCAATCTCATTTTCTAATAAGTCATTTTTAGTGTTTGCCAAACACTATAATTTTTTTCAAAATGATTTTTTTTTTCAAAATTAAACACTTGAAAAGTTAAACCAAACACGCCCTAAGAGTCATATTAAACATTTTCTAAAGTTTAGAGACCAAGTAGACCAAACCTAAAAGTTTAAGGACTAAACTTGTAATTTACTCAAAAATAAATTATATATAAAAAGAGAAATCTCCATGATAACAACCAGAGGGGTTTTTTTAGAAAAGTAGAAAAAAAAAGAAAAAAATTAGACAATAAAGGTGATTTGAAAACAATTTCGAAATTTGAGGTGATTTTTTTTTTCTATATCATTTTTTTAAATACAAAACACTACCTTTTAAATTCAACTAATGTTACGAATAGATTTTTCGGAAATTATTGTACATTAGTTTTAGAAATTTTTCGATAAAACTTTATATAGTTACAACATAATTAAATTTATGTATACATAGAAAACACAATTACATTTTAAAAACTAACAATCCTTAAACGTTTTCAATTCAATTTCAAGTATAATTAATTTAAAAATTGATAACGATTCATTTTTTATGTTAAGAAGAACCATTATTGACTAGCAATTTTAGTAAACTATATAATTAATTTAGATTAGCGATTCATTGCATTGTATTATAAATCCATATATATCTATAATCTATAATCTATAATCTATATAAATATAAATAGTCTAAGAGAGGAGAATCTTTGCCTTCCTATTTTGCCTTTAAATTTTTAATAAATTCTTGTTTTGTCCCTCCCTTCGAATACAAAAATTTTTAATTAATTTTTAATAAAACTTTAATAAATTGCTTTGTCTACCTTTTAAAATTTTATTAAAATAAAAATTATATAATATTTATTTGTTACATATTACAAAACTATTATTTTCTCATATTTTAATTTAAAACTATAATATTTCGCGTGCAATGCCCGTGGTACTAAACTAGTTTATTTTAAATGCAATAATACAAGAAAAAATCATATACTTATTTTTAAATTAATTGTATTTGAAATTGAATTGGAGATGTTGAAAAATTGTTAGTTTTTAAAATGTAATTGTGTTTTCTATGTATACATGAATTTAATTATGTTGTAACTATATAAAGTTTTATTGAAAAATTTCTAAAACTAATGTACAATAATTTTCGAAAAATCTATTTGTAACATTTGTTGAATTTAAAAGGTAGTGTTTTGTATTTTAAAAAATGATATAGAAAAAAAAAATCAAACTTCAAATCATGTAAATTAAAGACATATATAAAAAATGAAAACTTAATTTATTTTTTTTTAAAAAAAAACAATCATACGAAAGTATATGATTATTTGGAAAAAGAAATGAAAAGTAATATTTATATAATAATATTAATATTAATAATTAAATTATTAAAAAAAAAAACGACATTTTGTCGTGTAGCATTGGGGGAGGGAAGAGACGCGACACCTCAAATTTCGAAATTGTTTTCAAATCACCCTTATTGTCTAAATTTTTTCTTTTTTTTTTCTACTTTTCTAAAAAACCCCCCATTTGAGTCCACATAAAGACTACCCTATAAGCATCCATTGAATAACTTAAAAAGATTGAGACACTTTTATTAATACTAAAATAAAGAAACAATAAACAATAACCCTACAACATCTCTATACTTTAAAAAGATATTGCTTTGTTTCAAAAAAAAAAAAAAAAAAAAAAAGAAAGAAAAAGGACATTGCTTTGCTTTTAAAAAGGAAAAAAATAAAAGACTTTTTTTCCTTCTTTTTTTTTTTCTTTTAAAATTCCATTGATTGAACTTTTGGTACAAAATAAAGAAAGTTTTCATTTTTAGTTTAAATTAAAAAAGTGAACTTCACAATCCAAAAACATCTCAGTCAGGTGGTATCTTGTTTGGTGAGATTTGTCCAAGTTTTCATAAGAATTATAATAATAATAATAATAGAAAGGGACTTTAAATTTAGATAATGCAAATAATAATTAAATAAATGAATAGCAATGTTACTGTCCCGTGGTGTGGACCTTTGACGCCTCACAGCCGCATGTGATTCGTCATTCGACAGAACCCTAAAGTTTCCAACTAAATCAATAAATCATGCTTCTCATCTTCCATGTGATCCATTTTGCTATTTATTTATTGCAAATAACTTTTTTTTTTTTTAATTTTATTAAATTACAATTCTAGTCTTTCATTGTTGATCAATAATCGTTCTTCAACTTTTAAAAAATATCTAATAGGTTTGAAAGTTTTATTTTCATTCTACATCTAATAGGTCTTTAACCCTTTGTTTGGAAGCAGGAAAGTTTAAGAAATGATTTTAAATCTTGTGATTTGAAATTCGAAAATTGATTTAAAATTTTTTGCCTTGTTTGGAACAATAAAGATTTAAAATGAATGTATTTAAAATTTTGTGTTTGGATGGTGTAATTGGAAAAGAAAAGAAAGTAAAAAAATTGCTAACAAGAGCATAGCTCAACTGGCATAAAACACGATTTGACATCATTTTAGATTTCAAATCATTCTTTTTCATGAGATACCAAACACCAGAATTCATTTCAAATCTATCCTGATTTTGTGAATCCTTCAAAATCAGGAGGTTCGTTCTTTTTTTTCCCTTTGAGTACAACAAAGGGGAGGTATGAGAATTTGAATTTCCGACCTAAAAAAAAAGAAGTATGTGGGACAAATCTAGAAAATATAGTTTGGATAGGCAAATTTTGATAACGTCTTGAAAGCCAAATACATCATTTTGTTATATCAACAACCAACAGTAACTCTACAAGGATCTAAATAAATAAATACTCAGAATTTATATATATTATTTTATTTAGAAATCATTTTGAGGATCTAGAAAATTTATTTATGAAATCTTGTTTATTTCTTTTATGGATGTTGAAATATATATATATATATATATATATATATATATATATATATATATATATATATATATATATATATATATATTTGGGATGAAAATTTGAACATTTGACTTCTTGGTTGAAGGTCAATTATCACTAAACTATGCTCATTTTGACCCAATCATTGTAATTATTAATATTAATACTAGTTGATTAAAACCACACTTTTACATGCAAAAACCATATTCTAATAATGTTTTGAAAAATGATATAAAATCTTTGAAGTTCTAAACTGTTGGATTGGCCATAAAGGCAAATGGATCAAAGATAACTAACTAAAACTTTTAAAAAGAATAATTAAAAAAAAATCTACTTTAATCTCTCTCTCTTTTTTTTTTTTTTTTTTTAATTTCTTTTCACTATTAGAGTTCAACTTTAACTTAAAAATAAATAAATAAATAAATAAATAATGATCCTAAATTTTAACATATATTGTTAATGTAACTTTGAGATTCTTTTTAGGTTTAAATCCTATTTTGGTCCCTAAACTTTTAGAATTATTCTATTTTGGTCCTTACACTTTCAAAGTGCTCATTTTAGTCCCTAAACTTTCAAGCTTGTTCCATTTTAGTCCCTGAACTTTTAAAATGTCTATTTTAGTCCCTGAACTTTAAAAAAAATAACTATTTTGGTCCTTACTTTTATTTCAATTTTAACAAATTAATGACATAGCTTTAAGTATGTGTATTAGATTGTTAATATGAACATGATTTCAAATCAAATAAGTTAGGGATGAACATTAGACAAAGCGGACTTGAAGTATAAAAGTAACATAACAAGGACCAAAATAAATATTTTTTAAAAGTTTAGGGACTAAAATAGACATCTTGAAAGTTTAGGGACTAGAATAGAACAAAATTGAAAGTTTAAGGACCATAATGAACGTTTTGAAAGTTGAAGGACTCAAATAGAACAACCTTAAAAGTTTAGGGACTGAAATGATATTTAAACCTTCTTTTTACAACATGTGGAGTGGAAGGATTTTAACCACATTCATCTTACTCATTAATATAAGTTTATGTCAATTGAATTATACTCATGTTTGCATATGACTGAGTTTTTGTATTAACATGCGAATTTGAGTGTGTATTAAACTTATATAAGTTGGTCAAGGCAAGTATTAGAGGTAAGTGGATATCATCAAGTGAAAAACTAACAACAATAATGAAAAAGAATATTTTTTTTCAAAAAAAGTCTAGGAGACTAAATATATATCCATAAAAGTTTAGGCCTCGTTTGATAACCATTTGGTTTTTGGTTTTTGAAAATTATGTTTGTTTTCTCCAAATTTCCCTACTATGGTTTTCATCTTTGTCAAAGACACATTTGAATTCTTAGCCAAATTCAAAAAACAAAAACAAGTTTTTGAAAACTACTTTTTTTAGTTTTCATAAATTGGTTTGGTTTTAAAAACATGGAAAGGTGGGTATTAGAAAAACAGAGAAACTTGTAGGTGGAAGTAGAATTTATAAGCTTAATTTTCAAAAACAAAAAACCAAATGGTTATCAAACGGGGCCTTAAAACTAAAATGATTATGTTAGAAGGTTAAAGGTTGAAATGTACCTTTAGAAAGTTTCGAGACCAAAATAGAGTCAACTTGAAAATCCAAGAACTAAAATTGAACTTAAACCTATCAAAAAAAGGGGGAGGGGAGGGCTCTCGATTCCATCAAATTAGACCCTAAACTTAGATATGTATTTTATTCAATTTTTGTTAATTTATCCACAAAGAAAGGTAAATATCTAAACAAAATTACTAATTTCAATAAAAATCAAACTTTTACACAAAAATAAATTCAATCAATATAGTGCACAAAATCAACCATAAATAATTCTACAAACCCCACAATCTTTTTCTAAAAGAACTAACTATAAAATTATTTTTCTTAAAATCTATCAATGTCCTACCATAAATTATATAATTTATTCAATAACACCAAATAATTCTTTCAATCAAAAAATTGAAAAATCTTACACTTATTCAAGTCTATGATTGAAAAAGAACATTAACAAAAATTTAACTTAAACACAATTTGATATATTGAAGTCTTTTTTTTTTTTTTTTTTGTCACAGCTTAACTGAGATAAAGCTTGTATGAACGGAACAAAAAGTTTGCGGTTTGATTCCTCCCAAAGTCTTTTTTTTTAAATGGTAAAATTGAAAAGTTAATAACTTATAAAGATAAAAATCAATACACCTTTACTTCAAAAAAAAAAAACAAAAAACAAAAAAATCGATACACCTCAGCCAATTAGGTAAAACGTAAAAATCGATCCTTTTTTCTCTCCAAAAGAGGAAAAGAGATAACTTCCAATGGCGGTAGTTGGGCTGTGTCGTCGTACGGACAAGAAAACACGCACACGTACGGCTGTACTTTTCAGACAAACGTGCCCTCTTCGAGAAGACGATTCCACAAGGCCTTCACTAGGCACGGGTACACGGGATCACCTCTCCAACAGCAAAGGGTCAGTACGGTCGGCTTTGGAGTTGTATGAAATGAAGAAGGTTTAGCACATGGAAGGCTACAGCGTAAGCCGTTGCAGGCGCTAGTCACTGTTTTGGACTGACCGCAACCCCTTTTCTCAAAACCCCACCATTGGACTTTTCTCCATTTCCCCCTTTTTCCCTTTTCTTTTTTTCCTCCCTTTTGAATCAAATGAGTGAATGAATGAATTCCCATTTTCCCCTTTTCCAAAAGAATGATTCCCATTTCTCCTTTCTTCTTAGTTAACTAACTACCTCCTTTCAACTCTTCCATTTTTGCTTCTTCTTGGGATTTTCTCTTTCTCTTACAGAAATGGAGCAACGAGATCAGAGTAAGTAGTGCTCTAGACTTTTGGGTTTGTTCTGTTTTTGTGTTTCTTTTGTGTTGGTTCTTGTTTGTTGAGATTTGGGGGTGGAATCTTGGCTTGGCTTGGTGATTTGTGGTTGTTTTTTGTGTTCTTTTTTGGGGTTTGTTGTGGATTTGGGCATTTGGGTTTTTGTGGGGTTTGGAAATTGGTTGTTGGGTATGTTTGTGATGAAGTGTTTTGTTGGGTTTTGTAGGGCAGGAGAGCCATGGAGTTCATGTTTGCAACAAATGTGGATGGCCCTTTCCTAACCCTCATCCGAGTGCCAAACATAGGCGTGCACACAAGAGGGTTTGTGGAACAATTGAAGGGTTCAAGTTGGTCGAGTCTGAGGCTAACACTCTTTTGACTATTTCAGATGATGATGGCGATCATAAAAGCTCCAGTGAGAAGTCTCTTCTTTACACTGTGTTCTTTATAGGTTTTGTTGATGTTGGGTTTAATTCTTTTTATCTGAACTTGCTTTTTTGTTCTTTTTTGGTTTCTAGACTTCCAAACCTTCTTGGGTATTCTTGAACTTTTGGATGGAAAGCAATTCTAGTTCTTACTATTCAATTTTGTATGAATTATTTGATGGAAACCTGGCATCAATGTATTTTTTGTTTATTTACCAGATCAATTGGTGTCAACTTGGATAATTAGTAGGTTAGATGATTTTCAAGTGGATTATGTTCTTGTTTAATGATTAGTGAAAATTAATGATAGGACTCAAATAACTTGGAAATTTTTGGGATAAAAACAGAATAATTAAAAGTGGAGGGAGTGAAACAGAATATTTGAAAGTTTAGGAATTAAAGTAGGAAAGTTCATGGGGCAAAATAGGATTTAAAGCTAGAAAGTTATTCTGTTGATTCTCTTTAAAGTTGGATTTATCTTTCTTTTCTCTGTCTTTTTTGCTTGCTTTTATCTCTTCTTTCTTTTTCTGTTGGAAAGGAGGGGCATGTGATAATGAAAACTTCTGTGCCTTAAGGCGTTTTTAATTATGTCAGTAAATGCTGCATAGGTCCAAAAGTCTTGGGAGGGACTTGCAGTGACAAGGATGTTGACGGAATGAAAACAAAATCAAAGGCATCCGAAGACGAAGTGTTCTCGGATGCCGTGACAGAGTTTTCAGAGGGTGTAGGACCAAACAAATCCATGGGAGATGCTTTGGATTCAGTAAGCACGTCGAAGATGGTGGTGGAGGATGAAATGAATAGCTCCCAAACTTCAAAAAACAGAGAAGTCCTTGGTAAGTTTAATGTTGGGGACAATTTATCTTTTGTTCTTCTTCCCTTGTCTGGTCATACTATTAGCTACTTATAGTTAGTTAGTTTCATAATTTTGATTTCTTGTTAATCTTTTAGGTATGTGTTGTCTCAATTATGGAAAAAGTTTTAACAAGGGTTTTCTTCCAAATATGGTGTATTCTTGGATTGCCATTGCCATTATAGGATTGAAAATATCAGCTCCTGTAAAATATTTAAAGTGGACAATAATATTAATTGGAAAGGAAAAATGGAAAAAGAAAAGTTTTGAAACACTGAAGGGAGGCCTAATAAGTAGATAAACTCATCCTTCATGCAGCAATGCTGTGCTAAGTTTCCTATAGTGTAATCAGAGTGAATGAGATCTGTTTCTTTGATATAAAATGTAATGTCATTTTACTGATTGTGATTTCTCAGAGAAATCGAGTTCTACTTCATGTCCTTTGAATTTTTTTACAATTTATGTTTTTATAATACTTAGACGCTGTTCCGTTGTCGACCTCTTTAACTGAATACCGAATAGTGAAAAATTCAGTTGTTGCAGGAACTACTATCAATCAGCCAGGAAGTGAGGAGGAAAATAAAATTAATCAAGAATTTGTGAATTTTGAGACTGACTCTGGAACACCATTATCAAGCTCTTCAACAGAAAATCCAAAAGTTGAAAATTTGATTGTTACAGAAACTTCTATCGATCAGTCAGAAGTGCAGGAAACTGAAGTCAATCAAGAACTTGAGAATCTAGAGACTGATTTTGGAACTCCATCATCTGGCTCTTCGTCTGAAAACCGAAAGGTGGAAATTTCAGTTGTTCCAGAATCTAGTATCAATCAGTCAGGAACTGAGCAGGAAACCAAAATTAATCAACAACTTGTGAATCTTGAAACCAACTTTAAAACTGGGGATTCAGTGGTGCCCCCCAATGATCACATGAATACTACTACTGCAAGTGACTTGTACCCAATTGAACCCGAAACAATAATACCTGCCCTGCAACAAGAGAGGAACATTGATAGTGTTGAAATCATACCTCAATGCTCCTTGCCATCTCCTGATACAAGATATGATGAAAAGAAAAATGAGGGCTTCGGCTTGTGTGAGAACTCAGCAGAAATTGCAGCATCGTTTGGAAAAATGGATAATGATAAATCTGAGCCGGTACCGAAGATGGAAGAAACCTTTGAGATACCTACAGAGCCTACTGCACATAATGTAACTCTTTTATCAATGGCTGATGATGACATGTCCATCCATTCTGAAACGTCCCAAAGTGCTGTTGTTTCAGATGTTAAACCCATTGACTTGACTCAAGTCACGTCTGATGCTCAAAAAGAACCAGAGTCTTGCAGTTGTAACAACTTACTAGAGACCGATAAAACAAGAGAAGGGAATGACAATGTGCATCTGCCTTCTGTGTCGAGTGACTTAAACATTGTAGATTGTCCTGAGACTAAAGTTGAAGATTCGAAGGACCATAAGGATGTTAAATTAACCAATAGTGTTGTACAGGACCCGCAAGAAGGAGTCGGTGGTTTGGAAGACAATTTAAAGGATCCCATTCACAAGGAGAGTTATTCTACTTCGCAGGCAGAGCCATTTGATCAAGCCTCCGAAGTAGCTTCTTTTGACACGAAAAATGTAGAAAATAGGCAGAAACAGGAAGGCGGAATCAAGAATGTGTCAGTCGATGTGAAAGCTGGTTGTTCTAGGAATAGCGGTCAGGAAGTCGAAGAAATTCCCATTCAAGAAGTGGATGCAGCTCAGATTGAAGGTATACTCGGTGAAAATGAAAAGCATGATAAGAGTCAAACCTTAAGTGATGTTGCTAATTTTGGAATAGATAGTATTCCCTCGGCCTCTTTTTCTCCAGAAGTTGAACCATTGGCACCTTCCAAGAATTCTCTGGATAATCTTTCTGAAAATGTTACAGTAGTTTTGTTCAATGAAAACTCCATGGCTGCACCAACAGGTATTCAAAAGAAACTCGATGACAATGAAGTTGGGATAGAAGGGGTTCTAGCTGATGATGAGAACAAGGCAGGAGCATGCGGCAGACATTCAGAGGACACAGTGCAAGTTCATCTTCCAGTCGATGCTCATGAAAGAAAAGATAATGGTGTTGATGAAAAGGATAAAATTGATAATCTGGATATAGCTGGAGTTGAAGACAAAAAAGACAGTCCAGAGGAAAAGTTTCCAATAGGGATTGATTCATTCACACCTGAATCTACCACTAACAGCAGAGAGCATAAATGCACTGCTGTTGCAGAAGAGATAGTAAATGAATCTCCTAGGAAGATTTCTGGGACCGAAAGCACAGACTCGAAAAGTTTTGACATTAGTGTTTCAGATACTCAACAAAGTGTTAAAGAAGACAAACATGGCGATGCTATTCATGTGGCATGCTTTAATGAAGTAAATGCTGATGATCAGTCATGTCATGTTAGAGATTTTAACGCAATTCAAAACTCTTCCGACGTCCATGCCAACAAAGAGGCAAATTTTGTTTCTGTCTGTAATGAATCTGTCACTGGAAGATTGGACGCTTCTCTGAATGGCAGTGTGAGCCAGCTTGCTGGAGATGATGCAGTTAGAACTGCTTCTGAAACTTGGCAAGATGATGGTGTGAAAGCCAACGTTAAACCACGGCTTACGCAATCCCTTCTCGATGCTTCGGTCGACGCGAGTAGTCGAACCGACAGTCTTGAAGGCAACTGGGGGTCTGTCTCAGGTATTCTCATACTTCGTATAAAATGCCCTTAAGATTTTCATTTATGAATGTTTTTCCACTTGGTGTTGCTGTACTGAACTCTGTTGGTTCCATTGTAAGCTTTTGCTGTTCCATATTATGTCTTAATGAGTTATAACTGATGTTCTTTTTTCTAGATCAGAAACTTTCTTGACAATTAATGTATTTTCTTGATCATGAGGAACAGTGCTCTCAACTCAGTCAGATTTACCAACTGTTGTTGATGGCGAAGTAACAATGCAAGCACGAGGTGAAACAGAGGGAACCAACTCGAAGAAGCCGGATGCTGCAACCGAGAGGCAACATTCCAACAGATCTGATTTGTTTGAGCCACCATCTTTTATGACATTGGTTGAACCTAATGGTGGGGGAATCCAAAACTCAGCTGCATCTGAAATCCAGACTGCTCGAAACCAACAGCAGCCGAATTCTGCATCTCTGCAAGCTGGCTGGTTTCCATCTTACACTCATGTTGCAAACGACTCGCCAGGAAGAAAGAAGAACGAGGCAATTATTGCCAAGGTGACAAACTGGAGCACAGGGAAGCCACACACTGCTCTCAAGAACCTCTTGGATGATGCTGCACTTGAAAACAAGCAGAAATCGCCAACAAGAAAAGAAAATCTAGCTTCTATGATTCAGAAAGATGAAAAATCAATGAAAAATGGCTCTGTCGACAAAACAGTTGACTCTTTAACACGGCCGAAATCGCCTACCTCACAGTTGGGAAACAAAGAGATTCCAAATGAGTGGAACTCTCCTGCAAGATATCCATCAGACATCAGGAGAGAAAGGAGAAAAGGGAAGCCATATTGGGCTCAATTTGTATGCTGTTCATCAGTGCATTAGTAGAGTAGATTGTTGAAGATGGTGTTGCAGAACTGACTTGAATGTTATTTAGCTGTTATAATCTTCTACTTCTATAAGATTACTTCATAGTTCATACATTACTTGCACTGCCTGCTCTTTTTGTCTGCCAAATTTTCAGGATGCTTTGCTTTCTGTGGCAAATGTTGTCTTTTTTTCTAGATCATATTCTGTTCTGTATGTTTGGTTTATAGATGGACGTTTTTTAGTGATGTTATCATAAATGGCTCTAATAGTAGCCTAATTTTTTTTTATAAAGGCAATTTCTTGGAAGTTGAAAATGTAATCTGGAATTTTAGTGTGTTAATTTTCACTTTTTAATTTTAAAAAATTAATAATAAATTCATCTCTTAATTGACAAAATAATGAATCAAAGATTAATTTTATTAATTGAGTGACAAATACCTTATGTTTTACTTTGATAAAAAAAAAATATGCCTTATATATGAAATTAAAAATTGAAGGATGGGTCAAACCATCAACCTGTCATCAACCTTAAAAATATATATTCTTTTTTTTTACCCTGGTTTAAAATCTCATTGAACTATTCTCTTTTTTTTTTTCCCTGGTGATGTATTAGTTTGATAACTTCTATCATAGACGAGCAAGTAAATAAGAAGATGGTTAAAATATCATTTTTGATTTCTGCACTTTTAAATTTCATTCCATTTTATTTTAATTACTGGACTTTTAAATGTTCAATTTTGGTCTTCATAAGCTTACATTTGAATAAAGCTTAAAATTAGGACTTTTAAAGTTAATTTTTATTGAAATTGATTAAATAAAATAATAATTTTCCTACCAGAAAAGGATATGTATATTTTCAAAATTTATAGATGGAACACTAATAACATTTTTAAAAATTAATAATAAACCAATAATATAGACCAATTTTAAGCTTTATTCCAAATACAAGAACTAAAATTAAACATTTCAAGTACATAAATTAAAATAGAATGAATGTCCAAAGTAAAAGAACCCCAATGGTATTTTAAGACAGATCTATCAGTTTCAACCCACTGGATAGGATTTCATTTAAAAAAAAAAAAAAAAAAGTTTAAACATCATAGAATAAAAATGGTGTATAATTCAAGGGACCAAATGCCATATTCAACCTAAAATAACTGAGACATTCCAAACAACCCTACTAAATGAGCATAAACATAGCAGAACTGGATCAAACAAATTGATCCATGAAATGATGATGTATCATACATTTGCAATAAGAAAAACTAAGTTGAATCTTTCAAAAAAAAAAAAAAAAAAAAAAGGTTGAATTCAAAATATCACTTGATCAAACCTACAAAATAACCTAAAGAACAAGTCATCTTGAGCCCAGGAATTGGTAGGAAGGTGGGGGAAGGCACATTTCACTAAAAAAATAGAAAGTCAATGGAAGGAGAGATTTAAAACCACACATAATGGGGTTGGACAAATCTTGAAGACCTGATAAAAATATAAAGTTCATAACCCTATTAATTGAATTGAATAATCAACAGCTGAGTCTTTAAATAAAATTGCAATTCCAGACTGACTTTGAAAACACAAACACAATGACTAAGCTCCCTTCCTTATAATTTACTTGGAGAATCATCAAAAATACTTACTTGTGGTCTAACCTCAATACAAAATAACAAATTGAAGAACCAAAACTCCTAACAGAATGACTTTCACAAATGTCTAAGCTGTTGAAGGATTCCTCTAAATTACATTCCCATCAAACCTCTCTTTTCCCCTCTCATAACTTGAAGCTCAAATTACCTTTGTGACCCTTTATTAAGCAGCAATGCCGACCGAGAATGTCCCCCCAAAAAAAGAATTTTATCAGTATTCTCATATATTCTTGAAATGAGAGAATGTGGGAATATTGGCTTCTCAACTTGGAAAATAATGGAAAGATCAGAAAAGTCAACAAGACCAGATATACATATCCCTCAGTGAATTTTCCCACAGCAAGACTGATCAGATCTGTACTATAAGCGTCAAGAAAGCTGTCTATTCTCAAGATTGCACAGCCAACCTCTGAAGATGCTCAAAGAAAACTTGAAGGCTAACATCATCGGTAAATATGATATCTGACCCGGCTGCCATTTCTTGAGCATTGTTGTATGTTGCTGATGGATTCAACTTTGCCAATAAGAATCTAGCCTGCTCAGAAAATCAAGATAATAAAATAATGACGTCAATATAAACCTTCAGATGGATGATGGGTAAGAATCATATGTATTTATCAAATAAACCAACATCTACCAGCAATCCTTTAGAACAGATGGAAAAACCCGTTGCAGATGTTAGAAATAAATGTTCTTGTAACCATGAACTTCTTTCTTTTATGCTTCACAAGTCATAAATATCTTAGCCAGTTAATAATTAGAAAATGGTAAGAATTTTCTTAAAGTTTTGGCTAAGATTTCGAGTGAGGACTATAAGTCATAAATATCGAGCTAAGTATGTAAAATTAAGTAGCCATGTGCTATAAGTGTATTTTGAGTGAGGACTGCAGATGCCATTAGAAAGAGACAAAACATACAACAGATCCTGTGTGATACTACTAGCAAAATGAGCTAGCAGCCAAAAATAATAATGACAGCAGAAGCACAAAAGAAGTTTCATAGTATTTGAGTATTTCTGAGTTCTGTGTAACGATCTTTGATGCGAATGCAACCCAAAGCTACAGATTTTTTTTCTATTTTTCTTCGATAAAAAGCCAACTTTCATTGAGAAAAAATGAAAGAATACAAGAACATACAAAAAAAGAGCCCACAAAAGGGGGTCAGATTAAAGGAAGGGGCCCCCAATCAAAGCTACAGATAAGAAAATAACCTGAGAACCATGCTGATCACAGACAACCAAACGAGGTACTGGAAAACGTTCGTGAATAATACTTTGGGCATCATCATGAGGAGCTTGCAATAACTGTGCAAATGCCTGTAAAAAGAATGTTAAATTGATTAAATGGAAGATGTGACTGATACACCCATTATAAACTATCAAATGACCAAAGTGTAAGAAACACAATCTTCATTTTCAAATTTATTCTCTTAAAAGGAAAAATATCCGTCAGTAGATATAAAATAGCTATAGATGGTGGAAGGTTTTTCTAAAATGGGTAATTATAAAATCAAATTTTCACAAAAATATATTTAAGAAAATATTAAATTTCAACTTTCAACTGTAGTAGTAGAGGGACTGAATTTAAGCAAGCACAAACTTGGTGTTCTGGCTGATTTTGGTATCCCATATTACGCCACTGAGCTATAGTCATCCCATGAAATATGACAACACTGAAATATGAATCTAGCAGGAGAATGCGATCAGCTGCAATGGAAGCAACATCCAACAATGCTGGTGCAGGCAGCGAATTGAATGAGTACGATATTAGTGATGGCTGAATCATCACTGCAGCATTTGTAATATTCTCCCTATTTAACAACATCCTAAAGTATGCAGTTTCATCTGGACTGTTGTTAAAAACCTGCACATAGAATCACAAGTATCCAACCAACAGAATGTAAATCGTCTTTTTGTTGGATCGTATTGACACAAAAACCTCAAGAATGAGATCCTAAAAGATATATATACCTGTACAAATTGTGAACGCCGCAAATTAAACATGAACTGAGGATACAAAGAAAAGCAAGGATTTAGAGTAAAGGAAGATGGGTCGTCTTTCCGATAATCACCAAACTTAGAACAGAGGCGAATCAAGGATCGATCCAACCACCGAATAGCATCAAACCCCTCCTGATAAGAGTAAAATTCAAATATTAGGTAACTTATGAATTTGGAAATACATGTAGAACAAATGACCCATCAAACCAGCAAGCAACAAAACCTAGTTAGCAGGATGCATTTCATCCTTTAAGAACTTAAGGACTGAGTACAATTAGCAGGGATGGTTAAACACTAGGAAGTTTAGAAGATCTTCAAAATTGACAACTATTTAGGCTATAAAACATTAAATTTTTTTTTTTAAATTTGACTGTTATGCTATGATATTTTTATCTAGTAAGACTTGTCTCCATATTTCTTTTAGTTTCTTGTTTATGACCAGACCTCATCCTCTCCATTGTCTTCACACTTTTCTTATTAATATCAAATTCCTGTTTATATCAAATAAAGCAAATTAAGAACAGCAAACAAGAAAAGAAAATTATACAACCCAGGCAGATGTAAAAGAACTCGCAAAGTCATTTTACAAAGGACGGTAATTCCTTCAAGGGTTGGTCAACTTCTCTTGTAATATTTTATCTTTCTTTTATCTTTTTATAAGAACCAAATTTCTAAGATGTATAAAATTTACAAACAGGAGAGATAAGTTCACAAAAAGGTTATTCCAATTAGAGTTAATGGGAGTGGGAGGTAATTCAAAAATGTATTGAGCAGGAGCTCTAAAGAGAGGCTCCATAAGAAATATTTTCCCAAATGTTACAGTGCTCCTTGGAAAAAATCTTCTATTCTTCTCTAACCAAACCTCTCACAAAATAGCACTTGTGGCATTAAGTTAGGACACTCCAGCTTTCCTTTTAAAAATGGGCCAATAAACTAAGGTGTTCAAGCCATCTATAACCAAGGAATAATACATAGCATGATCCAACTAATGCCCAAAAAGTCTAAAAGCTTCCAGAACAACTATCTCAGAAAGGAACAAGAAAAGGATAAATGCTAAGTTCAAGTGGATTATGCAAACAACGCAGCAACTTGGGGAAAGGGCATTATGAGGGAAATCTTCCCTGAATATTGCACTCGGATATCAAAGTAGAGCAGTACATAGGAAGATATACACCATCTTTGGATATTTATCCTCCCAAAAAAGCCTTAGTCATCGCTTTAATAGAGGATGAGTATTAGCAACTTCCTTGAAAAGGAATTAGCAAGTAAAAGCCCCTGAGGGACTAAGTTCATCCTTGAAATCTTTTTTCATTAAAATGAGGAAAAAAAAAACCTAGTTACCTTAGATCTTACATGCATGCATATTCAAACAAAAAGTAATTTCATGGTCCAAGACAAATTTACAGTTTCTTCCATCCACAACTAGGACCTGAATCCATGCAAAGATCACAAATTCTCAAACCACAAATGCAATCTTCTCAAGTTCAATATCTCTCATGATCCTCAACACAGTTAAATTCAATATTGTTTTCTTTGGAACAGACTTGCCACAGATTAAACAAATTAAGCAGGTTGAGGTGGTTTTTTGAAAGAAGGACAAAAGTTTGTTTAATGAAATGTTCAACTAGATAATGAACATGGAATTCTAAAATACCTCCATCTCCATTTTCAAGGAAGTTAATCTTGCCACAACAACTGCAGCAGCCTCTTGATCAAACCCTTGCACCAATTCCTGAAATTCATGCCTCAAAGATTAAACTTTTCACCATTCATTGAGATAGAGAAAGAGAACCAACACAGAGAACTATTGTGTGTGTGTGTTGACTTTTCATCATTCATCAAGAAAGAGAAAGAGAACCAATACATAGAGCTTAAGTATGTATGTGTAATTGCCAAGAGAGATTATGATACACCCATTCCTATAAATACTATTTGTAAACCCACGTTGACTGATAAGCATCTTCCATTGAATATTATAAGTAGAACCACACCGATCATGACACCTCTACTCTTTAAAAGGATGATTGGAGGTCTTTTCTTTAGTTTGACTCCTTTTGTGGGCTCTATTTTTATGAGGAAAATCATTTCCACCAATGAACTTTCCACATATTGAATTAGTACATTTGAAGTATGTAATAATTAGGCCCTAGTGTTTAACAAACAAAAGGAGAAATGTTATAAAAGTTCACCTAGTACCTACCAATCACGCCTTCTGACTATGTACAAATAACAAACTTCATTGCTTATCGTCAGGATCCATTCTTGTCCAATATTTCCATTAGATGTCACTATGATATAATTGAAAGCATACAAAGCCAATTGAAGATCAAATAAATGAATATTCTGTACATTCGCTTGGGTAGAGATAAGATGTCACAACTAATTCCCATAAACTAATTTTCCTAATAACTTGGGTAGAGATTCCTTCAGACACATTCGCTTAACCGGGTACCAATGAAAATCCCTTATGGAGTTTAACATGTCAAACAGGAAAGCAAGAACTAAGATCCAAGCTTCAAATAAGAAAATGAAAAGTGATTTGTTTCTTGTATATAACTCTCAAAATAAAAGTAGAGTAACATACATAGTCCTCTCTATTTTTTTTGTTTTTTGTTGGCTTTTATCCAATGAAATGTTAGTTGTTAATCCCCATTGGAAATAATAGTTCTCAGAATTGTAGAAATTGAGTAATATTTACGAACAGAAAAGTTTTGAACAATGTAAAATAAGAAACCTCCGAGCTAACTGCAGTCTCTATCCATCTTCTAGTGACAGTTGTAACCCGAAGCATTGACTGACCTTCAGGATCTTGATAACTGCAATCATAATAATCAATGGCCGCAACTATATTATGCATAATGTGACATATGCAACATTACCAGATGATAATAAATCCTCTCAATTGATGGCTTACCTTGTAAGAAACTGCAAATACAACTGCGGATTTGCAGTTCCTGGAGTACTTGATCTATCACTTGATGAAAGATCAAAAAACACTGTCAAACAAGTGCTTTTGTCAAGGCCACACATTTTCCACATTGTTGTATTGCCCTCACCAATAACAGTATCAGCAACAGCAGGACCTTTCTGAAGATATGCACCACAAGCAATCAGTTTCATGAAGCAATCAAGTAAATGGAAAATTCAATACCCATGAGCAAAAGCCAACAACAGTTCATGAAAGCATACGACCTTCTCCAAAGATGTGCAAGGTCCAATGATCCCCTGAATTTTGATATCCTTTGAACAATTGATCTCAAGGGTGCCACTGAAATGTAAAAGCAGGTATCAAGTGACATGAAACGCTATCCTCTCAGAAGAAAAATTAGACAAGAATTAGATGCATGGTTTCCACTTTCCAAATGTGTGTTTTACTTGTCCAAAGTAGATGCAGAAGATGCAGACAAACGAGAAGAAACAGCCAAAAAAAAACAATTCAAACAACTAAATTTATTTTTCATATTCTCCCATCTTATCAATGTCCATCATTCCTTCACTCCTCTCACAGGAGTACACATTATTTTCATTGTCATCCAAATTTGAGTCATACCATGTAATTCTTACAAACACCCCCTTCTAACGACTTGAGCATTTGAGCCTTCAAGATACCCCATCCATCATTTTCTTATTATTATTTATATGTGGTTAGTACCTATGGTATCAAATAATTTAGATTTATGGCTGTCCTCTTTCGGCTTTTACCAACTAGTCAAGCCAAGGTAGTTGAAAATAACACAAAATGAGAATCTACAACTTAAAATAACAGGCAGAAACTAAAACATGAACTAAGTGAATTGGAAGAAAAAGAAGCACAACATTTTTAAAAAAATATGCACTCACTTAAAGCAAAGGCCAAGAGAGTGTTCCCCTTCTTCAAACACGCGCTTGAAAGAGTCCTTAAATACAGAATGTCCAAAACTTTCAGCTAGAACAACAAGGCCACCAGTTTTTTCTACTGCAACTTTCATTTCCGCAACACCAACCTACATGTTTAAGAATTCCAATGAACGAAGCGTGATTATTAACAGCCACAGAAAAATACATATAAATGTAAGATTATTACAACAAAGTGACTGCATTATGATTATTAAATAAACCTGTACAGTATATTTGAATCCTGATGTTCAAATCTATGTCAGTTCAAATCGAATAATCATCGAACTATACCAGGTTTATTTTATACCGTTGAAAGCAATTGAATCAACATCAGATGTGGAGTTTAGCTCACAAAAGATTGAATACACAAGAGCCAAGACAGATTGCAAAGAAGATGAGGAATATGTCTTTATCTCGTTCTGCTTGCGTTTTGCGTTTAAATGGTGAAGAAACTACTGATCATCTGTTTCTTAGATGCTCCTTTGCGGCCAAAGGGTGGAATCAATGCTTTAAAGCCCTTGGCCTCAGTATGTGTTGCACTCAGCAGTGGACAAATGAAGATCTCAATGATTGGTCCTTAAGAGGGAAGGCAAGATTTTTGTGGAGATGTGTGGCCTGAGGCTACTGATGGGAGATTTGGAAGGAATGTAATAGGAGGATCTTCGAAGATAAGTCAAATTCTTTTGAAGTGTTTTGGAATCCGGTAAAAATTACTTCTTCTCTATGGTGCGTTAGAAACAGGAAATTCTTTTGTAGTTATAGCCTTACACAACTCCTCCACAATTGGGAGACGGTCCTTCATTAAATTTTTTTAGGGAGGGGGCTCCTGTTTTGTTCTCTTTTTGTTCAATGCAGATGTTTCTTATCCCCAAAAAAAACATCAGATATGGATTGATCCTATTGAGTCTCAATTACTTTATACCCTATGGAACAGTAGGCACCAATATTTTGTAAGATAAATTTGAGGAAACCAAATGAGATAGACCATGACCTCATCAACAACCAAGTATGTCAGATTTGAAAGTAAACAAATCCACTCTATCTGGATACCGTGACATTGTGACTATTTAACAAATAAACAGTATATCAAAATTCCTTCAGGAGCTTGGAAGTTGATAATACTTCTGATACAGTACTGCATGCAAAAAGATCTTTGAAGCAAACATGTCCAATTTCTTGATGCATTAAATCCAATATAACATCAAAGATTATTGTAATCCACATTTCATTATTTCTCAATATTATACCATTCAGAAAGAAAGATGTGAAAAATTATATTATACCTATAAAAGGTCCGCTCAAACGTATAACCCAAGTTTAGAGAACAAATCTCGCAACTATAGAACATTAACCAAACTAACAGAACGGAGACATAAAATCTGCAGTAAAGTAAGGGGGGAAAGGACTATTCTTTGGGTCCTTTGCCACCTGAATCAAAAGTACCATATACAAAATACCTGTCCCACACCCACCCAAATAACCACTTGAGCCTCCTTACACAGATCATTATAACTTAAATATGCTAATTTAGCATGCAAATCATGAGTACTATGAAAACTTGTTGCTGTAATACTTATATGATTCAAGAGATACTCTTTGACATTTGGGACACATTGAGACGTCACACAAAGAAAAGAAAATAAGTTTGATTTAATAGTGTTGCATCTCAACCACTTGATATACTTTATCCTTTTTATCCATTTCTTTCTTCACGGGCGGGAGCATTGAACATTATTATTTGGACTGCATAACATATACCTTATACCTTTTTTTTAAATGAGAAAACCAAACCTTTCATTGAGACAAAATTAAAGAATGCAAGAGGTATACAAAAGAAAGCCCAAACCAAAAAGAGTCAAACTAAAACAAGAAGGGACTCTAATTAAGTAAAATAAGACCTATAGGGTAATTACAAGAGGTGCATAGTGAATACTTGGTCATGACATAACCCATTGTCATCAGTGGTATGCTTCGCTCAAGATCAAACACATTAAAAAGCAAAAGGAACAAACAAAAAAAGCATGAAATTGACAAGAAAAGGGCTCAAAAAGAATACAAGAATACCAGAATAAGTTCAATCTAAGTTTACAGCCCTGGGTGAGGAAAAAGTTGGAAGTAAATAATTCCCATGTAGTTTTATATTAATATTTCTTTTATAAAATTATAGAAAAACAACCTAATGTTACTTCTTGTTGCAAATTGCTGGATTTATATTTTTAAAAGAAGACACAGATTCAATTTGAGGCATGTAAAGTTTATACTGACCTGATTTTAAAAGGAGACACAGATTCCATTTGAGGCAGGTAAAGTTTATACTGACCTGATCAAGTGCTGATGCAAAAAGATCCAAGACATGGCCTTGGCTAACCAGCTGTTTTGCAAGACTTTCATAAAATTTGATTGCTTTTTTAAAGTAAGGAGCTGCATCCTTGTCAAGGTCTTTATGTGAACGCACTGGGTCTGATAGATCTTTGGACACAATCTATAAATGTTCAATTCAATCAGTATATCAAGAAAACATGAACAATTATAAGTAGGAAAGGAATGAGAACAAGGTTGATCGTATTTCAATTTATAATCAGTTTACTAACAGATATTTTTGTCACACTACAAAAATGTATTGATACAGGCAGGCAATACTATATTAAGGTATAGTTCCAATGAATAGCAAGACAAAGTAACCGCTACCTATCCCATGAACTTGATAAACATTATCAAGCAATTGATTACACTAACATTAGTCTCACATGGTACTGGAAAAGCAGTGAGAGAAAAAGGTGAAAACAGAAGGATCCTGGCTCAATTTGGCCATAAAAGTATGGGCCAAAAAAGGCCCGCCGATTGATGAGGAAAATAAGATTACTAAGTCAATATCAAATTTATACTAATAAGTTGATTTGAACAAGTGCAGATAACAAGTTTGACGAAGAAGACACAAGTCAACGGCATAAGATGACCAAAATGACCCAGAGAATGTCTGCCACCAAAAGAAATGGCAAGTTCAAAATCAAGTACAATCAAAAGTTTGTAATAAAGCAAAATGAATTACCACAACGTAATTCTAAACCTATGCACAATCTTCTAACAACCAAAGAACAAGTAACTTGCAAAAATTATTCATGGCACAGGGTGATCTAGCACAAATCATAATATATAATTCAGAACAATGAACACGAGGAACAGAAATTCTTTTTTTTTTTTCCTTTAATTACCGTGCCAGGCCCTTCTGTGCAGGGTCCACCAACCAAAGCAATAATTCGAGCACCAGTTCCAGGCAAACAAGCTCCAAGCAAACTTGCAGCAACGCTTAATGCCACTCCAGTGCACCGAGATGCCCGATTACCAGGAGAAACAGGCCATTGATCCGTTTGAAGTTCATCCAACAACTAAAATTCGTAACAAATACAACCGAGTTCAAGAATTTTCAACCCAATGAGGGATTGAACCAAAATAAATTCAACAGAAACAAAGAACCTAATGAAACCTACCGAATTGAGGGTATATTCGCATTCAGAAGCAGGCAGCAAAAAACGTGTAACACCCGAATTAGGGAATCCATTCTGGACCCCCTTTTGATACGCTCCAGCAACTCTCCGCGCTCCAATCGCGAGACCCAATTGCTCCAAAACCTGCTCCTTAGAAACCTCCTTCGTACCTCGGAACACGTACACCTTAGACATATCAGAGAATCCCAATTCATGAACCTGAACCTGAGTCCCAAACGAAACAAATCCAACAAGCGCATTATCAGGCAACAAGCCGATCGCCCTTTTAAGCGCGGATTTCACAAACCCCAATTCCTCCTCGATCATGCAGGTATCAAGCAGAAACAGAAAAACCGGGGAAGGATTCGCCTGCTGGGCCGCATCCAGAGCAGGATTGGGGTTAATGGATTGCGGAAGAGCATATTGAACAGTGGTGTACTGAGGATAAAGCTCGCCAGGCAGATGGGTCTCGGAGATCATGGCATAATGAGGAGGGAAATGACATCGCTGGTAACAAAAAGGGCAGATCCAAATCTTTGCGGTGAAGTCGACACGAGAAAAAGGGTTGAGAACGGCGGAGCAAGACTTGCAACGGAGCGGCGCGTAAGGGAGAGTGGGGATCTCAGGGTGAGGACGGATCGGGGCGATCGAGGCGGCGAGTGGAACAACGCACTTGCTGGCCTCGACCTTGGTGCGAGGCCAAACATTCCAGGTCATACGAACTCCATCGATTCCTTCGGGATCTGCGTTCGCCATTTCTGACATTGTGATGAGAGGATTGAATTGGGAGAGTTTTCGAATTGGAAGTGGGTTTTCCCGCTAAGGGAGGAATTGGGTGTTGGAGAAATGGATTGGACAGAGGGAAAAGAGAAGAGAAAGCGAGAGAAACAAGCGAATTGAGGCGACCCCCTGAGAAATTGCAGAGAAGGGGTCACCGCAGGAAAAGAGAAAGAAAGAGAGGATGGAATTGGAATTGGAATTCCAATGGAAACGAAGAAGGGGTTGAGGTTCGAGAGAGATTTGGTGGGTAAGAGAAGAGTGAAAAAAAAAATGTGTCAAATTTCTCTCACCTTTGGTCTAATATGCTAAAAACGCAAGCATTTATTAGAAACTTCCTTCTATTTGTTTTACTTACCACATTTACAAAATTTTTATTCAATGAAACATTTTTATGACTCAACCCGAACATAATTCGTCAAAGCGAGCATAATTCAGCGACAATTAGCATATATCTTCGACCAAGAGGTCAGAGATTCGAATTCTTCCACCCCCAAATGTTGATGTACTCAAAAGAAAAATGAACATACTACTTGGAAAATGGGAGAATCGTAGATGGAAGGATCTTACCTGCATAGATCAAACTTTCAAATAGGAAAAATGGAGTGTTATTATATAGCTTTGTATCGACTAAGTTCATGAGTTGCCACAAGGTTTGAACGTAACTATAAAAATGTAAAGAAGACAACAATGTCATGATCATTGAAATAGGTTTGAGTTGGCATTATGGGGATGCTCTAATGATGACAAGTATTAGTGATATTGATGTGGTTCTTTTCCGTATTAAATTTGGACATCTACAATTTTATTGGTGCATCGATGAATATTGATGATATTTTCATTCTTGTATATGATTAGTTAAATTCTGCTTGTATCGACATGCAAAAAAAAACTATTTCTACGGAGTCTTTGTTTCTTTGTCGAATAAACTGCACGGAGATTAAACATGAGTTCTAAATTTGTTTAATGGTTACCCACCATGTTTGTACGGACTCATCTGAAAGCTAAAGTCTGTTTATCACACATTACAATTCAAGTCAAGCATTGGTATCTAAAGAGAAAGTTTGGTTTGAGATGTGCTTTTGCTCATATGAAGCTTTGTAGTTCTACGCTCATGAGAAAACTAAGAAATTGTACTCTTTTTACGTGACAAGAGGCATTCTCAACTAACTAAGCTACACAATTCTTTCTACAACTACAAAAACTTTGTTGTTTCTTATCTCTCACTCTTTTAGTATCCACCACATCAATCTTGACAAGTATAATTTTATTGATTTTTGGATTCGTATGATCTTTAATGCAATCTTCTAATTCTTTTTCTTGGATTTATTGTGTAAACTTGTCTCCTAAGCCAATGAGCTTGTTCTCAAAATTAAGGAGGTTGTTTCTAGCTTGTTGAAAATCTTTAAGGTTTTTAGCTTCTAATTTGTTGAAAGATTTTCGAGTCCTTCAACTTCTTGCTAGTTGAAGATCTTTGAGGTCTTTAGCTTCAAATTTATCGAAAAATCTTCAAGGTCTTTAGCTTCCAACTCGTTGAAGGATCTTTGAGGTCGTGGGCTTCTAGTTTGATGAAGGTTTTCAAAGTTTTTAGTTTATAGTTTGTCAAACGTTGAAGTATTTAAATCCTAGTATTCTTAGATCAACTTTATGACTTGTTGATCTTCTTGGGTCGACCTTGTGGCTTTTTTATATTCTTGGATTAATCTTCAATTTTTTTATCTTAGTGGGTCAATTGTATAACTTCTTAATTTAATTGGATCAAACCTTATGGCTTCTTGATCTTCTAGGATCAATCTATCTTTTAACTTCTTAATTTTCTTAAATCAGCCTTCTAGCTTCTTTTGGATCAATGCTCAAATTTTTTAACTTCTTGATTGGTGATATTCTTTGATTGACCCTCAAATTCTTGATCTCCTTGGATCGATATTTTAGCTTGTTCATTTTCTTAGATTGACCGACTAGTACTAGCTTATACATCTAATTTGATCAGTCTTCTAGCTTATTAATCTTCTCCGACGTTCAAAGTCTTCAAAGTCCTTTTAATTTTGTTTCTTTCTCTAAATAAATTAAATGGTGAATGGCCTCCTCTTTATTAGGGCCGGTTGCAAAAGTAGCAAAATGGTCCAAACTAATTGCAAAAATAGCAGCCCGCAGAAATATTTGCAAAAATGGCAAAATCTCACCATCGGAAAAGTAAAATTACTAAAATGTCCATCACTGATAGAAAGTCTTTCTATCACTGATAGATTCTATCAGTGGTAGGAAAATTTTCTATCAGTGATAGAAAGTTTCTATCATTGATATTTTCTATCACTGATAAAAAGTTTTTCTATCAGTGATAGAGAAAGTTTCTATCATTGATATTTTCTATCACTGATAAAAAGCTTTTCTATCAGTGATAGAAACTTTCTATCGCTGATAGAAAATATCACTGATAGAAAGCTTTTTATCAGTGATAGAAAATATCAATGATAGAAACTTTCTATCACTGATAGAAAATTTTCCTACCACTGATAGAATCTATCAGTGATAGAAAGACTTTCTATCCTAGAAGATTTCTATCAATATATATATAAAAATTGACGAGGAAGAAGAAGATGCGGCACCAATCAGTTTTCTATCAGTGATAGAAATCTCCTATCACTGATAGAAACTTTATTCTATTAGTGATAAAAACTTTCTATCACTGATAGAAAATGTTTCTACCACTGATATAATCTATCAGTTATAGAAATATCAGTGATAGAAACTTTATTCTATCAGTGCTAGAAACTTTCTATCACTGATAGAAAATTTTTCTACTACTGATAGAATCTATCAGTGATAGAAATACTTTCTATCAATGATAGAAGATTTCTCTCAATATAAAAAAAATAAATAAAAAAAAAACGAGGAAGAAGAAGATGCGCTCGCCAATCAGGGGCAGGGGCAATTTAGGAATATAAAAAATTAATTAAAAAATTTTGTCATATTTGCAAATATTTTTAAAAATTGCTATATTTGTCATTATTTACCCTCATGTTGCCACCCATTACAATTATCCTCTTTATTATAGTATTTTTGTGGGCCTCAATTGGGCTTAATATAGATGTCCATTGGGAAATCTTTATAAATGGCCAAACAGGTTTTTTCAATGAAAAATGGTTGAACCGTTTTTTTAACCTGGAAGCCACTATCTGATTTAATTTTTTTTAACAAAAAAAAAAACAAAACAGTTTATCCCATAAATCAAGGAGTTACAGTATTTGTCAAAATTCAAATTCAGATTTTATCTTTATTAGAAGTAAAAGATTACCTAGAAATTAGGGGCCCGTTTGGTAACATTCTCGTTTCTTGTTTCCGTTTCTTCATTTTTGATAAAGAAAAATAGAATTTCATGACCCTAACACCTATACATTCAACAATAATAAATCTATATTCTTATTTATGTTTGGAAAAAATTGGAAACAGGAACAAAAAAGGAGAAACTAGTTTTAGTTGTTCCCAAAAGTTTTATACAAATTTTGGGAGTGTTTCTAAAAAATAAGAAACAAGAAACATACATAGTTATTAAATGCTTAGATTTCTTAATAAAATTAGAAACGAGAACGTTACCAAACGGGCCCTAGGTTTTCATTTTTAATTTTTGATTAGATTCTTAGATTTTAATTATCTAATTAGTATTATCTTCATCATTTTTCCAACTTTTTGCCATCCATTGATTTTTTGCTAGCTCTACCGTTCTTATCGCCATTGAAAGGGGTTATTGATCTAACATCATAGGTATGTTAAATACTGTATTTTGTATTTGTCTATCATTATTTTCCTCCCCGTATCCTATTTTTTCAACACAAAGTTTTTTTCATTTTTTTCAAAGTCTTCAATGGTTTCCAAATGAAAGCTCTTAGAGGAAGATTAGAATGGAGAAAGGTGTCCAAAAGAAAATCGGAGGTTTAAATTTCGTTTATAATGGTTGGAAGAAGATGAGAATGGGAAAGACTGCAAAAACTGAAGAAAATGGAAAGAATCTCAAAGGTTTCAGATTTTTTTAAAAAAAGCAAGGTGAATACTAAATCCCAATTTTTGAATTAAGTTTAAGGGAAATATCCCAATTTTTGAATTAAGTTTAAGGGAAATAGTGAGTAATGTTTTCTTCTCGTTTTCTAGACGATTTGATGTTTACCATAGTGAAATTATTTGATTGTTGTCTAATAGGTTAGTTTACTATATACACAGTATTTGTATAATTTGTTTACTGAATACACTATATTTGCATAATTTTTCTTTTTATAAACTTGAATGTTTTTTTTATTGTTCCAGTAACATTTGTGAGTAACGATTTCTTCTCGTTTTTCAAGATGATTGAAATTATTTGCAAGTTTACTGAATACACTTTGAAATTTAAACTTGGAAAAATTACATTTTTGTTATTGAGGTTTGTGTTAAGTTGCATTTGAATCTCTCGCTAATTTTATCCATGAAGTTTGCATTTGGTTCCATTTGGGTCCCTCACATCGACAAGACACTTTTTTTTATTAAAAAATAATAAAAATAAAAATATATTAAATTTCAAAATATTTGTTGTTTTTTTTTTTTTTTATTTCTTATTCTTCTTCTTCCATTAGCATTGCTTAGTGCTTTGTTGTCCGTTGCTCACTGCCAACCACCATTATCGCGTCTGTAATTTTTTTTTTTCTTTCCTCGATCTTCTTCCCTCTCCTTCCCTCCTTTTTATATTTCCCTTTCTCCCTCCTCGTTTCTTCCTTTCTTTCTCATACTAAGAAAAGTAAAACGAAGGAGAAATATATATCTTTGGTTACTTTTTATTTTTATATAAAATAAACATGGGGAAGAAAGTGGAGAAGAGTGAAGGGTAAAAAGAAAAAGAATGGAAGGAGAGAAGAAATAAGAAGATAAAGAAAAGAACAATAGTAGACAACAGACGATGACGGTGAGCGACCATGGGTAGAGAAGGAAGAAAGAAGAGGGAGGAAGGGAGGAGGAGGAGAGAGAAAAAAAAAAAGAAAAAGAAATTAAAAAAGGAAATAATAAAAAAATGTCACGTTAACTTTCCATAACAATAAAACTGATAGAATGACCAGAATGAAACTAAATGCAAACCTTAGGAGTGTATTTGTTGAGTTTGAAAGCTCACGGGTTTAAATGCAATCCAACCCAAAACATAAGGACTAAAAATGTAATTTTCTCTTTAAACTTTTAGAAATTATATATGGGTGGTTGAACATAGGGGTGAGCAAAAAACATCGAAAAACCGATCCAACCGTTGAGGATCCCACATTGAAAAAATTAGTGGAGACCTCACAACTTATAAGATAGAAGGGTCACCCCACTCATTGTCAATTGGTTTTGGGATGGAAGCCCATGTTAATCTAATACCAATCGAATCGATATCGATTGGTCGATTTTTGAATATGGTCGGAAGATGTCAAGCAAAACCGACTGAACCGATCGACTAATATTATTTTTTTTTAAAAAAAGTTTTCTTCTCCCCAACCCATTTATTTTTCTCTACTCCCCAGCCCAGTCGCCCAACCCATTTCTTTTTTTCTTCCCAACCCAACCATGCAGCCCATTTCCCTTTTTCTTCTCCCTCTTTCATCTCACCCTTGACTTTCTTTCTCCCTCACAAGAATAGTGAGCCAACGCCGCTCCTCTCTGTCGTTCCGTCTTTCGGTCATCCCTTCGCTCGTGTCTTGTTGTCGCCCTTTCCATGCGTCACTAGTGAACAACAGTCAGATCTCCATCGCACCGTCGTCGTGAATTGTGATTTCTATTTTCTTCTCCCCCTCTCTCGTGCTCGTGTTGGACTACCGACCACAACAACTCATCTCTCTACCACGCCATCAATGAACAACAACCTCACCATGTCGTCGTTCCCTCCTCACTTCCGACTTGAGGTTAGACAATAGACATAATGCCCCCTCCCCCGATATTTTTCCTCCGTTCCGTACAAAAAAATGTTACACATACACAACACACAGAAAAGGGAAAAAAAAAAAAAGAATTGTTGGTTTAAATAGACCAAACTGACCGACCATTCGAATGGTTGGTCGATCAGCGAAAATGGTGTTTAAAAAAAAGTCGGTTTCCAACATCTGGAAACCGATCTTGGTCGGTTCGACGTCGATTTGGGGTCGAAACCGACTCCGACCGACCAATGCTCACCCCTAGTTGAACATTTAATTATATTTTTACACATGAAATATTATTGTTTTTATTATGATATTATTTTAAAAAATCTTTAAATGGAAAGTGTATTGGAAAATATCCATTTAAACATAGAATTTTTTAAAGAATTGTTATTTGGTTGAAAATAAATTTTAAAAGAAAAAGACAAAAAGTAGGGAATGATTCCCTGCGGGAAATCGACCCCCTTGAATTCTTCGTGGGAAATCCTTGCCTCGGTCCTACAAAATTAAACGGAAAATTTCATAGGAATGAGGACGAGGAAGCCTTCCTTGTCCCCGCCCTACCGCACAAACATCTTTGGGAGGACTTAACCCTATTTGATTTTGAGTTTATGTAACATGCCACAATTTAATTGAGTGAACTTCTATATATCATCATATTGTTATGGTGAAATCTAATTGAACCAAGTCATGTTATTAGACGAACATGGTGCAATCTGATCAAATTATTTTGTCATGAAGATACAATCCAATTGAATCAACTCAAATGGTCATAAGATAAACAGTTGACATTATTTAATTAGTCAATTTGTAAATATGTATACTATAATTTTAGAGATTTTTTTCAAACTTTTATTAGACTCAATTAATGACATACTGCGTTGTAATTTGTGATTGACCAAAATATATTATTCTACAATGTTCTCAAGTAGCAACCACATCCCTCTTCTTAACCTCATTTTTCCAAGGTTCAGATCAACTTAGAAGACGAGCATGTTGTATGACTTTTAACATTGTATCTATTATTGCTAGCATTTCAAATTCTTGTGGAGAATGTGATATGTACGTCATTGCCCTCATTGTCGATAAGGGTGTTGGAGTCGTCGTTGGTTTATATGGAATGGAGGATCGTTATTATCTAACTACACTTTTCTCTCTTTTTCACTATAAAATATATAATGAAAACCGTCACACATGCCCTCCAATTTATCTAACAATCTTCTAACAAAATTTATCAAGGTTATCATTTGAGTCGCTCAAGTGTTTTAATTGATCAATTTTTTTTCTTTTTTGAACTAAATTGATAAGTTATTAGTTTAGGATTTTGATTGACTCAACTTACAAAGTTTAAAGTTTTAATTGATTTGTCAATCTGAATCTAGCTTAACTGATTAATACATATATTCTTAATCAAGAGGTAAGAGATTTGAATCCCCCACCCCACAAGTTGTTGAACTAAGAAAAAGTTTTAATTGATTTAATTTGCTAAATGTTGGGGTATAATTTTTTTATTTTTTTTTTTAACTCAAAGTCAATTTGCTTTCTTAAAAAATAAGAACAATAATGTTGTGTTATTAATCTTAAACTCGAGATTTTTACTTTAGTAGCCTTACAAGACTATGCAAAAGAAGTATTTTTGTTTAACTAGTTTTGTTACCATGTGCATTGCACATATAAAACCTTTTTTTATGATAGTTTGCTTGATTTTACAATTAAATAATTGTTAAAATAAATTTAATTACATTTCTAATAGAATAAGTAGTTATAAATAGTGTAACATGAATGATAATTTAACATATCTAAATTTACCAAATAGAATAAAATTTAATAAACATGTTTTATTCTTATAAAAATGAACCTATTAGCAAATTCAATGCATGCAAAAATATTTTGACAAAAACTATAACACTAGATAAAAAATAACCAAAAAATGTATCAAAGAAAAAAACCAAAAAATGTTTATACACGACTTCTTTAAAATAGATTTACCTCTCACTTGATAATTGGTAGACAAAGGTAATTATGCGACGTCATCAAAGTTGAACTCTAGCATCCTAGTTTAGGATTCAAAATATGGTTTTGGTAGATTGGTCTCACTCTCATACTTTATAAATGTGTCATGTAGCATCTTTGAATTACTTTTGAGATCGAATATACATTTTAAAAAGTAAGAAGATGTGAGTAACGTAATCTAAAGCTCACAACTTGATGGTGAAACAAAACTCTTCCTTATAGTTGCAAAGGAGGACATAATTATAAAACTTTTTGAATCCTAAATCATTTGCAATTCCATAATTAATTATAATTAAGGGTTAAAATGTCGAGGTCTCAATTTTATGGAAATGTCGATGAAAATATCAACCAAATGCCGATGTCGATGGATATTTCTGGAAAAATATTTAAAATTAAAAATTAAAAAAATTAAATTAACAAATAAATGTTTATATTTTAAAAATAAGTTAAAATAATTATTATAAATATTATCTACACATTAGTTACATTTTGTTATTATTTTGTTTATATTTTATCAATTTCTTTACGATATAATGAAAATGTCAATTCACACCGCATGTTGATGTTGAATCGATGGACATATGGAAATGCCAATGGAAATATCGACATGTCGATGGAAATTTAATACCTTAATTATAAGGCAAAATACACTTTTGGTCCCCTAGGTTTAAAGTTAGTGTCTATTTGGTCCTTGAGGTTTCAAAAGCGACACTTTAATCCTCAAAGTTTGGTAAATAGTTCTAAATGGTCTTTGGACCGTTAGTTGACTAACAAAAAAATGACGTGGCAGTTAAGTTGCTGGTTGTGTATTGTTGAGTTGACAAATTTATTAAATTTAACATTAATATTAATTATATGTTGGTGAGGTGGCAAAAACTTCATTCTCTCTCATTTTCTCTTCTCCTTCTTCTTCACTGCCTCGCCCAAGTATAACTTTTTCAACATTCGTAAATTTTTTAAGGAGACTTGGAAAACTAAGCTCTGCAACATGATTTCTAAATTTCATGCTCTTACAAGACTGGAAGAGAAGAGAAATTCTATCTCTGGTTTAATCCAAGCTTGAAGTACCATGATTACACCATCATTTGAAACAATTATCACAATACACTGTAAGATCATGAAATTTAGAAATCATAGCTCTGCAACATGATTTCTAAATTAGGTTAAATTAATTACATGTTGCAGAGATAATTGGGTCATGAAAAGCTTAGTTTTGGTTTTGTCTGGGAAACTAAGGGCATGTTTGGTAGACAATTCGAATTATGTTTTATGTTTTCGGATTCACTGAATTCAGTGAAATATGCGTTTGGCAGATGCATTTTCAAAAACTGTTTTCGGATTATGTGATCCAAATAGTGGAAATTCTGAAAACAATTTTTTTTTTTTTTCATTGTATCCAGATTTTGAATTTGAAATTTTTAAATGCATAATTAAATTAAAAAAAAAAAAGAAGATAAGAACCTTAATAAATATAATATTTCATGTTATAAGCTCAATCCATTTTTATGAAACTAAAATTTGTATGATATATTATATTATAAACTATATGATCATATTGTAAAATAATAATTATACAAAATTTATAACATATAACATGTTTATAAATTAATTAATTATAGTTTATATTCAACCTAATATATTTAGTTGATAATTACAAATAGTTTATGGTTTATAAATATATGATCAAACACATTTTGAACAGTTATTTAAATTGAGATCCAATTGTTGAATCTGCTACCAAACACATATCCAAAAACATGAAATACAACCTTGTTTTCATTAAATCTCTCGTTTTCAAATTTTTGTTTTCAGATCACCAACCAAACGCACCCTAAACATTCCCAATCTTAGTTTTAACCAACATTCCTAATTCCAAGAGACTTGGACGATGGGAAAAGGGTCTGGATCTTCGATTCATGTTGCAGAGATTTGGAAGAGACGAATTGAGAGGAGAGAGATAGAGAGAGGAGTTGGTCAATGATGAAATGATGATGGTGGAGGAAGGCAGAGGCGAGGACAACGATGGTGTGTGTAAGGTGAGGGTGCACAGTGAAGAAGAAGGAGAAAAGAAAATGAGGGAGAATGAAGTTTTTGCCACCTCACCGACATATAATTAATATTAAATTAATAAATTTGCCAACTCAACGATACACAACCAGCAACTAACTGCCACGTCATTTTTCGTTAGTCAACTAACGGTCCAAGGACCATTTAGAACTATTTACCAAACTTTGGGGACTAAAGTGTCGCTTTTGAAACCTCATGGACCATAAATAGACACTAAATTCAAACTTGAGGGACCAAAAGTGTATTTTCCCCTTAATTATAATTGAAAAATATTTTAATTGTTATTAGAAAATATTTTTGATTGAGGGACTAAAGTGTATTTTATTTTAATTCAAACTTGTGATTTTTTATTTTTGGTTTTTGGTTTTTGAAATTATGCTTGTTTTCATCCAATTTTCTTACGATGATTTTCATTTTTGTTGAAGACACACTTGAGATCCTAGCCAAAATCCAAAAACAAAAGCAAGTTTTTGAAAACTATTTTTTCTAGTTTTCAAAATTTGACTTGGTTTTTGAAAACATGAGAATGGGCTAAATAACAAAACAAATAAAGTACTTGTAGGTGCATGTAGTGTTTTTAAGCTTAATTTTCAAAAACCAAAAACCAAAAATCAAATGGTTATCAAACGGAGCCTAAATTTCCATCGATTATACTTACTTTATTGCAATTCTTAATGAATGTTTAGGCTAATTATTAGTGTGCCTATATATAATTATTATAATTGGATCCAAATAAGTAAAGTTGACTTTACACTTTTTTTTTTTTTTTTTTTTGACAATAACACACGTACACACATATATACGAGACTAAGGCTTCTTTTATGTGTGTATATTTATTCAAAGAAGACATTGGGAAAATAGAAAGTTCTATTTAATTTAATAGCGTGGATTCACACAATTTATATTCGGTATTAAATAATGATATCATTTAGATTTATGTATGGCTTTTGAATTTCTTTTGTTAGAGTATAAAATTTGTCAACACTTTGATATGAGAGGATCAAACTGACATATAAAGTTTCTCTTCATAATGACTTTTATGTATACTATAGATATATATTAGAGATATTTGGTGAGATCATGTTTTTAAGCTACGATTATACAAAATGTCTATCCTTTAACCTTCAATCAAATATCAGCAAACTAATTGAAGTAGGAATTCTTTTGATTTAAAAAGGATCCCTAGTTTATGAATCTCGAACAGACACTCAAATTATAAATCAATCTCAAGGGAGAGTATGATGGTGGATTGCCTTAGCGAGCGATGATGAAGAGGTCAGAAACCAAGTTTCTTGACTTAAGATTTGAAAGCTCCACAATTGAGATAACCAATATTTACTTGAATGTTCTTAACCTGCTACTCAAGATTCAATGAGCTCTTGGCTAACTTAAAAAGAAAAACTCAAAAACTTGATTTTGATTGATCGAAGTCTTTATAACAAAATGTACAATAGGGCGGCACCCTACCATCTAAGTCTAAAGCTTCCTACTTGACTAACCATTTCTAAAACAATAAGAAACATGATGTAATCCTAATCCTAATAACGTTTAAACCAAGTACAATAAAGAAATCTAAGTCCTTCAATTCGCCAGTAAGAGGACTAAAATAACCCCAATTAACCTATCGTATGAGGGTAAAATTGGAAAATATCAAAGTTGCATTAAAGACTCATAATAATGTGCTTAAAATTTTGAAGTAATGTGCTGTTTGTTGGATTATGGTTCATCTCATGCATCTCAAAGAAATGAGGTAAAGTATAGGTTATTGGATTTGTCATTCCTCCATTGAAGAGCCATGTCATTTCTTTTGTATTGTTTCTTGTCCATTCCCTCTTAGTCTCTTCATTTAACTCATTGTGAAGAACTAAACTCATCCATGCTCGGAGACATAAATAGACACCATCATAGAAGGTCAAGAACTAAAGTTATAATTTAATTTTAAAAAAAAATCCAATAACCCACAAGGATATTTTCTCCAAGCGTGAAAAATTCTAGTACTCTACGGTAGTATAAAATTTTTTCCATACTACCTTTATTCATTGTTTGCAATAATAGCAAAATTTAAGAATAGCGTGTGACCAATGAAATATTAATATACCGTTAAATGATGTGTCAAATTATGAATGGGAGGAGTAGGTACTAGGTAATGGAAAATTTTCTAGTACTACGGGAGTACATACTCTCTCCATTCAACATTTGACTCATCATTTAATGATATAATATTTTATTCAATGGGTTCCACATCATGTCATGTCATGTAAGAAGTATTTTAGAATGATGTGGGACCCATGTAATAATATATATATATATATATATATATATATATATATTTTGAGAGACCATGTAATAAAATATTATATCATTAAATGACGAGTCAAATGCTGAATGGAGGGAGTATGTACTACCGTAGTACTAGAATTTTTTCCGAAATTTTCCCTAGATAATACTATAAATTTTCTCCAAGTTGGACTACAACCATTTATGCAACAGACATGTGGGGCAACCACAGTGCGCCACATGTCAACACATATATATTTTTAAATCCTTTACCTTATATCCTTTCCTTTCCTTTTTCGAATATATGCCTATGTTCTAAAATCTCTCCAAAATCTTTGAACATATTTTTTCTTTAAAAAATCTTTAACAATAATCTTTTTTTTTTAATATTTATTTATCCTTTTATTTTCTTTTTTCATCTACTTGGATGATTTAAAATAATAACATAATTCAAATATTAGTGTATCAATTTGATCCCCAAAAGTTTAATTAGAAGTTTAACTAGGTACAAAAATAATAATAAAAAAATAATTAGAAGTTTAGTCCTTGAATTTTCAAGGTTGTATCAATTTGATCCCCAAAATTTTAAAAGTTTCAAATAGATCTTCGAACTTTCAATTTTGTGTAAAAAACAATACTTGCCTGCATACTGGTGTGTAAGAATCCCATTAAAATTTTGACAACTAAAAAAGAGAAAGACAAAAAATGAGAAAACCTTTTTTATTTCTCTTAGTTGTCAAATAGCTTGTTGAACTTTATAATATACAAGTAGATTCTTAAACTTGAACTTTTTGTTCAATAGGTTTCTTAACTTCCAATTTTGTCTTTAATAAGTTTTCTTGACCTATTCGATATTTTTTAAAATTGATACAAAAATAGAAGTTTAGGATTTCGAATTCAATTTTATATTTAGTAGATTGATTAGTTTCTAAAAATCTTGAATATGTTAGACGCCTATTACACAAGAAATTGAAAGTTCAAGGACATTTTTAAAGTAGAATAATTTATTAGACATAAAATTGAAAGTACAAAAACTTGTTAAATATTGTTTAAAGTTTAGGGACCAATTTGATACTATAAAAGTTTATAACTTGTAATGCTATTAAAAGAAAAAAGTGAAGAAACAAAGCATAAATTATTCATTCAAAAAAAAAAAAAAAAACAGAGCATAAATTATTTAAAGCCCGTTTCAAAGAAACGAAAACTTGGTTCTGGAATCATCCTGAATTCGCCAGATCGTAGAACTCTCCAGACTCTCATCGGAATCCCCCCACTATAAAATCCAGTTCCTCACCGAGCAAACTCGAGAATCGATCGCCATTGACATTTTTCATCGTTTGGTTTCTGTTTCGTTCGTTTTCTTGCTCGAATCACTTACCCTTTTCATCCATTTCTCTCACTCGTTGGTTTCTTGCTGGTTCTTCCCGCTATGGAGGACGATTTCGAGTTCCCATCTGCAACCAATGTGGACGAGGAAATGGCCATTCCTGAGGACGAAGCGGAGAGTCAGGTTCTGAAGGTTGGCGAGGAGAAGGAGATTGGAAAGAGCGGGCTGAAGAAGAAACTTGTTAAAGAAGGTGAAGGGTGGGAAACTCCCGACACTGGAGATGAAGTTGAAGGTAATTTACTCTGCGATCAATCTATCAATGGCCGATGCTTGAATTTTCGGGGATTTTCGTAGTTATGGTGTCTGTTTTTTGCAGTGCATTATACGGGAACCCTTCTTGATGGGACTAAATTCGACTCGAGCCGTGACCGAGGAACGCCGTTTAAGTTCAAGCTCGGCGAAGGTAATTTCTAATTTAGGATTACGGTTTTTTGTCATTTGAAGTCATCTGATAATCGTAACTGTATTGAAATATGTTTCTTTACGTTACAATTCTGGATTAGATTATCAGTAGGAAAGTGTGCTTGGTTTAATTTGGAAACAAAGGTTTACCCAGATTATTGGAGAAATGATGTTTACTGAAACTCTTATAATCTCCCGTAATCCATAGACGTTTCTAGTTGTTATTCATTTTTGTTTTTGATACATTTAGCTCATATCACGTTGGTTTATTTCATCAGGGCAAGTGATTAAAGGATGGGATGAAGGTATCAAAACAATGAAAAAGGGTGAAAATGCAGTTTTCACGATTCCCCCTGAATTGGCCTATGGAGAGTCTGGCTCTCCTCCAACAATTCCACCGAACGCTACTCTTCAATTTGATGTCGAGCTACTTTCATGGCACAGCGTCAAAGATATCTGTCAAGATGGAGGAATCTTCAAAAAGATTCTTGTTAAAGGAGATGGTTGGGATAAACCGAAGCATCTAGACGAAGTATTGGGTGTGTGATCCATTTCAGTATAGTTCTTTTTCCTTACTTATATCGATTTTTAACTTTAAGAAATACCAATCTAACTCTTTGATCTTTTCAGTTACTTACGAGGCTCGTCTTGAAGACGGAACACTGATCTCAAAGTCTGATGGGGTTGAATTCACTGTTGAAAAGGGTAGGTTTTCATTGCCTTTGGAACCTTGTGTTAAAAGTTTGAAGGGTGTCTCTGAAATTATCTTGTTCTGCTTGTAGGCTACTTCTGCCCTGCATTGGCAACATCTGTGAAGACGATGAAGAAGGGAGAGAAAGTTCTGTTGACTGTGAGGCCACAATGTATGTAAATCTACACATTCATTTGTTTTCAGTTCTTATACCTGGATTTGAACTTCAGTCAGTGTGCTGATTCTTACCTATTATATGATCACTTGACAGATGCATTTGGGGAGTCTGGCAGGCCTGCAGCTGGGGAAGAAGGGGCTGTGCCTCCTAATGCCACTCTTCAGATAACCCTTGAATTGGTTTCTTGGAAAGCTGTTACAGACATTAATAAGGACAAGAAGGTCCTGAAAAAGACCCTGAAGGAGGGAGAAGGATATGATCAGCCAAATGATGGAGCAGTGGTTCAAGGTGATATTATCTTATTCCAGTTGTTTGATGAATGTCAAATGATTCTATTTGTAATCTGAGTAACTAACTAAATTGAGCTTTTGTTTTTTCCAGTGAAGCTTACCGGTAAACTGGCGGATGGGACGATTTTTACTAAGAAGGGCGATGATGAGAAGCCTTTTGAGTTCAAAACTGACGAAGGTATATTGATGTTGGTAATGTTCTTTAAATATGGAAGGATTCGGATCGTTATGTGTATACTGATTGAGTTGTAATTTGGAATATCAAACAGAACAAGTCATCGAAGGACTTGATTTGGCTGTGAGAAAGATGAAGAAAGGAGAAGTTGCCTTGGTGACCATCCATCCACAATATGCTTTTGGATCTGCCGCCTCGACTCAAGATCTAGCTACAGTGCCTGCAAACTCAACTGTATATTACGAAATTGAGCTGGTTTCGTTCGTCAAAGTATGTCTGCATATTCATTTGTTTCCAAATTTCAAGCAAGAAAATGTTCATCAAACTGAATCTAACTATTTGTTATTGCAGGAAAAAGAATCTTGGGAACTGAGCACACCAGAGAAAATAGAAGCAGCCGGGAAAAAGAAGGAAGAAGGAAATGTTTTGTTCAAAGCTGGAAAATATGACAGAGCATCAAGAAGATATGAACAGGTATTACAAGTAGAATCAAAAGTTTTAAGTCGTTATTGACTCTGATTGAAAGAGATGGCTAACTTGGTTGTTGATCTTCCAACTTCATGATAGGCTGTACGCTACATTGAATATGATACTTCTTTCAACGATGAGGAGAAGCAACAGAGCAAGGCACTAAAAGTTTCGTGCAACCTCAACAATGCTGCGTGCAAACTGAAGGTTAAAGACTACAGGCAAGCTGAAAAGCTCTGTACAAAGGTCTGCCCTGTGCTACTTTAATCTGAAAGATTTGACATGATAGGACCCACTTGCTTTCTTGGCCTAACAGACAAGTCTAATCTCTGGATAAACAGGTGTTGGAACTCGATAGTAGAAATGTGAAAGCTCTCTATAGAAGGGCACAAGCATATATTCAACTTGTTGATCTTGATCTTGCTGAGCAGGACATCAAGAAAGCCCTTGAGATAGACCCGGATAACAGGTAGCTCATCGACGACGAAATCCTTGTTTATACTTAGCTTCTCTATATAATGAAGGCCATTTACAATAGCTTTATATAATGAAGACCTTGTGCGCTTATGTGTGTGATTACATTGTAAACTCAGGGAAGTGAAGATCGAATACCGACAGTTGAAGGAAAAAGTGAGGGAATACAACAAGAAAGATGCACAGTTTTATGGCAACATTTTTGCAAAAATGAACAAGTTGGAGCAGGCAAAGTCTGCTGTAAGTTGATGACCAAATAGCTAATGTTTCTGTTTCACAGTCTTCTGAAACATATCCATTTGGCTTCTGGACTTCAACTTTGTGTAATGGCTTTGCAGAGTGCAGCAGGAGGGAAGCAGGAGGCAGTGCCAATGACCATTGATAGCAAAGCTTGATGGCCAAAAGTTGATACTTGGCATTTCACAAATAATGAAATGTTGTGTGTCATCTATGGAGAATATAGCATTGTCTTGGTGTCTTGTTTGAGCACTTAGTGTAATGATTTAGTGTTTTTGCTGTTAAATGGGCTTTATGCATTCTCCTTTCAGAGATACAAGGAACAGTTAATAAAATTTCCTCTCATTTTGCAGTACATTTTGGTCTGCTGTGTTCTTTTATCTATGGTTTTGAGACTTGTTCTTGGAATTCAATGTGCCATTTGTAACTGTTGAAGTAGATGAGCTTATAGTCGTTATGTGTCAGAGATGAGTCATATCGAATTTAAAGTTTGGAAAAGAAAATCCATTTTTAGACCTGAACTTGGCAAATTTTAATTTTGAACGTAGTTTAACCTTGACCAGGGGTCGCAAGGAGGTGGGAGAATTCGAATTACAGACCTTTCGATCATTAGTACAAATCTTATCTTATACCAGTTGAACTATGCTCATGTTGGCGGTAAATTAAATTATAGAAACTCACAACCAGAAAGATTATATCAATGGAACTTAAGTCAATTCCATATAATATAAATGGTTATATGGAAAGAAAATGGAGGGCAAAAATCAATTTACACTTCTGAACTCGTAAATTATTAATTAAAATTCTAAACTAATGATTGTATCAATTAGAACTCTATATAAGTATATTGATTTACACTCTTTCGTTAGAATTGGTATACAAAACGTTAATTCACATTTGTTAAGGCTTATGATTGTATCAATTAAATTACTAAAATTTTTTAAATAAATCAATTTAGATTGTTCATTTGAAAATCGTCCCTACATCCATTTTCGCATGTATATAAACTTTTTAAAAATTTTAGGCTAGACTTTTTAAAAAATTTAGATCCTCCCTACATTTAAATTCAAGGATCTAAATTGATTTAGTCATGAAAGTTCAAGAATTTAATTGATACAACTTACAAGTCTACACACGTGTGAATTAACATTTTTCAAATGAAATTGAAGTACATTTGTACACTTACGAATTTCAAAGTTTTAAATGATATAAATATCCGTTTAACTAAATAAAAATACAGGAAAGTGAAAAGTTTTAAATGATATAAATATCCGTTTAACTAAATAAAAATACAGGAAAGTGAAAAATCTATTTTTACTCTCAACTATTGTATCAATATCCACTCTAACTTTTAATTTTGTCGAATTGAACTCTAAACTTAAACTTGTGTTTCTTCAGGTTCAAATTTCCACTAAATTACTCAAAAGTCCAAAAAGTAAAATGAAAATTTCTCAAAAATCACTAATTTCAACAAAAATCAAAATTTTCACCAAATTGAGCTTGATTAATACTAAATACATCTTTCAAAATTCACAAATTTCAACAAAAGTTCAACTATAGTATCATTTTTCTTTGATTTTTTTTTCTTTTTGACAACACAAACTTCAATTCATTCATTTTCCTCTAAAAATATCGTTTATATTTATTAGATGCACATGATAATATTTTTGTTAACAAGTTTTCAAATGAAAGTCTATTAGAGAATAAAGATTGCAACATTTATTCAAGTTTAAGATTGAAATTGCAATACCTTTCAAAGTTTAAGATACATTTGGAGGAAATTGAAAATTTTGAGTGAAAATAGATACATCTGAGCATCTAATCAAGTTCCGGTCAAAATTGATATTTTTTTCCAAAAAATAAATATATGATAAGAAATTAGAAATAATTAATATATTGCTGAAATCCCTCTTTTTTTCCTTTGAAATTTTATTTATTTTTCCATTTTAAACCACTAACTTTTAAATATTATATTTATTGAATTTTGTAGTTAATTTTGTCTATAATGTAATATAACTTGACATGATAGATCTTTTATGTTCATTTATTATTTGTGAGTGATTGTTTACATCAAGTGTTTGAACTCATATATATTTCAAAAAAAAAAAAAAGTGTTTGAACTCATATGGTATATCAATCTCTAAATAATATCAATTTTCGTAAAGCAATTTTGTTCAAAAAGCATTTTGACACTATTAATAATAATGCTTTGTCCAAAAGTGTTGATAAAAAAAGTTTTTCACTATATATATATATATATATATATATTATGTTTTCTTTACTTCGAATAGTGTTAATAAAAAAAAATATTTCACTATATATATTTTATTTACGTGAATAAATGATTTACTTAAAAATACTTTTTTTTTTCTTTGAAAGTTAATTCCAAACTTACTCTAAATCAATTTATTTACCCTAAGGAACTAAATCAAAATATTTAAATTTTTTTAAAGAAAACACAAGATAATTGGAGGTTGAAAATTTAGGCACTATTTAATAATCATTTGATTTTTTTAGTTGTTGGTTTTTAAAAATTAAGATCACTCCCTGTTTCTTTTTTATTTATACATTCTTACCATATTTTTAAAAATCAAGCCAATTTTTTAAACTAAAAAATGTAGGTTTTTACGGAATATTCTTTTCTTGGAAAATGAGGAGGAGAGAAAGAGAGAAAATTACCCATGAGGTATAAATTAATTTTAATTTTTTAAATGATTATTTATCTATTAATTAATTATCTAAAACTATAAATATTTTAATTAAATCTAATAATTTAAAATATTTTTTCCACAAACTTCCCATAAAATAAACATACATTTAACATTTAAATATTAATTATTCTATTTTCTAAAAAAATATATTAATTATCCTGTGGTTGAAGAAAAAATTTTAGCCAATCACAAATTGCCACATAATTGCTCAAAATTAATGACGTAATTAAAAAATAATTAAATTTGGGACCCATTATAAATTGACAAGTATTCCAAATTTGATTCATACAAAAAATTGGTCAATTATAAAATTTTAGGGCTAAATGTCCATTTGATCAATTAATTAAAATTAAGGATAATTGTAATGGGTGGCAAAAGTTGAGTGGTTAAGGGCAAATATAGCAGCTTTTATAAAATATTGCAAATATGACAAAGTTTTTAAATCCCCGTTTTGCCCTTGTTTTGGTTTTGATTCTATCACTGATAGAATCTATCAGTAAAGTCATGTTGGAGACAAACTTTATTGATTCTAATTTACTGATTCTATTATGAATTGCTAATTATAAGTTATTGTCTGAGTTGTTGTGTATTGATTTTGAGATTAATTTCAAGATGTAGAGGAAAAATGGTAGGAAAAAAAAAGTTCGTTTTGATTCCATCATAGATTCTATCAGTGATAGAAAATCTTCTTCACCGTATCAGTTATAGAAGATTTCTATAATTGATAAAAATCTTCTATCACTTAATAGAATCTATCAGTAATAGAAAATCTTTCTATGATAGAAATCTTTGATTCTATCATTGATGAAGTCTACAGATTTCTATCACTAATAATCTATCAGTGGTAAAAGGTTTCTATCACTGATACATTCTTTCAGTGATAGAAACCTTCTATTAGTGAGAGAGGAGAAGTTTTATAAAGATTGAAAGGGATAGAAATCTTTCTATCAGTTATAAAAAATCTTTCTATCAGTGATAGAAAAACTTTCTATTAGTGATAGAAATCTTCTATCACTTATAGAAAAACTTTCTATGAGAGATAGAAAAATTTTCTGATAAAAATCTATTGTTGATAGAAGATTTCTATCAGTGATAGAAGATCTTTTGTTTCTATCAGTGATGGTGATACATGGTGAAATCGAGCACTGAAAAATAAAGAAAAAACGAACAGTTATAGAAATAAAACACTGGAAGGCAAAAACCAAACATTGATAGAAAACCAAACAACAACAACCAAACACTGATAGAAGTGATAAAAAATCTTTCTAGAAAAATATCTATCACTGATAGAAATCTTCTATCAATGTAGAAAAATTTTCTATCATTGATAGAAAAATATCTATCACTATCAGTGATAGAAAATCTGAGGGGTATTTTAGTAAATGCAACACGTGCCATTTTTGCAATTTTTTTTTGTGGGTCGCTAGATTTGCAATTACTTTGGCCCATATTGCTATCCTTGCAACCAACCCTAAAATTAATTTGATCAAATTTGGGTCTTTTAATATTTAGGTCATGTGGTTTTTCGGGTTAGATATAAACCAATCCCTAAACCGAATAATTGGACCCAAGGTCAATAAAGCCCAAGTCAAGTTATTAGACCCAAAAGTCACAAAGCTCATCCATGAAAAACTCTATAAATAGAAAGGTTCTCCTCCATTTGGTTCAGAAATTTGAAGCTTCCAACTAGAACTAGAGAATTCAGAGAGACTCCACCAAGATGGAAAACTTTCTAAACACTCTTTGAAGACCAAACACTCTTTAAGATTTTAAGACTCCAAGACCCCAAGACTCGAAGACTTCAAGACCCCAAGACTCCAAAGAATCAATTAAAACTTCAAACTCGAGAACAAACGTTTCAACCCTTAAGTGAAACACACTCACACTCAAGAGAGAACCAGAGGATCAAAGTTAGGGATTGTATACCCACACACATACAACATCAATACAAATACAAATTCATTTCACGTGTTCTTCATTCTTTGAATTGTGTGAATACCTACGTATTAAAAAAAAAAGCACACATACATTTATTATCCTAGACTTTAAATATAAGGTTTTTAATGCCTAAATGGTTCATGTGGATGATCCAAACCCAAAATATTTAAAATGGACGGTCCAAGAAAGACATCAACTGGACCAATGAACTGTAATAAAAAAAAAAAAAATAAAAAAAAAAAATAATAATAATAATAATCATAAACGAGTCGGGTCGACCCGAATCCATGAAAAGGCTCCAGATCCAAACCCGCAAAATTCAAAAAAGGTTTATTCTTTCTTCTCTCTCTCTCTCTTGTTACAATAAAAGACGCTTTACATGTGCTCTCCCATTTCAAATTTCTTCCCTCTCTCTCTCTCTCTCTTCTCTAACGGCTAATTCTCTCTCTTCTTTCTCTCTCCTCTCCCTTCTCTCTCGCTCTCCTGTCTTCGTCTTCCTCACAAAATCTTCACTCTTCTTTCTCTCTGTGAAATCCATTTCTTCTCCTTCCATTTCGCCATTTCTTTGCAATGAAGCACTTTATGCAGCCAAGAAACGCTATCTTGCGAGATGCCCATGCCGCCGACCCGCCTTCTTCGCCCTGCCCTAGCGCCGGAATCAAGGGCAGGCCCCCTCGGAAGCCCAAGTCCTCCAAGGAGAATGCTCCGCCTTCAGATCCCAACTCCATGCTTCCGGATTCCAAACCCTCGCCGGCCAAGTTGAAGAGCCCGCTCCCTCCCCGCCCTCCGTCTTCCAATCCACTCAAGCGGAAGCTCAGCATGGAGGCCCTTCCCGAGAATTCCATCCCTGGCCTTTCTGATTCTGGTGTCAAGGTACGTTTCGGGTTGCAATTCTGTGTGTTTCGGTTCGTTTTTGTTAAAATTTGGGGAAGTTTATGATTCAGTGAAGTTATGTTAGTGGATGGACTGTACTTCTGGTCAATTTAGCTAAGTAGATAGATTGGTATTCTGTTCAACTTAACCAAGCTATTAGAAGGGAATGGCTGTTTTTTTTGTTCAGTTCACTCGTGTTTTGTATGTATGTCAGAAATGCTTAATGTGTTAGTGTAACTTAAAACCCGAACGTTGAACTGTGGTTCATAATGCTATGGTTTATAATTATAAGTGACTTGTCTTGAGAAAAGTTTCTATATCATGTTAACTCAGATGAGGGGGAATGAGCGCCTGTATGAGGAGAGATGACGTACTCTCAATTTAGGAGGATTTGTTGCTCTATCTCCCTAGCTCAACTTTGAGATTGGCATAGGAACTTTTTCCGAGCATAATTTTTATCTGTGACTTTCAGGTGGTGGTGCGTATGAGGCCACCGAGCAAGGACAGAGATGAAGGGGATAACATAGTACAGAAAGTTACCGATGATTCTTTGTCAATAAATGGACAAACGTTTACTTTCGATGCTGTTGCTGACACAGAGGCAACACAGGTATGATCTTTAGTGAACTCTGTTGTAGCTTTTTGATGGACATTAGACAATATGGGCTGAATGATTGACTTTTGCTTACTCTGTTCGCAGCTTGATATCTTCCAGCTTGTAGGTGAGCCTCTTGTTGAAAATTGTATGGCAGGTTTCAACAGTTCCGTATTTGCATATGGGCAGGTATGTCTACATCTTTTTGCCCACCTTTCTGTTTCCTGCATTTTATGATGTTTATTTTACGTTATAAATGCCTATGTACTAATTGAATCAGACGGGAAGTGGAAAGACATATACCATGTGGGGTCCAGCCAATGCTTTGTCAGATGACAATATATTAAGCGAACAAAAAGGTTTAACTCCCCGTGTTTTTGAACGACTCTTTGCTCGCATAAATGAGGTGGGTTTATAAGTTGTAATTCTTAGACTCTCGGTGGTAACTGTACATAGTCTCACATTTTTAGTCTTTGATTAAAATTGCAGGAACAAGTGAAGCATGCTGACAAGTTACTCAAGTATCAGTGTTGCTGTTCTTTTCTCGAGGTTGGACAACTATTGTTTTCCACAGTATTATCTACATATTTTATCTATGAATTCATTCCAATTCACTGGAAAAACTTTGTTGCAGATTTACAATGAGCAAATCACTGATTTATTGGATCCAAATCAGAGAAACCTCCAGGTTATTGATATTGCCTAATACCTCTTGATTTCTCTCTCTATATATAATGAACTAAAAGAATAGAGAAGAAAAAAATTGTTCTACTTCCTGTAATACGAGAAGTTTATTCTATTTTCTGTTGGATTCATCTTACAGATTAGAGAAGATGTAAAAGCTGGTGTTTATGTTGAAAATCTAACGGAGGAGTGTGTATCCACAATGGCAGACGTTACTCAGCTTTTAATGAAGGTTTATTATCTTCCTCTTCCTGCTAATGTGTGCACCTAAGTGCACCCCCAACCAAGCTTTTTACACACACACACACTCACACATATATTTTGGAATAGTTGAAATAGAAATGTTAGGGATATTATTATATTGTCATTTCATACTGGTTAAAGATAACCTTTTCTATATCACGATCATTGGAATTTTTTTTATTTTTTCTGGCATCCACATGGTAACTTATACTGCATATATGTTGGCAGCTTAAGTAGAGGAGCATGTTAATAAAAATACCAAGTAGATCTATGATATAAGAATCCCATTTCAATTCTCAAATGTTAGGTGGTCAAGTAGTTGCAATTGTCCAAAATGTCCAGATATAATTTGTATTCTACCCTTCATATTTTGAATGTTGTAATTTTGTAGATTGGTGGAGTTTAATTCATTATACCGTAGAAATCATAAATTCAAAATTAATCATCGAGTTTTGGACTTTGTTAATTGAAATTAGCGAAACCTTTATAAAGATGAAAAAGTTTGACTTTGTATTCTTGATTTTGGAGAGACTGAAAGCTAACATTCTTGGGGTAAATTGTAATGCTATAAATGACATTTCAGTTCTTGGGTTTAATATTTTGGTGAACTGTTGAAGAGATACTGTGACCTGTACTTATAAATGACATTTCAGTTCTTGGGTTTAATATTTTGGTGAACTGTTGAAGAGATACTGTGACCTGTACTTATAAGTCTGAGACTGTGTCATATACTTCCTAAAGCATGAAAATGTCTAAAGATCAAACTCAATTCTTGATTTCGGAGAGGCAGCAAAATAGCACTGTTGGATTATCCTTATTTGCAACCTGAAGCAACTCAAGGATTATTAACATAGCCATATATTAATGAACTGAGAAGATAAATGATACACTAGGAATTCAGTTCTGCTTCTATTAGATAGCAATATGGAAAATCTGGACATTTAAAATACTTCTCATCAGCTTTGTAATGATATTGTGAAAATTTGGCATTAGTTGTTCATGATCACCACTCTTCTACCTTCATAGTTAACCTCTTAGAACGACTTTGATGCAGTTTTAAACATCATATTTATAATCTCAGAATAATCATGCAGGGTTTGTCAAATAGGAGGACTGGTGCTACAAGTATTAATTCTGAGAGTTCGAGGTCACATACTGTTTTTACCTGCGTTGTTGAATCTCGATCCAAGGTAATGCTAAAATAATGTTTCTAATATCTTTTAATATGGTATCATTGGATATAAATCAAATAATGAAATATAATATGGTCTGTAACTTTAACCAAAATAATAAATAAATAAATTGAACATAAAAAAGATGGTCTGTAACATGAAAAGTAAACTCTTGTCATGATCGATCAACGATCACTAGATTAGGAGCTGTTGACACTGTCAGAGAAAGCCTTTGAACTTGTAAATTGGATTATAGATAGTCCAATTTGTTCAGAAGGGAAATGCACGAGCATCATGTTTCTATATTCAAGAACTGGTACTGGTAAAATTTAGGCTGACAGTCATTTTATTGTGCAGAGGATGGCAGATGGTTTAAGTAGCTTTAAAACAAGTAGAATAAATCTTGTTGATTTAGCTGGTTCCGAGAGGCAGAAGCTAACAGGTGCAGCTGGGGAGCGATTGAAGGAAGCAGGAAATATCAACAGATCACTCTCACAACTCGGGTATAACCAATGAACACTAGTGGGACATATTTCAGATCTCTCATTTAAGCAATGATCTTGCCAAGGATTTTTTATTTATTTTTTATTTTATTATTATTATTTTTTTAGTTTATTATTATTATTATTATAATCAGAATGCTGGTTGATACAGTTGCATGTGTTATACCTATCTGACAAAAAAAAGCATTTTTGGTTTCATGTATAGAGAAATGGAATGCTACACTCAAGGTTATTTTGACAAGCTACAAAATTAGAGCAGAAGTATCAGATACCAAACTTTAGAGGAAAAGACTCACTGGATTTTTTTTAAAAAAATTATATATATATATATATATATATATATATATTAGCAATGAAGCTATGAATAACTATAGTAGACAGAACTAGAATTCATAATTAAACTATGCTATCAATTGCAGTTTTCAAATATTCAGCTGCCGGGAAAAGTTACTTACTTTCAATCACCGCATGCAAATAATTTAGATGCAATGTTAGATTTTTAAGTTAACAGTAAAAAATATGTGCCATAGCAGATCCTTAGAGTTATCGTTATTTCATAAATATTGAGCTATTTTCTGCTTTGATTTCAAATTCTAATTTGTCTACATGTCACTGAGGATGCTCTTTGAAGAGAATCTTTCTTTTCCTATTTTATTGAGAAAACGATTGTGGTACAGGAATCTAATCAATATTCTTGCCGAGATTTCTCAAACTGGAAAACAAAGGCACATCCCGTACAGAGATTCCAGGCTCACTTTTTTATTGCAAGAATCTCTCGGGGGAAATGCAAAATTAGCGATGATTTGTGCCATTTCTCCATCACAAAGGTAATATAATATTGCAGAGCTCCTCTTACCTTGAGGATACTTTTTCCTTCTTGAAATGAAAATTTACGTGGGATGTTTTTGCAGCTGCAAGAGTGAAAGTTTTAGTACCTTGAGGTTTGCCCAGCGTGCCAAAACTATAAAAAACAAAGCTATTGTTAATGAAGTTATGCAAGATGATGTGAATCACTTGCGTGAAGTGATACGACAACTCAGGGTAATCTTTTTGTTCTGAGTTTTTAGCAATTTCCCATGTAAAGTTCGTACTTTTTGAGTTGTGAATATGACTAAACCTACATGTTTAACAGGACGAACTGCACCGTCTAAAGTCAAATGGAAATAGTGCAAACAACATAAATGGAGGTCACTCTGCAGCATGGATCCGCAGAAGTTTAAATCTACTAAAGTCTAGTATAAACCGTCCTCTTATGTTACCTCATGTGGATGATGATGGTGATGAAGAAATGGAAATTGATGAGGAAGCTGTTGAGAAGCTCTGTGATCAACTGGACAAACAAAATACTGGTTCTGAGGCTAGTGAAGCAAAGGAAACTAAAACTGTTAAATCAGGTTCATCAATTGCCTTGGAAGGAAATGAGTTAACTAAGTATCAGCCGTGTGCATCTGGAAGTGAATGTCAGAAGGAAAATTCTGATGATATAGATGTAAATATGGAAGAGGAAACGTCTGTACAAGATGAGGTTATGATTGTTGGTTCAACAGAAGAGCCTGTTTATGATACTCCAGTATGTTCCCGTGCTGATGTGCCTAACCATCATAACCTTGAAGAACAAAATCAAACAGCGACAAACTTGCTTGACAAAATCTTCTCAGATGAACCCTCTGAGAATAATATTCTGAGTTCTTCAATGGAGAGAGTAAGTGGAGAACTAAAAACTTCAGGAGATGGCCCCTTGTGTACATCCTCTGAACCTCTTAGTGAATTTCAGGCTAACAAGTCCGAATTAGATATGGTCAACAATTCCTCAAATGGAATTCTTAGTTGTGTTTCTCCTCCAGGCCTCAGCATAGTTCCTTGTGATGTGTCACCAGTTCTCAAATCGCCTACTCCAAGTGTTTCACCTAGAATCAGTGATAGCAGGAAAAGCTTGAGGACTTCAACGATGTTGTCTGCTTCACAGAAAGATCTTCAGGCAGAGACTAAACTTGGCTTAGATCATCTGCAAAAATCATTTGAAAAGTCCTTGAGAAGGAGCTCCGCTAATGCATTTTCAATGTCTACCCAGGGCAAGAATACTGCTGTAACAACAGAGCAGTTGGCTGCAAGCATCCGAAATGGGCTTGAAATTATTGATAGTTGTCGTCAGAGTTCAGCATTGAGAAGGTCTTCATTCAGATTTTCATATAAGCCTGCAGAAAAGGTTAATATACCAATAAACAAAATTGATGTTGGCGTGCAAACATCTTGCGGTGATGAGGTTGCTGGTGAAAACCTTGTTATGTGCAGCAGTTGCAGAATTAGAAAGCAGCTGGAGGTTAGAGAGGAGAATGGCAGTTCAGATCTGCAATTAGTACCTGTGGATGGTCCAGACTCTGCTGAGAAATCCAGGATACAAGTTCCTAAAGTATGTCAAGTTGAAATTCCATTTTTTCCTGGCTGCTTGGTGTATTTGTAGCTATATATTTTCTTGTTCTTCTGCAGGCAGTTGAGAAAGTTCTTGCTGGGGCTATCAGAAGAGAAATGGCACTTGAGGAGTATTGCAACAAGCAAGCATTTGATATTAGTCAACTCAACCGTTTGGTATGTTCATGATTTGCCTGTTATCTCTATCACCTCTACCTGCTTTCCATATCTTCTTGATTTAGCCTGACTTTGCTTGGGGGCCACCTTTCACAGGTACAACAGTACAAGCATGAGAGAGAATGCAATGCTGTGCTTGGGCAAGCCAGAGAGGACAAAATTCTTCGCCTTGAGAGCCTCATGGATGGCGTTTTACCAACTGAGGAGTTCATGGAGGAGGAACTTGTGTCCCTCACTCATGAGCATAAGGTCTGAGTCTTTATCTGGAGATATTTCCACTGAGATTATTTCATTTCTAACTTTGGTATGTACAGGTTTTAAAGGAAAAATATGAGAATCACCCTGAAGTCCTGCAGACACGAATGGAGTTGAAAAAAGTTCAAGATGAATTGCAAAGTTACAGGAATTTCTGTGACTTGGGTGAGAGAGAAGTGCTAATGGAAGAGATTCAGGATTTAAGAAGTCAGCTGCAATATTACATTGACTCACCTTGCACATCCTCACGAAAGCAAAACTCTCTTTTGCAATTGACTTATTCTGAGCCTAGTAGTGCTCCAGCTCTTGGTGCAATTCCAGAGTCAACAGAAGAGAATGCTGAGGAGAAACTCGAACTGGAGAGAGTTCGTTGGACTGAGGCAGAGAGCAAGTGGATCTCTCTTTCAGAAGAACTGAGAAGTGAACTTGAAGCAAGCAGGTTGCTAGCAGAAAAAAGAAAACGAGAGTTTGAAGCTGAGAAGAAATGTGCTCAAGAGTTGGAGGAAGCTATGCAAATGGCCATGGCAGGGCATGCACGGTTGCTAGAACAGTATGCAGACTTGGAAGAAAAGCACATGCAACTGCTTTTAAGACACAGAAAGATACAGGATGGAATTGGGGATGTCAAAAAGGCAGCTGCTAGAGCAGGAGTTAAGGGTGCAGAGTCTAAGTTTATAAATGCCCTTGCTGCTGAAATTTCAGCACTAAAAGTTGAAAGAGAGCGAGAAAGGCGCTATCTAAGAGATGAGAACAAAGGACTTCAAGCTCAATTGAGAGATACTGCTGAAGCTGTGCAGGCTGCAGGTGAATTGCTTGTGCGGCTTAAAGAAGCAGAAGAGGGAGTTGCTGCTGCTCAGGTTAGTTAAAAAGTGATGTAGATTGTTTAACATTCTCATGAATCAATTTGCTTTTTTTTTTTTTCCATTATGTAAACTCAAGTGTGCCAGGCTTCGTTCTAAAATAATTGATGTTAAAAAAGAAATATTAATGGGGAAAAGTTAGTACGCTTTGGAGGAATAAATACTAAGGTCGTCCAACTTTGAGGAGTCGAACATAAATTACTTAATGATTTATATATATACTCAAGTGTGCTAGGCTTCATTTGAAAGCCATTGGTGTGAAAAAGGAAATATTTACTGGAAAAGTTGGTTGATACTGTTCATTTTGTTGTTATTAACCAACTGAACATAAAATTATGTATTGACTTAATGGTTGTAACAGGTGAAAGGGGTGGGTGCACAAAGATTATGACCTACGAAAACCTTATTGTTCATCCTGTTTAGTTCTAGACGAAGTTTAATGTTATTGTTTTATTTTCATAGATTGCTGTGAGTACTTGCACCATTAATCTGGGGATGAATGCACATTATAAATCCTGCTTGTTCTCATGCAACTGAAACTATATACATAACTCTTGCACATTTCTTCTTTTATAGTTGGCTATCAAAGAAAAGATGGGTTACTTGTATATTTTCTGCAGTTTCTCTGCTTCTTTTAGCCTCGGTTGGATGAAAAATGGGGATGTTTTCTGCCTAATTTTATACCTTTACCTTCTAATGAATGGATATCAACTAATTTTTTGTTTAGTAAATTTTGGTCTAACAGCATTTGGTGATATCTACAGAAGCGAGCAATTGAAGCTGAGCAAGAAGCTGAGAAGGCCTACAAACAGATCGATAAATTGAAGAAAAAACATGAAAAGGAGATCAGCACACTCAATGCTCTCACGGCCGATTCTCGTTTACCTAAGGAAGCTATAAGGCCTGCTTATGATGACGAAACTAGCAAAGCCAAATACGACTTGGACGAATCCCATGATCAGCGCTGGAGAGAGGAATTTGAGCCATTCTACAATGGTGAAGACGGTGAGCTACCTAAACTCTCAGAACCCTCCTGGTTCTCTGGATATGATAGATGCAACATATAGGACGAAAAAATTATGGTAGTGAAACCATACACATGTCACCCGTAAATTTTCCATTATATATAGAATTGTTCAATATAACCCTTCTTTGTTGGTGTTCCCAGTGGCTATTACTACTGATTATGAGGAGAACTGCATGCTAGTTCCCTTATCATTTGTATTCAAATTCGAATTCTTGGAAGTTCATAAGAGTGGAATGAATTGTAGAATTCTTTTATTACCCCTCCCCATCAAAATCTTGCCTCTTAATTTCGAGAAATATGTGGGTCACAATATTTTTTATTCTTGAGTCTCATTTATTAGGGAATACTGTCGAACCTACCTCCAATCTCTAGAAACAGAAAAGTCCTTGGGGTTAATTCTTTGCATTTCTTTTCACATATGTTTTTTCTATATAAGAAATTGTTTGGTTTTGTTCTCTTTTGATATTTGGTTATTAAATATCCCACAATATTTTGTTTTTTAAGAAGAGAAATCTTGAGAAAAGATTCTCATTTTGTATTTAAACTTGAAAAATTCATTGTCATTCTGACATGTTATCCAGCTTGTTGACAAATACAAAGGCTTACTTACATTATTCACCATGCAATTTTCTGCTATCTATTAGAGGTTAAAGATATTCTTCCTTAGGTGTGGCTGTCAATGGGCACCATGGAATGAGTCCCAAAATTGTGGTGTTGAAGAAAAAAGGATAATGATGGACCCCAAAGTAAAGGAGCAGAGATAACATAGTTTTTGAGAATATATAAAGGATTTCAGATAATGTTTAGAGTTTGGGCATAAAAAGGGGAACCAATCATCATAGTTCATTTACTTTGGGAATGAGAATAGGATTTAAGAGAAAATCTTCACATTTATTTTCCATTCCCAGTTTCAACTTCATTTTCATTCCATTCCCTCTTGTGAGAAAGGAAAAAAAGAAAAAAAAGATAGAGCTGAAATTGGAGCTGTTCTCATTTATTTGTTTGGTTTTGTTGTCAAATGGATGGGAGGCAATGTTCAGAAGGATCAGAGAAATATGTCTGTGAAACCAAACAGACAGTTAGTTCATTGGCACTTCTCTTCCTCATATAAGAGCAGACCATTTAATTTAATGCCATGGAGACCATAAAACAAGATGCTTGTGGCTTTGTCCCACTTTCTCTCTCTACAGAGGACCATTTCTTTCTCTCTCTCTAAAAGAGGACCAATTCTAGTTCACCATTGAAACTCAAGAAATGGACTCTGAGAGACAAATAAAAAACAAGTAGGGCTCTCAACCCTAGCCATCCATCCATCCTTTCATCTCCCAATTGGAACTCACAAATTCATATATTTAATGCCCATTTTCTCTCTCTCTCTCTCTCTCTCTCTCTCTATGAGAGTAGGAACAACTGACCCATCATAATTTAAAGATGGAAATGGATTTGAAAGTGACCATTGGGAGACAATACCAGCCATGTGATGGTGAGAGAGAGAGATGAAACTTTGAGAGAGAAAACTTTCTTTTTCTTGGGTGGAATGGAGAGGGGGGCTGTTTGTTTGGCCTTAGTTAGAGAGAGATGAAAGTTTTAGAGAGAGATTTTTTCTCCCTTGGAAGGGAGAGGGCAATTTGGTCATAACGAGGAAAAATTATTGAACGTGGCCGTCACAAGCCACAACATGGTTGTCCCCTCCTAATTATTCGATGTCTTATACATCCAACCGTGTAAAATTACGTACCAAGTTGTTTCAGCCCTTCAAATAATTTTTACCCAACAAAGAGAATAGGAGACCTCAAACTTTTAAAGAGAGAAGATTCTCTCCTCGAACTAATAGGTGACTATTTTGCTCTAGTAAGAAAACATTATTCGACAAAGCCATCAACATCTAATAGTATAAAATCATCTGTCACATTGTTCTAATTAGGCTAAATTATAAAAAATACCCCTGAACTATGGGGTTTGTTTCAAAAATGCCCCTGAACTTTGAAAAATGTTTCAAAAATACTCCTGAACTTTGAAAAATGTTTCAAAAATACCCTTTCGTTAATTTTTGGATGGAAATCGTTAGAATTTACGGTGGGAGGAGGAAAAAAGAATAAGCATTTTTCAATAAGGGTATTTTTTAAAAAAAATTTGAAAGTTCAAGGGTATTTTTGAAACTGAAACTTTAACGATTTTCATCCAAAAATTAACGACAAGGGTATTTTTGAAACATTTTTCAAAGTTCAAGAGCATTTTTGAAACAAACCCCATAGTTTAGGGGTATTTTTTTTTTATAATTTAGCCTTCTAATTATTGGATGCCCTTATACATTCAACCATGTAACATATGAAGCTTCCGAGGGAGAAGATTCTCTCTCGGGAGGGATAGGAGGCAGTTATTTGACCCTCGTAAGAAAACATTATTCAACAAAGCCACCATATCTAATGGTCTAAACCGTCAGTCACATTGTTCTAACCCCTCAAATAACTTCTCGAGAGATGAAAGTTTGAGAGCGAAACGAATTCTCTCTCTCATGGGGGCTGTTTGGCTATCACAATTGTTGACTGCCCCACAGAAGAGAAGAAAAGAAATGGGGAAATGTTTACGCGTATACGTTTTTCTCTGTCCCATTGTCTGTACTGTGTTATGTTGTGGATTACATCTCAAGGACAGTGCTTGGAGTTGAAGCAATAACCCTAACAAAAAAAAAGGGTAAATTTTTATTCCAAATGACAGTAAAATGGCTTCTTTACATGAAAGAAACAGACATATAATAGAAAGGTTAAAAAAAAAAAAAAAAGTCTTTGTTCCAATCATGGTTAGGTGAAACATTCATTCATTCCAAACATATAATAACAATGATGACAATAATAATCCCATCAACCTTACTTGCTTTCTCTAGGCCCCTCTTTGTAATTATCAAACCTATTATTCTATCTTCTTTTAGTACTCAAGAAAATTACCTCAACAATATAGTTTCTTTTCGAAAATATCGATTCGGGTCTGATCTTTCCTACTTGAATGCTCAAATGTTCTATTTTAGACTATGAACTTGGTATGAAAATCTATGGACAATACTTGGCTACATACTGGTGTGTCAAAATATTAAATATAGGGATAAAAAAAATCTCATTTTCTACCTTTCTCTCTCTTTCTAGTCTTTGTTGTTAATTCTTATTATAAATTATTTAACACAAATTTAATATAAATATGTCATTTTGTTCAATTGAAAATAGATACTTGAAGTCACACGTAAGTAAGGCATTAGATTGTGAAAGGATTTTATTTTTTTGTTAAATTACCGAAGAAATATTAATAGTAGACGAGTTAATATAGTCTTTTTTTTCCCTTATGCTAACTCAATGACTAAAATAGGATATCCAAAAACTAATTAAAACACAACGTTTGAAGTATTAGGGACTAGAACGGAATGATTACAAAAGTTTGTAAATTTTTTCTTCAAATACATCTTTTTTTTTTTTCCTTATTAAAACATATGATAATATTAAACTAATGTATCAAAATTGTTTCATCTCCACATTTGATTCCTAAAAATCTTTATATATATATATATATATATATTTTTTAAGTCCAATCTTATGGAGAATAAGAAGAGACAGATTACAACCAATCACTCACCTTCATTATGTTTTGCCTACAAATAATGTGTAAGTTAGTAGAATCCAATCCATTAGCCTTTTTGATTTCATGTCATTGTCTGTATGATACTGAAAATCTATCATTAACCTAACAATATCTTGGCTGAAGTAATTACAATGGATCAAAATGATTTTTTTATTGACTTTACTCACTTTTGTATTTTTTTTTTTTTTTTTTTTTGTTAAAATGCTAAATCTTCCCCTGTTGACTTCTCATCCCAATTATGATTCTAATTGTAATGATCTTTGAGATTGTTCATGTTTGTTTGTTGCCTTTAGCTGGAATAATAATCTTTTAACCGTTATAATAATGCCTATTTTGGCTTTTAATTAAAAATTAAGAAAAAAAAAAAAGTAAAATTGAATGGTTGGTACTTGTCTGATCAACTATTTATTTATTAATTTTTGTTTTCTATATAATTAAGAATAAGTTTGCTTAAAGATGATAGTAACAAATAGTAGCCAACATGAGTATAGTTTAACTGACATACAATTTGTATTAATGACCAACATGTATGTGGTTTGAATCCTCCCAATCCCCCCATGTTGTCGGAAAAAAAAAAAAAAAAGATAGGAACAAATAGTAACTCAACTTAGAATATAAAAAATTATCATGTAAACCCGAGCATAGCTTAACTGTTTAAGGCAAATATCTTCGATCAAGAGGTCAAAGGTTCGAATCCTCTCACATTCTTAGTTTTTGAACTCAAAGAATATCAAAGAATATCATGTAGGATAAGATAATTGCTTAGCATTATTGATCGAAGTGAGTGTATCCGACTTGAACATGGTGTATTTCCAAAAATAAAAAGCTACAGAGAGATAAAAGATACCATTTTAAGCAAGTAGATAAGGAAAAGAGAAGCATTTGGTGAAAAGGTAATATCTACAAATCAAGGAAGGAAATTTGACTCTATAATGGTAACCATCGAACAACTTAAGCAAAACATCAAATATCTTATGAGTGTGTCGATATCAGATATTTTTGGATCAGATATACTTGTCCGATAATATTAATCGACGTCGAGAATATTTTCGAACCAATAAGTAGAGGAGGGACAAAGATAGTATTTTAAGTAAGTAGAAAGGAAAAAGGGAAACAAACCCTTTGGTGAAAAGGTAATATCTACAAAGAAAGAGTATCCATCTACGTCTGAACCCCACTATGTTGCTTTCTTCTTCAACTTATCCATTTTACAAACTAATAAATCTTTTGCTTTTGGTTTGTGAAGTAGTTAGAGCTTTTAACTGCTGCCAACCTGGGCAATGAAAGCTCCATTGAAAAGGAAAAAAAGAAAAGAAAAGAAAGGTGTATTTAGCTGTGATTTGGTAGATAACAAAATTCAAAGTGGCTTTGGATTCCAGTTAAGAGAAGCACTTTTCTTTTTATATAGTCTTATGATTTGATTATTTTGGACTTAAGAGTCGAAATGTCCCCACAGAACAGCTGGTTTCAAGTAAGAATCAATTTTCCCCACAAGTTACGCGATTTAACTTAACATAATATCCTCCAAATGGGACCCTCCATCCAATCAAAGCTTTTCCAGCTATACTTGAAAGCAACTCTTTTCAAAACTGCTTCTCTTTCTGTTTGGTTGATGAGAAAATGCAGAAAGAAAATCACAGTTTCAACATCTTAATCACTTCCCTTCTGGTGCTTCTTCACAAACCACTTCCCCCTGCAAACAGATCCTACAACAAGACCAGAGAGACAGAGAGAGAGATTTGTCTGGGAAGAACAATGATAACATTTATGATTTCTGATGAGTGGTAGTAATACACAAGGGTTGGATTGAATGTCAGAACTTTTCAATCTTTTCCAACACTACTTTTACAAATGGCTATAAAAAGCATAAATGTGGTCTGATAAAAATTTGAGGCCACCACCAGTTTTGCTGCAATTAGTTCTAGCATTATACAGAGTGGAATTCTTGAAAGAACTCTCCAAAAGAATGAGTGGCTGATACATAATTTTCAGAAAGAAACAAAAAGAAACCAAAAAAAAAAAAAAGGAAAAGGAGGGAGAATTCTTCTATTTTCTCCAAAAAAATGGAACTGGAATCCCTCTCTATGTACAGAAAGCCTCACTCGCTGTGGGGGGCCGCCATGGAATTCAGCAGTTTGTTCTTTGATTCTTTTACAATTCACTTTTCATCTCATCTGCAGCCATAGAGCCTGCTCGAGAACATAAATTTTTGGATTCAGTTTAGATATTCAGCCAAATAGCTTCAAATTCAGTTTAGAGATCTAATCAAACCCAAAGAGCTATAAGTTCTGTGGCTATCTTACCATTAGGATTCTGTAGCTGGTTTTGCCCATAACCCATCTGAACTACAGTGTGGAGTTCATCCTCCCAGAACTTTGAAATCTGTATATCAATATAGAGATGATTTTTAGACTATGCTCAGCAGATATATTAGTTTCAACATTTTGAGGAAACAGATTGGCAATTTACCTGAATTCCGTTCCCGACTTCACTGTACCCGCTTGGCATTTGCCCGCTTAGATTTCTTTGCATCACATCGCTTGCTGAGGCGACGGGGAATTGCTTCTCTGTCCCATTAGAAATGCCACTATGAAGAGGAGGCATGTGCATGGATTGATATTCATATGCGAATGTGGGCACAGATGAATCTATAGGGTAAATCGTATGCGGTGACGAACCGGGACCTTTGAAGATCTGAAATATGTAGCAAATGACACACGGTTACTTATGATCCTAGAGAGTGTTTGACTAAATTAAGGAGTAAAAGATGCTCTGCTTTTCACTTACATCCTTTGGCAAAAGGGTCTCCATGTTAAAATCCATTCTTGGATTGACAGTTGCCAACTTCATTGAAAGAAACTGCATCAAATCCAACTCAACTTAGAACACTATATATATACATACAGAAATATGTCAGATCTTTTGAGTAGTTGGTGATTTACCTCAACTTGGCGTTGCAAAGATTGAACATAGTTTATAATTTCATCAAGCATGACTGCCTTCCCAGTTACCTGTAATGAAACATGCAACTCTAACATTAGAACCAAGTACTATTTTCATCCCAATAATCTCAGGTTTAAAAATTTTCAAACTGAGACTGCAGAATTGTAAATTCCAAGCACCTTATTGCAACCGGGGACGAGATCTTGAAGAAACTTCATCCGTTTGCTGATTTTCTCTCGTCGGACCTGCAAAAGCGACAACGAAAGCAAAATTGTGAGCATTTAAATCAGATTGGAGTGCAAAAAGAGTGATATACAGAGCATTTGTGTTTTAGCTCTTACTCTTTCAGCCAAACTGTGGCTATCTGTGGCTTGACCCCTTCTAGCTCTAACATGGATATAATCCTTTGGAGGCTCTGGAGGCTTTGAATTATCATTGTTTTGCTTCTGATTTGCATCCCCTGAAGCTTTTGTGCCATCTTTTGCCTCTGCCTTCCCCTTTGCAGCATCCATCTCTTTCTTAGAAACTTCCTCTGGTTTGATTTTCTTTCCATTTAATTCATGGTTCTCTCCTGCAGCCTGAAACAAGAATATGCATTGCCATTTTATTTCCACTGAGTTCATCAACAGATGCAGAATTTTGAAAAGGAAATATAACCATTAGACTCAAAACTTGTAAATATACCTTCACATCTTTTGCTTCACCAGTGTGAACTGATTTCCTTTTCCTAGTGGTGACTTCAGCTTTGCCTTTGAAACCCAATTCCCCACCTGTAATCTGATCTGAAACTGAAGATCCCTCCCGCGAATCACCAGCATTTTCGGGGGTCGAAGACCTCGAAAACCTGTTCAGTACTTTCTTGTTGGGCATTGAATTCCCCTTCTGCACCGGGCTCTGGTTGCCTTCCTGAGCGCCCATTTGAGATCCAATTCCACCAACATTGAAGGATTTGTTACTTGAAACTCTAGAAAGCTTTCCAGATTCCACTCCAGCTCCAGCCATTGATCTGTTACCCAATTCTTGAGTTTCATTAGAACCCAATTGCCCATTCACCGCAAGATTCCTGTTCCCGAAACAAGAAAATCTCGCAGCCCTCTCAGCAAAACCTGGATCAGCCGAAAATGGGGCCAGATTTTGATGATGAGGAATCAAATTGCCACCGACTGATAAATTCCCTCTCATCTGAGACTCCATGATCGACGACAAATTGAGCTTCGGTGGAGAATTCAAAGGCGTATTGTAACAAGAAGTGTTGGTACTGTTGTTGTTCGTTCCACCAATGTAAGAATGAGGCGAAATCTCACCAGAATTGCAAATGCTCCCAAGCCTTCCAATCAATTCTCGCATCATCAAATTGTCACCACCGCCACCGCCGCCGATGACAGTTCCGGCGTGGGAATTCGCCGGAGAAGACACAATCGAGCTCAAAGTAGACTCAAAGAGATCGCTCTGATCCATCGAGTTTTCCCAATTGGGATTGAACAACACACTTGAATTCAGCTCATTTTGTTGGATTTCCATCCCATAAAAACTGCATCCATCGTTCATGAAGAACTCCTTCTCCATATCGACGAATTACACAAAATTCAGATGAAAACTCGAAACCCCAGATGAAGAATTGTGGCAAAATCAAAGAATCAACAGAAGAAGAAGAAAAACAAAACCCACCCAGAAACTTTCTCTGCAAGAAAAAGAGAAAAGAAAAAAGCAATGGCAGAGGGGAGATTTTTGAGGTGAAGAAGCAACAATGATGAAATGATTTCTTTGTTAGTTTGTGGGCTCAAAATGAAGAGAAGATTAAAAAGAAAAAAAAGGAGAGAAGGAGAGAGAAAGAAAAGGCAAAGCAAATACAGGGAGAATTGGAGTGAGAAATGTGGGGAAGTGGAGGGGAAGCAACATAGATAAAGGGAAGGAAATGTCTGTTTGACTTTTTTTCTTTTTTTAAAAAAATAAAAAATAAATATTCCTTTTTTCCCCCTCTCTCTTTGAAAGTACTTTAATACAAATTAAAGAGAGGTATTAAAATAATATTAATCATAATAAAATCATAATATAATGTTACTTAGTTGTGTTGCTATATGAAATTTTTATTGAAATTGACATTAGAATATGCATGCAAATAGCCAACCATAACAACTAATATAATAATGTGGCATACTTTATGCTAACATGCATAACTATCTGGTTAAGACATTTATTCATTTTTTTGAAGTCGGAAGTTTAAACTTTTACCACTAACATGAGCATAGTTTGTTTTTTTGTTGGTCTGTACCTCTTCAAAAAAAAAAAAAAAAAACTTGAGCATAGTTCAACTGGCATAAAACTTGTAATAATTCAAATCTCCGACCCCACATATTGTAAAAAAAAATTAAATCAGTTCTTACTAAAAATAATAATAATATCATTTTTTTAAAAGAATAATAATGTCATATTAATCATATTAATGCTTTGTTAATGATATTCATAGTATGAATTAAATAAAAAGATAATTCAAAATTCAAAGAAGTGATTGAAAATTTGTAATAGTTGGTTTCAAAAAAAAAAAAAAAAAAAAAAGAAAATTTGTAATAGTTTTAAGACTATGAAGTCGTTGAGATTTTATTAGTAAATGACAAGCTAAAATATATGTTTTCGTAGTATTTCACATTTATTGGGATTTAAAATTTCTTTTCAAAATTATAACTAAAAAAAAGTTAAAATATCGTTTTGGTCCAGTTCCATTTTAGTTCATGGACTTTCAATTTGCAAATGATTAATTTTCGCCCCTCTAATTTCAATAAAGTTTAAAATCGTTGTTTACGATAAATTTTCAAAATGGTACTTTTACCGAGGAAAAAAAAAAAAAACTTTAGGAAAGCTTGCAAATGCCTTGGACTTTTTTTTTTTTTTTTTTTGGGACTACAAAGCCTTAGACTTATGAGACCATGCTTGGAAAACAAAATTATCGAAGTTATTTATTATTTATAAGTCAAAAGGGGGTAAATCCTATGTTTGTGTGAGTCTCAAGCTTTATATAGATGGAAAATATTGAGTTTTTTTTAGTTAACATTTGGGGTAGGAAAATTCGAACCTCTAACCTCTTAGTTCAAGATGCATTTAATGGGACCAAAATATATATATATATATATATATATATATATATATATATATATATATATATATATATATTTGGTGGTTTATAGTTTAGGGAAAAAAAAACTTTTTTTTCTTTTATTTCTTCCAATATTGGGCTTTTGGCTAACTAGATTTAAGCCCAATTGGGCAGTTAGCCTTAGGTATATAAATTTTTGGAATTTTGTAGTGGTTAAATATATAATTTCAACCATTTAAAAAATGTAAACATATATATATATACATACACACACAACATTTTCTAATTGTGTCCAAAGTGTCATCAAATTGTTCATATTATGTTTCCCCGGGAATATTGAGGTAATTGAGACCCATTTGATAACGAATTGATTTTTAGTTTATGTTTTAAAATTATGCTTGTTTATTGACAAGTTGCAACTTTTTTTTGTTTTTTATTATTTTACTTTCATATTTCTTTAAAACACTTGAATTCTTAGCAAAATTTTAAAAAGTAAAAAAGAAAAGGAAAGATTTAAAAGACTTTTTTTTTAGTCTTCAAAATATGGCTTAGTTTTTAAATATGTTTTAGGAAGTATATAATAAAAGAAAGAAAAAAGCATAGCCTTAACTTTTAAAAAATAAAAAATCGAAACAAAATAATTATCATATTGAGACTAATGCCACATTATAAGTATGTATTATTATAAGTTTTTTTTTTTTTTTAATTAAGTGAGATATGAAGTGATGTGCAATAATACTTTTTTTTTTTTTTTTTTGAGAAACTATGGGCAATAATACTTTGTTGAGTTAATTGTAGTTTAATAAATGTATGAATATATATATTAAGTTCAATGACATGAATTAAAAGCTAGGAGATTCGAAACTTCCACCTTTTGGTGGAATATATGTCTTAACGAGTTAAGTTCTAGGAAGGTTGGTAGGATTGATTGAGTTGTAGAATCACGTAGGGTGGATTAAATTACAAGTTTACTTTGTAGACTTTCAAATTTATGTCTACCGAGTCCTTGAATTTTAGGAATGTATCTAATAGATTTATAAATTTCCAATTTCGTGTCTAATAAGTAATATGTTACAGAACATTAAAGGGTCCTAGTAGATTTTTGAACTTTGGAATTTGGATTTTTGTCTCTAATGTATTCAAGATTTTTAATGATTAAAAGATCTATTAGACATAAAATTAAATTTTGTGCCTAATATGATCTTTAACTTTCAAGTTTGCATCTAATAAGACCCTAATTTTTTTTTTTGAAAATAATAAGACCCTAAATTTTAAAAAGTATTGAATAGGTTAATTAATAACCTATAGACACAAGATTCAAAGTTCAAATATTTATTAGACACAAAATTTAAAGTTTACAATATTGTAAAAAAAAAAAAATTAAAGTTTACGAACTTTTTAGATACTTTTTAAAGTTTATTTGCTTATTAGTGTAACGACCCAACTTCTTAATAAGTCTTAAAGGAACCGTTACGACAATGCATGCTTTGGAGGCATTTTTAAATGAAAATAATTTAGAACAAACACACTAGTTTAAACAAAACTTTAAAGAAAAACTTTTATTCGGGATCCCTTGTTTCAAAGATTTTAAATGAGCTTAGGTAATTTCTAAAACATAAATGTACAAGGCCTCCAAAAATCTTCTTAAAACAATTTACAAAAGTAAAACATGGTTCTTAACGCGGAATAAAATAAATCATGAACTCGAGTCCTCCCATGGCCATCTATCGATTTCTCATCAATCGCCTTTCATCTGCCCTTGTCCTTACCTGAAAAAAAAATATTTTTGAAAAGAATTAGTATTTTAAATACTCAGTAAGTGACCCTACTATTGAGATTGGGTCACGCTTTAAAAAAAACATTTTAAAAATAACATCAAATACAATTTTGGTGGCTCTAAACTTTATTTGTAAACTTAGGATATACACCAATTTCATGCATATTCTAAAACACATCAATTTCATGTGTACTTCTAATGAGAGAGAATATGCATCACTTTCATACATATTCTAGACACATCAATTTCATGTGTCTCCTACAGAGGCCGTCAATTTCACGAAACCTCGAGGGCGTCAATTTCACAACCCTCGACTTAGGTACATCAATTTCATGTCCCTAAGCCCTGCGTAGGCATCTCTGAACGTACATCAATTTCATGTACGCTGAATTACACTTATAAATAATTTAAACTAATTCCTTTAATGGAATTTCAAGAGACCACCAACTCAACTATTTTAAACATTTACAAATACGAACAATAATGATAATTTTCATGCTTTCAATGACTTATCATAAACTCATGCATAATTAAAATATGCTCAACTTTCATGCTTTTAATAAATAATAATAAATTTCAAGAACAACTCATAAAAACGAATATTTTAGAAAATCAAGTATGTGCACCCAATTAAAAAGGGTTCAATAGTAAGTTCACTTACCTTGACTTGAATATCGCCAAATCAATCCTCTTCAAACTTCTTGATTCAAGAACTTTGGCAAGCCAAAGGCAGAATCGCTCACAAACGCTAAAATTCTTAGACCCACTACTCCAACTTGTCGATTACAAATGAAGAGCTTGCTGAAAGAAGACGATAAATAGTGGGTATTCGACTAAAAGTTGAAATCAATCAAAACGACCTTCAATCCAACTTACCCAAGGTTAATCTCGCTCAGAAACACCAGGAAAGAGAGCCTACAGCCGCTGGAAATCGGGCACCTCACTGGAGAAGACAGAGATGCGAAACTAGAAGAAAAAAAATCGCCAAGAACACTGCCTCGCCGGAATAAAACACGAAAACGTTGCTGCCACCCCAAACTCGCCGGAAAACGGACGTCACCGCTGAGACCGAAGTCGTCGCCGCCGTTGCTGCTACTCCGCTGCCTGAACCCGAGAGACGCCGCCGCTGAAACCCACGGAGAACTGCCGCCCCTTCCGCCTACACGAGTCGAAACACCACCGAGGGCTCGCCGGACTGCTCTGCTTCGCCGCCGTCGTTACGCCCTGTCGCCGGAAGATGTCGCGCCGCCGCTGCCTATAATCGAAGGAGAAGAATGCCTGCTGATCGGGTACAAGGAAAAAGGAAGAAGAGGGCTGCTGGTGGCTGCACGTGAAGGAGAAGGAGATGGAGGCTGAAAGTTGAGGAATTTGACAATTTTGACCCCCTTAACTTGTTGATTTGTAAATTTAACCCCCTCAGTTTTTATTTGGTTTTTTAGGTTATTTTATTTTTTATTTGGATGTGAAATTACGGAAATGCCCCTCTCAGATTTTTAAACTTCTTCTTCTTCCTCAGTTTCCCTCTCGTTCTCCCTCAGATTTTTTCCTTCTCCTTGGTTAAGGCTTCATCGATTTCTTGCTTCTATTCGGTGTAAAGACAACTCAGGAGAACGATTTCTAGCTGTAAGGTATGTTTTTTCGTTTTATTTTACTGTTTTCTAGGGTTTAGAAACGTTTGATGTAGTCTAGGATCGTTTGCTCAAATTTCTCGTAGTTTAGCATGATTTTATTGTTCAAAACATGTTTTCGGCGCTTTCTGAATGTGTTGTGATGTGAAATGGGGCTGGATTTCGTACGGGTTTTCTGGGTTTTTGAGTTGCAGGCGATGAATCCCGGCCGGGATGCATGTTGGGGCACTGGGAAAATGGGCCGGGAATGGATATTTTGAAATCAAAACCACGCGATCTCGGCCGGTCGGTTCGGCCGGAAGCCACGAGAGCTCGGGCGGGCGACCCGAACGAGACGGACCGAACCGGACCGAGATCCATTTTTTTATATTTTTTTAAATTTTTATTTTTTTTTTATTTTTTTTTAAATTTATTTTTTTTGTTTGTACTTTTTTGATTTACTCAGGCATTTTGTTGTTGAATTTATAATTTTGTACTGTGATTACTTCATAAAAAAAAATTTCTTTTTATTTTTTTGAAATTAGGGTTAATTTTTTTTTAAAATTATTATTGAATAGGATTTACCATCATGGCATTGGTACCAAAGATTGCACCTGCTGACTACTTTCCTGCTGCTTTGACATGTTGTTCACATCTCGGAAAAACCGTTAAAAATATTAAGGACAAATTAACTGATACCCAATTAGGAATGTTTAGGCAAACATGTTTTGGACATTTCTTAGATACGTCCTTGATGTTTAATGGACAACTTATTCACTATTTTCTTTTGAGGGAAGTGAATGAGCCTAGGATTGATGTTATTAGTTTTGAGATTCTGGGAGAGAAAGTTTCATTTGGTCGGAGGGAATTTGACCTTATTACTGGAATTAGGCATAGAACCCAACATGTTAGGGGTAATGTATCTAGTACTAGACTGAGAAGACTGTACCTTAACGATAGCATCAGCATGAAAGGGTTTGAACTAGATAGATTATTCCCTTCCATTAATTTTGAGAGCGATGAGGATGCTGTGAAGATGGCCATATTTTATTTCATTGAGTTGGCTATGATGGGGAGGGAGAGAAAGCAGCAGATGGACACTAGCCTGCTCGGCTTTATTGATGATTGGCAAAGGTTTTGTAATGAGGATTGGAGTAAGTTAATTTTTGATAAGACCATAAAGGGACTCAAGAAGGCTGTAGGTGGGAAGGCAGTGTCCTATAAAGAGAGGACGGATGGAAAACAGGAAACATACAGTCTATATGGCTTCCCATACGCGTTTCAGGTACGTTGGTTTAGAGTGATTGATAGTGTATACATTCGCCGTATATATTGTATCTCTAACAATATACTTTCTTTACTTACACAGGTATGGACATACGAGACAGTATCTTCTTTGACCGGGCGTGTGGCTAATCGCTTGAATGACAATGCCATTCCACGCATATTAAGATGGTCATGTAACCACTCACCTACACTTGCAGCGCTGAGTCGGGAGGTGTTTTCTTCAGATATGGTATGTCGGATATATTTTATATGCATTCATTCAATTTAACTTTAGTAGGTTTATTTTATAATTTTCCTTTTCCGTGCAGGCTCGGGTCACAACTGAACTTGTGGCCTCAGAAGAGGAGATCCAATTTATGGATCGTGTGATGCAGCCACCTCGAGCCCCATCTCCACCGCCACCGCCACCTCCACCTCCACCTCCACCTCCACCTCCACCTCCGCCCCCAGCAGCTTTGGGAGATATTCTAGTTGAAGATAATATCGTTGAGGATCTCGGGACTGAGAATCCAAATGAAGTGGCAGAGGGTGTTGGGACGTCTGGTACGAATGACAGAGTCTGCAAGAGGTGCAAAGTCCTCGAAGACGAGGTGAAGGTGATTAAAGACGATGTGAAGGAGATTAAGGAGGATTTGAAGGTCATTAAGTCCATGGAAAAAGACCTGAAGGCGATAAGGAAGTTCATGCGTCGACTTTCGAAGGTATGTATAGTGATTTATTACTCGCTTTTATTAGCGTTATGATGCTTAGTTACTTAACATTGGTTTGACAGGGTAAATTCGTCGACGCCAGTAAGTACATAGAACCAGATGACGGTACAGACGATGGTGGTGGTGGATCTCGACCACATTCAAAAGGTCAGGATGATGGTGGTGGTCCTGATCCATCCGGGTCACAAGGAAAAGCAGATGACAACACCCCAATGGCTGACCATGAGGATCCGATGGATACAACATAACAACATGGTGGTGCTGAGGAAGTAACTGAAATAGGAGAACATGTAAGTGCAATTTAATACAAACTTTGTTAATTTATGTTATTAGTGATTATTGGTTATTTTATTGTTTTTCTTTTCTTTACCCATTAATAGGAAGTAATTGAAATAGGCGAACATGTAGAGGCCCCGATAGAGGGCGTGGGAAAGGATATTCTTGTTGTCGAAAGTCAACATTCTCTGGTAAGCATTAATTAGGGTTTAGTATATTTATGGTTAGGGTTGATAGTGTTAGGGTTAATGACTTTATTATCACTTTCCTTATTGTATAGGGTGTCCAATCCATTTCTGAACAGAACGAGCCGATAGAAAGACGGGGGACTCGTAAGAGGAAGACTGCATGGAAGTTGAGAAGTCCATGGAAAGACACACGGGAAGAACGTAAGAAACGCAAGGCTGTGAAGTACGATCCTCTTCCCCAGATCCCCCATGATCTGGATGCTCCATTCAAAAGATGGCTTGACACTGAGGATCCAGAAGATAATGTTCGGACAACTGCGTATGCTGTCCGAGATAAGACGTGGTTTCGTGATCTTATCACTCCATCGAAATGGATGACCGATGAGGTATGGTTTGATTACTGACAATAATGATGTTTAATTGAAATATTAACAATGTAACTACGTGTAGGTGATCGACTCGATTTTCATGTTCGTCCAAAAGAAATGGGGAGAACGACCAGATTTATGCCGCAAGAAGTTCACCATTGGTGACCTATGTGTAACGGTACGTACCATTGGAACATTTTGTTAGTATGTTTGTTTGATAGTGTTCTATAGGGTTCTTATGTTTGGTATCTTCTTTTCATCAGAATTTTTTCAGACGCGAAAATGGCCTATACAAGGAAATGAGTAGCGGCATACATCCCCGAGACTTGACGTACGATTGGAGCAGCGCAGGCAATATCTTGAAGTACGGAAAGGGTGAGCTTGCAGACCATAACATACCATGGAGCACGATTGATGTGGTGTACATGCCGTATAACATCGGTGGGCTGCATTGGGTCCTCATATGCATTGACCTCGAGGTGGGGGAGGTCGTTGTATCCGATTCCATGGTGGTGTTGAATAAGGACGAGGTGATTGAGAAGGAGTTAAGGATCATTTGCCAAGTCCTGCCAGCTCTGCTTTGGAAGATCGGGGTCATGGATGTCAGGAAGAATCTTCCCGTTCAAAGATGGCCGTTGCGTCGGGAATTGTCAAGGCCGCAGCAGGATAGTAGTGGCGACTGCGGTATGTTTGTATGTAAATTTTTTGAATATGATGTAACTGGGTTGCCGTATGACACCCTAAGTCAGGATAATATGATTTATTTTCGATGGCAATATGCTGTACAAATATGGGCGAATAGACCCTTCTTCTAATGGATTATATTGATTCAAGTGTTGTTGTGTGATAAATTATTAACTTTTTATGGTTTATCATACTTCCATGCAAACCATGCAAATTCTCATGCAAACCATGCAAATTCTCATGCAAACGCTCGACAATTGTCACAAACCAAATACTCATTAAAAAAAATATCTAATCACTTATTACGAAAGAATGAACGTGGAATATGTAAAGGAAACCAACCAACAACAATTATTTAATGTGTTATTGAAGACTGTTACTTTTCCCGGGGGAGATTCTCGGCCGGGATACACCGGGATTACACACAGTGAGCTCTAACATGCTAAAGAACCCAACAGTCTCGTTTGAGGATCTCGGTCCAACGTCCCGGCCGGGCCATGACCGGGAAATAACACAGTGAACGTTATTCCAGTGTAAGACTCTCTCAAATGTCCCGTTTGAGAATCCCGGTCTGGGGGTCGGCCGGGAACGGACCGGGAAAAAAAACAGTGAACGATATTCCAGTGTAAGACTCTCTCGAATGTCCCGTTTGAGAATCCCGGTCTGGGGGTCGACCGGGAAAGGACCGGGAAAAAACACAGTGAACGTAACTTCCAGTGTTCTTCTCTCTTAAATGTCCCGTTTGGGAAAAAACACAACTATTCTAAACAAACATTAGAGTTATAAAATTACATTATATAAAATACGTTCATAGATACATAGATACATTATATAAAATTACATAAAGAAAAAAAAAACTGAATACTATGCAGTGTTGAGTGGTTGTCGGCATGTTTTCCTGTTATGACCTCTCCCTCCACAGCGAGTACATTTGTGAACTTGTCTAACCTCTCCCGTCGATGGTATTCTCAAGGTTTGTCGTCGACCAACTCTTGGAACCCTCTTCGGCGGCAACACTTCAAAATCCACAAAATTTTCGGATGTTTTCCACTCCGACACATGACCTACTGGATATATGGGTTCTGCGTACGCAGCAAGGACCGCCTCAACGCGGTAGCATGGAGAACAAAGATCTAAGTACGATCGGTTCCGGTAGATGCAGGCAGCGATTGCATGGGAGCACGGAAGTTGGAAGACGTCAAATTCACGACAAGTACACGTCCTCGTGTGGATGTTGACGCGACCACCCAAGTGTCCATCGTCAACTTGGAATTCGTACCTGGCAATTGGCGTTACCACATGCCTTCTTGCATTATTCTCCGCTGCTAGAACAATCTCTTCACCATATTTTGATATCGGTGCATCCCATTTCGCTGCATCGGTACGACGGTCGTAGTAAGTGGCTTGCAACCATCCCCTAATGTAATCAAGAAGACCTGTTATTGGTAACTCTCGCGCATCTTTCAGGAGGGAGTTAAAACTTTCCGCAATATTCGTGGTCATTTGATTGTATCTCATCCCACACTGATAAACATGTGACCAATGTTCAAGTCCAACTTCTTCCAAGTATTTTTGGACACGTATTGGAATATGGCTCCAAAATTCCTGAAACTCAGTATCACGAAATGACTTCGCTGCTTTAAGGTAGAGTTGAATAAAGCCGTGATCCTTGAACTTTGTTTTCAAGTTTTCTTGTAGATGGTGGATACAGTAAACGTGGGATGCATCGGGAAACACAGTGTGTACTGCCTTCAATATGCTCTTGTGTCTATCAGAAACAATCACTAGGGGATTAATGTGACCAATAGCACGCTCGATTTGTCGGAAAAAGTAGGTCCATGATTCATCGGTTTCCCCCCTCCCAATGCCAAACCCTACGGGGTATATTTGGTTGTTTCCATCGATGCCTACTGCAGTTAGAAGCTTACCACTGAACTTTCCTCTCATGTGGGTCCCATCTACAACCAAAATCGGACGAATAGAGTTCAAGAACCCTCTAATTGTGGACCCAATTGCCATGAACACATGCTTGAAGTAACCACCATCTTCCACTTCCAAGTCGAAAAATGAACCAGGATTTTCAATTTTCAACGCTTCTCCAAACCGTGGTAACTGTCTGTAGGACTCTTCAGGCGAGCCTCTGGCAAGGACCAATGCATGTTCTCTAGCCCTCCATGCCTTGTCATAACTCAGATTGACCCCGAACTTTTGCCGGATATCACTTATGATGTCCTTTGGTCTGTAGGAACGACCAACCTCCAGAAACGTTGTCTTCACAATATTGCCAACAACCCAACTTTTGGCCTGACTATGTTTGTGGGTTAGCATCAAGTGTTTGCACGTGTGATTGTTAGAATACTTGGTAACTGTAAGGACATCGGAGCCTTTCAGTACCGTAGCTCGGACCCTCCATTTACATTCCTCAACAACACACCGAACCTTGAATATTTTCTTGTCAGACTTCTTAACCCTAAACTCAAAGTTCTCTCTCATCCCTAAAACAGACAGTCTCATCTGCAAGTCCTTCTTCGACAAGAATACCTCTCCCACTTCTATATCCTTGTAATTAGAGTACTGACATGGCATTACTGCTGAATTAGATGCACGAGTTGTCGTAGAAGGGCCAGGTGCCATATTAACGGCCATAGCAGGAGTATCGATATTTTCTGCAGTTCCAAGTACCTCCCGATGAACCCCGATATTCTCCTGGGCAGTTACATCAACTTCGTACAGATCTTCCTCGCCACTCTCAAGTACCTCTTCTCCGTAATCTCCCCAATCCTGAAAATCACTGTCCGGGTTCACATCCTGTCCATAGTCTCCCCAGTCATGGAAATCATTCTGTGATGTAACGTAGTCAACATCATCCCCAAGGTTATATGCCCTCTCGTCGTCACGTATTGGACTCAGTGACATCGGGTCATTATACATCGGTGTAAATGGCATGTGTGTGGAAACGGGGGGGATGTGTTGCTCTTGCTCTTGCTCTTCTTTGTATGGGAAAGATGTGGAGGTCGAGGGATTGTGATGATCTTCATTGTGTGGAAAGGGTGTGGCTCGGGATGGTATTTCTTGACTCATGTAATGTGGAGTATATGGTGGGACAGACGTGTAATGGTATGGTTGATGATTTGGATCCATATACGAAAAGTACTGCACTCCCATATATGGAGTATTTGGTACAGTATATGGAATGGGATATGGACGAAACCCTTGGTGACTGGACTGGGGGGATGATTTCGGCACGGTGGATACATAAAGGGGACTTGCAGACACTAACTCCCAAGTCAAAAAACTATGCAAATCTACCTCGTTCCTAATCACAAAAGCGGGAGATTTAGACCTCAGTTCAAGCAGACACCTCAAAACAATGTCGTTATCATTCGGACTTATACTACTTATTTCATACACTTGACCTAAGAACTCGTTATAAGAAATTCCCACATCCACGTCTAAGGCCCTCACCTCTCCACCATCATACTCCTTTTCACTCTCCTTCCACACACCACCAAAACATACCCAAACACGAGGCATCTGCACAAATACAAAAGAATATATAAACAAATGTATGCAACCACCAGAAATTCAAAAAACTTAAAAAAATTTAAAAACCAAACAAAAAAACAAAAAAAAATCACTGTTCTCGGCCAAATCTCGGTGACGGTTCGGTCGGGAAAAACGTGGTCCGGCCGGGAAAAAATCGGTTCGGCCGGTCTTCAAAATGTATGAATCCCGGCCGGAAAAAAGGGTGGTTCGGCCGGGATTTTCAAGCTGTCCGGCCGAGATTGGACCGGGTTCGACACAGGATTGACGAAAAACCATTTCAACGACATTGTATTGGATATTTTTTAAACAAATACGATAGAATAATCAAAAGTAACGTACCTTCTTTAAAAAATGAGCACTTGTTGTGGATCAAATGCACTTTAGTGAACAACTTGTTGTGGATTCAAGAGAGAAGATGAGAGGTTGGGTGATTGAAAGATGTTTTTTTTTTTCAAAATGAGTTTAATGAAGGGTTAAGAGTAATGTATGGTAATTATGGTATTGGAAGTTGGTGAAGGTGGGTGAAAAGTTGGTGAAATAATTAATTTTAGTGGGTTTTAATGACTTGAGGGTATAAAAGTAAATTGCTATGCATGCTTACATCATATTCATCATCAAGGGGGTCAAAAAAAACTTTTTTCTTATAGGGGGTTAAAATTTTAAACAAAAAAACTTGGAGGGGGCAATTTTGTAATTACCCCCTGAAAGTTGCTCTCCTTGGGCTGCGTGCGGTTAGAATAAAAAGGGGATAACTTAGGGTTTTACTCCATCCTCTTAATATTTACAAAAACGCCCCCCATTAGTCCTTTTTTTTTAAGGAAACTCAAAGATTAAACTTTTTTTTTTTTTTTTTTTTTTTTTTTACTTCCAATGGTTTCCAAATCTTAAATCTTGAGAATTTCCCTTCAAACTCCAAATTAATTCCAACTTAGGGATTTTAAAAATTAATCCCAATTTATGGGCGTTACAATTAGACACAAAATTAAAGATTCAGTGGCCTATTAGATACTCATTTTATTGACGTATTAGAAATAAACCAAAATTTTTAAGTAAACTTGTATTTAACCTCAATATTTTAAAATTTCATATCATTATTTTATTATTCAATTTCATCTTTTTCTTTTAAAAAAAAATTGAAACATTGAGAAAAAGTTGAAAATTTAAAAATATTAACGACATACTAAAAAACTATGTACATATACCTACATGTACATATATCTTTTTATAACAAATGATTTTTTTTTATTAAAAAAAAAACATGTGGTTGGTAAGGGATTCAAACTACAGGCTAATTTATGACAGTTGAACTAATACTCATATTGGCACAAACTATGTATATTTTAGGAGCCAAATATTTGGCCTTTTATAATGATTAATGAGTGGCTTTTTCCCACTTTTTTTTTTTTTTAATGCCCTTAATATAGTGAGCAATTTGATTATTTTTTTTTTTGAGAAACAATTTGACTTTTTTTAAAAGGTTATATCTCCCCCACCCCACACATTATAAAAAAAAAAAAAAAAAGATTATATCTTATTTTAGTTTATAAATTTACATGTTTTTTCCAAATCTATGGTTTAGTTAATAAAATTACAAATATGTGTGTATTAATTAGTGTTTGAGTTCTAAATAAAAAATAATAATAATTTTAGCCATTATTAATCTCCAATAAATTATTAGAGAGAGAAATATATCTTTTTTTTGGTCATGGTTTAATTGTTAAAACGTTGAAAATGGTGTGCCAACAAGAGCTTAGCTCAACTGGCATAAAGTTGTACTGATAACCACGAGATCTGTGGTTCGAATCCCCCTCCCCACATATTATCAAAAAAAAAAAAAAAAAAAAAAAAAAAAAAACGTTGAAAATGGTGTTAATAAATAAAAACATAAACTTTATAAAATTTAGGTGAAAATATGCTTCAAATCTTTTTTAACAGAACTAAAATATGCTTCAAATTGGTTTTATATTTTTCCCATAATTTTGTTTAAGTCTTAGTATATTTAAACATTTTAGTTCAGTTTTCTCAAAATAATAATAATAATAATAATAAAAATAATAATAATAAAATAAAAATATTTTAGTTCCGTATGCGTATTTCTGTGGTTTATTTAGAGAGAAATCACCTGACCTTCACGTGCCACCAACAGTAAATTTATTTGAAGGGGGGAAGACGTGGCCTGCAAGACAAGGAAACCTGCACACCAGTGTGGTGCTTACCACACCGCCTCCGATGCTTAAGTCAGAAAGCTGAAGGAAGAGAGCAAGAGAGCAAGAGAAGGAGTAGGGTTCAGAGAATGAGTTCCGGGGCCCCTTCTTCAGTAACGAAGAAGGTTTAAGTACCTGCTCATGCTCCTAGGGTTTTTAGGAATTCGGAGGCATTTCAGGACAAACCAGGTGAAACCGGGGCAGCCAGAGGCAGCAGGGACCAAACGGAGGCGACCGAGCTCGGGCTCGGCCCATGGTCGAGGCCGAGCAGGGGGTTGGGCCAAAAGTCCGATCCCTTCGGCTTTGGCCCGACCCTTTGGCCTGTTTTTCTTCCGAGTCCCGTTTCCTGGCTGTCTCCTTAGACTGGTATTGCGCTGTTCTCATCAATTCCTTGCATATCGGAGTGGTCCAAAATTACTATAACAATTATTGTTGTTGTTATATATATATATGGTATGATTAAGATTTTTTTTGAAGTTTTAAAGCCTACTTCGTTCCCTAAAATTTCATACTTAATTATTTTATTTAGTATCTGCCTTTTACTTTACAATTGTTTTATATTCTTTTCATACTTGCAAACAAACCTTTGAAGCTATATGTAATAGGTCAACTCTTGGATTTTGAAAGGATTCAATTTTTTTATTAAATGATTAATCAAAATTAAGTAAAAACTATATATATATTTTTTTAATGCAAAATGTAGGGACTAAAATGAAATATTCTAAAATATCACAAAGCTTATGAAATTTTGAAGACCAAAACAATATTATTATTATTATTATTTGTCAACGTAACCTTTTTATTACAATTTGTGGTTAGAAAGTTAAATAACTTTTTCTAGGTCATCAAATGGGGGCAAAGGGTCGAACCTTTAACCTTAAAGATATAACTAATGTCTAATTCGTTAAACTATGCTCAGAATGACTAAAGTTAAGGCTTTATAGTCTGATAACCATTTGGTTTTTTAAAATTAAACTTATGAACATTACTTTTATCTATAATTTTCTTTGATTTGTTATCTACCTTCTTCCCATGTTTTAAAAAACAAAGTCAAGTTTTGAAAACTAAAAAAATTATTTATTTATTTAGAATTTGGCTAAGAATTTAAACGTGTCATTAACAAATATGAAAAGCATTGTAAGGGAGTTGGGAGAAAACAAACATAATTTTCAAAAACAAAATATCAAATGGTTATAAACGAGGTCTAAATAGTTGAGGCGAGCTCAGATCGTTTATCTCTTCCACAAGATTGAAATTTGATTTCTCACTCTCACATCTGTACAAACCAAAAACCAAATGGTTATCAAATGAAACCTAAATAATTGAGCACAACTAAGTGGTTGAAAGCCACTTATCTCTTCCACAAGGTTGAAATTTGATTCTCACCCTCACATTTGTACAAACAAAAAACCAAATAGTTATCAAACGAGGTCTAAATAATTGAACATAACTTAATGGTTAAGCCACTTATCTCTTTCACAAAGTTGAAATTTGATCCCTCACCCTCACATCTGTACAACTAAAAAAAACATAATTCATATGGCCAAAACATTTACCACCACTATAAGTCGCCTACGAATTTCCAACTACACTTTATATTGTAATTCTATGAAAATAAATAAATAAATAATAAAAATAAAAACCTTTTGAGCCTAAAACTTTTTGAATAAAAAAAGAATTTGGGATCATATATGATTTCAAATCTTTTTATTTTAAACAATAACAAACAAAAAGAATTAACTTCAAATCTATTTTTGATTTTCAAATCTACTAGAATCCTTGTGGAAACAAATTGGAAGGAAAAAATGGGGCCACTAGCAAGTGGGTAAGGGGTTGGGTAAGGATTTGTTTGGTGTATTCTTTAAAATTTATTTAAAAAAAAAAAAGACTTTTACAACTAACTTTTTAAAATGGTTTGAAGTTTTTTTTTTTTTTTTTTTTTTTTTTTTTTTTTTTTTTTAATTGAGGATTTCGAAGCTATAACTTTAAAAAAAAGTAGAGATGTCTTGACAATTAGTTGATGTTGGTATAATTATTTTTAATTTTAAAATAATCTAGATTATATATCCTGTTTTCATATTTTCATTTATTTTTTCTATGTAATAATTTAAAAGTAGGACACTTTGAAAATATGAATTAGTTGAAAAATCAAATAAAATATGTGAAAACAATAAAGTATCGCTTTGTTTTCTTTTCTATTTTTAATTGAAAATATTCTTTAAAATTATTATGTCAAAGAAAAAAGAATTATTATTATTATTTTTTTTTTGACAATATGGGAATGGGGGATTTGAACTACTGACCTTGTAGTTATCAATACAACTTTATGTCAGTTGAGCTATGCTCTTGTTGGCAGAATTATTAGCTTATCCTTAGCTAAGGAATAACTAACCACATGGATTATGGATGAGTATGTGTCTATTTTTGATAATTAAAACTCATATTTTAATGTCAAATCATACTTTTGTTAACAATTTTAATGTCTTTTAATTTATATATATATAATTCTAACAAAAGTGTTTTTTATTTTTTGGTGGTTCTCTTACAAAAGAACTTGGAATGAATAAATTGATACATAAAATAAATCATGCAATTGTATTCTTTTTGCATTATAATTCTTAGATTGTTTAAGCTAACATACTCATAGATAATTAAAAAGGGTTAATCTAAACATTGTTGGTCAACTATTAAGGGGCCGTTTGGCCCACTGTGTTGGTTATAATAGTGGGGGCTATTATAACCAACCCAGTGTTTGGAGCATCAACAAAAATAAGAGGTGGAGTTGGTTATTTGTCCCCTCCGTGTTGCTACAGTAACCACTATTCAACCCACCCAATTATTCTATCAATTCTCTACAGTAACTATTTTTTCTCTTCTTCCATGTAACTCATTGACTTTTCTACCGACGACTTTTCCGGCGACCACCGACAACTTTTCCGACGACCGCCGTCGACTTTCCGGCCACTTTTCCGGCAATCACCGACGACTTTTTCCGGCGACTTTTTTTTTTTAAAAAAAAAATATTTCTTCTCATTTTCATTTCAAAAATATAAAAAACGAAACTTTTTTTTTTTAAAAAAATATTTCTTCTCATTTTCATTTCGAAAAATATAAAAAACGAAACTTTTTTTTTTTTAAAAAAATATTTCTTCTCATTTTCATTTCGAAAAATATAAAAAACGAAAATAAAGAAAGAAAAAAAAAAGAGGTAGAAGAAAATGAAAGGAAAAAAGAGGGAAAAAAATTTCAGTCGCTGAAAAATTTGTTGGTGGTTGTCGGAAAAATCGGAAAATTTCTAGGGAGTTAGATACTAGGTTGTCTTTGTACATATATAAATATGGAGTTTTATTACATAATTACTTTTGATAATGAAGTATATGAATGTTTACCTTCATTGTACCATATTTTTCATTCCAAATTATACTTATCGTATTTAAGTTTACCGTGATAATAATAATTTTTTTAAAAAATACTACTCAAGTTTTTATTTTATGTGATTTCTATTTTATTTGATTCTTTTGATAATGAATGTAAAATGAGTTTTGAATAAGCATCACCATTTTTATGTTGGAAATACATAAAATGACTTATTTTGTGAAAAAAAACCATGACTCTAAAACAAAGAAAATCAACCTTACTTTAGGTTATTTTTGTTTTCTTTTAAGTTAAACACATAATTTAACCATTGTACTCAAAACTTTATTTTTTTTTACAACTAAACCCAATAAACAAAAAAAATGTCAGGAAAAAAAAAACAGTCAGCTTGAAACATAGACTATTTGAACCCAGACTAAAATAATCTGCATCTCAAACACTGCACCCCAAACACAGACTATTTTATCCCAGACTATAATAATCTGCACCCCAAACACAGACTATTTTATCCCAGATTATAATAATCTGCACCCCAAACACAGACTATTATAACCCCCAGACTATTATAATCTCCCAGCTATTATAACCCTCAGCTATTATAACCAACCCAGCGCCCCAAACAGCCCCTAAGACATTAGTAATTTTTCTTCCAAGTAGGAGATTCAAATATTACAAGTTTATCTCGTGTATGTGTGTGTGAAACTTTGTCACGCTATCATTTTCATATAATTTAATGTTTTGTGATATTCAAGGGCTAGATTGAATTGCTAACAAGAGCATAATAGAACTGACGTAAAAATTTGTACACTCCAAGAGGTGAGAGGTTCGATGACTTTTCAAATATGACACAAGATGAAACAAAAAAAAAATAATAAATAATTAAATTATATGTTTAACATAATAAATTAAATATTTAAATCTCTCTCTCTTTTGATTAGATCATATTTTAATCTCATTTAGTTTATTGAAACAAGGATTAACAATTGAAATAGGAAAAGGTTGGGGATGCCTTCCCCATTCTCATCCTTTTCCCCTTTTACATTTCCTTCTTCTTTTTGTAATTAAAGAACTAATAGTAAATAATACATATAACACATAAATTAAAAGTTAGCAAAAATTAATTCGGTAGATTATTTATCAATCTATTAGACATATTATACAAATCCTCGGTAGTTTTGCTAACAAAAACATAGCTCAACTGATTTTTTAAAAAAACATTTTGTATAAAAAAATTTTAGAATTTAAACACTCATATGTTTGGTTACATTTCCTCATACGTGTTTTTATGCACAAGCTATTGTATACTTAAAGACTCTTTTTTTAAAAAAAAAAGTTGGTTTCAAGTGTTTCTTTTAAAATAATTTACTTCTCAATCTCATTTTCTAATAAGTCATTTTTAGTGGTTGTGTGAAACATACTAGAATTTTTTTCAAAATTAAACATTTGAAAAGTTAAACCAAACACACCTTTAAATTAAGATGTATTCCAAACGGACCTTAAATTGTTACATTCTATCGTTTAAAGACTAAATTGTTAATTTCACGGGAACCTATATAGACCAAAAATGTTTTTTGACTTAAATAAAAGCAGACTAATATATCTATATATATTGGGACGAGTATACACGTTCTTTTTTTCTTTTTGAGTACATCAACATTTCGGAGTGGAGGTGAGGAGATTCGAATCTCTGACCTCTTAATTAAGAGTGTTGGGAATGACTAAGCATATCTACTTGGGTATTTTTGGTTTTTCCATGTGTTTACTTTATGTTTGTCCCACATGGAAAGATTTGGAGTTGGGAAGAGTGTTTTTATACAATCACTCTTTTGTACTCTTGTAAATGTGGTTAAGGGTGGTACCTAGACCTCTCCCCACACGCGCGCACAGCTGCGTCCACTAGTCGGACGGACGGGTACTGGGTAAACCGCGCTCGTGCGTAATAAAGAGATGGGATTAACCTTTTTGCCAAAATATCCTTTATTTTTATTGCCACCCACGTGTCACAATGTTGCTGCTCCACATGTCCTAGTCGGTTCAACGGTCTGGTTTGGTTGTCGCCGGTTCGGTCCGAACACGCTGAAGGAAGTCAGTCCATTCGTCCGTATGATTCACGAGCATTGACCGGAAGTTCCGCTTTGACCATTGGAAGCGCTGTTCGTTTCGTCTTTGACCGTGCGCTTCGCCTGCGTGGACAGCTCCAGACGTGACACGTGGCAGCTTCTTGTCTTCTTTTGTGGGAAAGCAGGTTTCAATTGGCCTATAAATACAGTCTTTGAGCAGAGTGGAAGATATCGAATTCACTTTCATTCTTCCTACTTTCTCTTCTGATTCCAATCCTTCTCTCTCGAGTGCACGAACGAGAAGGGTGTTGTGTTAACCTTAGGGGGCAACCGGCAAAACGATTTAGCACCGTGCTTGTGCCGAAATTGCTTTCAAGACAGTGGTTATCTCCACGACACAACAATTGTTTTTCATTTTCTTCGTACAAAGAGTACATGTCAATTACCAAACTCAGGCTTTGGCAAAATCAAGGTATACGTTTCGATGCATTGCATTTGAATTTGCATTTGCATGGGATAAGACGCGCCTTCAACGATATTGCAGCTGCAGGTAATGTCAAAATTCGACCAACTCCACCTCCCACCCTCTTTCTCTCTCTACATTTGTTTCTTTTTTTCTTTTTCATTTTTTAACTAATCTCGAGATCCCAAACAGTATATGTCGGCAACCCATAATTAAATTATTCAATTCTTTAATCAAAATACAATTAAATAATTCCTGGACTTTTTAATATTATGTTTAATAGATTATTGAAAGGGAAATTTCCCATTCTTAAGACTTGACAATCATTTAAAAATGATTAAGATTATAAACACTATTCCACTTATAAATTTATTTGCCTTGCTTTGTTATCTACTTTTTTTTATTTTTTTTTAAAAATTTTTGTGTCAAACTTAAAAAAAAAATAGTGTTTTTAAGAACTATATTTTTTAGGTGTAGCTTAGAATTCGAGGGTGTACTTAATAAATATATGAAAATATATCAAAGGAATTATAAAGAAGCAAGCAAAACTTTTAGAAAACAGAAAACTAAAAACGAAATAATCATTAAATTGAATCTAATAAGCTACTGTATTTTTCATTTTATTTTATTTTAACCATTTTGATAGGAGATTGAACTAATTATCACTTTTGGGATGGTAACTGTTGATGGTCAAATTTGGTCGGGAGGAACTCACTTGACCTTCACGTGCTACCAATGGTAAATTTGTTTGATAGGGGGGAAGATGTAACCTGCAAGACAGTAAATATGCACACCGGTGTGGTGCTAGCCACACTGCCTCCGATGCTTAAGTCAGAAAACGGAAGAGGAGAGCAAGAGAGTAAGAGGAGAGAGTCGAGAGTCCGGTCCCCTTCTTCAGTGGCGAAGAGGGGTATAAATATCTGCTCATCTCCTAGGGTTTTTAGGAATTCGAAGGCGTTTCGGGACAAACAAGGCGGAACCGGGGCGGCCAGAGACAGTAGGGACCAAACGGAGCCGGACGGGCTCGACCTCGACCCATGGCCGAGGCCGACCATGGGCTCGACCTTGGCCCAAGGCCGAGGCCGAGCAGTGGCCCGACCCCTTCGGTCTTGGCCTAACCTACTGGCCCGTTTCGCCCCCGGGGTCCATCCTCCAGTCCGATTTCTGCCCGGTTGTCCTCGTCATCTCCTTGTACATCGGGGTGGTCCAAAATTACCCATAACAGTAACATATATGCATTATATATTGAGTTATGCTTAGATTGGTCTAAAAACGATATTGTGCTGAGTATGTCCATAAACTTTATGAAAGTATCGATATATATATCTTAATTTAAACTTCTAATGTTGTCCCTAATAAGCACGTAAACTTAAAAAAAAGTATCTAATAGAGTCTTTATGCTTCAAGTCTAATAGGTTCCTCATTTATTAAATGGTTTTTAAAATTAATTGAGTTATTAGACATAAAATTAAAAATTAAAAGATTTATTAGACAAATTTTAAAATTAAAGAACTTCTTAGAAACTAATATGAAAAGTATGGAGACTATAAGATATGTTCTTTAAAGTTCAATGACTTGTATCAGACAAAAATTTGGAAATTTGGAAATTTATAATCCACATTTTTCAAAGTTTAGTAACTTATTAGACTTCACACCCAAATTTTATGGTGTATTTAGTTGATGATCTGAAAACAAATTAAAATGGTATATTTCATATTTTCAATGTTTTTGAATATGCAATCAGTGGCAGATTTAGAAACTGAATCGCAATTTTAGAAGTTATTCAAGATGTGTCTGGTAGTACATTTATAAATCATAAAAATAGTTATAGTTATCGCTTCTCAAAAAAAAAAAAAATAGTTATAGTTATCGATTAAATATTAACTTGAATCTCAACCAAAACCAATTAGTTTACGAATGTTTTTCATTTTATAAAATTGGCCTATAATTATTTATTTTACAATATTATATAATTTATAATGCGTTATTATGTTATACATTTTTTTAAAAATAAAATTAGTTTATAACATAAAATAAAATATTTATCAAAGTTTTTATCTTATGATTTTTAAATATCGAATTCAAAATCTGAATATACACTGAAATTTTTTAAATTTTCAATTCTAAAAAACAAATCTACAAAGATGTGGATTCAATCAATTATTTGAAAACATAAAACATAATCTAAATTATGTTGTTGAATAAGACACCAATTACCATTTCAAATATAATTCAATCTCTCGTTCTTTCATTGAACTAAAAAAAAAAAAAAAAAAATCGATAACGATTATAAATTTATAATTTAAACAAAAAAATAATAATTCTAGAGAGAGAAAAAAAAAACTTCTCCTATGGATCTTAACGTGAGCTTCAATCATTGATAAGCGTCCACTGATTACCATTTTGACCCGGACAAAACCGATGGCCTTCTTTGATACGTGTCGGCTTATGATTTGTCGACGAGCACGATTTACAAGGTGGATTAAAATAGTTAATTATTTTTGTCAGAGATTTATTAATTAATTATTATAATCTGACAAATTGCAGAGTTTTATTTGTTTTATTTATGGGAAATTATTTGGAGAATTATAATTATAATTAGGTTGAAAAGTTGGAAAAGGAGAATCATTGAATGGCAGAGTGGCAGGTAGATTATAATCATTAGTTCATTTATTTGTCTTTTTTATTTTTATTTTCTATTTTCTTATTGGGGGAGAAAAAATAGGAGGTGGGTAAGATATTTGTTTGACAGTCTACCTAGAACATGTTTGTCAAAATCACCCTCTTATTACTTTTTTTTAACAACTATCCATGTTATAGGGGTTTTTTAGAAAAGTAAGAAAAAAAAAGAAAAAAATTAGACACAGAAGGTGGTTTTAAAAGTAATTGCAAATTTGGGGTGTTGCGTCTCTTGCAGAGACGCGACACCCTCCCCCACCGTCGTCTTTTTTTTTTTTTCTTTTTTTTTTAATTTTTTTTATTTTAATTATTAAATTAATTGTTTAAATTATTAAATTATTTATTTAATTTATTTAATTTATTATTATTATTATATTATTATATTAAATATATTTTGTTTAATGATTTTTTTATATAAATATTAGTTTTCATTTTCTTTTTCCAAATAATTATATACTTTTCAATAAAAAAAAAGGTACTAAAAAAAATAAAAAAAAAAGAAATTAAAGTTTTCATTTTTAATATATGTCTATAATTTACATGTTTTGAAGTTTGATTTTTTTTTCTCCATATCATTTTTTAATACAAAACGCCATATATTAAAGTCAACTAATGCTACGAATACATTTTTTTAAAAATTATTGTATTTAGTTTTAGGAATTTTTCGATAAAACTTTATATAGTTACAACATAATTAAATTTATGTATACATAGAAAACACAATTACATTTTAAAAACTAACAATCCTTAAACATCTTCAATTCAATTTCAAGTATATAATTAATTTAAAAATCGATAACGATTCATTTTTTTCTGTTAAGAAGAATCATTATTGGCTAGCAATTTTAGTAAACTATATAATTAATTTAGATTAGCGATTCATTGCATTATATTATAAATCCATATATATTTATTTTAAATGCAAGTAAAAATAAGTATTATTTTAAATGCAATAATACAAGAAAAATCCATATACTTATTTTTAACTTGATTGTATTTGAAATTAAATTGGAGATGTTTAAAAATGGTTAGTTTTTAAAATGTATGTGTTTTCTATATATACATAAATTTAATTATGTTGTAGCTATATAATGTTTTATCGAAAAATTCTTAAAACTAATGTACAATAATTTTTTAAAAATCTATTCGTAACATTAATTGAATTTAATATGTGGAATTTTGTATTAAAAAAATGATATAGACAAAAAAAAAAAAAAAAAAAATCAAACTTCTGTAAATTATAGACATATATTAAAAATGAAAACTCTAATTTCTTTTTTTTATATAAAAAAACAATTATTGAAAAGTATATAATTATTTGGAAAAAGAAAATGAAAACTAATATTTATATAAAAAAATCATTAAACAAAAAATATATAATATAATATAATAATAATAATAAATTAAATAATTTAAATAACTAATTTAATAATTTAAACCATTAATTTAATAATTAAATTTAAAAAAAAAAATGAAAAGATGACGGTGGGGGAGGGTGTCGCGTCTCTACAAGAGACGCAACACCCCAAATTTACAATTACTTTTGAAACCACCCTTTGTGTCTAATTTTTTTCATTTTTTTTCTTACTTTTCTAAAAAACCCATGTTATAGAGTTGTTTTTTTTTTAATAATTGATTCCTTGGTGAGCTTAAAATTTGATTGTTTGAAGGTCGTTCTAAGGAAGTTTTTTATATAGTATGCGTATGAGTAAGAGAACAAAATATGGTGAAATAGTTTATTTAGGTTGATATGTGAGAAAGTTGTTTAGGGAATATATTGATGAGGTGAACGGTTCTATCCTGTGGTGAAAGTTAGGTTTTTGAAGTAGTTTGAAATTTCAAAAAGGGAGTTGAGATTGACATTTTAAAATTAAGATCGAACAACTAGCTCATTTGATTTTATCAAGTACATGGACATTTCATCACTAGAATGGGAGAATATATATATATATATATATATATATATTTTGCAATTGGCTAAGAGAGAGTTTAATGATAATTTCACAAAAATACTTTGGAGTAGTAGTTCCGTTGAACGATTCGACCCAAAATGCCTTATTTGTAGATAGTGAAATTCTTAAATAAAATTTCAATTAGTTGGAAATTTATCCCTATTATTCTGAACTATAGTTATTAAACAACAATTTAAATTTTATTGTAGGTATTGAAAAGGTGATCGCGGACTTATGTTAAGTTTTTGTCTTTTGTGGAGAAAAAATTGAAGACTGACTTGGTGTGCAAGGAAGAAGCCAAACTTGGTGTGCAAGGATGACCCTAACCACCTTGGTGCACGAGAAAGAATGTAAGTGGAGCATTGGGTATTAAGGCTCATTGTCTATATATATGTGTGTTGGTCTCTTGAAGAGAGCAAGAAAAAGAGAGAGTGACGCTTTTTCTTCCAAGTGTGTGGTAGTGAAGAGAGAGAGAAAAGAGTGTTTCTCTTATTGGGTTGAGGGTCTTTTCTTTATTGTTTATCCCAAACTACCAGATTGTGGAGAAAAAATAACATATTTACTTATACGCTTATACCCGAAACTTTAGACCACAATGAAGTTTAAAGATTATTTTTTTGGAGAAAAGTTTAAAGACTATGCTAAAGTCATAGGGTGTGTTTGGTATAACTTTTCAAGTGTTTAATTTTGAAAAATAATCATTTTGAAAAAATTTCTAGTGTTTGGCAACAACTAAAAATGACTTATATTAAAAAATGAGATTGAGAAATAAATTATTTTTAGAGAAACACTTGAAACCAACTTTTCTGAAAAGAGTTTTGAAGTATACAATAACTTGGCGTATAAAAACACTTATGAGGAAATGTAACCAAACATATGAGTGTTTAAATTCTAAACATTTTTTATACAAAATGTTTTTTAAAAAATACATTCTTAAAAAACATTTAAATTAAAATGTATTCCAAACGGACCCATGATGTTTGGGCTTATACCCTTTACAAATCTTAAAGAGTCTAATTAAAAGTCAAAGTTACAAAGAATTCAACGAAGAACTTGAGCTTCAACAAATGGGTCATGGCCTCAAAATGGGTTTTTGTGGCTGAAAGGATTTGGAATTCTCCAATTCCGTTAAAGCGGAAGCGTAATTGGGACCGATTCGTAGTTAATTTTGTTTATCCAAAAATACTATTGCATTGGTTAAAACATAGAACAAATTCTATAGAAACTTAAGGCTAAGCATACAAAATTTAGATCTAAATCTATAATAAAGAAAAGAGAAGCAAACTTCCGTTGACGACTCTGAATACTTCAACGGATGATTCTTGTTTGCTCTGCAACAACGAAGAACACCACCATTTGATCTTCCCCGCTATAACTCTGAGATTAGGAACGTAGTTGTGGGACTATCTAATCTTGAATGGGAAAAACACTAAAGAGAAAATTCTCCCTAGAGTTCTTGAGTTGAGAGAATATGAGAGGGAGGCTAGAGAGAATGCAAGAGTGCATTCTTGTGGCCTTATGTTGTTGTACTTAAACCCTAGGTTTAGTGTTCTATTTATAGGAGAAAGGCCATGAATAAAATATTCATTTAAAATCAATTATTTCCATAATTGATTTAATCTTTTCCATAATTAATCAATTCCATAACCAACCAATTCCATGACCAATCAATTCCATAATTGATTAATCTTTTCCATAAATGATTGATCACTTCCATAAGTGATTAAATCATTTCCATAAATGATTAATTACTTCCATAAGTGATTAATCATTTTCATAATTGATTAATTTCCAATTAATTAATTCTTTAATTAATTAATCACCAATTAAATATCATATATTTAATTTCAGACCTTCTATTAGTTAATTAATTAATTACCCAATTAAATATCATATATTTAATTTGAGACCTTCAATTAATTAATTCTATAATATGAATCAAATTCATATTAAAATTTGAACTCCTTCAAATTCTCTTATATCCTATAAATTTAATATGAATCAAATTCATATTAATATTTGAACTTCTTCAAATATTTATTTCTCTCATAGACTATAGTTTAATTAAATCTCATTTAATTTAAACTAAATTGAATAATTAATTAATGCATAATTAATTAATTTATCTTCTAATTAAATACCATATATTTAATTAGACATATATTTGAACTCTTTCAAATATATCAATCTCTCAATATAATAAAGTTTAATCTAAAATTAAACTTTATATTTTAATGCATCACTATATATTATATTAATTTGTATCTCGTACAATTAACTTAATTCCCAATATGAATTTGAACTATTCAAATTCTCTCAAGATATATTTGTTCCTAATTACTCTTTACGAGCTAGCAGGGGGACTTAATGGACCTACAGATCAGAAGCTCCAATGATATGAGGTTAATAGATTAAACTCATTAATCAGGTTAACCAATATTCATTAACTGTGGGTCATTCCACTAAAGACCCACAGCTGAACTCTTCTCACTGTAGAACATTACTGTGTCCATGGATGTAGACCTATGCCGATAAGTCAATCCTTCACGAGTGTTCGTAATCACAGCTGGGTCAAATTACCGTTTTACCCTTGTGTTACATCTGTCTCCTTAAGTACCAGCGCTCCTCTAATGAACAACCTGTTTATGGTCCAACCATTAAACAGAAAGTCCCTCTCGGGCCAGTGAGAGGGCGGGATCCCTTTGTTCAAGTCCCGGAGTCACCACTTAAGAGAACACTCATCTACTTCTCCTAGATGTGGGAAGGAGTGAATTCCTTCTTGTGTTGTCATGTCCCCAGCCTCCCACTCGGTCTTGTCCCCAAAAAGGAAGGCATATTGAGTCGGCGTATTGGTCACTCTCACCCATGCTAATCAAAGGACAATCCCTCATGAGAAGGAGTTCATGACACACTCAGGATTAAGACTGAGTTACCTAGGTCATCGTATTGAAACAGTAACCTAACTAGTTAACGGTGTTACATCTAGTGGTTTACTATTTTGTGGTCCGGTCTTATGCAAACTCATTGCATAAGATACCCCCGCTCGCATGTCTCCTACATGGATGCCTTGGATTAATACGTCTGTATCGAATACAAAGTGGGTCGTATCACATAGTGTTACCAGGATAAGGTACCCAGCCTTATCCTTGTACTATAGACCTTTTAGGTTGTTACTTGAACACCAATCCCCGTATGTCCCCACATACTAGTTCAAGTCACATGTAAACAACCTTGGATCTTAGTTTATTGGATTTGGGTCAAATTGTGCAATATTTAACAATAACACTTTATTGTAGAAACTCAATAACACTTTATTGAAACAAGTATACAATTTGTTTACATTCACTATCTACGAGTTTTAGGGCATAAAACCCAACAGTGGCTTAGTAGTTCATATTCTACTCGGCGCATGTCACACTGGTACGAAGTTTTTGCTATTTTGCAGGTCACCTATTTTCCAGTTAAATAGTTTTATCGCTGAAGCACATGCAAAACAGGTGAACTCCCCTTGGCCAATTTGCACATCAACATAGCTAATTATATATTCTAGTTCCTTTAATCTTTTGGTAAAAGATATGTGCCTTAATCAGTTGAGTTACACTCAATATGTACTTGAGTGATAAGTTTTGATATTACAAGTAAGTATTATGTTATTTCATAAAATTAAAAAATACTTTAAACTCAATTAATAAAGTTTGCTTTAACATTATATCATTATTTAGCTTGTTGATTTTAACATTGATGATGACAAGAAACTTTATTTGTAAACAACCCAATATATGAAGGATGAAATTGAAACCTTTAAAACATATGTTTGGCTTGCCAACATCTCAACCGTTTAGGACATGAGCCTCAATCAAAAGGTTAGAATTTCAAATTCTTCTCTCTGGCAGGTTCGCGTGCTAAACTTGGCCTATTTTATATAAATTAGGCTAGAAAGATTGCCCTGAACTAAAATAAAGAGTAATTGTAATGAGTAGCAACTTAAGCTTTGTTATTTACAAATATAGAAATTCTTACAAAAATTGCAAAATATTGCAAATCTATACATGATAGACATCTATCATTAATAGATTTCAATCACAATGCATGTAGTCTATCAGTGATAGTAGTCTATAAGCAATAATTACAATTGTGATTAAAGTCTATCATTGATATACTTCTATCACTGATAAATTTTAATTTTATTGTATTTGCAAATAATTTTGATAAATCTATTAGTGATTGAAGTCTGTGAGCGATAGATTTTAATTTTGCTATGTTTACAAATAGTTTTAGATTTGGTTATATTTACAATTATTTTAGTCTATTTTGTTATATGTGCAAACAACCTAAAAATAAAAAGGGAAATCTCTATCTCTACTATATTAATCTCTACTATATTAAGAGGGGCTAAGAGGGGATAATTTTTACATTCCCTTATTGTCCCTAAAATTTTTTATAATGACTATTTTTTCCATCTACCCTAATAAATTATATTTATATTTAATTAGAAACTACTTCCACGAGATCTCGATAATGGGCGATATGTTTTGGTTCATGAAGCAAAGGTCACCGATCGAATCAGATTCGTCGATCAGGTTTGGGGCTAAGAGGGGAGAATCTTTTGTTTCCTCTTTTGCCCTTACTTTTAAAGTAAATTCCTATTTTACCCTTTGCTGATGGGACACGACTCTTCGAGTGTAAGTTTCCATTGAGTCTAATAGATGCAATTGATGTCAACGAGATGCGACTGTTCATGTAAAGATGGTTACACATTGAATTGGTGCATCCATTTGTGTATAGGTGTGATCCATGTATAAGAAAAATATATATATATAATATATAATTGTCAAAATGTCAAACTATATGAAAATTTGTCCAATAGGTGCAATTGATGTGATACGACTGTTCATATGGAAAGGGTTACACATTGAATTGGTGCATTCATTAGCGTATAGGTGTGATCCATGTATAAAAAGAAATTATATAATTTTTTTTTAGTACATCAACATTTGGGGATAAGGGGATTCGAACCTTTGACCTCATGGTCGAGGGTATATATGCCAACTACCGCTGAGCTATGCTCGTTTTGGCAAGAAAATATATAATTGAGAAAATGTCAATTATATACAAATTAATACATTTTAGGCAAAGAAACTTAGGGCCCGTTTGGTAACGTTCTTGTTTCTTGTTTCCGTTTCTTCATTTTTAATAAAGAAAAATAGAATTTCATGACCCTAACACCTATACATTCAATAATAATAAACCTATATTCTTATTTATGTTTGGAAAAAATTGGAAACAAGAACAAAAAAAAAAGAGAAACCAGTTTTAGTTGTTCCCAAAAGTTCTATACAAATTTTGGGAGTGTTTCTAAAAAATAAGAAACAAGAAACATACATAGTTATTAATTGATTAGATTTCTTAATAAAATTGGAAACAAGAAACAAGAAACAAGAACGTTACCAAACGGGCCCTTAGAAGTCTGAAAATATAATAAAAACCACAATAGCCTAAAAATTATTAAGTTATTCTTATAAAAAAACTTATTAATTAATAAATGCATGCATAATTTTAAATATGAAATTTCAAATTTCAAATACCAAAATAGTTGAACACACTTTTAGTTTTTCTAATTAAATAGTTTAATTTCTTTTTCATTAATTATAAATACAAGAACTTTTAATATTTATATTTAAATTTATGCCATTAGTTTTAGTGGAAAGTTTTTAATACTATTAATTATTTATGTAACAATATTAGCTACTTAAAATTTAGAGTAGATCTCTAATATTTATTGTTTTACTTATAAATTATATTATAAATTTTTTATCTTAAAAAGACAATTTAACATATAGTAACTTACTTGATTTTAAAAGTTACTTGACTTTTTAAAAATTGATTATTAGTATAATTTCACATTGTTTTATTTCTATTCTTGATATGATAATTATTAAATTTAGTCTAAATTATAAAAAATGCCCTTGAACTATGGGGTTTGTTTCAAAAATGCCCCTGAACTTTAAAAAGTTTCAAAAATACTCCTGAACTTTGAAGAATGTTTCAAAAATATCTTTGCTGTTAATTTTGGATGAAAACCGTTAAAGATTGAGTTTCAAAAATACCCTTGAACTTTAAAAAAAAAATTAAAAAATACCCTTTTTGAAAAATGATTCTTTTTTTTTTCCTCCTCTCTCACCATAAATTCTTTCTCCATGAAAATTAATGCAAAACTCTGCTTATAAAGGTTGTGTGCAACTCAATACCAGATAAAAACAGACTTTGAAATCGAGTTTTCTCTTTTAAAAAGCGTAAAGAAGATAAGTGTGAGAAAACAACATATATATGTATATATATTATTTCATTTTTTGCTCTCTCTGTTTGTGTATCTTGATGATAAAAAGAAGAAATGTTTATAAGACTATGAGTTTGGTCCAATTTATAAGATTAATCAATCAAAAGTTTTATATATGATTTTGTTCTTATTGATATTTAAGAATTGTTAGAATCCGTATACAACAATAGTTTCATTTATTTTTCGTAAAAGGAATATAGAGAAAATTAATGGGGTAATAGTTGGTGAGGAAATAATATTGAAAAGACTACCAACAAATGAAGTCAATCACACGTAGAATTTCAAGAACAAAACAAAAGTCAACTTGAAGATTTGATACGAAAATCTAGCCAAGTGCTTTGGATGTGTTGAAAGAGAAAGAAAGCTCCTAGATTATGAATACATGACAAATAAGTAAAGTTTATTATTAATTTTTGGAAGATAAGTTAATTTACGGTGGGAGAAGGAAAAAAAAAAAAAGCATTTTTCAATAAGGGTATTTTTTATTTTTTTTTTAAAGTTTAAGGGTATTTTTGAAACTCAAATTTTAACGATTTCCATCCAAAATTAACGACAATGGTATTTTTGAAACATTTTCAGGGGCATTTTTAAACTTTTTAAAGTTCAGGGGCATTTTTGAAACAAACCCCATAGTTCAGGGGTATTTTTTATAATTTAGCCTTAAATTTATTGTCAAAGTTTAAATTAAAAAAAAAAAATATGTGCAATATGCGTGTGTGCTAATATTATGTTTATATACATACTATATAATAAGAAATCATTTATTTTTATCACTAACTTTCAAAAGTTTATAGTAATTAAACTAAAAATTATATGGTATTTGTTTATTACATTACATACAGGGATGACAAAAATCCCCGCGAGGTCGAGTCTCCACGGGGATCCGCCCCAAACGGGGCAGAGAATCCCTAGTTTGACCAGGTATAAGGGGTCAAACCGGGGATTCTTTTTGGGTCCCCAGTCAGGGACGGGACGGGGATGGGGAGGGTATCCCCGCGCCGTATATTTTTTTATTGATTTTTTTAAATATATATTATATATATTATAATTATATAATAATATTATTAATATATCATATTATATTATTATTAATATTTAGTAAAGTTTTTTTTTTTCAATTATTAAGTTAACAATATTGTTTTCTCAAAAAAAGAAAAAAATAACAATAATAACAATACTATTTTATTTAAATTTTGTTTTTTTTTTCTTAAAATTAATTTAGATGTTTAAATTTATAATAAATTTTTAATATTTTAAACAAATTAATAATAATAATATTAACTTCCATATAAAGTAGGTATATTTTAAATATATTCACTAAATTTTAAATAATTTATATTAATTTTTAATTTTGTTTAAAAAGCATAGATTTTTCCCCGCGGGGACCCGATCCCCGAACGGGGATTCCCTGACCTCGACCTCCGATTCTCCGAAACGGGGAATGGGGCGGGGATGTGGATGAAAACTCCCCACGGGGACGAGGGATGGGGAGTGCATCCCTGGCCCCGCCTCGCCCTGTAGTCATCCCTAATTACATATACTAAAAACACTGCTATCTTCTCTTATTCTAATTTGAGACTATACGATCCCATGTGCATGCACGTGTTACTTGACTAATCCTAATAAATGGCCAAATATACCGTGTATTTTTGAAAAAATGGCCAAACGATTTTTTCCAATAAAAAATGGCTAAATCGTTTTTTTAACAAAATTTCACGTGAATTATTCTTCCAATTATACCCTCAAGTCAATTTTCACGTCCCATCCTATATTTGAGGAAGCCATATTTGATCTATTTAGATTTTTATTTTTTAATCAACAAATCATCATCTTCATCATCTTATCTCTCTTAGCTATTTTATCTTCAGTTGGAATTGTTTGATTACCCAAAATTTAGGTTTTCATTTCAATTTTCGAGTAGGTTTTTTAATCAACAATTCATATTCCACTTGTTCTCAAGTTTAATCGATTTCTTGGTCTTCACTTCCTTCCAATGTTGCCTCATATTCATATTCTTTTTATTTTTTTATTTTTTATTCATAATCATTCTTTTATTCCCGAAAGTAATTTTACCTACCCTTTGCAACATTAGATCCCTATCTGAGACTGTAAATGCTTCAAATACAGTGCGAAGTAATTTATGAGAAGTTTTGGATGGTTTTTCTTTCTCAATATTTTGTATTTCTTTTATGTACCTTATTTTTCCTCCATAAATCGTGATTTTAATTTAGTATAAGATTTTTTAATTTTAATTTTTGTTTTCAAATTATTCTGTTATGATAGATTAGTATAAGCCTTTATCTTTTATTTTATTTTATTTTGAAATTCATTGATTTAATTTGACTTAAATTAATTTGTAAATGGTAGATTCTTTCCCTATTTTATAGTGTATTTTTTATTTAATTAGTCTTTAGATTTAGATTTCGGTTAGGGGCATTTTTTTTTATGATTCGTGGTAAAGAAAACTTACTTAAAATAAGACAATTTTTCAATTGATGTTTATTGAATGAGGGTTTTCTTCAATTTCTTGCAACAGGTAAGATTTTTTTTTTTTAAATCAATATACTGTATTTTTTACCTTCTTCTATTTTGTCTCTATAATCCGTTATTTGAATTTAGTATCAAATCTCTTGGTTAAATTTTTTGTTTTCAAATTATAATTGTAAGGTAGATCAAATCCAGATTTATCTTTTTGATTTTCAAATTTTGTTATTGAGTTTTGTTGAATTAATCGTAAATTCTTAGATTCTCTCCCTTTTTAGGGTGTATTTAATTTAAATAATTTTTGAATTAAGATTTCGGTTGGAGACACTTTTGTCGATTTTGTTACCAAAAAAACTTACTAAAATTAGCATTTGGTCATTTTTCAAATGGTAAATTCAGCTAAAATAAAAACTTCAAGCCCAATTACTCTTCCGAAGCCCATTTTGCCCAGTTACCTACAAAATGGCCCGAACTATGTAACCATGACTCTTCCATTGCTTTTCTCCTCATTCTCCTCCACTGTGTTTCTGTTTATTTCCACTTGAACTCGAAGCTTTTGCTCAACGATTGTGAAGTTTCAGTCGTTGTTGCTGATCAACGTCAACGCTTTGGCATAGTAAAAACTAAAAAGAAGAATTCCCAATTCATTCAGAAAGTCGCCGAATCCAGCCTTTAGGCTCCGGCGATAATCCTCATCATGGTCGCTTCAACGGTTCTTATGGTGTGTATAAGCCTGTTACTTCTTTTCTGAACTTCAGCCAATTACTTTGTCCACTTTTTTTTCCGTCTAGGTTGTTTTTAACTGCTTTTCATCACTGTTTCAGGTGGCGGAGAAGCCTAGCATTGCGCTCTCAATTGCTTCTGCGCTCTCTCATGGCCAAGTAAGTTGTAGAAACACTTTTTGAAACTCGTAAGATTTTAAGATTATAGGTAGGTGATCACTATGGGGATTTGCACCGACTTCTAGGTTCCTCTTTACCTTTCCACTAGCCCGAAAGTCTTAGACAGTGGATTATACAGGTTTTAGAAGACGAATAACGGTTCTCAGTAGGAAGAGTTGATTAGCATTCGTAGGTTAACTTGCAAAGCCACCCTAAAATGTTGGAGGTTATAATGCGGCCAGCAGTTTGTGGCTTTGTTGATGTTGTTCCTCTAGATTATGATCATATTGAGGAAGTGGAATTATACATTTGAGTTTAGTTGGAGGTTATAATGCGGCCAGCAGTTAAGTGGCTTTAGTGATGTTGTTCCTCTAGAATATGATTGGAAGTGGAATCCCTCTTTTGTGCGCTCATTTTTTGCATGTCCGTACTTTCTTTCATTTTTTCTCCATGAAAGCTCGTTTTTTTATAAATAAAAAAAATCGAGGAAGTCTTATCCATTATTCCAGTTGTTTCTAGCTTGGTTCATCTGGTTAATTTTGCTACGTGCTTGATCAAGTTTATCTATATGGATTATATAAAGAAAATGAGGTTTCCTTCAAATGGGCTTTCCATTTCTGGATGTCTCAGACCTGTATTTGCTGATGTAGAATCTTTTATAAGAAGATTTTTTGCTTTGAAGAAAGTGAAGACTTCATCTCAGTATGGAAAGCATTGTCATTGGATAGGTTTTAAAATTTCTGTGAAGATTAGTTTTTCCCTTGGTTTGATTGGTTGGTTTCTGCAAGATTTCAAGTTTCATCATGTTGTTCTCTCTCCAAGCCCTTTGCCGATTTTTCTAATTATTTGGAATGCTTTCTTTTGCCTTTTGTGTTTTCTTTTATTTACTGTCTTCTGTATTCATTCCTTTGTGGAGTTTGTATCTCTTGAGCATGAGTCTCTTTTCATTTTTTCAATGAAAAGTTATGTTTCTGGTTAAAATAAAGGTAATGGTGAGAGGACTTCTTTCTGGAATGATATTTGGATTGGGGTTTCAGCCCTTAAACCCTCTTTTTCACATCTCTTTAAGGTGGTTTCAGCACCTTCATGTTCTGTGAATGAAAACTGGGATGGTGTTCTTCTTTCTTGGAGAATTGAGATTAGAAGAAATTTGAAAGATATTGACTCAATGGAGTATTTTTCTTTGCTGTCTTTATTGAATACGGTGACTTTGAAAAATGAAGAAGATAGGATTGGTTGGAGTATTGAATCCCTTTCAAATCCTTGACTAAATTTCTCGTCTTCCAATCCTATGTCCAAGGAAGAATTCTTAGCTTTGTGGAAGTCTAAAAGTCGTAAATGTTAATTTGTTAAAATAGATATCATTCATACAAAGCTTCCAGGTTTTGCTTTGAAGCCATCAATCAGAATGCGTTCTATTATCTGCAGAAAGTAAATGCCCAAGTTATTTATTCTTGTACTTCCTGCACGCTTGGGCTCGTTGGTATGCATTCGATTTTTTTCTCAAGATTCAGGAAATAATTTATTCTAGCTTCTCATCGGTCCAATTTTCCCCTCTCAAGCTCATCTATAATGGGTTAATAGTGTCAAATCCATCTTTTCAAAATTATATTTTGAACAGAATCAAAGAATTTTTTGAGCGAAGAGTAAAGTTCGGTTTGAATGTTACGATCTAGCCAAGCTCGGGGCTTCTCATTGGTGTTCACTTTCCAGCTTACTTGATCATTATTCTTCTGAGTGTTATTTTCACAAATTGGGATGCTTTTAAGTTTTATTCATTCTTCCTAATTGTTCTTTTTTGATTCAGCTCGTTGTTAAGAGTTTGTATCCTTGAGCATTGTTGCTTCTTTTCATTAATTAATGAAATTAATTTTATTTTGCTGATGAGTTTAGGAAGTTATAATATAATAGCATAATGATTTCTGTTTATGTTCAAGCCGGCCTAGTTTGCATACGTTTATGCTGTTTTTTTTAATGAAAAAACCATCTTCCATTGAGAAAAAAATGGAAGAATACACAAACATTAAAAATAAACTAGCTCACAAAAGAGATCCCCTTTAAAGAAAGGGACGCTAATTAGGAATGATAGTACCTAGAGAATAATTACAAAAAGACTTGGACACCGTGGCTCAGAGAGAAACATGGAACCTGGTGAGGGCCCACACATCAGATGGGGCCCTCTTGAGTAGCTTTCATGATCAATCTTGAGTAGCTTGGAAGGGTCAAGCTTCATTCTTGAAGTTAGTTGATATTGGTTATGTGTTGGGTATCCAACAAGAGTTCCTGCAAGATTAATGAAGAACCACACAAACAACACAAGATAGGATAGTAATCTGGCATTGTTCTATTGATATTCAGCAATGCCAATAGCCAACACAGGATGATAGTTCTCACAAAATAACCAAACAGCAAGATAACCAACAACAAGAAATAAAAGATAGTTTCCAGACGATTCGAGAGCCCTGGCTCCTCTCCAACGACTAACAAGCCACAAATTCCATAATGAGGAAAGCTACAGCTGCTCCCTCTACAAAAAATTCTCTCACACCTCACCAAGCCGTACACGCACGATCCTCAGCTAACGGTCCCCACTGAATTCCATGTTGCTCCCTTTCTCGGCTTCTTTTCCCATTTTGCCCCTTCTCATATATGTTTTCACTATTGGTGGCCTCACAATACCCCCGGGTTGAAGACTCACCTTGTCCACAAGGTGAAAATCTAGAAATTGACGTTGTATGACTGCAACTTCTTCCCAGGTAGCATCACAATAGGGACGATCTTGCCACTTGACCAACCATTCCTCTCGATCTTTCTCTGTATTCCACTTCATGCCCAAGACATCTTCCAGCTCTACTCTCCATTCAAAATCATTGGTAAGAGCCGGTGGTCGAGACTGGCTGTGTTCCCATTCCCCCAGCGCCTGCTTCAATTGTGAGACATGAAAAACGTTGTGGATGGTAGTCGATGGGGGCAAGTCCAGTCGGTAAGCCACGCTGCCTATGCGCTCGACGATCTCATGAGGGCCGTAAAATGTGGGAGATAACTTTTCACACCTTTTTCTAGCTAAGGACTTCTGACGATAGGGCCTCAATTTCAAGTACACCATATCCCCTACCTCAAACTGAACCTCTCGGCGCTTGCCATCAGCATACTTCTTCATGCGGTTCTGGGCTATTGCCAACTGTTCCTTGATCGAAATTAAAGCCAGATCTCGAGCAACTAGTTGCTGTTCCAGAGTATTATTGCTTGTCTTCCGATCTCCATAAGCCAACAATGGGGGATGGGGCCTTCCATAGACTACTTGGAATGGGGTAGTGTTCAATGAAGAATGGAATGTAGTGTTGTACCAATACTCAGCCCAAGACAACCATTCTTCCCATTTCTTCGGTTGTTCGCAACAGTAACACCTCAAATAATTCTCTATGCATTTGTTGACAATTTCCGTTTGGCCGTCGGTTTGGGGATGGAAAGATGTACTCTTCTTTAACTTAGTCCCCTGTATCTTGAACAACTCACTCCAAAAATGACTTAGGAATATTTTGTCCCTATCCGAGACAATGGAATTTGGAAACCCGTGAAGCTTCACAACTTGCTTGACAAATACATTAGCAACATCTTTAGCTGAAAACGGGTGCTTCAAGGCCATGAAGTGACTGTATTTACTCAATCTGTCCACTACCACGAAGATGGTGTCATACCCACGTGACTTAGGCAGCCCTTCCACGAAGTCCATAGTAATGTCGTCCCAAACTCGCTCGGGAATGGGCAGGGGCTGGAGTAAACCCGCGGGTGTCAATGAGTTTACCTTGTTCATCTGACAGATGCTACACTTCTCGACGTATTACTTGACATCTTTCTTCATATTCTTCCAATAGACTTCAGCATTCAATCTTTTGTAAGTTCTGAGGAACCCCGAGTGCCCTCCCATGATGGAATCGTGGTAAGTATGAAGGATGGATGGAATTAATGAAGATTTAGCTGATAAGACCATTCGGTTTTTGTATAAAAGTTTACCTTGGTTGAGGGTAAACTTGGGGTACATCAAGGGATCAAGAGTAATGGCTTCAATGATCTTCACAAGTTCAGGGTCTTGGCTCACCTCATCCTGTATTACTTCGAGATCTATGACATTTGGTACCACAATGTTCCGTAATTTAGCCTCATGAGGGAATCTAGAGAGCGCATCCGCTGCCTTGTTTAACAAGCCCGGATTGTATTTGATCTCAAAATCGTACCCCAAAAGCTTTGTCAGCCATTTCTGATACTCGGGTTGAACTCCTCTTTGCTCCAGTAGATGTTTTAAGGCTCTTTGGTCTGTTAAGACCAAAAATTTCTGTCCTAGCAGATAATGGCGCCACTTCTGAACCGAAAGCACAATTGCCATCAATTCTCTCTCATAAACTGACTTGCTTCTTGCTCTCAGGGACAACGACTGGCTGAAATATGCAATTGGCCTCTGTTTCTGACTCAAAACCGCTCCTAACCCCGTGCCGGACGCATCAGTCTCAATGACAAACTGTTGTGAAAAATCGGGTAAGGCCAGCACCGGAAGTGTTACCATGGCCTGTTTCAACATGTCAAAAGCCTTTGTGGCTTCCTTGTTCCACGAAAAAGAGTCCTTCTTGAGAAGTTGAGTTAAGGGGGCAGCCAGATTTCCATACCCCTGCACAAACCTCCTGTAATAGCCTGTCAGCCCTAAGAAGCCTCGGAGCTCCTTAATATTCTTGGGGATTGGCCAAGCAACCATGGCCCGGATCTTGTCTTCCTCAGCCGCTACTCCCTCTGCCAAAATGCTATGCCCCAAATAGGAAACTTTGGGTTGTGCGAACACACACTTTTTCTTGTTAGCATAGAGCTGATTGTCCCTTAGGACGGTCAGAACTGTGTGAAGGTGCAGGTGTTCTTCCATACTTGGTCTGTAAACTAGAATGTCATCAAAGAAAACCAAAATAAATTTTCGGAGGTAGGGCCTAGATACCTGATTCATCAGAGACTGGAACGTGGCCGGGGCATTCGTGAGGCCGAATGGCATAACCAAAAACTCATAATGCCCTTCGTGCGTTCGGAAAGCCGTTTTTGGAATGTCATCCTCACTCATCCGAATCTGATGGTATCCCGATTTTAGGTCTAGCTTGGAGAAGACCTTAGACCCGTGGAGTTCATCTAATAATTCTTCGATTACTGGGATAGGGAACTTGTCGGGCACTGTTACCTGATTAACGGCTCTGTAATCAACACAAAACCGCCAGCCTCCATCTTTTTTCCTCACTAACAAGACTGGACTCGAAAATGGGCTGTGACTTGGTCTTACAACCCCTGATAATAACATCTCCTGGATGAGCTTTTCGATTTCATTCTTTTGCACGTGAGCATACTTGTAGGGCCTCACATTGACCGCTTCGGTTCCTTCTTTCAAGACAATCCGGTGGTCAACAACTCTCTTAGGTGGCAGTCCTGAGGGTAGTTCAAAGACATCCTGGAAGTCTTCAACAATCGTTTGAACTCCTAGGGGAAAAGCTCTTACCTCACTGTCCGCTTGGGATTCCTCCTCCTCTAAACTCAGGTCACGGAGCTCAATCAAGAACCCTTGATCTTCCTCTTGCCAGGATTTGGCCATCATTTTCAAGGTGATTTCAGCTCTAGTCAGCGTGGGGTCCCCCTTGATGGTCACCTTCTTCTTTCCAGCTTGGAAACTCATAGTCAATGTTGACCAATCTACCTGCATTACTCCCATGGTTCTTAGCCATTGCATACCCAGAATGACTTCCACACCATTCAGCTGCAGTGGTAAGAAATCTTCGGTGATGGTCAAATCTGGGAGAGTCAAGACTATCGACTTGCAGACTCCCCTGCCCTTTGAAGCCACCCCATTGCCAAGAACGATGCCATAGTTATTAGTGTTGATTACCGGAAGTTCCAACTCCTGAACAAGGTGCTCGGAGATGAAATTATGGGTTGCCCCGCAGTCAATCAGAAGCAACACGTCTCTCTCCTGTATTTTTCCCATGAGTTTCATGGTTTTTGGTGTTGAGAATCCGATTACCGACTTGAGATCAAGCTCTACTACTTCTCCGACCTCAAGCTTGGCGACCTCGCCCACTTCAGGGATTTCTTCCTCTGTTTCTTCCTCTGAAGCCGAACCTTGGACTATCTCAATCTCTTCAGTCCCATTAACCAGCAAGACCCTCAGTTCTCTGACCTCCTTGCTTTTGCAATGATGGCCAGGGCTGTATTTCTCATCACACTTAAAGCAAAGTTCGCTCTCTCTCTTCATTTGAAACTCATTGTCAGTCATCTTTCGTTGATTCAGGTCCCTCTTCCCCAAAATCCCCCTTTCGGGTAAAGTCACGGACCGAGTAGCAGTGCCTCCCCCTTTTTCAAAACTTTTCGTTCCGGCGCCAAAACTCCTCTTCGCAGTGCTATTAGGGTTGCCTTTGCTATCCGAGTTGGGCCTAGGGTTTTCATTCTCCTTGGCCTTCCTTATCGCTTCTTCCATATCTTCGACTAATTAGGCTTCGATCATTATTTCATCGAGCCCAACGGGCCTGCGGCTGGCCACGATGGCCTTGATATCAGGTTTGAGGTCATTGAGGAAGGTGTTCTACAGCACCGTTTCCGGCAATTCCGGCAAGGGAGCTGAATATACCTCGAACATCTTTCGATATTCCGCAATCGTATCTTCTTGTTTGATGGCTAAGAAACGTGCGCACAGGCTTCCTTCCTGAGACAGTCGAAACCGCTTAAACATCCTAGCCTTGAGATCCTCCCAAGATCGTATCCTCTTCCGGTTATGCGACCATCGATACCATTCCACTACGTACTCGTTGAAACTAATAATGGCCGTTGTGATCTTCTCCCATTCCGAAAGTTGGTGAATCTCAAAATATCTTTCAGCTCGGAATAACCACGCATCTGGGTTTGCTCCCGAAAAAACAGGCATCTCTAACCTTTTAAACTTGTTCTTATCACCCAAGGTCTTTGGCGCACCTACCCAGTTGCATTCGTCTTCAACCTTATCACCCTCCCCTTCCGGTTCCTCTTTGGTCATCCGCGAAGAGCCTTCTCCAGTTTCAGAGGTCGACTTGCCCTTGTTTGCCATCAGGTCCGATAACATAATCATCATTCTTTCCATGGACTTTTCGATTCGCTGGTTCGACTCTTTCAGTGCTGCAATATCTCTCTCTGTAATCTCAACTCTCTCTTCGAGTTGCTTCTGAGCCATGCTTCTAGTTCTCCCCAGATTGACGGGCTTTGATACCAATTTGTTGGGTATCCAACAAGAGTTCCTGCAAGATTAATGAAGAACCACACAAACAACACAAGATAGGATAGTAATCTGGCACTGTTCTATTGATATTCAGCAATGCCAATAGCCAACACAGGACGATAGTTCTCACAAAATAACCAAACAACAAGATAACCAACAACAAGAAATAAAAGATAGTTTCCAGGCGATTCGAGAGCCCTGGTTCCTCTCCGACGACTAACAAGCCACAAATTCCATAATGAGGAAAGCTAGAGCTGCTCCCTCTCCAAAAACATTCTCTCACACCTCACCAAGCCGTACACGCACGATCCTCAGCTAACGGTCCCCACTGAATTCCATGATGCTCCCTTTCTCGACTTCTTTTCCCATTTTGCCCCTTCTCATATATGTTTTCACTATTGGTGGCCTCACATTATGATGGCCTGGTTTTGCCATGGGCCTTCTTCTCTTGTGTAGTTTGTTTTATTAATTTTTTTTTAATGCAAAACAAAGCAAAAGGACATACAAAAAGAGTCTTAAAGCTAACTATACCAAAGGGTTTCAAATCAAAATAATAAGACATAGAGAGCAACTACAAAACTCCTTAAGAGACTAATGCCCAAACAAAGGCATTAAACCTAAAAAGTGACTAAACCTCCAACAATGAACTCTCTAGATCCTTAAGAGTTATATTATTCTTCTCCAACTAGACTTCAGGGAACTTGAAGAAATCAACCTGCCACAAGATCTGGCCCCTATCACGAAAGACAGATTTTGAAGTTCCTCATCCACCATAGCATTGCAATCTTTGTTCCTACTAGGACAAATATCAACAACTTAAAAAACAATCTCAAATGACGCACCAATGCGGCCTCACTACAAAGGAAGAATGCTTTTCAACACAGTTAAGGGTGTTCACCCTCCAACAAAAATTTGCCAAACAAAAACTTTGACATTCTTTGGGATTTTAACCTTCGACAGCAAGGACAAGACTCCTAGGCTAGAGATCACATAAAGGACGAAAAAAGGAATTACAAGAGAACCATGTCGAAGAATTAGGAGCCCAAAAACGTACCCCTAGTTCCACAACTAGATCACCCAACAACGAAAGAAGAGCCACAACCTCCATCATCTCTCTGTCGGACAAAGATCAATGGGATTTCTAAACGTGTCATGTGAACCCCGACCCGCTGCCCTTTGAATGAGAATCGTACTTACATGTTACTATAACCCTATGTCACAAAGAATCAGCCTCCAAGAAAACGCTACAACTATTGGGCCAACAAGGCCTCATGACAACATCTCAAGTTACCAACACTCAAGCCTCCAAGGTCCAATGGTGGTCTAGACATAACTTCCCAACTAACGAAGTGAGAACCTCCAACTTCATCAACCACAAGACACCTGTAGTTTGTTTTAATTTGGAAGGTTGACTTCTTTTAGATTGAGTTATTCTTCTTTTTTGTTCGTTATTTTTGGGCTATAGAGAAATTATGTCATTTGGGTTCTTTGGGCTGTTTTTCATGTCTCCAAATTGGAGTTTTGTGCCTTTTCATTTTATGATGAAAAGTATTGTTTCCTTGTCCCAAAAAAAAAAAAAAAAGAAAAAAGAAAAAACACAGTTTAGGAAGTAATACTCACATGTAAGTTCACATATTGATGTTACAGATGTCTACAAGAAAGGGTAGCACAGATGTACATGAATTTGATGGGAGATTTCTTGGGCATCATGCTCATTATAAAGTGACATCGGTCATCGGACATGTTTTCAGGTGCCTTTTCATTTAATTTACATCTAGAGTGTGTAAATATTATTTTGATCCTTTAGAAATCATATATATGAAAAGAACGTGAAGACTGAATTTTTTCTTGATTTTGCAAGCAAAATGTCCAAATTTTAAAGGGGTCTATACGATATTCACATGCAATGAATGACTAAGGTCTGATAGTTGCAGTTGCAACTTCGACTGTCCTTGGCTTAACCTATAGTGAACAAATATTTCTTTGTTTCCTGCATTGCATTTTATCTTTACTGACCTTTGCTACTCAGATTACTTTTTGCTTTCTAGCCTATCTTTTACAATTGTACATGCTTTTCCTCTATCGCTTTGACACATGCTTTAATAACATTCTTGCACTTGGAATCTTGGATATCGTGTATGTGGTTTTTAGGAGAAAATTGATTATTATTCACTAGCCTCCAAAAACAAATAGATATAGAGTACAAAAATACATAAAAGGAAAAAACATCAAGATGGAATAGAATCTAATCTAAATAAGGGAAAAATAAAATTGAATGAAATAATCTACACTCCCCCTCAAGCTGGATTGTATATAGTATACAAGCCAAGCTTGGAGTTGAATTCTTCAAAGCTTGTCCTTGGTAATGCTTTGGTGAGAATGTCAGCAACTTGATGACGAGAAGGAACATAGTTTAGTTCCACTATTCTATTGTTGACCTTCTCAAATATGAAATGTCGATCTATCTCTATGTGCTTTGTTCTGTCATGATGAACAGGATTCTTTGCAATACTGATGGTTGATTGACTATCACAAAACATTTTAACTGTGTTCTGAGTATCAATTTTCAGTTCTGTCAAAAGTTTCTAAATCCATATCCCTTCACATATTCCCAAAGCAAGAGCTCTGTATTCCGCTTCTGCACTGCTTCTTGCAACAACGGCTTGTTTTTTACTTCTCCAAGTAACCAAGTTACCCCAAACATAGGAACAATAGCCTGTCGTAGATTTTCGGTCAGTTAATTCTCCAGCCCAACTAGCATCAGTATAGAGTTCTACCATTCTGTTTGAAGATTTTCTGAATAATAAACCATGACCTGGGGTGCCTTTCAAGTATTTCAAAATTCTGTTCACAGCTCCCAGATGACGTTCATTTGGATTGTTCATATATTGGCTAACAATGCTAACAGAGTATGCAATGTCTGGTCTGGTATGCGACAAATAAATTAACTTTCCCACAAGTCTTTGATACATGCCTTTATCAACTGGAATAACTTCTTCACTTTGGTGTAAAGTTAGATTTGGATCCATGGGTGTTTCTGCAGGTCTACACCCAAGATTTCCTGTCTCCTTTAATAGATCTAGGATATACTTTCTCTGGGAAATTATAATACCATTATTGGATCGTGCCACTTCCATGCCTAGAAAATATCTCAAACTTCCTAGATCTTTGATTTCAAACTAAGTTGCAAGCATCCTTTTGAGGTTGAGAATCTCTTCTATATCATTCCCTGTAATGATGATGTCATCCACATATACAATCAAAATTGCAGTTTTGTTATTTGAGGATTTCACAAACAAGGTATGATCAGCTTGGCATTGATAATAGCCGCTTTTAATCAGAGTTTTAGTAAATCTATCAAACCAAGCACGTGGAGATTGTTTCAACCCATAAAGAGACTTTCTCAACTTACACACCAAGTTACTATTAGACTTGTCTTCCATTCCAGGGGGAATTGTCATATAAACTTCTTCTTCGAGATCACCATTCAAGAATGCATTTTTAACATCAAGTTGGTGAAGTGGCCAATCCTGGTTCACAGCTAGAGACAATAGAACACGCACAGTATTTAATTTTGCAACAGGGGCAAAAGTTTCTTGGTAATCTACACCGTATGACTGAGTGAAGCCCTTCGCAACAAGTCTGGCTTTAAATCGTTCCACATTGCCATCAGATTTGTATTTGACCGTGAAAACCCATTTGCAACCAACTGGATTCTTTCCATGAGGAAGTTGGGTAAGAGTCCACGTTCCATTGCTTTCAAGAGCTCTGATTTCTTCATCCACTGCCTTTTTCCATTTCGGATCTTTGAGTGCATCATGAATGGTTTGTGGAATGTGAATACTGTCCAGCTGAGTGATAAATGCTTTTTAAGTAGGAAGCAATTTTCCATATGCAACATATTTTTCAATGGGATGGCTAGTGCAACTTCTAACACCTTTTCTCTGAGCAATTGGTAGGGTTAGATCATCGATCACAGGTGCCATAAATGTGATGTTCTCATCCGTGGAATTCAGCGATGATGAATTTGGTTCAGGTGGTTGACATTCTTGGTTTTGCAAGGTAGCCTCTTTCCTTCTTGTATAAACAATAGGTGTGCGATTTTGTGGTACTTCAGGAATATTAGACTCAGAAATAGGGGGTACATCTATGGTAGGGGCTAAGGTCTCATTAGTGATAGGAATAGTAGGAATGACAGAAATAGGCGATTTTCAAAGAATGTGACATCCATGGATGTATACATTTTTCTAGTGATAGGTGAATAACATTTGTATCCCTTTTTGTGGGATGCATAACCTAGAAAAATGCATTTGATGGATTTTGGATCAAGTTTAGACAGGTGAGGAGAATGGTTATGAACAAAGGAAGAACAACCAAACACCCAAAGAGGTAAGTTTGAAGAAAGATTTTGGAATTGTGGATGAATTTGGAGAGGACATCTCGGGGGGATTTGAAGGTGAGAACCCGACTAGGCAGTCGGTTGATAAGAAAGGTCGCAGTAAGGATGGCTTCCCCCCAAAAATGTTTAGGAACATTAGTAGAAAACATGAGAGAACGGGCTACCTCAAAAAGGTGTCTATTTTTCCGTTCAGCAATCCCATTTTGTTGAGGAGTGTCCACACACGAACTAGTATGGACGATACCATGAGACGATAGATATGGACCAAGAGTCGAATTGAAATAGTCTCGAGCATTGTCTGTTCTAAGAACTTGAATTTTACTTCCAAATTGAGTAGAGATCATTGCATGAAAAGAACGAAAAAGATTGGAAGTTTCAAATTTGTCCTTCATTAGGAAGGTCCAAGTCATCCTAGTATGGTCATCAATAAAGGTTAGAAACCATCGTGCTCCCGATATATTGTTTACTCTAGAAGGTCCCCAAATATCACTATGAATAAGTGAAAACGGTTTTGAAGATTTATAAGGCACACTAGGATAAACATTTCTGGTGTGTTTAGAGAATTGACAAGTTTCACACTGAAAAAAGTTTGGTTTTTTATTGATAAATAAATCAGGAAACAACTTTTCGAGGTACATGAAATTTGGATGACCAAGGCGAAAATGCCATAACATAACTTGACTTTCAATTGACAAAGACTCTGACTGGGAAACAAAACTAACAGACTGGGAACAAGACTTAGAATTAGGACTGAAAACGGAATGAGAAGGCCACTGTTCTTGAAGAAGATAGAGGCCACCATGTTGCTTAGCACTGCCAATCACCTTCTGCGAATCCACCTCCTGAAATTCACACAGAGTTGAAAAAAATTTAGAAGTGCAGTTTGAATCACCAGTAAGTTTGCTAACTGAAATCAAATTGAAGTTCAACTTAGGAACATAAAGCACATTAGAGAGAATGAGATCATTTGTCAATTTTATTGACACTGTTCCTGTAACTTCAGAGAGAGATCCATCTGCTATTCGAACAGATGAATAGCCAGGTTGAGATTTGAACTGGTGGAATAAAGAAATATCATCGGTCATATGATCTGATGCTCCTGAATCCACAATCCAAGGTTTAGTCTTGTTATGCTGCACTGAAAAACAAGAAAAAACAGTACCTTGATAAGCAAGATTGCTAGAAGGTTTTTCAACCGAAGCTGATGGTGTGGATGTTGAGAAAGAGAGATGGCCAATCATTTGCTGCAACACTTCCAATTGTTCCTTCGAAAAAACAGCAGAAGTTGTTGGTTGTGGAGAAGGAGAAGTAACAACATGAGCATGATTATCTACTGTCACTTTCTTTGTTGGTTTCCAATCTGCTGGTTTGCCATGAATTTTCCAACAAGTATCTCGTACTTGTCCCACTCTCTTGCAATGATCACACCAAGGACGATTGCCTTTCTTGGATTGCCTATCTTGAGATGAACTGTGAGTCAACATGGCTGAAACCTCTGGTCCCGTAGATGATCCGATCTCGGGCATCATTAAGTGTTTTCTACTCTCCTCACGTCGTACTTCAGCAAATGCTTCTCTAAGAGAGGGTAGATCTCTTGATCCCATTATCCTTCCTCGTACGTCATCTAGCTCTTTGTTAAGCCCTAGAAGGAACCTCAATATTCTCTTTTTCTCAACTATCTTCTTGTAAAGGGCCATGTCTTCTCCACACTTCCATTCATAAGTTTCGTACATATCCAACTGTTGCCAATTGCGAACAAGAAGATTAAAATACTGAGTGACATTAAGGTCGCCTTGACGTAAATCATACAACCGAGTTTCAATGGCCAGTAGAGCAGACGAATTCTCAGAGCTAGAGTAGGTTTCATGGGCAGCATCCCATATCTCTTTTGCCGTTTTGAACAATAGAAAATTCTCTCCAACATCTGTAGTCATAGAATTTAGTAGCCAAGACATGACTAAATGATCATCCGTTTTCCATGATCGAAATTTCGGATCTTTAGCATCTGGTGCAGGAGTATCGCCAGTTAGATGACCATCTTTGCCTCGGCCACATATATATATGAAAACTGATTGATTCCATTGAAGAAAATTGTGACCTTGAAGTTTATGATTAGTCACAATTTGATGAGAGGAATCGTGAGGTTGAGATGAGTTTTCATAACTAACACTCGCCAATCCATGTTTTGCCATTTGCCTCTGAAAATTTTTAAGAAACAAACAAATAACTCACTGCTTCAGACTACTAGGTTACCAAGAACAGCAAAAAAAAAACCAGCTATGATTTTCAGATCCACAAATAACACAGGCAGAGGACCGGCGGCGGCGGCTGAACGGCAGTAGGGCGGCGGCGGCAGACAACTAAACCACGACCCACAAACCAAAGACACCCACAGACAGTGATGAACGAAGGCAGACGCGCATTGATGAGCAGTCGCGGTGGAGAATGGTAGGCTAGAGCTGACGGACGAAGAACCGACGGTGGGAGGACTCGCGAACGGACGAAGAACGGCGGAGACGAACGAACGAACCAGAAAACGACGGTCGCGAACGCTGGAGCAATCGCAAACGTGCGCGAACGATGGAATCGTGGAAGACTCCGAAACGGCGGTGGGAGAGGTCGCCGGTGAATGGGTCGTCGGGAGATGGGCTCGCCGGAGAATGGGTCGTCGGGAGGTGGGCTCGCCGGAGGAATTAGGGTTTTGACGGCTAGGGTTTTATTTTAGGGTTTTGCTCTGATACCATGTGGTTTTTAGGAGAAAATTGATTATTATTCACTAGCCTCCAAAAACAAATAGATATAGAGTACAAAAATACATAAAAGGAAAAAACATCAAGATGGAATAGAATCTAATCTAAATAAGGGAAAAATAAAATTGAATGAAATAATCTACAGTGTAGTTGTTTATTTTTTTTATTATTATATTTTTTTTTTATAAGAAACATCAAGATATATATATCAACAAAAGGGAGGAACAACCTAAGGGCCAGGGGAGGAGATCGCCCCTGCCCAACCTCTACTTCAGATGGCCTTGCCAATCATTAATAATCAATAGCAAGCTGTAATTACAAAAGAAATTCTTGTATAAAGAAATCCACCATGAGGCCGTATTTTGTACACTATCACAAAAAAAAAAAAAAAAACTATGAGACTTGTCTTCGAACATTCTTGCACCATGAGGCCGTGTAGTTGTTTATTAACATATGATTAGAATCTCTATGCATTAAAAGATCGTCTGTCCTTGAGCCCAAGACTGGTATGGTGTTTTTCATTGATAACAATGAAATTTTCTGAATGGCATGATATTCCCCCTGTGGTTTCTTTGTTTTCCCTTTTTTCCTTTACTTCGTTCTTTCTCACTCCCTCTAGGAGTTTGTATCCTTTGAACAATTTGGTTCCTTTTCATTAATCTAAGAGAAGTTTGTATCTTGTTTGAACAATGGAATTTTCTGAAGTTACTTCTAAGGAATTTAAAAAGAGCACTCCCTTTGGAAGTGGTCAAAGGAGGAGTAAAATGTTAGTGTCATATAGCTGGTCCTATGAGATTAGTTGAGGTGGGCTAAGCTAACTTAGATACTTATGTATATCAAAGAAAGAAAAAAGGGGGAACATACTAGAGTAATGGTGTGGGTTGTAGGGGAACTATTAGCGATGTTGGAAAGCCTAATAGATGAAAGTGCAAGTCAAGTTGAAGTAAAAGAACACCAAAAAGCGCCCATGGATTCCTTTGTATCGATCTAAGGTCGTGGACAACATTTTTGAAAAATATAATATAATAAAGATTGGGAAAGATGCCACACTCTAATTCTTTCTTCATTTGGATTTATCAGGCATGTATTTCCTTGAATTCGTGTGATCCCTTCTCATTTCTCTCCATATCTAATCTAATCTATCACAATACACATTCCTTATAAATTATTTATTCACTTTCCTTATTTAATGATTTAAGGAAAATTATCCAGTTGTTGTTCCGGCCTTGTCGTATTATAAATTCGACAGCACTGGTTTTGTGCCTCTTAATTTTCAAATGTGCTCTTTACTGAGATGATTGTTTAGTTTCTCTGATACTGTTGAACAAAGCTTACTTGCGTGGTTGTTTTTGGTTGTTTAATGATGATGCACCAGTCCTTTACTCTCTGGCCCATTTTTATAGTGCATTTCTCCTGTGTCTTTTCGTGGGTTTAGTATAGATTTCCCAGCTAGATTTCAAGATTGGAAGACCACTGATCCTTTGGATCTTTTTCAAGCTTCAGTAGTCAAGACAGAATCAAACCCAAAGGTATGAATTGTTCTTACATTTTTTTATGTAGTTTTTATCCTCATATTTTAGGAAATTGGAGATGGTCTAAAATTAATGGGGAGAGATAGTTTGCCTTAGTTAATTAACTAAACAAACTTTTTCTTACCAAAGCAAACTATTTCTACTGATTTCATTTATAAAACTTTATTTGAAACCTATATCCCTTCGTTTTTATTTGTGTCTGATGTAGTTCTTATTCTTGGTTTCTTTTTTTATTTTTTACGGTCTACAAAGTTCATGTGCTTTTCATTTGTATGTGCCACTCATTTATCCATCTCTCTTTTCATCTCTTTTGTTTTGTGTTTATATTTTCTCCATTGCTTAGGCCCCGTTTGATAACCATTTGGTTTTTGGTTTTTGAAATTTAGGCTTGTTTTCTTTAAATTTCCTTATCATGGTTTTCATTGTTGTTAAAGACACACTTGAATTCCTAACCAAATTCTAAAAACAAAAACAAGTTTTTTAAAACTACTTTTTTTAGTTTTCAAAAATTGGCTTGGTTTTTGAAAACATGGGAAGAAGGTAGATGAAAAAACAAAGAAACTTAGAGTTGGAAATAGTGTTTATAAGCTTAAAAACTAAAAACCAAAAACCAAATGGTTATCAAACGGGGCCTTAATATCTTCCTTTCTTCTAGGTTTTGTGTGATAGATATATTTCTGATATGGTGAGGAGCTTGTGAGTTGTTTTTTTTTTTTTTTTTTTAATCATTGCAATTAAGAAAATGATGGGCCAGTTGTAACTTAAAATAGGAAACTCCATTGCCAAATATGGCCCCATTAGTGCATTCTTTGCCTCAAAACCTTACAATCTTAAAATCCTCATTTTGTTTACTACAAGAAGGCTGTAGTTTACCGAAGTGCAATACATAAAAATTTTATATTGAGGCCTTTCCAATTATTTATGGTAGAAGATCATGCAAAGTTTTTCCATTTATACCTTTATCTTTAGAACAAGAAACAAAACTTTTGATTGAAGAAATTAAAAGAGACTAAGAAAGAAAAAAAAAAAAATTATAAATGCAGTCCAAATTAGAACAAAATCTTGTAATGAAAAACAACAAAAAACTTAGAAAGATAACACCAAGAAGAAAATTTTAATCTAGCCGACTTGAAAGGACCGAACCAATGTAAGTGCTTGGATTTAAAGATCCTTTGAAATCTCTCCAACCAAAATGCTGAAAGAAAAGCTTTAGCTGCGATCACCAAAAAGCATGACTTGGGAGCCAAAGAAAACCCAATAAGAAACCCCTTGAGATGATGAAAAGACCCACTGATTTTGGATATAAGAGAAAAACTTGAACCAACATGCCAAGAAAAACGAAACAGCCAAAGAAAACAAGGTTGAGAGCCTCCCCATATGCACAACAAAGAGGAGAAACAGGAGGCATGAGAGAAAAAGCAGGGAGATTTCTTTGAAACACTTCCAAAGAACTGAGGCTTTTGATCATCTTCGAAACCGAAAAGCAATCATGAACCCATTCCAAACTGGAGAGCAAACGTGAATCTATACAAAACCATTTGAGAAGCTTCCTAAGACGCATAAAAGATGCATTAATTTTAGTTTTCAAAACACTCCACAGAATTGGTTAGTGCCTGTGAGGATGGTTGGAAATTTGAAAGGAACCTCTTCCTCTCAGATTTTGAAGATAACCGAAGGTGAAGCCCTTGGAGATTCTTCCAATTCAAATTGGCATAACACTTTTGTCCTTTGGTTTAGTAAGTAAGTAGTTGCACTTTGGAAGATGAAAGATTTGATTTTGGTGACAATTCCAATATCAGTATTAGCCATTCAGAGGAGGAATTTGGATTGATGAATCAAGCTAAAGGTTTGTTTTTAAGAATCTTATGAAGAAGATATTAGAGCTCTTTTTGAAGTTAGTAACAAATCTTCATTACCTTCGGGGAGCGTGTGCGCAGAATCAGAAACCCGGGAATCAGAAGCCTGGGGGGTTTATTTGGGGGGTTCCTGATGTGTGAGAATCAAAATACTGTGTTTGGGATGCTGGATTTGGAAGCATGAGAATCAGAAGCCTGTGTTTGGGGTGTAGGATTCTGAATCTCGTATTTGAACAAATTTTTTTCTTTATTTATTTTTTTAGGGTTTATATTTTTTGTGAATTGTTTAACCCTTGGTGTACCATGGAAAAATATTTAAGAGAATTTTGCCTAATCTAGTTCATTTTTTCTATTCATACCCACTAAAAAAATGAATAAGAAACTTGTTTATAGCAATCAAGTAACCAACTCAATTTTGTAATTTCAAACTCTTTCTAACTTTGTGTTTGCCTAATTGTCATGAATTGGAAAAGAAAAATGTAACATAATTTTGTAATTACTAAAATAGGGTTAAAGAAATAAAAAGATTATATTTTTTTTTTCTAATTTTGAGTCATAATTACTATTATAAAAACTATACACTTGGGTTTCTAATTCAAAAAAATTTCCCTACTATATGTTATATTAAAAAAAATCATGAATTAAAAAAAAAAAGTATCAACATAGCCTATATGTAAAGACATTTGAAAGTATTAATTTTCTATGATTAATGAAAATTATGTAGTAGTATTAAAATTGTTTCATATTGGAAAAAATGTTTCATATTTGTTACTTTGAATATTGTTAATTTGAAAAAAAAAATTGGAATACTTTAACTTAAAATTAAATGTTATTTTAAAAATATTTAGAACTAAGTTGTCTAAAATATACTTTGTTTATCTTAAAATTATATGTGTGATATATATATTTGAATTATTGTTAATTCAATATAGGTAAATGAAAAAAAATTATGAAAAAACTAGAAAGAGAAATAGTGGGGCCTACAAACTTTATGAAAGAAAGACAAATCATGGGTTTTGGATGGGTTTGGAGTGGGATACCCATGGGTTTGGATTGTCCAAACCCATCCAAATCCAATCCGGGGGGCCAAACGGCCCCTCAAAGAATCTTGTGAGTTGTGATGGATTTTCCCACCCAAGTGCCTAAAAATGATGATCTAATGAGTTTTTTGAAGAGATATTGTTCCAGATTAATCCTAAGCCTTAAGTTGGAATCTCCTAGTTTGTGTTGGTTGTCTTCAAAAGATTGGAGATCATTTTGGGATGTTTGTTTGATTGATTTATTATTTTGGAAGAGTGCTCACGGAATTTTTGGTTTGGTATGCTTGAGAAGCTTTTGGTTTGGTTATTAGTTGGTGTTTTGCTGCAATGGAGGCTTTTATCTGATTTTGGCAGCTTCATTCTATAAAAAAAAGTTCTAGTTTTTAGTAGCTGGACATCTTTTTCAAGTTTAAAAATCTTATTTTCAGCTGAACCATGTTGTGTCTCTTGTAGCTTGGCTGTTATGGTTTTGGTTGCTTTGGCTCGTTGATTTTCAAGTTGCTCTTCTCAGAACTGCTAGATCTTTCTTTGGTTTTTGTAATATTGGTAGATATTTTCTTCATTTGTTCGGTTGTTTGTTTTCTTTTCACTTCTAGAGGGAGTTTGTATCCTTTTAGAAGGAGTTTGTATCCTTGAACATTTTTCTATCTTGAAAAGTTTGTTTTTTGTTAAAAAAAAAATGAAGGATGTTGTGGCATTTGTGGGATACTTTCATTTATTCTTGGTTTGCTCCTCTCTTGGCCTTGGTCCGCTTTGTCTAGAAAGAATACTCTTCTTATGGTTCACTCCAAAGCCTCTGTGTGGAGTTCCTTGCACATTTCGTTTCATAATTAAAGGCAATTGCTCATCACCCTTTTCTTGTACCCTTTTCTCATCTATTGAAGAAATGGTACTTCTCTATGTGTTATAAAACAAGAGAAAAAAAGTTGTAGGTTTGAATCCTCCGCTCTAAAAAAAAGTAAAAGAGAGAGAAGATGCAAGATAAAGGGGAAAAAAGGAGGAAATGATGGATTATTGTAATAGAAGAATATCAAAGGACCCAATTACCTAGATAACTCCATTTATTATGGCATGAGATGGAGGTGAGGGAAAAATTAAGACTTTATTTGGGTGTGTATTACAATCTTATTTTGTGACCTAGTGGTTGAGTGATTCCCCTACGATAGTGGTTAGTGCTTTCCTTAGTTGTAGGGATTTTTTTGTAGTGATTTGTTTTCACAGTTTTGTATTTAAATCGTGGAAAGCAGAGAGAGGGGTGTGCATAACTTTTATGTTAAACTTTCTATAAGTTAACTTGGGAGGCCGGGATTCCTTGAAAATCCTAATGGAGGTTTAGACTCCGTCGAATGAGTCTATTATCCTTTAATTTTTATTTTGAAATTGGGTTCGTAACATTTGGCACCAACGCTGGTTGATAGAGGAGATAGTTATAATTTGAAAGAAATGGTAGTTGGTTCGTGGAGGAGAAGAAAAGATGGCGACATGTAGATCAAGAAGACAAGCTAGGAAGAGAATGACGGTGATATAATTATGGAAATTGAAGACCCACCAGAGAAAATGTTCAATAAGGAAATTAAAGACACATGGGACTTGGGAGTAAATGTTCAAGAAATCTCCTTCCACGAAAAGACTAGGAAGAGTCATATTCCTCACCCTTGGGGACAAGAGTATTAAAGGAGGAAGGAATGTTACAATCCAGTTTTGTGACTTAGCAATTGAGTGATTTCCTATAATGGTGGTTAGTGCTTTCATTGATTGAGGAATATGACTCTTTCTAGCCATATCGTGGATGGAGATTTCTTTAACATTTTCTCCCATGGGTCTTCCATTTCCTAATTGAACATTTTCTCCAGTGGGTCTTCAATTTCCATAATCATATCACTATCTTCTTCTTCCTAGCATGTCTCGTCGATCTACAAGTCAGCATCTCTCTTTCTCCTCCACGAACTGACTACCATTTTTTTCAAGATTATGATCATTTCCTTTATCAACTGACTTTGATACCAAATGTCCTTGATCCATTTTTGAAATAAAAATAAAAGGAAAGAAATGAAAATTAAAGGAAGGGATAATAGACTCAGTCAAGAGAGCCTAAACCTCCATTAGGATTTTCAAGGAATCCCAACCTCCCAAGTAACTCACAGTGGGTTCGATATAAAAGTTCTACACCCCATCTCTCTCTTTCCACAATTTAAATATAGAATTGTAAAAATAACCCACTACAAAAATTCACCCTTTGGTGACCGGAGTTTTTCTCCTCATTTCATTCATCAATGAAATTCGTTTCTCTTCTCAAAAAAAAAAAAAAAAAAAAAAAAAAAAATTCCCTAATGAAAGCACTAACCATTGTCATATGGGAATCACTCAACTACTAAATCACAAACCAGGATCGTAACATTCTTTCCTCCGTTAATAAATACCCTTGTCCTCTAATAATACCCTTGTCATGAAGGGCGAGGAATATGGCTAGAACCATATTCCTCTTCCTAGCATGTCTCATTGATCTACAAGTCACCATCACTTCTTCTCTTCCATGAACTGACTATCATTTCTTTCAAGACTATGATCTTCTCCTCTATAAATGGGCTCTAATACCAAATGTTACGACCCAATTTAAAAATAAAAATAAAAGGAAATAAATGGAAATTAAATGGATAATAGACTCATTCGAGGGAGCGTAAACCTCCATTAAGATTTTCGAGGAATCCCAACCTCCCAAATTAATTTGGAGAGAGTTCAATGTAAAATTTCTGCACACCCCTCCTTGCTTTCTACAATTTGAATACAAATGTGTAAAAACAACCCACGACAAAAAATCCCGAAAACTAAGGAAAGCACTAACCACTATTATAGGGAATCATTCAACTACTAAGTCACAAAATAGGACTGTAACGTTTAGGAGAGAGAGGTGTGCAAAACTTTTATGTTGAACTCTTTGTGAGTTAACTTGGGAGGTGGAGATTCCTTGAAAATCTTAATGAAGGTTTAGGCTCCCAATATTAAAAAATTACAACTATTTTTGTTTCCAATTGTTGTTTATAAGATGTTTTTGTAGTTATCATTTCATTTATGTTTAATTTGGATGTTTGGCTTATGGGACTCTACATTTGGCTCTGATTCCATCTCAAACTCGGATGCACTCAAATATTTGAAGTTGCTTTTGGTTTCATTTAGCTTTAGTTGATTTGGATTGAAAGCCAGCATTAGCTTGGAGCACACTCAATTGAACTCACACAAAGGAGCAGTCTTGCTCAGACTTGCCCTGCTTTCCTGTCTTTGACCTTTAGACAGGATGTCCATCAAACAAATCAATGGCACCGTGCATAGGATACACAGGCAGGAGAGATGCCATGTCGAATCTCTCTACTATTTCCTTCTCTTTTAATTTGGCTAATATGAAAATATGAGTTTACTTGGTACTACCAACTTTATAGACCTCCTTTCCTTTTTCTTCTCTTCAGTCGACAACAAACAAGTGGGAGTGGCTCGTGGCTCGTGGCTCGTGGCTCATATCAGTTTGACTTATTGTACCCTAACTAAAAAAAAGAAAAAGAAAAGAAAGAAAACAATGCAAGGTGTGATGATAATGTGTGGTGTGGTCACTTGTCCTAGATTCGAAGTCACCTTTGGAAAAAAGTTCCAAGCCACACGTTTGCTCTTATCTAGGGTGCTGGTTGCTGGTGTTTGGGGGTAACCAATGTTACAAGGACCTTTGAAAATTTACTTGTGGTAACAGAATTATAAATGATAAAGTTTGGAAAATATCCGGGATTTTTACCTTCTATAAGTTCCTTAATCAACTGGCCAATTCACTTGATGAGACTTGCTGATTGATATATTTTGTCCAAGTTCAATTCTTTTTATATGGTCTGTTAGACAAGGGAGGATTAACTGCATGGTACTATTGGAAGTTCTATTCTCCATCTTCAGGTGGTCTATCTTGTATAAAGAGGCACTCAAGGATCAAAATTGTACTTTAAGAAATTGTTTCATGCACTGTTTCGTTTATTTTGGATACAATATGATTTGTTTTCCGACTTTTCTTGTTAAGAAAGTATTAACTATTTTTGTTGGTTTTAAGGCTCATATACGTCAACATTTAAGTCGAGAAGCGCGTGGTTGTGATTGTTTGGTTTTATGGTTGGATTGTGATCGTGAAGGTGAAAATATTTGTTTTGAAGGTACTTTCCCTCACTGAAATCATGAATCCTATTTTTTTTGTCTTAATGGTTAAGATTATCTAATCTATTAATTCCTACAGTGTCAATCCATTCCTCCCTCCCTGTGTGTGTGGAGTCATATTTTATCTATTTATCTCTCTCTCTCTCTCTCTCTCTCTCTCTCTCTCTCTTTCCTTTCGTTATAAATTTTCCATGCCTGAAATAAATTTGGAATACATGGTCTCTCTGTTTCTTATTAAAAAAAAAAAAAGAATACCAAGTTTAAGGCTAGAGCATGCTTTCCTTCCCTGAAAGTTGGCAGGGTTGAGGGAGCAATTATTTTCGGAAACCATCATGTTATGAAAGAGTTATTGCATGGTCATCGTTTGTAAGATCAAACCTTTCTAACTCAAGATCCTATGGAATCTAAGATCTAGCGAGCTTTGTGCCTTTAAATATTTGTTCATAGGAATACTCATGAGCTCAAATGAATTTGAGAACATAGATTTACATGATCAGAATTTGGATATTACTCTTCTATCCTGATATAGGCTTGTATGGATGTTTTTGTAATTTGCTTATTGGTGTGTTAATTAGTTTTCGTTAGCAGACTTGTTTCTTATCCGAAGTTAAAGATTAGTTCACCATTGTAATTATTCTCAAAAGTCCCACAAACTGCCTAAAATGAGAATAGAATTAGAATTAAAATTGACCTTCTGGGGTTTTATGGCAGACTAAAAGCAAAAGATTTTCTTGATTGGTTGATACAAATTGTGATGGCTTCTTCAAGTATAGGGAGGTACTTGGAGAAGGAAAGGTCAAACTTAATTTTGTGAAGAAAAAAATATTATATGTGGTATGCGGTCTATTATTTGCCTTGTCTGCCATAAAATGTACAAACATTATGAGCCGTTCATAGTATTCATTTACTCAACAGTTTTACTACCCATCATATATTGTAATACTTGAATAATAACAAAAATAGGTGGGATTTTTTATTTATTTATTTTTATTTAGTTTCATTTGATTCATTATCATCTGATTTATATATTCTGTTAAATGATATTATTTGTTTCTTATCAGGAAAATATTAACATTGGTTCTGGTTGCAGTTATTGAGTGCACTGGATTTGGTGGCAATGAATTTAGAAAAAAAGTGTACCGTGCAAGATTTTCTTCTGTTACTGAAAAAGATATTTTGAAGGCTTTGGATAACCTTGTTCAACCTAATCGAAATGAGGCACTGGCTGTAGATGCTCGACAAGAGATAGATTTGAAAGTTGGGGTAGCGTTTACACGATTTCAAACAACATTTTTTCAGGGAAAATATGGAAACCTTGATTCCAGACTCATCTCGTTAGTTCTCTTCTTGCTCACCTTCTTAAGGCATTTATATTACATATATATACACATTAATACATACAATGTTTATTTATGATTTTATGCATGTTATACTGTATTCATATATAGCTTTTAGTGCATCGCGGGAAACATATTTTCTGCTATTAAATTCTTGCCTCTTCCATATATTGCTATAATGCTTCGATGGAATTTAGCATTAAGTTTTTTCCTACACAATAACATATTCAAACATTAGAAGCTAGAGAGAGATGGTGATTCTCTATTTGCCTTAAAGGTGAGTTTTCTTGTTTGTCTAATCAACCAATATACTGGAATTTTGAATCAAAGGGATTCTTCGGGAGTATTTTAGGATGGTATATTATCATGTGATATTTGTGCTCTCATGATGAAAATTTTACGCTCTTTACAACTCTTACAATCCTTGTTCCTTTGTGCCAATTGAAAGAGTTATTTTTGAAACTTCTTTGGCTTGGGGTTTGGCTTTCCTCCCCCTCCTTTTGTAATTTCTTATTTCTTATCTTCTAAAAATGTCTTCTTTTTCTCATCCAAGCAAGAAAAAGAATGCATAGTTCCCAGATTTAATTTTTTTTTGGAACAAGAAACAATACTTTTCATTGAAATAATGAAAAAAGGCTAATGCTCAAGGATACAAACTCCATAAAGGAGTGAAAAAACAACAACAAAAATAACGAAATGAGTACAAGAGAAAAGACTAAAGAGCAATAAGAAAAAGTTATAAAGGATATATAAACGCATTCCAATTCAGACATATGTCCTGAAGAGAGAATCCCATGAACAATTTGGACAAGGAACAACACGTTGATGCCTTTAAACGAGAAGCTTCAAAACGATCAATCCAAGGAAGATTCTTGTTCTGAAAAATTCCTTGATTTCGCTCCAACCATAATTCCGAAAGAAAAGCTTTGACCGCATTAATCCAAAGCAACTTGGCTTTAGAGTTTAGAAGAGCCGATCCATATAAAAGTTGATAAATGTTGCCACGGAAGGTATTAGAAAAAACCCAATGCTGATTGAATATCGAAAACAACTTGAACCAACCCGCTTTAGCGTAAGAACAATTAAAGAATATATGATTGAGAGAATCCTCATCCCGAAGACATAGAACACAAACTGACGGCAATATGCAATGAGTTCCCAGATTTAATTAATAAGAAGGATTTTCTTCCTCCAATTTTTTTTAATAAATGATGCACAGACATACACGGAAGCAAACAAAGGTGGGTGGTGAAATATTGGCGAGTGTGAGGTGTGTCTGCTTTCTCAGGCGAAGCATGCAATAATCTAACTTTAGCGGTTGGATAAGTCAGGGATCTTCTCAGCTAAGGTCCTTGTTTTGATATACCTTTATGGATTTTCTGAAGGATTTGGACCAAGCATAGAAGTCAAAATCTGCATAAAATGTGAAAATTTTCATGCCGTTCCTTTCTATTGACAATATTATAGCTATGATAGAATTCACTGAAGAACTTCCTCTTCGTACCTTTTCTCCAAGCTGATGTCGGCTCTGTAAACATGGCATTCAAAATCTTGAATACCACTAACTTCACTGTTCTCTACTAAGTGTTGAGGGCTCCAATTCCGTACTTTTGATCCTCAATAGTGCATGAACACAGAGTTTTTTTTTTTTTTTTTTTTGTTTTTTTTTTTAATTGAGCATGAACACAGAGTTTAAATAGTTTATTTTTTCTTTTTAAAATTTCCTTTGACTTTTGGTTTTCAATCTCCCTTAGCCTTTGGGTTGTCAAGATTTCTTCTCTTCTCATTTTGAATATGTTTCTTTATTTATTATATGGTTTGTTTTCTCTCAATCCCGTGTGGAGTTCTGGAAAATGAAGAGAGAAACCAAAAGTAAAAAGACAACAAGTACATAAGAAGGAAAGCAAATGACACTTCATCTCACCTTCAATTTTGAAGGGCTTTGAATTGGGTGGGGGTGAGGTTCCATTATCTCACCTTCAATTTGCAGATGACACTTTATCCTTCTGCTCGGGAGATGAGGAGTCTTTCCTTTTACTTAATCATATCCTAGGTTTTTTTTTTAGGCTATGTTGGAGCTTAAGATTAACAGAGGGAAATGTCTAGTCTTGGGTTTAAATTGTGATGTTGAAAAGGTGGAGAGATTAGCTAATATCGTGGGCTGCGAGATAGGTCCTTTCCTTTCCTCCTACCTCGACCTCCCATTAGGTCACAATTCCAAAAAGCTTGAGTTTTGGACCCCGTTGGTGGATAAGGTGAGAAAAGGATTAACTTCATGGAAAAAAGTCTTCTTCTCTAAAGGTGGTAGGTTAACTCTTATTCGATCGGTGCTTAATGGGATGCCAATTTATTTTTTCTCGTTGTTTAGAGCCTTCTGCACAATTTGTTGTCAGTTGGAGAAACTTATGAGAGATTTCCTTTGGGAGGGGGTGCATGAGGAGGAGGAGCTCACCTTGTTAGCGGGGAGATAGTGGGAAAACCTGTGGGTCTTGGCGGGCTAGAATTAGGGAATTTGAGACTGAGAAACAAAGCCCTATTAGCTAAATGGTTGTGGCAGGGCGGTTCCCGCTTGAATCGTCTTCCCTGTGGCATCGGATTATCGGTAGTAAGTATGGCTATCATCCCTACGAGTAGCTTTCGGGTGGGGTAAAAGGCATGTCCAAAAACCCATGGAAAGAAATTATCTACGAGCTCCTAGTTTTTTTTGGTTTGGTTCGGTGGGTGGTGGGAGATGGTAGGGAGTCTTATTTCTGGGAGGACACTTAGGTGGGGGATAGTTAATGTCTCCGGGGGCTCTCCTTATTCTTTGAGTTTCCATCGCTCTTTGACCGATAGTGAAGCAATGGATGTCACAACTCTCTTGTCTTTGATTAGGGAGTTCCCCTTCGTAGTTTGAGTCTTAGTCCTTCCAAAGGTTTCTCGTGTAGCTCCTTTTTTCAATGGTTGCTCAATCCTTTCCCTAGTAGTGAGTCTATCTTTTATACTCTTTGGCGGGTGAAAGTCTCTAAGAAGATTAGATTCTATATGGAAAGTTATCCATGGTAGAGTGAATACAATTGACAAACTTGCAAGAAAGTGGCCTTCATTGGTTGGGTCGTTTTTCTATATCCTTTGTTGGAGGGTGGAGGAAGATCTGGACCACATCCTGTGAGGTTTTGTCTGGAGTTTGTTTTTTTGAGGCCTTTAGGTTGCAGGTTAGGAGCTTCAGAGACCACAGGGAGATGATTGAGGAGTTCCTCCTCCATCCGCCATTCAGAGATAAGGGGAGGGTGTTACGGCTCGCCGACGTGTGTGATGTTTTATGGAGCTTGAGGGGAGAGAGAAATAATCTGTTTTTTAGAGGATCGAAGAGGTCCCCGTCTTATGTGTGGGCTCTCACTAGATTCCATGTTTCTCTCTGGGCTTCGATTTCGAAGGCTTTTTGTAATTATTCATTAGGGCTTATTAATCTTGACTGAAGCCCATTTCTTTAGCGGGGCTCCCTTTTGTGGGCTTGTTTTTTTGGATGCTCTTGTGATCATTCTTTCTCAATGAAAGTTGGTTTTTTCATCAAAAAAAAAAAAAAAAGAAAGAAAGAAGGAAAGCAAATAAAACATAAAGCTACAAAAATACATAATAATATTATTATTAATATTACAGTTTTGGATGTCAAGTTATAGTAGTTGGCTCCATTTTTCTTGTTCAAATGATTTACTAATGGTCGCAGTAGTTTCCTATCATTCTTGATTTTCTTCAACTTTAATATGCAAAAGCATCTCAAGTCATGAGCTTCGATTCACAAATGCTGTCATCTTGACTAAGGACCTCTAGCTTTTATCGCTGTAATTATGCTGTGGAGGATAGAAGTAATGTGATTGTACTTGTGATTCTTGACTTTTAAGGCTTAACTGATAAAATATTATTGGTAATTTAATTTGTTAGACGATCTGCTGCACTGGCTAATGATTATGTTATTCACTTGTTTCAGTTATGGGCCATGCCAAACTCCCACGCTTGGGTTTTGTGTCCAGCGTCATTTGCAAATAACAACTTTTAAGCCAGAGAAATTTTGGTCTGTTTGCCCTTATATCATGCAAAATGGCTATGAACTTAATCTAGACTGGGAGCGTGGCAAGTTGTTCGACTGTGATGTGAGATGTTGTTTTAGCCTTGATAAACACTCTTAATCTATTCTTTTCAATGCTTACTGTCTTATACTTTTTCCCATGTTTCAGGTTGCTGTAATGTTTCAAAAGCGAGTAATGGAAGATGGAATTGCAGAAGTAACAGAAATATCAGAGAAGCAAGAAAGCAAAGTTCGTCCTTCTGGACTAAATACGGTTAACCTTCTGAAGGTAGATAAATGACTACGGGAATTGTCTCCTTGTAAGAGTTTGAAAATAGAATAGAGTTTGGAATGACTAGGCCTTGAGGTGGAGCGTGGTTTCCTAGATGATCTACCCTTATGGCCACACTCCTCCTCCCACCCTTTAAAGTTCTGAAAGAAAGTTAGATCAAGTAAGGCATATGAGGATTTGAGTCCTATCCTTTCGACTTTCTAGCTATCAGTAAAGCTTGTTCGATTAGGGATTTTGCTTTTTTGAGGTTTTTGGAGTTTTTCTAGCCAGTGAAGTGACTTTTTTCTTTTTAATGGAGGAGATTTGGTCGTGTTTTTTTAGGGTTGTTTTTTTTCTTTTTTGGTTTCATGGTGTATCTAGATTGAATGGAAAATAGAATTTTTAGGGGTGTGGAGAAGCCTTGGGAGGAGGTTTGGTTCCTTGCTAGGTCTAATGCCTCATACTGGGCATTTGTTTTTGAAGACTTTTATAATTACTCGCTAAGCCTTATTCTTTTGGATTCAAGTCCAGTCTTGTATTTTTTTAACAAGAAACAAAGATTTTCTTTTCGATTCGAGTCCTTTCTTGTATTGTTAGGCTAGTTCCTATTTGGCTCCTTTTTGGGCTGTTGTTTTCATAGGCCCATCTTTTGTTTGTCCATTTTTCTACTGGCTTCTAGTTGGCCCTTTTGCTCGATTTTTTATTGAAAAAAATTGATTGGAAAAGTTCTTCATTGACATTTCAATTGACTCCTGGTTGTGTAATAAGGGAAGGGAGTTTCAGTCCACCAACAGACGAATGGGGAGCAAAGAGAATAAACCGTTGAATCTAAAGCCCTACATCTACTAATTTTCTTAAGAGGAAAGCAAAAACTAAGACGAAAATCCATATCCCTGACGTGGGATTTGTGGGAAGAGAGAAATAATAGGGTCTTTAGAGGTTTGGAGAGGTCCCCGTCTGATGTGTGGGTCCTCACTAGATTTAATGTTTCTCTCTGGACTTAGGTTTCGAAGACCTTTTGTAATTATTCATTAGGTCTTGTTAATCTTGATTGGAACTCTTTTCTATAGCGGGATTCCCTTTTGTGGGCTGTTTTTTATTTATTTATTATTATTATTATTTTTTTTATTTTTTATGCCCTTGTTTTTTTTCATTCTTTCTCAATGAAAGTTGCTATTTTCTAAAAAAAAAAAAATCCACATCCCTGACGTGGGTTATGGGCTTTAGCTTGGTTCCTAGGAGATAAATAATGTTTAACCTTGGTCCCCTTAGCGTGTGATGGCTTGGGAAAGAAATTGTTTCTTGTGTTTAGTGATTTTCCATTATAAGGTAAGGTTTACACAAATAACCGGTGACTTCCTGGTAGTTAATATTTTCTAAATATTGGTTGTATTTCATCATTTCCTATTCTCGAGAGGCCATGAAGAGTATCAGTTGTGTCCTAATTTGAAGGAATATGGGTGCTCGTACAAAAACTTTTGATCCTCCCCTCGACCATATCGGAGGCCCAGGGGGCTTTTATCTCAGGGAGACAAATTCTCGATCAGGCTCTGATAGCTAATGAGGCTATTGAGGATTATAGAAGTAGGAAGAAAGAAGGGATTATTTTTAAGATTGATTTTGAGAAAGCCTATGACCATGTGGATTGAAATTTCCTGTGATCTTAAGAAAGGTTTTGGCTACAGGTGAAGATCTTGGGTTTGGAGTTGTGTCCGATCGATTAAGTACTCGATTCTTGTCAATGGTTGCTCCTAAAGGGAAGATCCACACTTATCGAGGTCTTAGACAAGGAGATTCGTTATCTCCCCTCCTCTTTCTCCTCGTGGTAGACGTGCTGAGTATAATGGTCTCGAGAGGGGTGGAGGGAGGTATCATGGAAGGTTTTAAGGTGGGGAAGGATGGTGTTTCTTTATCTCATCTTCAGTTTGCCGATGACTCCATCTTTTTCTGCTTGGGGAAGGAAAAGTTTTTCTTATTTTAAACCACATGCTCGCTTTCTTTGAGTTGATGTCGGGGCTTAAGATTAATAGAAGCAAGAGTCAGGTGGTGGGGCTGAATTGTGATTGTTCTAAGGTGGATAGGTTGGCCTCTTGGGTGGGTTGAGAGGTGGGCGAGTTGCCGATGTCCTATTTAGGCCTTCCTCTAGGCAATAACCTGAGAAGTTCCTCTTTTTGGTAGCCAGTGGTGGACAAGGTTAGGAAGAGGTTGGCCGTCTGGAAGAGGAACTTCTTTTCTAAAGGGGGTCGCCTGACCCTGATTCGTTAGAGTGAGATTCCAACTTACTTTTTCTCCTTATTTAGGGCGTCGTCTGAGGCGTGTAAAAATCTGGAGAAGCTGATGAAGAATTTCTTATGAGGGGGGGGGGGGGGAAGAGGGTAAAGGAGATCATCTTGTTAGTTGGGAGATGATTGAGAATCCAGTCCATCTTGGAGGGTTAGAGCTTGGGAATCTTAGGGCCCGTTTGGTAACGTTCTCGTTTCTTGTTTCCGTTTCTTCATTTTTAATAAGAAAAATAGAATTTCATGACCCTAACACCTATACATTCAATAATAATAAACCTATATTCTTGTTTATGTTTGAAAAAAATTGGAAACGAGAACAAAAAAGGAGAAACTAGTTTTAGTTGTTCCCAAAAGTTCTATACAAATTTTGAGAGCGTTTCTAAAAAATGAGAAACAAGAAACATGCATAGTTATTAAATGCTTAGATTTCTTAATAAAATTGGAAACAAGAAACAAGAAACGAGAACGTTACCAAACGGGCCCTTAGATTGCGCAACAAAGCTTTGTCAGCTAAATGACTTTGGTGTTTTCCCCTTGAGTCGTCATCCTTATGGTATAAGATAATTGTGAGTAAATACGACGCTCACCCCTTCAAGTGGTTGTTGGGTGGGGTTAGAGGCACTTCCAGAAATCCTTGGAAAGATATTGTTATGAAGCTTCCCTCTTTCTTTAGTCTCGTTCATTGTGTAGTGGGGGATGGGAAAGACTCTTACTTCTGGGAGGACAAGTGGGTGGGTGATAGCCCCCCCTACTTGAAGTTCCCCCACCTTTATCATCTATCGTCCATGAAAAATCATTTTATTGCTGATGTCATGTTTCATTCAGGGAGCTCCCCTCCGCCTTTGTTTGGGTTTCGTCGTGCTTTGTCCAATAGGGAAGCGATGGAAGTCACAACTCTCCTCTCTTTGATTGAGGAGTTTGAGTTTAGTTTAGGGAGAAGGGATAGTCGTTGTTGGAGCCCGAAGCCTTCCGAGGGGTTCTCGTGTAAATCTTTCTTCTGCTCGTTGTTGGATCCCTCTTCCCATAGTGATATTGTTTTTTCTATTTTGTGGAAGGTGAAAGTTCCGAAAAAGATTAGATTTTTTATTTGGCAAATTATCCATGGGAGAGTTAATACTTTCGCCCTGCTCCTGAGAAGGAAGAATCCTTTAATGGGCCCGTTTTGTTTCATTCTTTGTCGGAAGGCAGAGGAAGACCTGAACCACTTATCTTGGGGTTGTGACTTTGGTCGTCATGTTTGGGCTTGTTTCTTTGATTCGTTTGGCTTGCAGTTGACGAGTTTTGTGGAGCTCAAAGAGTTGATCGAGGAGTTCCTCCTCCATCTGAGGTTCCGTGATGGAGGAAGATTTTTATGGCAGGCTGGGATGTGTGCGTTAATTTGGAATTTGTGAGGGGGGAGGAATAACAACGTGTTTAGGGGATTGGATAGGAGCCTGAGTGATATTTGGTCCCTTTCCAGGTTCGATGTATCTCTTTTTTTTTTTGAACAAGAGACAAATTTTTTCATTGATAAATGAAAAGAGACTAATGCTCAAGGATACAAACTCCACAAGGGAGTGAAAAAAGAATCAAAAACCAAAAGGATCAATAAAGCAACCCAAAAAATAATGATAAACTAAAAAGAAACTCCCATAAATAGCTAGAAAAAACTAAATAGCAAGCAAACGCAAAGAAAAAAAAACCCAAGAAAAAATTTGCAACAAAAGAACTTTAGAAGCCAAAAATAACTCAAAGGGCAGCTCCTATCCCACATGGGTACCGAGAAGAGAACAAAAGAAGCTTTAGATCCAACAATTTATGCAACTCTTTTAACCTTCCAGCAGAGCACTTTTTAACCAACCAGAGAGCTTGAATTCTGGCTCACGAGAAAAGAAGAAACTATTAGGAAGAGCAACTCCTCTCTGCTCAAAGGCTGAATGAAGAAAAGAATCCCATCTTCATGCCTCAACCACCTAATTTGACTGAAAATAAATCTTCCCATGCATAACCACCAAATTTAATTCCCTGCTCACCAACCAAAATTTGATCGGAGATACATGCTCCCCAAGTACAACCACCAAAATTAATTCTGTTGCTCACCATCTGAAATTTAACTGAAATAAATGCTTCCCATGCACAACTACCAAAATTTATACCTTCTCAACAATCAAAGCAATAAAACGATCCCCATGCATGAAGAATGAAGCAACTTCCTCATGCAAAACAAAGCTGCAAATAAATACTCATAACCTAGAAGACAATTCCTCAGAATGTTTGATCTCATATTCCATGTTTCACTAAAAAACCCAGTACAACACAAATTAACTAGACTAACAGTTTCCTTTTGATATCAAGGGAGGAATTTCTCGCAATTCGAGCCCACTAGCTTCAATTAAGGACGCAAATTTGCAATGCACTAAGGATGGAGGAGGATGAAGCGTTTCCTTAACACAATCCTTATCATTTTCCTGAAATAATAGATCAAACGCGCTCAACATCATCCAAGTGATTTTCCATAGGTTGCATCAGAGTCATCACATCGAAAATGAGAAAAAGAAGTTGAAGGAACTTTTGTCGAGTGGACAACTTCTTTTAACAAAATAGAACCATCTGTAGAGGAAATAATTTGGTCGCGAAGGCTGGGAGTTAGAGCTCGTGAAGTAGTTGTTGATGATGATGATTTCTGAATGCTCACATGCTTAGCAGAGGAAACCAAGAGTCGAAAACAATTTTCTTCAATTAAATCAGGATCCAAAGTAACCATCTCATCGGGAGAATGAGATGAAGAGAGATGCACTTTTCTTCGAGAATAAGACAAAGGATACACTGCAATAAAATTATTTTTAACCTCTTTAACACTGAGGGGCCGTTTGGTACAAAGTTTTTGGAGATGGGAATGGGCAAGGGTTTCTAATACCCTTGTTTGTTTCAAGATTTCTGTGGTGGGCCCAGGAAATAACGCATTCCCAGACATCATTTATGGCCATAAGCAAGGGCTTTCTATGCCCTTGCAAAAGCATGAGTTTTCTCTTTTCCCATCTCTTCTTTTTTATTTTTATATGCAATTTTTTTTTAATATAGTTAATTAATTAATTAATGGCTACTAAATTAAAAATAATATAATAAATTATTTAATTAGATTAAATAATAATTTTTCAAGAGTTTCAATTTTTTTTAAACAAATACTTTTTTTAGGACTTTTTAACAAATACTTAGTCCAAGTTTATTAAAGGGATGTAGTTACATATTTATTAAAATTATAATTAATTAGTTAATATTATCGAAAATATATTTAATTATTGAAATAAAATCATTTAAATGAATTTAGTATAAAAATTCATTTTTCAATAATTATAATTAATTACTTATCAATTATTTATAATCAATTAATTACTTTTTTGGATTTCCTTATAATAAATAAATAATCATATTATTATTAAATATTTATCTAATTAATTTTTATGGATACAATATATTAAATTATTGTAGTTAAAGAAATTTATTAAAAAATTAATTAAATAATTTTAATTTGTTAAATTAACATAGTTTATCCCATTAAAATTATTTCATGATTATTATTTCATTAATTTTTATTAATAGTTTGAATTAATTTTGATTATTTTATTGATTAATTTATTAAAATTACATAAAGTTTACCTGATTAATTCTAAAAAATAAATACAGACATAATTTGTTCTCATAAAATCCTGATGACATTCCCATGCACAACCAAACACAGTTATCTTTGATTCCCAGCAATCTTATTCCCAGGCATAGTATTCCCAGGCATCATGTATTCCCAGGCATCTATAAAACCTTAAACCAAACGGGTCCTCAAGGGTTTTGAAAGCTCTAATGCTTTAATGGAAGCTTCAAAAGACGTCTTTGAGAACTCAAAAGGCGCTGTCTGGGGAGGATTGAAGGCTAATGCAACAAATGAACTGACATTAATGGACTCATTAAAAGAGGCGGACGGTTCACAAGGAGGGTTAATACTATTCGATTCCCAAGAACTTGCTACAATAAAAGAGGTTGTTCATGCATACCTTGATCAATAAAAGCATTAACTTTGATAGGTGGGACAGAAAGGTCATAAATGCTTGGAGGAGGGCTAAGAAGAGAGGACTTTTCGTGAGAGACAAAAGGAATGAGATTTGCTGAAGGTTCTGGATCCATAGCCTTCCCATTATCATTTAAATTTTCAATTACCGGCCTAATTAATTCATGGACCTTGGAAAAAGTAGGAACTCCATCTTCCCTGACTTCCTTCATTAAGTGATGGTGATAATGCAAGCCTTCAATCTCCTTCAAATTGGAAGTCGTAACATTAAGAATAACATCTTTCTTCATTAAAAGATGGTGAGACTGTTCATCTTCCTTCACTTCTTTAGCACGTGAAACATAATGCTCAAAAATTCAGACCTAGAAGAAGATCCCAATCCAATTGAAGGAGAGATTTGGACCACAACATCCCCAAGAATGGAATCATGAACAACAACTTCAGCCGGAATGAAATCACATTGATTCTTTTTCACCTCAATGGAAGCTTCAATGCAATTCAACAAATTAATTGTTTCCAGAGAAATACTAATGAGCCCACCACATTCCTTGCCTATGGCTTCAAAGTTTTCCTTATTCCATAAAGAGAGAGGTAAATTCTTGATTTTTATCCATCCTCCAAAACTTTCTATCCACTTAGCCCTACCATGTTGTTGAGCATTCCATTTTTCGAATTTTAGAAACAAACCTCCCATCTTTTGCCAATCAAGAAGTACTCTACCAGCAAACCCTTTAAAATCCTTCATTTTAAGCAAAGCTTTATCTGCAGAAAATGGATTGATTATACAACTTTCAGAAACTTCTTTCTTCAAAATTTCAGAAATATACCTCCAATCTTCAAAAGAATGAAGTCTTGTTATAACAAAAACTTCGTCAAAGTCTATAATTGCCACCTCATTTTCTTTTTTGATCCAAAACCCCTTAGAAAAAGGCTCCACCTTGCATTCCACAGAAGCTGAAAAGGCCGGGATGCTATTGCCATCATTGTTGCCAAGACGTGCCTGCTGGAATTCATCCAACATCTCCCAAAACATCCAACCTCTTTTTTGAATCCCTGCTGGAACCATGATACTATTTTTAGCACCTCCATTGGATAAAAAAGAAATTTCTGAATACCAACCAAACTTGTTATACTTTTTATGAACTCTAAAGAATCCTCTGTCCCCTCTCATCTGATTGAAAAACTTACTATTCAAAGAACTTTTCCAAAGTTGAGCAAAAGATTGCTCCAACCAATGCAAAAAATTCCATTGAATCTTGATGAAGAAAGAACGATTCCTTTTTTTCTCTTCCAGCAAATAATTTCCACGAAGTAAACGAACAAAAAAGAATTTGTTCACAATACTGCAACTACTTTCCATGCTGAAAGTTGATCTTTAAGCGTAACTAAATCGGACGAAGAAACTGATCTTGAAGGTGGGAATGTGAGCAAAAGAAGGTGGCTGAAGGCTAAAAGATGAAGGTTTGGGTTAGGGAAGGGAGGAGAGAGGGGAAGATGAAGGTTTGGGTTAGGGAAGGGAGGAGAGAGGGGAGAGCATGAAGGTTTAGGTTAAGGAAGGGAGGAGAGAGGGAAGAGCATGTTTTTTGACTGCTTACTTTTCTGTGCCTAATTTTCTTCCTATTGATCTTTTATGTCTAAGAATTTGGTTCAATCATTTTTTTCTCTATTGGTTTCGTCTTGGTGTTCTTTGTCCAAACTTTTTTCAGGATTCTCTATTCAAGATATTTGCCTCAACTGGGAAACTTTTATTTTTCCGTCTTAGTACTGTTGTTTTCTTACTTTTATGATGATTCTTTATCTTATTCGGTCTTTTTGTATCTTTATTCCATTGTACTTTTGAGCATTAGTCTCTTTCATCTCTTCAATGAAAAGTGTGGTTTCGTTTAAAAAAAAAAAATCAAAACAAAGGTAGCTTTTATGATGCAAACTATCTCTTAGGAAAGCACACTCAGTGGATTGAAAAAGGAGTTTATGTGTGTATGGTCAGAGGAACGGAAAAAAGCACAACCAAATGGTTCCATGTATCTCTTCGGGCCTCGATTTCAAAATTGTTTTGTAATTATCCTATAGGTCTGGTTTTGCTTGATTGAGGTCCCTTTGTCTAGGGGAACCTCTTTTGGTGGGCTTGTTTTTTTGTATGCCCCTGTAATTCTGGTGTAGCCTTTCTTATGTATTAATTAGTTAGTTATTATTTTTAGCCCCTCATGTGTTAGGCATGTGCCTTGTATCCATTTTAGTTAGTTCCTTTGCCTATTTAAAGGCTGGAGCTTCGTCAATAAAGGATCATCATTCAGTCTAAACAATAGCTAGTAATCGGCTACACCATAATTTGGTATCAGAGCGCAAGATTTTTGGGAGCGCTTCCAATATGACAACCAAGAGAGTCTCGGCCAATGTGGTAGGAGATTCGTCTTCGGTTGGTAAAGAGGCGGAACCGATCACCGCCCTCTCACTGCGAGCAACAACCGTATGCTTGCTGTCGGTTGAACAAGATATGAAAATCTTGAAGAATGATGTGGGTGAGATCAAGAAAATTTTGGAAATGATTTGTGAGAAGATGGGCAGCAAGACCGAACAGCAAAATCCTAATCCAGTAACACAAGTAAACGTGGGAAGAATGCAACAAGATCATCAAGGGGAAGATAATAGGACAAGACAGTGGCAAGAAAGACAGCCCATGGAACAAAAAATGGCCCAAGAAATGGATTTAGCTCCAAGATTCTATCAAGAACGCCGCACAGTACATCAAGATTTTAAAAATAATCCCTTATATAGGAGACAACAGGATTGGAATGACGATAGTTCGAGTGAGGAAGAAGACAAGCTACTGGAAATACAAGCAGAAAGACAGAGAACTTATAGACATCAATACCAGCAGCAAGAAAATGACATCAAGATGAAGATTGACATCCTAGCATACAACGGAAAAATGGAAATTGAAGCTTTTTTAGAATGGATCAAACATGTGGAAATTTTTTTCAGTTACATGAATACACCCGACAACAAGAAGGTAAAGCTGGTAGCATTAAAACTTAAGGGTGGAGCTCAAGCTTGGTGGGACCAATTAGAATTAAATCGCCATAGGTATGGGAAAAAACCAATAAGAAGATGGGAACGAATGAAGAGGCTAATGAATGAGAGATTCCTCCCAATGGACTTCGAACAAATTTTGTACGATCAATATCAAAATTGTCGCCAAGGAAGTCGATCAGTCATGGAGTATCAGAAGAATTTCATCAGTTGGGTGCTCGTACAAACCTGGGAGAAAGCTAACAATATCTTGTGGCAAGATATAAGGGAGGACTAAGGAATGACATTAAAGAACAAATTTCATTACAGCCAATAGCATATCTTAGTGAAGCAATATCGGCAGCAGCAACTATTGAAGAACAAATAGCCAATCGTTACATACGATAATATTCAAGAAGGGTAACGGGTGAACAAAGTACTACTACCAATAAAGCTGCAATGGGGGAAAAAATTCCTCAGCACAATTCGATAACAACCTTTAAAGGTAAACAAATAGACAGCGGGACAACCAAAGATTCCAAGAACTCAAAAAATTCAATAGGCAAAAGAACCACAAATGCTTATTCAAGACCAACAGTGGGAAAGTGCTTTAGATGCAATCAGCTTGGTCACCTATCAAATGAATGCCCTCAAAGGAGAACATTGACCATTGCGGACAATGTGGAATACCAAGAAGAAAGAGATGATACTGACTCAGAAGAAAACACCGACTTTCTTGAACCAGACGAAGGAGAACCAGTATCCTTAGTCATTCAAAGACTTTTGCTAGCCCCAAAAACTGATCCAGGTTATCAAATACACGCTCTATTCAAAACAAGATGCACTATCAATGGGAAAATTTGCAATGTAATTATTGACAGCGGAAGTACAGAAAATATCGTGGCCAGCAAGCTAGTAACCACCTTAAATCTACCCTTGCATCCACATCCAGCACCCTACAAAGTTAGTTGGATCAAGAAAGGAGGAGAGGCTCAAGTAACCCATACAAGCACCATTCCTTTATCAATTGGAGCAAGCTATAAGGATCAAATAATATGTGATGTTCTAGATATGGATGCTTGTCACATATTATTGGGTTGACCGTGGCAATATGATGTTCAAGCAACACATAAGGGAAGAGACAACACTTATGAATTTCTATGGATGGGCAAGAAAATAATTCTTCTACCATTAAATCCAGCAAAACAGATATCAAATGCCAACAACACAACCAAAAAAAAGGTCAACTTTTCACCCTATCCTCAAGGAAAACTTTTCTTTATGAAAAAGAATTACCTATTATTGGTTTAGTTATTAAAAATTTTGATAACTCTGATTCTAACATCATTGTTCCAAATGAGGTACAAAATCTACTTCAAGAGTACAAGGATATTGTGGCTAATCCAAATGGACTTCCTCCTTTAAGAGACATACAACATTCCATTGATCTCCTACCTGGGGCAACACTTCCCAACCTCCCTCATTACAAAATGAGCCCTACCTGAGTATCAAATCCTATCCTACATAATCAAGTGCAAGAACTTCTAGACAAGGGCCACATCAAGCCAAGCCTTAGTCCATGCGCGGTTCCAGCTCTCCTAACTCCTAAAAAGATGGCACTTGGCAGATGTGTGTGGACAGTCAGGCAATTAACAAGATCACTGTGAAGTACCGATTCCCTATTCCGCGAATCAGTGACTTCTGGACCAACTAGGAGGAGCAACAATTTTTTCAAAGGTTGACTTGAAGAGTGGTTACCATCAAATAACAATACGACTGGGAGATGAATGGAAAACCGCGTTCAAAACTAATGAAGGACTCTTTGAATGGCTTGTAATGCCATTTGGCTTATCAAATGCCCCAAGCACCTTCATGAGACTTATGAACTAGGTATTACTTCCATTTATAAACAAATTCATTGTAGTATGTTTTGATGATATACTCATATATAGCCGAAATCTGGAAGATCATTTAGAACACGTCCGGACCCTATTTTCAACATTACAAAAACATGCTTTGGTTATAAATCTTAAGAAATGTTTATTTGCAACAAATGAAATTTCATTTTTAGGATATATAATCGAGCACAATGAGATAAGAATGGATCCTATTAAAATCAAAGCTATCAAGGAATGGGTAGAACCAAAATCCATTAAAGAATTACAAAGTTTCCTAGGCTTAGCATCCTTCTATAGGAAATTTATAAAACATTTCAGCACTCTAGTATCACCTTTAACCAATTGTCTAAAAAAGGGACAATTCCTTTGGGGACACAGTCAACTACAAAGCTTCCAAACAATTAAAGAAAAACTCACTAGTAGCCCTGTTCTAGCTCTACCAAATTTTGATATTCCCTTTGAGGTGGCTGTAGATGCTTCGGGCATAGGCATAGGAGCTGTTCTATCTCAAAATTCTCATCCAATTGATTTTTTCAGTGAGAAATTAAGCCCTTCAAGACAAAAGTGATCAACTTATGAACAAGAATTGTATTCTTTAGTAAGAGCCTTAAAACAATGGGAACATTATTTATTAAGTAAGGAATTTGTCCTCTTTACTGATCATTTTTCCCTAAAATTTTTACATTCTCAAAAATCCATTAGTAGGATGCATGCTAGGTGGTTGTCATTTCTTCAAAGATTTGATTTTGTTATCAAACACACTTCCGGTATTACTAACAAAGTGGCAGATGCTTTAAGCCGAAAGGCAAGCCTCTTAACCATTCTAAAAGGAGAAATCATAGCTATGGATCACCTCCCAGACGCATACAGTGAAGATAAGGATTTTGGCACAATTTGGAGACAATGTTTGGACCATCAACCCTCCGGAAGTTTCCACATTGTTGACGGATTTCTCTTCAAAGATAATGTCCTTTGCATACCACATCCATCTTTAAGAGAGGCCTTGATAAGAGATGCTCATGCTGGGGGACTAGCAGGACACTTGGGTCGAGACAAAACTTTGAACATCCTGGAAATGAGATATTTTTGGCCACAACTGAAAAAAGATGTCACCAATTATGTGGCTCGTTGTTATACTTGTCAAACCTTTAAGGGACATGCTCAAAACACTGGCTTTTACACGCCCCTCCCTATCCCATAAAATATTTGGGAGGACCTTTCGATGGATTTCATCCTAGGCCTCCCTAGAACTCAGCGTGGCTTTGATTCGGCATTTGTGGTGGTGGATAGATACAGCAAGATGGCCCACTTCCTAGCATGTAAGAAGACATCTGATGTTATTTACATTGCCAACCTATTTTTCAAAGAAATAGTTCGGCTGAATACCAAAGACAATCGTTTCTGATCGAGATGTGAAGTTTTTAAGCCACTTCTAGAAAACACTCTGGAAAAAATTCGATACAACTCTCAAATATAGCACCACGAGCCATCCTCAAACGGATGGACAAACGGAAGTGACCAACCGAACAATGGTCAACCTGATAAGATGTCTTAGTGGAGAGAAACCGAAACAGTGGGATATGTCCTTGGCCCAAGCTGAATTTGCATACAATCACATGAAGAACAGGACATCAGGGAAGTTCCCATTTGAAATTATTTATACTAAACTTCTTAGATTAACTTTAGATCTAACACATTTTCCTTCCTCGGTTGACCTTAGCGTTGAAGCTGAAGAGATGGCGACCAGAATTAAAGAGTTGCACAACCAAGTTCATGACCTTATCGAAAGACAAACAACAAAATACAAGGAGGCAGCAGATAAAAAGAGGAGATTCAAAGAATTTGCCATTGGAGATCTAGTTATGATACATTTGAGGAAGAGTAGATTTCTAGCTGGAACTTATAACAAACTCAAGAAGTGGAACCTCGGACCATTTCCAATAGTGGACAAGTTTGGAGATAACGCCTACAGTATCAAACTACCTAACGAATATAACATTAATCCTACATTTAATATTGTTGATTTGTACGCATTCAAACCTCCGGACAAATTAGCAGGTTAACTCGTGGACGAGTTCTTTTTGTGGGTGGGGTTGTTTGGTGTAGCCTTTCTTATGTATTAATTAGTTAGTTATTATTTTTAGCCCCTCATGTGTTCGGCATGTGCCTTGTATCCATTTTAGTTAGTTCCTTTGCCTATTTAAAGGCTGGAGCTTCATCAATAAAGGATCATCATTCAGTCTAGACAATAGCTAGTAATCGGCTACACCAAATTCTTTCATTCATTCTCATTCATTCTTAATGAAAGCTGGTCTTTTCATCAAAAAATTATGCTCATAGGCCTTAGTGTGAAATTCCCTGACCATGAGTACTATTGATTGCCTCCATCCCACCTAAATGCTATAATATGCTACAAATTTGTCTGAGAACATTGTCGGATTCAACCCTCTTGAATTAAAGACTTCTTTTACAAGAAACATTTTATACCTATTTTGTTGTTGTTGGACTAACAAAAGTTTGAGAGTCGAATTTGCATTGGGAAGATATGACCACAACTAGAGGCATTCTTCTATGTTTTTTTTTCTTTTCTTTTTTTTTTGGCGCGTGCTCGTATGTGTGTGTGTTACAATTTGGGATAGTTTTTTTAAGATTTCCCACGTGTGTCTAGCTTGTAATAAGGAGTTACGTGATGATAGAGGTCCTATTTCACCCACCCTTTTGGAACAAAGGAGTGGTCCTCTAGTGAGCAGGCCCTCTTGTTGTTTTGTGGGATTTTGGGCTCGAGAGGAAGGGAAATTTTTTAGAGATGGTTAGAGTCTTTGGGGAGATGTGGTCTTTGTTTCTTAGGAGTTCTTTAAACTGGCCTTCGAGACACTTCCCTATGTCCAAAGGAGGTAGGGTTACGCTCGCCCAATCAGTTTTAAATAGTCTCCCTTTATATCATTTCTCCTTGCTCAAAGCTCCTAAATCGGTTATCAAGGCTATGGAAAAATTGTTCAGAAATTTTGTGTGGAATGGTGGCCATTCTAAACCGAGCTCTAACCTTGTCAAGTGGGAATGGTCCTCGTTACCTACCAATCTAGGGGGCTTGGGTGTTGGCTCCCTAGCTCAAAGGATTGTGGCGCTTATGTCTAAATGGTTGTGGAGATTTTCTAAGGGAGATGACTCGCTTTGGAGGAAGATCATTGTGAGTATTTATGGGCTCTCTCCTTGTGGGCGAAAAACCACCCAATTTAAAGGTAAAAAAGGTAATCTGATTTGGTTAGATATTGCTGCCAACTACCATACTTTTGACCTTTGTGTCAAGCTCACGGTTAACAACGGTAGATGCATAAATTTCTGGGAGGATGGTTGGTGTGATGACCAATCCCTCAAGCTTCTATATCCGGACCTATACATCATCTCTAACAAAAACGGGGCGACCGTGGCTGATTGCTGGGAGTCTGTCACTTACCTGGGACTTGGATTTTAGAAGGGGCCTGTTCGAAAGAGAGATCCCTAGTTGGTTGGCCTTGCTGGACAGAATCAAGGATGTGAGGCTGATGGACGAGCAAGATCAGTTGAGTTGGAAGCTGGAGAAGTCAGGCATCTATTCGGCCAAATCCATGTTTCAGTCGTTATCTCTTCCATCCCCTAAAATGAATAAAACCACTAGTAGGCTGATATGGAAGCATAAAAGCCCTAAGAAGGTGAAGGTGTTCCTATGGTGTCTTGCCTATAGAAGTCTTAATACTGATGAAAAGCTTCAAAAGAAATTCAGCCATTGGTCCCTTCTCCCCTCGGCCTGCCGGATGTGTGTGAAAGCAGCAGAAAATTTAGACCACCTTTTTTTGCATTGCGAGTTCGCTAGTAAAGCTTGGAGTTTTGTTGCTAATCTTTTGGGTATTTCGTTTTGTGTTCCTAAGAAGATCGATGATTGGCTTTATGAAGGCTTGATGGCTTGGAACTTCAAGAGGAAGGCTAGGATTATGGCTAGTTGTGTTTTTAGGGCTACTATTTGGCTCTTATGGCGAGAAAGAAATGCTAGAACGTTTGAAGACAAAGTCGGGAACCTTGATTCTTTTTGTGATAATGTACAAAATACAAGTCTTGGTGGATATCCCTTCACAGGAATTCTTTTTGTAATTACAGCTTGTTAATGATAGTTAGTGATTGGAAAGATCTGCTGAATTAATTTTTGGGCAAGGGCTCCCTCCGCCCTTGGCCCCTAGGCTGTACACCTCTTTTTGTGATTAATATATCTCTTTGATGTTTCTTGTCAAAAAAAACAATTGGAGCCCTTTCTTAATCCTAGTTATGGGTTTTTTTTTTCTCTTCTTTCAATTATCTTAATAAAACCTAAATTTTTCATTAAAAAAAATGAAAAGAAAAGAGAACTGCTTTATTTTGAAAGTATGGATGGAAATAAATTCAACAAAATCTTCATTAGAAAATGTTGTGTTTTGATCTAATATTGATTTAAGCATCGTCATGTTTTATTCAGGTTGCTTCAAGCGCACTAGGCTTTGGACCTCAAATGGCAATGCAACTAGCCGAACGATTGTATACACAAGGGTTCATCAGGTTTTCCTTTTTCTTTCACCAGAAAATTTGTCCTTTTGAAAACCTTTATTTTTTTTCCACTTGATTTTTTGGAGGCATTTTACTATCCTGTGCCTATTTGTTTTATTTTTTATTTGGGGAAAGTTTCATATACTCTGATTTCTGACAGAGATTAGACCCACAATATCGTTCATTAATCTCCATTTTTTTTAACAAAAAACTGAACTTTTCATCAATAGAATGAAAAGAGACTAATGCTCAAAGTATGCAAACTCCACAAGGGAGTGAAAAGAGGAAAAAGAAAGACAACCCAAAACACCAACAAATTTGAAAATAAAACCCTGAAAAAGAATCTCAAGAGGAGGAAAGAGAAAACAATCTTGCAAGAAAACTTCGAGCCCAAAATCCGCAAAAGCTGAAGCTCCACCAAGTGAGAGAGAACAGCACCAAAAACGAACCACAACCAACAAAAAAGGAGAACCACCGCAATGAAACAAAACAAGATCTTGAAACGAGAGAGACAACAAAGGCCCACTAGGATCCAAAGGAGACAACACCCCATACAAAGCAAAAGAAAAAAAAAAAAAAAAAAAAAACCCTTCAAACAAAACCTCTAGAAACACAAAAAATTAGTCGACTAAAGCCCTTTGAGAAGGCCAATAGATATCCAAAACAAAATCTTCAAAACGAACCCTCAAACTAGTAACCACCATCAATGAGAACCACCATGAAAACAAACTTGAGGAAGCTGGTGAGGCCAAATATGACGATCAACGGCTTTGCAATATTCCAACAAGTTCAATGTCATTTCACACCAACCCCATCTCAAAAATATTTCAAATAGAGCTCGCATAATACGAACCAAGCAAGCACATATAAGCAGCAACAGAGACTAACGAGAAGGTATCAAAGGAACCACTGAAAATGAACAAATAAATTCCTTCTTATACCATTGGAGGAATTTCACATATCTCGAGATCACAAGGTTCAATAAGAGAAGCAAATTTGCAAGGTACTGAGGATGGAGGAAGATGAGGAGTTCCCTCGTAACAATCCTACCTTGAAACCCTTGAATTTTAAAAAAGAGAAACCCATTCCTCCGAATAAAGAATTTGTCTAACAATTTCCAGCCGTCGTCTTCTTCCACCGCCGTCACCGTCGCTGTCCCTCTTGTCATCAGCTCGCGAGTTTGCATTGTCCCAGCATCTCCGACCCGACACAAAGAAACCCTAGCCTCCCTCCTCTCTCACCCTAACCCTAGCCTCCAGTTGTCGTCTCCTTCCATCGTCGTCGCCGTCGCCATTCTCTTCGTCATCAGCTCATGCGCATTCTCGTCGTCACTATCTTTGCTTCTTCGTGCCGTCCCAACTTGTGCAAAAGGTTTTTCTCATTTAATAATCTGAATAATTCATTCTTTTAGGTACAAAATGGTCTTACTTAAGAAGGAGAGAAAGACCTAATTCCCAAAAAAGGAAAAGATACACAAATGAATACAATATAATTACAACAAATAACTCTAATTAAGGAAAATATAAAATACAGAAACCAACACTCCCCCTCAAGCTGGTTTGAAGATATCTTCCATTGCCAGCTTGTTAATCAACTTGTCAAATCGTAGTTTTGGAAGACCCTTAGTAAGCACATCAGCAATTTGCTCCGTTGTAGGGAGATAGGGTATACATATTACTCCAGTATCAATCTTCTCCTTTATAAAGTGTTTATCAACTTCAATATGCTTTGTCCTATCGTGAAGGACTGGATTGTGAGCTATGGAGATGGCTGCCTTATTGTCACAGTAAACACGCATAGGTTTTATTTGGACAAATTTTAATTCTTCAAGCAGTCGTTTTATCCAAATACCTTCACAAATGCCATGAGCTAAAGCTCTGAACTCTGCTTCTGCACTACTTCTAGCTACCACACTTTGTTTTTTACTACGCCAGGTAACTAGATTTCCTCCAACAAATGAGCAATAACCAGAAGTAGATCTCCTATCTGTTGTGCTACCTGCCCAGTCAGCATCAGTGTAAACTTCAACATGTAAGTGATCATGTTTCTTAAAAAATATGCCTTTTCCTGGAGTTCCTTTCAAGTATCTAAGGATCCTGTAAACTGCCTCAAAGTGAGTTGACCCTGGGGCATGCATAAATTGGCTAACCATACTAACTGCAAAAGCAATATCAGGACGAGTATGAGATAAGTAAATGAGTCTTCCCACAAGTCTTTGGTATTTTCCCTTGTCTCTCACCTCTTTCTCTGTTGCAGCTTGTAATTTCAAATTTGGTTCAATAGGAGTTTCTGCTGTCCTACAACCAAGTAAGCCTGTCTCTTGAAGCAGATCAATAATATATTTCCTTTGATTGACAAGGATACCCTTTTTTGATCTAGCAAATTCCATCCCTAGGAAATATTTCAAAATTCCCAAGTCTTTAATTTGGAATTCATTGGCTAGTTTTTCCTTCAAACACTTCAGTTCGACCTCATCATTACCTGTAAGAATGATATCATCAACATACACTATTAAAACAACCATCTTGTCATTTCCAGTGTGCTTATAGAAAATGGTATGATCTGCTTGACTCTGAAGAAAACCATAGCTAGTAACAGCTTTCCCAAACCGTTCAAACCACGCTCTAGGAGATTGTTTAAGGCCATATAGAGATTTCTTTAACCTGCAAACTTTGTTAGCTCCAAGATCCACTTCAAAACCTGGTGGTAAGTCCATAAATACTTCCTCTTCAAGATCACCATTGAGGAATGCATTTTTTACATCAAGCTGATAAAGAGGCCAATCTGAATTAACCGCAATAGATAAAAGTACTCTTATAGAGTTAATCTTAGCCACCGGAGCAAATGTTTCTTGATAATCAATTCCATAGGTCTGAGTAAAGCCTTTAGCAACTAATCTGGCTTTGTATCGTTCAATATCACCATCAGCTTTGCACTTTATAGTGAATACCCATTTGCATCCTACCGTTTTCTTATCTTTTGGTAGTTCAACTACATCCCATGTACAATTCTGTTTCAACGCATTCATCTCTTCCATAACTGCTAAATTCCAATTCGGATCATTTTGGGCCTCCTGTATGTTCCTTGGAATAAATAGGTTGGTTATCCTAGAGGTGAAGGCTTTATGATTATCAGACAATCTATGATAAGAAAGGTAATTTGCAATAGGGTATTTGGTACAATTACGGACACCTTTCCTATGGGCTATTGGGATATCAAGGTCAGATATATCAGATGTAGGTTGGTTACCTGAATCTTCAGTATCATTTGTCGGAGCATTAGATTGGTATTGTGACAAGTCCACTATCTGATCCCGGTTTTTTTGATGTAATGTCCTTCTAGTATAAACCTGAAGTTCAGGAATTCGATCAGTGAGATCATTTTGTAGTATTTCTCCCCCTGAAATAGAACTTTCCATATTTGGCATAGAAATGCTAGTAGTCTCAGGACATATAAGTTTAGGGAGGGGAGAAGTATCCCAAAAATTTTCTTCCAAGTTAGAAATCTCCCCCTGAAGAGAATTTTGGTTGAAAAAAGGTTGGTTCTCCACAAACAATACATCCATACTTTCAAAGTGTTTTTTGGTTAAAGGATCAAAACATCGATAACCCTTTTTGTTTGAAGCATAACCTAAAAAAATGCATTTAACAGCATGGGGGTCAAGTTTAGACTGAGAAGGACTAGAGAGATGAACATATGCAGTACACCCAAAAATTTTTATCGGTAAATCCGAATACAAACGAACAGTGGGATAAAAATTTCTAAATTGATCAAGAGGAGTTTTAAAAGCCAAAATCTTAGAAGGCATCCGGTTTATGAGATAAGCAGCGGTAAGGACTGCGTCTCCCCACAAATAGTTAGGAACATGCATATAAAACATAATAGCACGAGCAACATCAAGTAAATGTCTATTTTTTCGCTCAGCAATCCCGTTTTGTTGGGGAGTATCACGACAGGTAGATTGGTGAAAAATTCCTTTATCCTTCAAAAAATCCTCTAAATATGTGTTAAAGTATTCAGTCCCATTATCAGAATGTAAAATACTGATTTTAGTTTGAAATTGATTCTCAATCATATTGTAAAACCGAATAAAGATATCTTTGACCTCAGACTTTTTAGCTAACAAATAAACCCAAGTTAACCGAGTATGATCATCAATGAAAGTAACAAACCAGCGTTTTCCACTAGGTGTCAAAACTTTAGAGGGACCCCAAACATCACTATGAATTAAGTAAAATGGTTTGGAAACCTTGTAAGGTTTTGGTAAATATGTGGCACGATGATTTTTGGCAAAGATACAACTTTCGCAATGAAAAATTGAACAATCAATTCCTTTAAATAAGTTTGGGAACAAATACTTCAAATAGAAAAAACTGGGATGTCCTAGCCTACGATGCCAAAGCATGATTGTTTCTTTAACAGAAGGAGAACTAACACTACTTAGGCCCTGAGCTTTTTTATCACTAGTTGGAGAATCATCAAAATAGTAGAGACCATCCAGCATCCTAGCACGCCCAATCATCTCCCCCGAGTCCTGATCCTGAAAGATGCAGTGAGTTTCAAAGAAAGTAACACGACAATTAGCATCCTTAGAAATTTTACTGACAGATAATAAATTACAAGCTAATTTAGGAACATGGAGAACAGATTGTAAGGTAATATTTTTAGTCAACGAGATAGTTCCTTTTCCTGCAATAGGAGTAAAACTACCATCGGCAATTCGAATTTGTTCACTGCAATACAAGGGAGAGTATGAGGTAAACAGAAGGGAGGAACTGGTCATATGGTCAGATGCTCCGGAGTCTATAACCCACGGAGATGAATTAAGGCAAGATAAAGCTAGAGGATAATTACCTGTTTGTGCCAAGGAAACACTAGGATTACCAGATGACGAAGTGACCTTTAGTAGCTTCAGGAGTTGATCAATTTGCTCTTGATTGAATGGATGAGAGTCAACAACATTAGCAGTGGAAGTGGACTGACTGTTACTCCTATCACTTTGCTTAGTACTCTTCCAATTTGCAGGTTTTCCATGGATTTTCCAACACGTCTCACGGGTGTGTCGAGGCCTATTACAGTAGTCACACCATACTCGAGGTTTGGTGGGTTGAGTAGAAGCCTTATGTGCAGTAGTCTCAACCACCATAGCAGATGTTTCAACTGTACTGACAGATTTCTTGCCAAGCATGACATTGCGACGACTCTCTTCCCTACGAACTGCAGCGTAAACCTCATTAATATTTGGAAGAGGATTCTTACCAAGAACTCTACTTCTAACCTCATCAAATTCATCATTAAGGCCAGCGAGGAATCTGTAAATACGATCATCCTCTACCACTTTCTTGTAATGAGTTTGATCGTTAGTGGATTCCCATTCATGAGTGTCAAACAGATCTAGGTCCTGCCAAATTGTTTTCAAGGAGTGAATGTATTCGGTCACTGTATTTCCGCCTTGACGAATGTCTCTCAGTTTGAGATTCAATTCAAACATTTGAGATTGATTGCCCAAGTCAGAATACATCTCAGTTACACTGTCCCATAAATCCTTTGCAGTTGAGTAACACATATAGTTGCGACTTATCTTCTCAATCATAGAGTTCACTAACCACGTCATAACCATAGAATTTTCAGCATCCCAAGTAGCAAACAAAGGGTCCTCCTTCTTCGGCATTTTTTTCTCTCCAGTAAGGTAACCGATCTTCCCTTGTCCTCGAATATACATCCGAACACTTTGGGACCAAAGCAGAAAGTTGTCCCCATTAAGACGGATGGTTGTAATTTGGACAGTGGGATGAGTACGTGAGTCCGAGATTTTAGACATCAATGATTTCTCTTCGGACATGTTACTATTTTGGAGAGTTGAGAACCAGCTGTGAAGGAGAAATACACCCAAAAAAAAACTTCAAGCAGCCCAACAGCAGCAACAAGCAGCAAAAAACGTGGCCGGAGTTGACGAGTGGACAGAAACAACACCAATCAAACAGCCTAACAAAACCGAAAAAACAATAATCTATCCCAGGCGAGTGGTCGGAGTTAAGGGAAACGAGCGGCCGGAGTTTGACGGAGCAACACCGCGAGTCACGGAGTGGACAGAAAGGGACGACTTGCAGAGGTGACGCGAGGTTCGGGTCACGGCGCAAAATCGCGGGCTGAGTCCGGGTCGTGGGTCGCGATTGGGTCAGACGACTGCTGCGGATCTTCTTGCACTCGGATAATGACGGCGGCTGGGCGAGAGTTGAACGGCGGCGGCTGGGTAAAAGACGGACGGCGGAGCTGGGTAAGAGGCGGACGACGGCGACTCAGACGGCGGCGGCGGCGGCTACTGTAGCGGCTAGGGTTAGGTCAGATATTTTAGGGTTTTACCTTGCTTTGCTCTGATACCATGTGCAAAAGGTTTTTCTCATTTAATAATCTGAATAATTCATTCTTTTAGGTACAAAATGGTCTTACTTAAGAAGGAGAGAAAGACCTAATTCCCAAAAAAGGAAAAGATACACAAATGAATACAATATAATTACAACAAATAACTCTAATTAAGGAAAATATAAAATACAGAAACCAACACAACTTCTTCGTGACCAATTCGTCCCTTGAACCTGCGACCAGTTTTGTCAGTCAGCTCGCTCTGTCGGTCATCCGTCATCCGTCCGGTCAGTTCGCCGCATTATATTCACCGGTCAGTTTGCCTTTTTGTCAATACAATTTCCCGTTTCTTATAAAATAATAATAATAAAAGCTATGTAAAAAGAAAAAGACAAATGCATCATATATGGTTGATGGGTGGCAAGAACAGAAGAAATACTTTTTCTCATTTTCATATGGTTGATGGGTGGCAAGAATAGAAGAAATAGTAGACAAATGCATCATATATGTCTGCAAGGTTTGGGCAGTGAATCTCAACAAGAATAAATTTCCAGAGATGGACAATATGCTTCTGCTTGTTGAGTCTTTGTGTTGGAGTATTGATATAAGTTTAAATTTACCATAACCCATCAGCTTAACTTTTTGGGTTAATTGGTATTTTATCATGGTATTAGATCAAGAGGTCTTGTGTTCAAACCTCAATCATGTCATTCCTCCCCAATTAATATTGATTTTCACTTGTTAGACCTTCTACAAATTTTCAAGTATACAAGTCAAGTCCATAAGTGTGAGATAGTTGAAGTATTGATATAAGACTAAATTTACCATAGCCCATTAGCTTAAGCTTTTGAGTTAATTGGTGTTTTAACATTTTATCAATTCTACTCTTTTTTTGTTTGAATGTAGTCATTTTTTACCTTTTCCTTCAACTCGTTCAACATTTACTTCCTTGATATCCTATTCTTTTTCATGTATTCTGAAGACCTCTCTCCCTCTCTATTTTTATTCTTTGTTTGTTTCTTTTTTTTTTTCTTTTTCCTTCTTATTGTAGCTATCCACGTACAGAAAGTACAGCTTATCCTTCTTCATTTGACTTCAAAGGCACTCTACATTCCCTAGTGAAAAATCCAGAATGGGGTGATTATGTACGGATGCTTCTATCTGATGGATACAGTAAACCACGATCAGGAACTGATGTGGGTGATCATCCTCCTATTACTCCAATGTGTTTAGCAACTGAAGATATGCTAGGGAGAGATGCTTGGAGATTGTACCAATACGTGTGTCAACACTTCATTGGGTCTCTGTCTTCTGATTGCAAGTATATTAGGTACGGAATTTTGTTTTATTTGTTTCTTCATTTAGTTTTATTGGATCTCAATTACTGATGCACAACAATGATGGAAAACTCTGCTGGGATTAATTTATGGTTTGATTTGAGGGTTTTGAGGATTTTCATAGAGTTTTACGGCTGTTAGAATCTTGATATATATTTATGCTACCTAATTCTGGTGGTAGGAAACAATGTGATAATAAAACTAAATAGAATGAAAAATTATAAAATTTTACCGTAATGGGTTTGGAGGTGTTTGAACTGTTTACTGGTTTTTGAAAGTAAGGGAAAATTGTGTGGCTGTTTGATAGTATCTTTTGGCCCGTTTAATAACATTTGCATTTTCTGTTTCTAATTTTTTAAAATCATGCTTATTGCTTGACTTGTATACATTGTATTTTGTGTTTTTAACCGGAACAAACTTTTCATTGACAAAGGAAAAGAAAGTAAAAAGTTCCCTCTAAGGGGAGTGAAAGGAACAAGCAACCAAAACAATAAAGCCAAAGACCCAAAAAAATTACAATAGTTAAAATAAAATATTGATGAGAAAGCGCCCAAACAATAAAATTATCCCACAAAGCAAAGCCTGCTGAAAAGAAGAGGCACTGAAGCTAAGATCAAAACCATCAAAATGCAAGGTCAGCTGTTAATCCACTGTCCCAAGGACCAAACTTCGGGAAAAAGAGCCAAGAAGACTTCAATAAGAAAGGCTGCTCCAAAACCCTTCAATGCTTCTAAACACCATGAGAAATATCAGAAACAAACCCCTACACAGCCAATGGAAATTCAGAAAACTAGAAAAATTAAGAATGGTCCTTAGGGAAAAATACACTTTTAGTCCATGAGGTTTGAGTTAGGTTTTATTTTGGTCCCTGAGTTTTCAAACTCGACATTTTTACTCCTGAGGTTTGGAGTTCGTTACACTCTTGGTCTCTCCATCCAATTTTCCGTTAAATCCTAACAGTTTGATGATGTGGCACCATTTTTTTATTAAAAAAATGTTTTAAAAAATTTTTAAAATAAATTAATTAAAAAATATATTTTTTTAATTTCATTTTTCCCTCCCCCTTCTTCTTCTTCCTCCTCACCATCACCACCACCCTGCAACTGCCGCCGCTGCCGGCCAATTTTTTTTTCTCTCTTCTCCTCCTTCCTTTCTCCTTTTCTTGTCCTTCATTTTTTCTTCTCTTCTCCTTTCTATTTATTTATTTATTTTTTTTAAATAGAAAAGAGAGGGAGGGAGGAGGAGGCATTGGAAACGGCCGGAAACATGAAATTGAAAATGTGACTCCCATTCCAATGTACTAAACATGAAATGTTTTCGAACTCAAAAAAAAAACACGAAATCTTTTCAAGAAAATGGGGACAGACTTATCTCTCACGCGTCATGCCCAAATATCCAATCATATCCTCCACTAATCCAACAACTCTCCCTCCATCTCCAATCAAATTCCTTCTCTAATTTGCAATTCATACAAGTTCTAGAACATGGAGGAAATTTAATCGTGATTCGGAACGAAACAACAAAAGAAAACCCACTCTAATGATCCACAATCAAGCAAACCAAGCTTCCACTTTCACCAACCAAACCCACTAAACATTTAAATTATTAAAAAGTAGAAGAAAGAACAGCAGACACAACACTAAGAATAATACTATGTTCCAAAAAGGTAGAGCAAAGAAACAGAAACAGGGAGAAAAGGCTCAATAATGATGTACGTAAATGTTATATTCTATAACAACATTCCCCGTGTAGAAATCAAGCTTGCTGGTTCTGGCGTCGGCATAGCCTCTCGCAAATATGAACAACCCACTTCCCCCGTTTTCGACTCCAGAAATGGGGAGGGAAGCTCCTCCTCCCTCTCTTTTCTATTTAAAAAAAATAAAAAATAAAAATAAACAGAAAGGAGAAGAGAAGAAGAAATGAAGGAGAAGAAGAGGAGAAAGGAAGGAAAAAAATAAAAGGTCGCCGGCGGTAGCTGCAGGGTGGTGGTGGTGGTGGTGGAAGGAGGGAGGGAAAAATGAAATAAAAAAAATTAGGTTAAATTATCAAAAATACCCCTCGACTTTAGGGTTTGTTTCAATTATGCCCTTGAAGTTTCAAATTTGTTTCAAAACTACCCTTGGAGACATTTTCCGTTAAATTTATCGACAAAAATTGATGCGTTTGCATGTGTTTTTATTGTTTTTTCCACGTATGTGTTCAAATCTATTCACATAAGCAACAATATATATGCAAACACGTCATTTTACATCCATGAATTTAACAAAAAAAAGCCTTCAAGGGTAGTTTTGAAACAATTTTGAAACTTCAAGGGCATAATTGAAACTTTTGAAAGTCTAGGGGCATAATTGAAACAAACCCTAAAGTTTAGGGGTATTTTTGATAATTTAACCAAAAAATTATTATTATTATTTTATTTTAAAATTAAAAAAATTAATTTTTTAATAAAAAATGGTGTCACATCAACAAACCGTTAGGATTTAATCGAAAATTGGATGGAGGGACCAAGAGTGTAATGAAATCCAAACCTCAGAGTAAGAATGTCGAGTTTGAAAACTCAGGGACCAAAATGAAACCTAACTCAAACTTCAGGGACCAAAAGTGTATTTTTCCCTAATATCTAAAAAGACCTCTGGAGCATCCACAAAGTTGACCTCAGCATTAATGATAGAGGAAGTTCCCTTCGCAAAAGGAAGAAAAAGCCGCCCTATGTCACAAACGGTATTCTTTTAGAGCTTCCATAGACTTGTCTTTATTGTATTTACTTCCATCATCAATGGTTTCTTATATAAAAAAAATACTAATAAATAAAATCAAATCAAATTTGAGAGAGAGGGGAAAAAAACCCACATCCAAAAGTTAGACAAATCAACTCACTGAATCTGAATTATTCCATCAAAAAGAGAAAACTATCGTAAAAGGTATTGGACCTCACTTGGAATCGCTAGTTCGGAACATCATAGGAGAAGGACCTAACATGTTTCTCAATTTCCTCATAACTCAAGATTTTTTTAACATAACTCCACAATCATTAACAGAAATTAAGGGAAAAAAAAAAAAAGAAAAAACCAAACAAACAAATTGTTGAGGATCCCACATTGAAAAGATTAGTGGACACCTCACAATTTATAAACTACAAGGGTCACCCCACTCATTGGCAATTGGTTTTGAGATGGAACCCCATGTTATTTGATACAAACAAACATTGTTTCAAAATTTAAAAAAAAAATCTAAAAATTTACTTTAGAAAATAGTTCTGGTTAACAATCTTCAGAAGACACGCTCAAATGGTCTCTTTCAAATGTGTTTGAGATTTTAGACTTGAATTTACATGGCTTTATTTTCAAAGTATCCGCAGGAATCTGATAATCAGAGTTTTCGTGTTTGTGGGAAAAAGATTACTGCAACAGTAATTGAAGTCAAAAGAGAGTTATTGTGGTAGGAATGTAATTAGATTTAGACTTAAATTCTTATCACAATTAGCAGAAGTAGAAGCAAACTTAGAATTTAAAGACATTGACGACTTCTAATATAACTATGATCGGCTATGAACTAAAGCTCCTTGAAAATAGAAAAAAAGCTAAATTAGATTGCTGAAATTTTTGTCCAACTTTTTTCCTTTTTTTTTTTTTTTTTGGTGTGTGTGTGTGTATGTTTTAATCAATTATTCACATTTCAATTTGCCCTTGAAGGACAAAGGTACAGTTTTCAATTGCTGGAGAAATATTCCATTGTACCGGGTCGCATGTTATGGTAAAAGGATTCACTTCCATTATGCCATGGTTGGCAGTAAGTGAAAAAAAACTACCTCAGTTTGTGAAGGGAGAGAAAATAGAAGTTGCAAGAGTGGATCTTTATCAGGTAGCGCTCATAGAGCCATCTGAAAACATTACTAAATTATTAATAATTTCTGTGCATTGCATGTTATTTCTGTATAAGATCTCGAAATTCTGCTTCTCTCTGTTATTCGTATCTATTAGTTATTAATTTAAGGATTTAATTAAAAAATTCTACAAAAAATGGGACCTGAGCTATGTTTTTGGTTCTAAAACGAGAAGTGCAATTAGATATGGATGAAAAAACCACCTGTTAACTAACAGGTGGTTTTTTCATCCATTTACAGTGCAATTACAAAAATTCTGAATTTCTTTACTGAATAATGATTTGTACTTTTCGTTTCTATTTTTAAACAAGCAACAAACTTTTCATTGATTGTTGAGAAGAACATTATTGGGAGTGAAATTAACAAAACAAAGGAGGGAATAAAGATTCATACAAATATCATTAAGAGAGTAATTTGCAAATAAAAGAGAGAAAATACCAATGAGAAGATTTAATCTTGACTAAATCAAATTGTTCCCGCCAAGTTAGATTCTTATCTTAAAAAATCCTCTGATTTAAGGATTTTTGTTCAAACCAAACCTTAGCAATGATAGCCTTGACAGCATTAACCCAAATCAGTTGAGCTTTAGATTGTGATAAAGGAGCATATAGCAGCTGAGTGATGTTATCTCTAGAGTCAGTTAAAAAACCCACTGTAAATTGAAGATTCTGAATAGGAGATGCCAACAATCCAATGAACAAGGGCAATGGAAGAACAAGTGATTTTGGTCCTCATCAGCCATCAAGCACAAGTACTTTTTGTTATCAAGATATCAAACATGAGAAAATCCAATTTTCTTTCTATACACTAGAGCCAATTATATATAAGCATACATAGAAGTCCTAAACTGATAATGGTAAAATTACAATAAAGGACGAAGATTAATAAGCTACTATATTTACATATATACTATAACACTTTTTTATCCCTATAAAGCATCGATTTTCAGAGCAATGAATAATTCGTACTTTCTGTTCCTATTATGTTGTAGATGTAGACAATTGTGTAAATGAAAACTCTTCATTGAATGAATAATCTTTTGCAACCTAGGGGCTGCTATTTAAAGGAGAGAAAGGGAATAACTAACTACCTAACAAGATTCCCAAACGGCTGTGAAGCCTTTACTAGATAACCAGCCCGAATAACTGACAAGCAACGTAATCAATCAACTTAAAAAATAAAGGCTGCAGACAAAGAATTGAAAGAAAACAGCCTAAACAACTTAACAAATCCCAACAGCGGCTAAAAGGCTTATATAGGCTACATCAATTCCCTTCCCCATAAAAAGAAATTCATCCTCGAGCTAAGCAGCCGACTGAAAGCTATCAGGAGCATTGCAAGGTGAAAAGATCAGAGACATTGAATGTAGATGCAATCTTGAAAATGGGGGGAAGATCAACTTTATAAGCATTAGAGCCAAACATCTAGAGAATAGGAAATGGTCCAATGCACTTAGGATGCAATTTGCTAGAAACGCCAAGAGCCAACCAAGATTTTCGTAAATGTACCATGATCAAATCACCCACATTAAAAGATTGATATTGCTGATGGTTTATCAACTTGTGCGTTGTATTTGGAATAGGAATTCTCCGAATGGGCCTCACGCTAAGGGAGTTTTTAAGGAAATTTTTTGTTTACAGGGACAATACTATAAAATTACACTTATACTAATATAAGAACTCTAATAGGGTAAGAGCTAAATCCCATTGCTTAGGCTTATTCCCACAAATGTATCGAATTGAGTTTCCAAGTGTTTGATTTGTCACTTTCGTTTGTCCGTCAGTTTGAGAGTGACTTGTCATACTAAACCGCAATCCTTTGTCAAATTTCTTCTATAATCTTCCAACAATGACTTAGAAATTTAACATCAGTCAAAAACAATAGATTTATGAATTCCATGTAAACAAACAATTTCCTTAAAAACCAAATTAGCAATACCAACTGTATTGATAGTCTTTCTATAAGCCACAAAATGAGACATTTTACTAAATCTATCTACTACCAAAAAAAAAACATAAACATAAACATTCCCTCGTTGTGTCTACTCCTAGGCAATTTGAGAATTAAATCTATGGAGAAATCCTTCCAAATAGACTCAGGAATAGAAAAAGGAGTGTAAAAACCTGAGTGTTAGCTTGTCCCATGGAAGTTTTACGTGTAAAACATCTCTTAACAAATTTAATTACATCCTTTCTAAGTTGTGGCCAAAAATAGCCGTGAGATACAAGTTCTAAAGTTTTATCCTCACCAAAATGCTCTGCCAACCTGCCAGCATGAAGGTCCTTAACGAGTAATTCACGCAAAAGATGTATGTGGAATATATAGACATAGTTCCCCTTCCTCTCGCTTCTTTGCCTCCAGAAGCTTTTGTTGAAGATCACACATTGAAAGGATAAGGAGACCTCACAATGTTTATAAAGTACATGGATTACTCATCTCGTAGCCAATTGGTTTTGAGATGGAACCTTATGTTTATCTAATATGGTATCATAGTCCATAAAGTTCAAATGGGTATTCGGTCCAAGAAAAAGAATGAGATGCGACCCAAGAATGATGAACCCAAAGACGCACCATCTTGAGGGGGCATATTGAGGATCCCACGTTGAAAAGGTGGGGAGATCTTGTAATGTTTATAAAATACATGGATTGCTCCCCTTGTAGTCAATTGGTTTTGAGATGGAACCCTATGCTTATCTAATATCTTTCATCAGTTTAGAATTCCTTATTCAAGTTAAGTTCATCTTCTCCATCAGATTTGGTTTCTTTTAAGTTTATTTAGTTGTTTCTTGAGATTTCGTAGTCAAGAGTAGTTGTGTTGGAGAGAACATGGAGTTAAACAGATGTTGTGTGGGCAAGAAGTTCTTCTCTATCTAGTTTTTCACAATTGGAGGAAAGTCTGGCAGCTCTCTTCTCCAGTTCTTGTTCATATGTGCTCCATTTTTGCCTAGGGAGGCTTAGTTTTTCACTATAATACTCCATTAGATAGTTAGCCTGAGATAGAATGACACCTATGCATATTTCTATGGTGAACTACCACCTCAAATGGTTTATTGAAATCTGGAAGTGCAAGAACAAGGGCTGCACAAATTTTTTTTTTTTTTTTTGATATCCATGAGTGTCCAGACTAGCTTACGTGCACCTCCATTAACCTCATGGGACAACTGTCTAACCCTACTACATTTGGTTGCCAAGGAAACTCGTAGGATATTAAATCTAGGTAGGTGGCCATCATGGATTGAACCCACAAAATTTATTTTTTAAATAAGCAAGGCTATGATCTTGAGCACCATCCCCACAAATTTACCTTTCTTCAAGCACTCAGTCAAAGATGCAACTATTGTATTAAAATCTTTGATAAATTTTCTATAGGGAGAGGCTAGACCCAAAAAACATTTAATGTCCCTAAAATTCTACGTACCTTCCATTCACTAATAGCCTTATTTTTAGGGGGGTCTACGGCTTCACTATTAGTACTAATTATGAAGCCAAGAAAGTGACTTTGTGCCATCATAAAGGAACATTTTTTAAGGTTAGTATAAAGTTGGTATTGTTGTACTGTTGTAGTGTTTGAAATATGGTGCTTAAATGTTTTAGGTGCTCATCTGTAGTCTTACTATAGATCAAAATGTCATCAAAGTAGACTACAATAAATTTATTAATTAAAGGGTGTAGAACCTTATTCATAAGTCGAATGAAGGTACTTGATGCATTGGATAGCCCAAATGGCATCTATAACCACTCAAACAGACCCACACTAATCTTGAAAGTTGTTTTCCATTTGTCTCCTGGGCATATTCGAATTTGCTGGGAATATAATGGCACCACCCAATTGATCAAGTAAGATTATCTTGGAATGGGAAAATGATGCTTTACTGTAATTTTGTTTATTTCATGACTATTGACACACATTTGCCAAGTGCCATCTTTCTTTGGAGTTAACCAGGCTGGCACAGCACAAGGATTCATGCTGGGTTGAATATTCTCCTTGTCTAGGAGTTCTCGTACACGTTCTTGTAGAATCTTGTATTCTCTGGGACCCATCCTGTAATGTGGTAGGTTAGGCAAAGTTGAAATAGGCACCAAATAAATTTGATGCTGAATATTCTTTATTGGAAGTCCCGTGTTTTTCGGTTTGGACTATCTCCCAAATTCCATCATCCTCTTTAGGATTAAATTCTCTAGGGCCAACGATAGAAAGGAGTGATTGATTTTTATTGGGTTTGCATCTGATTATTCTTTTTATCCAAAGCTCCTTACATCATGTTAAACATTAATTTTCAGTTACTATAATTTCATGTTGCAGTATTTTGAAATCAAGTATACCCGAAGTTATTTAGGTGCATGATATACATTTTCTTTTTCTTTTTCTTTTTCCTTTTTTTTTAATTTTTTTAATTTTTAATCTTGGATGCTCCACTTGCATTTCTGTCAGTGACATAGACTGATGCTACATTTTGCATCTAATACTCTTTAAAATTCTCAGGGGAACACCATGCCTCCTGATTATTTAAGTGAGAGTGAGTTGATTTCTCTCATGGAGAAGCATGGAATAGGCACGGATGCATCAATACCTGTACACATTAACAACATAGGCGAGCGTAACTATGTGCAGGTTAGTAATATCCTGCTGCTGATATAATAGTTTGGCATGAAATATTCGCACGTTCTCTCTCCATGGTTATTTATCAGGATTGTTAAATTGCAGGTTCAAGCTGGAAGGAGGTTGGTTCCAACTAACTTGGGCATCACCTTAATCAGAGGTTATCAATGTATTGATCCAGATCTCTGTTTACCAGATATTCGAAGTTTCATTGAGCAACAGATCACTCTTGTTGCCAAGGGTCAAGCAGATCATTTTAGTGTTGTGCAGAATGTACTGCAACAGTTCAAGCAAAAGTATAGCTACTTCGTTAAGAAGGTTACTTTCCACACTGTGCATGCTTACTTACTAGTGGGTACATCATATGTTATCAAAGCATCAGAGGCTTTCCGTTCCTTCTTTTTTTTTTTTTTTCCTTCTTTTATATAAAGTCATGTTTGTTTACTACTTAAACCTCAAGAATTTCACTTATTTACTTGCACCTATACACATCCTTAATATATATATATATAGATTAGAAGTTATTTAGCCACGAAACCATTGCAGATATCTAAGCAAAAAGACAAAATCAGATACTACTTGCCACTATTTCTTCCACAGAATGTTCTTGTAAAGTAAAGACAAATCCTTAGGTTCTTTCTTATCAACTCTATCTCCAAAGATGGTGTCCATTTTTACTCTCATCTTTAACCGGCACTAATAATTTTGAGTCCACATCAAATAAAGCTTTCCTCTTCTAATATACTAATGCATGGCATCTGGAACCAGGCTTTTTAATTTCTCATTTGGTGAATCAAACTTATAAAATAGCTTCTTATCTTGTTCAGATTGATCATATGGATGCTCTGTTTGAAGTACAATTTTCTCCTCTTGCTGAGTCAGGACGTGCTTTGAGCAAATGTGGCAAATGCCTGCGGTATATGAAGTTTATTTCTTCCCAACCACAGCGCCTGTACTGCGGTATATGTGAGGAGGTTTATTATCTTCCTCAAAAGGGAACAATAAAGGTAAACATCCCACAAAATAGTGCCTCTACTTTCCAGTGATTACGCAAACTCTTCAGCTTCCTTGTTTCCTGCTCTATTTATAGTTTGTGGAGATATTTTCTTAAGGATGTACCCTCATTTTTTTTCAAAGGATATGGTAACTGCATCACTGTCTGAGTTACCTTGTCGACTAATAGTAGTATTTCATATATATAGTTTCTTTCACAAACAGTGTTTGGAATATAAGCATTTGCAATGGTTGTTGCATGAGCATTCTTTCAACTTCTTTTGGTTCCATTTTTCTTTCTGATAGCACTATTTATGAAGGATTCACCTTCTTTTATTAGTAATCATGATTACTAATTTGTTTTAATTCCTGCTGAAAATTCACTGCGTGTAATACTGTTATGTTGATGGCTAAGTGCAAAATATTTTGTGAAACTGAGGTTGATGACTTACGGGATGAATGCTTTTAAGATTGCCTGGTTGATTGTAAGAGCTCCCTGATTATCATCCTAAATTTGTCTCTCCCTATGTACTTCTTCCCAATAAATAACTCATTGTTCTTTTTCAGCTGTACAAGGAGCTTACATGCCCTTTGGATAACTTCGAGCTCTTGATTTTTTCTTTACCTGGCCCAGAAGGCAAGTCATTTCCTCTTTGCCCATACTGCTACAATAGTCCTCCATTTGAGGGTATTGACACATTATATGGTGCTGCTAAAACCAACCCAAGTTCTGGAGCATCAAGCAAGGGAATGGGCATGCCATGCTTCCTGTGCCCGCACCCAACATGTCGACATTCTTTAATAACACAAGGAGTTTGTGCTTGCCCGGAATGTAGTGGGACGCTTGTCCTAGATCCAGTGAGTGCACCCAACTGGAAACTTAACTGCAACAAGTGCAATTGTCTTGTCTTCCTTCCCCAGGGTGCTCATAGGATATCTACCACAAACGAGAAGTGTGCTGAATGTGACTCTACAATCATAGAAGTGGACTTCAACAAGAAAACTACACCATTGGAGGATGGAGCTACATTGTTTGTTGGTTGCATTCTCTGCGATGAGTTTCTCCATTCACTTCTGCAGATGAAGCATGGAAAATCATTTTTCAGAGGCAGAAGTTCTAGAGGAAGAGGAAGGGGAAGAGGAAGGGGGAGAGGAGGTAGAGGACGTAATTCAGGGAAATCGATGGACCCGAAAATGAGTTTCCGAGATTTCTGATGAAAGGCAGGCCATATTTCAGAAGCTTTAGATGAAGAGCATGCACAATTTTGATAGAGAACACCAAGATGTACCTCTACCTTTTCTTATACGTAATTTACCTTAACTTAGGTGGTGCTAACTGTTTCTTAGGTTGGAGTGTGCTACTGAACATCTTTTTGTTTCTTCTTTTTCTTCCTCGTATGGTCAAGATTTTGAACACATGAGCAATGCTTTTTGCCTCCTTGATAATTTATTTGTTTTTAACTTGTGAAGAAATGGGGAATGGTTCTTGCATTCGATATGTCACTAAATATCCTGAGTTTGTAGTTTATGAAATTTTGGACGGATCTATAGTTTTTTTTTTTTTTTTTAATAGCAATTGGTGAAAATTTTTGTTGGCATGTAATTTCAATAAAGTTCAACGAGATGTGAGGGTGAGGATACAAACTTCTGACCCTATAATCGAGAAGGTATGTTTTAACCAGTCGAGGTATCTCAGGCTAGCCAAAATGACCTTGTAAATCATAAAGGTTTGGACTAGATTTGGGTATTGTGAAAATGTACCTCATAGATCAAACTCGGTATTGAACACGAATTGAAATGGAATTGAAAGCAAAGATTAGGACACAATAGTAATATCTTCTCCGGTAGAAACTGTGGGTAAGTTCATCTTCCAATGCTCGTCTCGCCAAAGAGGGACACTCCAACCAAATTTGTGCCGGTGAGTTCGTGCTAAATTGGTACTTTTATCATTCTACTTTAATCTAAAATTTAACTCAATTGGCTACCAATGTATAATACACAAGTCTACAATTATTCATCTCAACGCATGAAGAGAGTCCTTACCTAGCTAAAGATGCACATCTATTGGAAAACTATCAAAAGAGATAAAAAGTGAAGAAAATATAGGATTTTGGAAGAAAAGAAAGAATGCACACACCCTTCTCAAAGGTAAAGAAGGTTTTGAGACAATTCTTTTGTCATAAATATTTTAAAAGGTCAGACTTAATTTTGATCAAGACACTTACTTAACTTTGATTAGAAATTTGATTTCTAATTTGAGTCTTCGTTCCCATAATGCATTGAACTAAAACAATAGTTATTAAAAAAAAACATTTTTTTAATGAAATTGAAAAGCTAGAACTACATGCGCAAGTTTTTCTACTCATGACTCGCTTTTATAACTTCCTCAAGTTTATAAGAATTTGGCAACCAAAGTTCAAAATTCATCGTTTCAAAAAAAAAAAAAAAAAAAAGGTTCAAAATTCATCCACAAATCAAACCTGGCTTCCAATACTTGACCAATTATTAGTTTTATTTTGGTATTACACCATTACTATCAAGACAACTTTGTTCTCCTACCGTCAATCCATTGAATGCAGATTGATGATTAAGTATATAAAATTGAATTCTCGTGACAATTTAAACTTACAAATCAGGACAATTTAGAACCCTTTTATAATGATTTCATTTTCCATGTCATCTTTAAAAATTATGCTTATTTATTAACTACTTTTTCTATGTAATTTCCTTTATCATAATCGAGTATTATTTTCAACATTTTAACAAGTATCCCATACTATCAAGAGGAGAACATTTTATATTTTGTAGCAAAAATGCCGAATTTCCTCCTGCTAATTTCTCGGATTAAAGTGTAAACAATTTGTATGACAATTGACAACCTACTGAACATCATCACAAACGAGAAATAAACATGATGATCATGCAGAAAAACCTCATTTTCATTGCTAGCTTAGCATAATAATGTCTTAGCCTGAAGATGGAAGAGGAGGTGGAATGTGATTCGGAGGTGGCGGCGGGGGCATTGACGACATTTGCATAGGGGGCCTCCCAGGCTGCTGCTGCATCGGTGGTGGTGGTGGTCGCCAAAGAGGTGGTTGTGCTCCTCCCATTCCCATTGGTGGAGGGATAGGCATCGAATGTGTTGGAGCCTGAGGAGGTGGTGGAGGCATGTTTGGGGGAGGTGGTCGGAACTGCTGAACTGGTGGCGGAATCATGGAACCCGGCATCATTTGACCTGGTTGCTGCGGCTGACCCTGCCACGCTGGCGGATGTCCAGGCATCTGCATAGGGGGGAAAGCCACCCCTTGCGGTGGTGGTGGACGTATTGCAGGAATCGGGCTGGGAGCAATGGCACCATTTGCAAAGGGGCGCGGTGGCACCGGTGCTCCGATCGCACCGTTAGGTTGTGCAACCTTTGGAAGTGTCGGAGGGCCACTTGCGAACAACGTGTGAGGCCTACTCTTCTGGGGATTGCTAGCAGCCAATACTCTCTCTGCAGAATAGGAAAAAACCACAACAGAGGTAAATTAAGTAACGATGACGATATCCTCCACAAGTCACTAGTTAGAATTCTGTTCATAATCTAAAACAAGTCCAGAAAGTTCACAGATCAGCAAAGAATTCTTACCTGCAGGTGTGCCGTGCCGCTCTCCCTTGGTATCTTTCTTATAGGCATACGAAACTGTTATTTGACGATTACATAGATACTGGCCATTCATCGCCTGTTGTGAAAGTAGCAAAAGATTTTCTCAAGATTAGTTTTCTTCATTCTTTAGGAGGGATGTCTCAATATTAGTTAGGATATATAAAATAAGATAATGCAAGTTACTAAAGTGGACAAATTATTTTAAATCTTGCTGGCATTAGGAACTTTATAAACAATATATCAAAACAGAATGCGGTGTGTATGTTGCTGGATTGCAGTGATTGCCAATAAGCAAAGAAATGACGCACCTCAATTGCTGCATCAGATGCCTCGAAAGAGTCATAACTAATAAAACCAAACCCACGCGAATTTCCTGTATCTGGATCCCTCATAATCTGTTTAAGAAAAAGGAAAGGCATTCTAAGTGTCAGAGGAAAAATGTGTATAAGACTAAAAACTTTATGTTAAACAGTTCTAATACATCCCAAAAAGAGCCGAGTACACACCAGATACGAAAGATCCAAAGATGAAAAATAGGGCACACACAAAAAGAAGTGATCTTTTGTTAAAAAGAAAAGTAGAGTGAACAATGTGGCGTCTTATCCACAAAAAACTTTAGTTCTCTGTTGCTCTTGAAGCATGGAAGGAAACTGAATTGATAGACAGAGTTCGTTAGCCAAAAAATCTAAGCTTCCCAACGGTCATGATATTATTAATCCATTTAAAGCCCAAACAAATTTCCAATCCAGCCAACCAACTACTAAACACTTGAAGAGAATAATAGTAAATAGAAAGCCAGGTCATATAACAAGTCCCATTTCCATAAATAAAATGGTAGTAGTAGCAAGGTAGTGATAGGAAGGTGTAGTAACCCACATGGAAGAAAAACCAGTTAAAAAATCCTTAATAGTAAAAAGAAATTCTAAGGGATGACATGAAAAGAAAATAATTATGGAAGAGAACATTCAGAAATCATGTTTCATTAAAAAAGACACTTGTTTAAAGACAAAAGAAACCAGAAACTGGATGTTACCAATCACCATTATGCTTGAAATGGGAAAGACATGTCAATGCACTTCAACTAAAGAGCTCGGGTGTGTGGTGTTTTATGGGGTCCTTGGGGTGAGAGAAATAATAGGGTTTTTCGTGGTCTTGAGAGGGGTCCTTCCAATGTATGGGCCCTCACTAGATTCTATGTTTCTCTCTGGACCTCGGTGTCCAAGGCCTTTTGTAATTATACGCTAGGTTCTATTATTCTGGATTGGCGACCTTTCCTTTAAGGGAGGTCTTTTTGTGGGCTTGCTTTTTTGTATGTCCTTGTATTCTTTCATTTTTTTCTCAATGAAAGTTCTAAAGAGCACACCCAAGAGAGACGGATAAAACAAAAGAACAAGAAAAGGTAAATTACAGAGATCGTGTATAATAATAAAGCTAAAAGGACATTCTACTGAAACACCCTTCAAGTAAGATGCCAGAAAGGGTACAAATACTATAATTTGTCATTCTTTTTTTTTTTCTTTTTAGAAGAAAATGTATAATGGGTGAACCACAAGTGCTGCCGTTATTCAATTATTCATAAAATCAACTACATAATCATATGTGGAGTAGCCATGAAATAAATCCTAGAAACTTATCGTTTAGACATGTATAAATGCATTGTTTACTCGGCTTAATATTTCTAAGATCTTATCTTTAACTCCCTGAACCTTTCATTGAACATCAGAAATCCAAGGGTCAAGTTCATAATCCAGACTCCAGAGTAACCTTCGGGCCAAACAGCCAATATTTTATAGGAAGAAGTTTTCATGATTCACATCATAATCATTAAACAAATCACAAAGAAATCAATTAATAAAAGCCACAAATAACCACAAACTTCCTAAAAGTTTACCAGCCACATTAAGAAAATACAGAATGGAGACCAATGATGGTTAACATGCTCCAGAAAAATTAAACCACCAAAGATATCGTATACAGGTAAAATATACTAAAAGGAAATTGTGATGGTTTAGGCCCCGTTTGATAACCATTTGGTTTTTGGTTTTTGAAAATTATGCTCGTTTCTTCCCAATTTCCTTACATGGTTTTTGTTAAGGACACATTCTAAAAAAAAAAAAGTTTTTGAAAACTACTTTTTTAAGTTTTCAAAATTTGACTGGGTTTTTGAAGACAAAGGGAAAGATGTAGACAACAAAACAAAGAAATTTGAGAGTAAAAGTAGTGTTTGTAGGCTTAATTTTCAAAAACCAAAAACCAAAAACGAAATGGTTATCAAACGGGCCTTAGTATTTCCATAGGACTACACTTCATTAAATTGTAACAAGATTACTTCCTTAGAAAGTAACTAACTAACTATTTCGCTTGAAAATGAACTCTAATCTCCTAGTAACTAGTTTGCTTAAAAATGATCTCTAATATCCTAATTCCTAGGATAAACAAAACATGAATGAGTGATGGGGTATATGGAAAAAGTTATAACCTTGGGATTTGTCACAATGACCCCAAATGCACTGAAAGTATCGTAGAGGAGCTTCTCATCAACATCCTGAAACAAAAACCAAGGTTTAGTTACAATCTTTAAATCATTAGTCTTGCAAGATTTCCAATTATAACCATAATAATATAGACTCACGGGGTCTAGGTTTCCTATGAAGAGATTTGCCCCCACATCCAAACTTTTCTTGTCTTGAGACGCCTGGAAATATCCAATGCACACATAATAAAAGTTAAATATCTATTTTTGTAAGAAGAAAAAATACCATCCTCCTTTGCTGTGCAGTATATCAAAACGCATCATGTCATAGTTAAAGGAATAAATGCCCCACTCACCTTGTTTACACGAATTGGTTTCCCATAGAGCTTAATCATATTTAGCACCTTAATTGCCTGCAAAATTATCGAGAATGGAAAATCAAAATCACATCCCAAGGCATATAACTAGGAGGGGATAATTAGGCAAAACGTGAAACAGTCCACAGCACCACTTACATAATCTGCATCTTCCTCACTGCGAAACTCAATGAATCCATATCCTTGATGCAAGTTGGTCACTCTATCCTTCGGAACGTACACATTAACTACAAAATAAGAAGTGGGTACAACTTTTTCAAGGAAATGCTCAAACGAAGAAGGGAAAAAAACAGCACAGCTCAAACCTAAGAGTTAATTAAGCGAGAGAAATGAAAGAACTCACCGACTGGACCGGCTTGAACGAACAGCTCCCAAAGCAACTCCTCAGAAACCTGCAGGAAACACAAAAACCAGAAAAGGGGTATGACAAAATGAAATTAGAAGAACATGGAAACCCTAGAGGAGGGGATTTGGAGATGAATTAGTTGATGAAGCAAGGAGAGAGAGAAAAAAGGACCTGGGGATCTAGATTGCCGACATAGGCAGTGGCGTCTTGGTTCCTCTCGGGGGCGTGCTGGCCGAGCAGATTAGCTCCGACTCCCGGCGCTATCTTCGTCGTCATCTTCTCCGGCTAGTCGGTGCACCAGAAACTACAAGCTAAAACCTCTGGCAGACTCGCGAGAGTTGAAGAAGAAGTTTCTATGGGGTTTTGTTTTCTTTTTGTTATTTGGTAAACGAGCTTTCTACCTACTGGCTTGGCCTTCATTTCCTTGGCTTTTGTTTGATTTTCTATTTGGAATTTTTTTTTTTTTTTTTTTTTAATAATTCTATTTGGAAATTTTTAAAAAATTGTATATATAGGTTTTTAATCCCTAAATCTAAATGTAGATGAAAATTAGGTTTTTTTAGTCATCTCTAACTCAAAAAAAAAATATTTAAATTGTTGAGAAATTTTCATTTTGACCTATAAAAATTAGGTTAAATTATAAGTTTGGTTCTAAATCTTCATTTTAACCTATAAAAATTAGGTTAAATAAAAATAAAATGCCACTTAAATATCTAAGTCCAACTTACTAAAAATCCATCACAAGCAACTTGAAAAAATCAATTTTTTTAAAAAAAAAAAATCAATCTCGTATGATCAATGTCTAGTCACAAAATATTCAAAAAGTAATATTATAAAATTTAGGTTAAAATATTATTTTGGTTCATGTAATTTGTCACTCATTCAATTTTAGGTCTTTTGCTTTTAAATTTGCAAATTTAGTATTTCTACTTTCCATAAATCTTAAAATTAGTCTTCATTACTAGTTTGAAGTTAATTTTTATCAACTTTGCTAAAGTAATAATAATAACTTCCATTCAAGAAATGACATAATATAAATATGTTTTCAAAATTTATAGAAGAAATGATGATAAAGACTAATTTATTTTAAGAAAATTAGTTAACCATAAACCTAGAGACTAAACTTAAAGTTTATTAAAAATACGGAAACTAAATTTGGACATTTGAAATGATAGAGACTAAAATAGAACAAGTAAAAGTACCAGGACTAAAATAATATTTTAACCCAAAATTTAATTAGTTAATTATGTTCATTCTAAGTTCCTACGTTGATTTGAAGAAATAAGAAATTTTAAGTTAAATTTGACTAGTATAGTCAAGGTTACTTATATCCTTCCAAAACTAAATATGAACTTCAAACTCACCATAGAGTATATATTTCTCAACCATGACACTTGGCCCTGTCATGAAAGGATGCTTGACAAGGGATGCATTACTTTGATCCTTTGGACACATTGGGCCCGTTTGGTAACGTTATCGTTTCTTGTTTCTTGTTTCCAATTTTATTAAGAAATCTAAGCATTTAATAACTATGTATGTTTCTTGTTTCTCATTTTTTAGAAACACTCCAAAAATTTGTATAGAACTTTTGGGAACAACTAAAACTAGTTTCTCCTTTTTTGTTATTGTTTTCAATTTTTTCCAAACATAAATAAGAATATAGGTTTATTTGTTATTGAATGTATAGGTGTTAGGGTCATGAAATTCTATTTTTTCTTTATTAAAAATGAAGAAACGGAAACCTATCAGTCTAATAGTGTGTCTATAATGGGGTATTAAACGTCGACGACATGTTGTATGTGGGGATTTTGTTTTTGTATTTTTAATATTTCAAGTTTAAAGTTTAATTTTACGACCTTGGTTACATAAGGTGCATGTGTCTTAGTAGATTTGGCGTGCACTTTTATATTACTTGATATTTGATTCTGGTTCAAATTCACTCCGACTTTTTTTTTAGTTATCAATCTTCACTTGTAAGTTTAAAGGCTATCATCTTTCTTTACATTATTAGTTAATTTTTGTTTTTTTTAGGAATTTGTTTTATATATTATATAATCATTAATTATCATTAGTTAATTATATAGTTCCTATATAATTCTTATTTGTAACTAAAATCTCATTTTATGATTCAAATAATTTCTATCAATTAGCATAATTTTAATTAACAACAACATATTTTCAAAAAAAAAAAATAATAATAATAATAACAATAGCATCCTATCGACATATTAATATAAATATTATAAATAATTTTCATCAGCTTCCATATTTCATTTAATACAATCAAGTCACAATTAAATTTGCATTTTATAATTCAAACAATTTTCATCAATCTTCATTTTTTTTTTCAAAATGTTTGCACGTATCAACATTTAAATCGAAAATTTCATATAAATATTGTCTTACTTTTTAGGATGATGATTACAAAAAAGATTCAATTATAGTCTAATTAAGCCACAATCAAAGTTCAATTAACTAATTCAAATAATTTCCAACAATTTCCACGATTTCTGTAAATTTTCTCAAAATGTCCATAGACATTTATATCGACATCGCCATTCCGATCCTTGGTTTAGAATAACGTTTTAAAAAAAATGGATAAGTACCTTTAGAAAAATTAAAAATGTATTTAGTACAACTTATTAAGTAATTTTAGATGATCAAAATATTTTTTTAAAATCTTCATAAATAAAAATCACTTTAAGAAATTGGATTAATTTAAAACTATATTTTTAAAAAAAAAAACACCGAATAAATTAATCTATACTATATTAAAAAGTGAGGATGTTGGAAAAACATTTTTGGACACCTTTGTCCTTCCTTGGATTTACTAAATTACAAGATATGCCATTAACGATTAATTATAAATAGTATATTAATTAATAAATAATTATCAATAATAAATTTATAGTATCTTAAAGTTGGAATGCTAAAGGTTTTTCCTACCATTTAAATGAGTTTAATTTAGAATTCAAAAGGTTGGAATGCTAAAGGTTTTTCCTACCATTTAAATGAGTTTTAGAATTCAAAAGGTTTTATAACCCTCACATTCTACTACTATAAAAATGAGTTTTCTTCACCATTTTTTTATCACACCTACAACTTTGTTCTTTCTTTCTTTATTTTTGTTCTCTCATTGTCTTACTCTCAAAAGCTCTTCAAGCTTCAGAACATCTCAAGATATGTTGGTGTTACATCCAAGATGCAAATGATACGTCTGTCGTTATCTATATCTCATACCCTCGGAGTTGCAACATTACAACTCAAGTTTTGTAGTGTATATGTCTATCAATTGTGAGAAAGTCAGCAAAACTATTTGAAGAAATGAATGTATATCTAATATCTTGCTTTTTTTTTATTGTTTATTTTGTTATTTCTCTCTTATAATCCATGTTTTTTTTTTTTTTTGTATTTGAAATGTTTGTTGAAAAAACAAGAACTTAATTGATTCAATTACAAAGTATGTTTCTTTTGTTGTGAAAATAGTCATGTACCTAATGTCACACAAATTTTCTAATTAATTATAAACAATACATTAATTAATTATCAATAATAAATTAAGAATTATTTATCCACGATAATTTATATGGAATATGAAGGATTGGAATACAAAAAGCGTCCATTTTCAAATAAATTAAATAATTTTTCTTTGATTATAATTATAATATGAAATCAAATTAGTAAATTAATTTTATCTTTATTAAGATTGAAAAAAAAAAACAGTACATAACAAAAAGTTAGCGCGGAAGTATTTAGAATTTTTAATAAAAAAACAAGGTAATAAAAATAGTCCAAATTAGGTAAAACAACTTTTTCAAAATTAAAAAAATAAAAATACCTATATATTTTTTAATTCATATATTAAAAACAATAAAATGTAACATAAAGTTGACTAAGATTGTTGTATATGAGATAATGCAATTTAAATGCACTCATAGAAATTAAATGCACATATGGAATGTGAAAAGGTGGAAGGTAAAAAGTTTCCTCTATAATTAAATATAATTAGATAAAAAATATTAATTTTAGAATTTGATTTATCTACATGGAGGAAACTTTTTTTAGATAAATTAAATTTTAAAATTAATATTTTTATCTAATTATATTTAATTATAGAATATAAAATTTTTGGAAGATCAAAAGTTTTATAATTATTTCATTTATTTCAACTCCAGAGTTGTCTCTCCTACTTATTTTTCACAACATCGTGAAAGTTCAAAATTAAGAATACAATTAAGAAGCATTAAAAAATATATATTGGTAATCCTTAATAATAATTCTAAAAAATAATAATAATTAAGAATATGATTAATATTTTGATGGAGTGAATATTAAAATATTGACGAATAAGAAATATATAAGTTAATTTTGATATCATTTATCATTGTAAAAGAAAAATCACTACTATTTGTATAAAAACCACCATTAACTTGATTTTATTGTTAATAATAATTTATTTTAATCTTTATAATTTTTACAATTATACTAACATTCAATAATAAAATAATTTTATCTATTTGTAAAATAGAAGGAACATATGACAACTTTTTAAAAAATTAAAATTAAAACACATGCTAATTTTGTTATATATATATATATATATATATTACTCCATATAATTAATTTTTTTTTATATAAAATGAAGCGTGTTAAAAAAAAAAACATTTTTGAATTAATTTGTTCTTACCTTTATTTCTAACTTTACAACCATGCCATCAACCTAAACCCTAAACCTTAAATATTAATTAATGAAAATATGTGAATTTTTATTTTTTTTGAAAAATAAAATATGTGAATTTTTATGATTGCAATTTTGTTTTAACAATTGAATTTAGTATATTGTCAAAAAAAAAAAAAAAAAACTGAATTTAGTACAAATATTTTTTTCTTTACAATATTAACTTTGCCTTTTTTAGTGCAATACTTAAACTATAAACTACTTAAAGTAAATTTTAAAATTAAAAAGAAAATTTGACTCCCATAAGTTGGAGGAGTACTAGAGTCCACAAATTTGTGGATTGAAATACTATTATTTAATTTTAATTTTTTTTCACTATCTTCGCTAAAAAATGGTCCCATAAATTGTTTTTCCTTGGAAAAAAAAAAGAAAAAAAAAAGAACGGTAACCACAAAAACATTAAAGTCATTCTAATAAAATTTTCAGTCTCATTCTCACCACCTCCCTAAAATCTCTCCCCCTCGATTAAATATAAATTGTTAATTATTTAAATAATGATAAGTAAATCATTTTCAACCATAATAAATAAATAATGGCTAAAAAAAACTCATAATAAATATAGGAATTTAAAAAGTTAGAATATGAAAAAGTGGTATTATTTATTTCTCAAATAACAAATAAAAGGTGATATTATTTGTAGTTCTTAGTAAGAGATATATCTATTTTTCCTTTAGTATCGTTATTATTTGAATTTTTTTATTATTAATTTTTAGATTTCTATATTTTGTAATTCAAATGCTAATTAAAATTTTATATTTTATTTTTAAATTTTCTCAATTGAACTTTTATTTTTTTATTTATTTGTTAGGTTAGATCATATGCACTTTTTTAATGTACAAGGATTAAACACATTTAATTTTTGAGAAAACATCAACATTTTATTTCAAACCAAAAATACATCAAATAATATTTATTTGAATAAAATATAAATTACATCATATTAATTAATGATTAACGTGATCCATATTTTATATTTATATGTAAGTTATTCAAATCATGGTAAAAATTTTGTCTACCACAAAATAAATTAATCATTTGTAGTACATAAATTTGAAAACTATTAGTGAACAAAAATGAGAGACTAGATTAAAATTTTGTAAATATTAAGATAACATTTAATAAATAAAAAGCATAAACGTGCATCGCACGTAGTGAAAAACTAGTTTTATAAAAAGAAAAATGGCTTAAAAAGAAATAGTATATTTTGAATGTAATGTAACCAAATAAATTTTTTATTTAAAGTTTTAACAACCCTATATATATATATATATATATATTTCTTTAATTGATTTATTTGATTTTTCAAAAATCTTTTTGTAATTTGAAATTATTCGAGATAATTCTTTTCTTTTTAAAAAAGGAAATAATCTTTTAAGGTTTTAATCAGGATTCTTTTTAAAAGACATTTTCTTCGGCCCTAATTCTTTTTTAGTTAAAAAAAAAAGGAAAAATACACTCCATGAGGTTTGGGTTAGGTTTCATTTTGGTCCTAGAGTTTTCAAACTCGACAATTTAGCCCTGAGGTTTGAATTTTGTTTCATTCCCTCCATCCACTTTTCCGTTAAATCTTAATAGTTTCCTAACGTGGCATCATTTTTTTTATTAAAAAAAATATATTTTTTTTAATTTCATTTTCCTCCCATTTTTCCCTCTCATTTTTCCCTCCTTTGTTCTCTTTCTTCTTCTTCCTCACCATCACCACCCACCACCCTTCTTCCTCACCATCACCACCACCTTGCCACAATCGTCGGCCGGCGCCGCCATCCCTTTTTTTTTTTTCTTCTCTTCTTCTCCTCCCTTTCTTTTTCTCTTCTCTCTTTCCTTTCTCTTCTCCCCCCCTCGGTTTCTTTTTAATGCTGCAACCCACGAACGACAAATAGCAGAAGCTCTGGCGACAACCCACGAGCGTTCTTCTCTCTCTCTTGTTTTTTCGCGTTTTTCGTGAGCTTTTGTGGCAGCGGCAACCCACGAACAACGATATTTCGTCTCTCTCTCTCGTTTTGAAATCTCCGGCGAATCTGCAACCTGATTCGAAAACCCATTTCTTCATATTTCGACGAATAGCAGAAGCTTCGGCGAATAGCAGACCCACACAGACGAACGGCGGTATGTCTACAGCCTTTGATTTCTTCATATTTCGTCCAATCTGCAACCCGATTCAACAACCCACACAACCCACGAACGCTGCAACCCGATTCGAAAAAAAAATTTAAGGAGCCCAGATCTGAAACCCTTCCCCGGTGAGCAAGTCGTCGACAACAGATCTACGGCGAGGTCTTTTCGCAAGCGGTGTTCGGGTTTAGGGCCAATCGAAGGAGAAAACACGCGAGAAGAAACGATTTGTGTGTCCGTTTCTAGATTTGGAAAAAAAAGTTGGAGAAGAAGAAAAGAAGAGGAAATGAGGAAGAAAAAAAAAAAAGTCGCTGGCGACGACCGGCCGGTGAGTAGAAGAAGAAGATGGAGGGGGAGAAGAAGAAGGGATAAAGAAAAAGCAAAATTAAAAATATATATATATATTATTTAATATATTTTTTATTTTAAAAATTTTAAAAATAATTTTTTTAATAAAAAAAATAGAGCCACGTCAGCCAACCGTTAGTTTTTAATGGAAAAATGGATGGAGGGACTAAAATGAAACGAAATCCAAATCTCAAGGGCTAAATTGTTGAATTTGAAAACTCAGGGATCAAAATGAAACCTAACCCAGACCTCAGGGACTAAAAGTGTATTTTTCCCAACAATATTTCAATTTCTCAACCTTTAAAACCTTCCAAACTATCTTAAAATTGGGACAAATAGTCGAGAAAGTTTCTGCAACCAAAATAAAAATTTTCAAAGCATTTAATAGTAAAACAAATCGATATTGGCTACTTTTTAATACAAAAATCAGATTTGAAAAACACAACAAAACTGTTGAAAAAAACGAGTAAAATCATACATTTTTCATGGAGAAATCAAAGCTATAAATCATACTTCAAATTAGCAATCATATGACAAGCTTTTTGAACAAAAAGAATCCAATTTAAACACAAAAAAACAACCCCAAAATTAAAGAAATTCAAGGCTGGAAAATTCTGGAAAAATTCTTTTTCATCAAATCTTGAATTTAAACCAAAAGCCCTAAGGAAAAAACTTTGATAAAAATTTAGGCCAAAACAAAAACCTAAAACTTTTTATGACAAAAGGTTTGAAAATCAATTTCATCTTAGTCCAATCAATTAGAGGACAGATAAGAATTCATACCAAAAACTTTTCAAAACAAGATTCGATTGATAAAAAAAAAAAAAAAAAAAAAAAGACAACGAAAGAAAAACATAGAAGGGAAGAAAGACTTACTGCCTTTTTCACTGGAAAGGAAAGTGCGGAAGGTGACCCTCTTCTCTCTTTTTTTTTTTTCATTGACTCAGAGCGTAAAAAAAAATTTAGGACAGTTGAAGAGGGTCTTTTAAAAGACCCGAATTAAAAACCTATAACATTATTTTCTTCTTTTTAAAAACAAAACAATACCAAACAAAATACTAGATATTTATCTCTTAATTAAAAAAAAAATCACATTCCAATTTTTTTTTTTTTTGAAAACATTAAAATAAATTAATCTTTTTTTATTTAGCCCGATGTTACATCCTACTTTTCAACTCTTTGCCCCGAACACCCTCTCACATTCCAAAATCGAGATTTTTTTTTAAAAATAATGTAGTTTTTTAGAAGGAAACATAAACATATATAAAGTAGTTTTAAAAATAAAGCTTTTGAAGAATAGTATCATCAATAATCATCCTCGTATTCTTACCAATGATCAAAATGTCGATGTCGATAGAAATGTCGAGGTCCAAATTTTACGGAAATGTTAATGGAAATGGAAAGGCTTTGAGGCCTTCGTCTCTTCGTAGGGTGTTTGACCCATGGTTTCAAAATTAAAACCTTGAGGGGTTTCTTTTGGGGGGTTCTAAGGCCTGGGAATCAGAAAATAGTATTTGGAGTGTTGTGTTCCAAACCCTGAGAATCAGAAAACTGTGTTTGGAGTGCAGTGTTCTGAACCCTGGGTTTGGACATGTTTTTTTCTTCATTTTCCTATTTTCCTTTTTTTTTTTTTTTATGAATGTTTTATAAATTGTAAAACCTTTTGTGTAACATGGATCAATTTTTAAGAGAAATTTGAATTGAGCCTTTAATTTATGGTGTAGACAAAGAATAAGAAAATTGTTTCCAACAATCAAAATATTGATTACCATTAACAAAATGAAAAACATAACATGAAAATCTAAAAAAATAGTTTTTAAAAACTTGTGTTTTGTTTTTTGAATTTATCTAAGAATTCAAATGTGTCTTTAACAAAGATGAAAATCCTCTTAAGAAAATTGAAAGAAAACAAGCATAATTTTCAAAAGGAAAATTGTAATTTGTGGCTAAATTCTAATGGTTAATTGCAGATATAGCAGGTTTTATAAAAAATTGCAAATATAGCAAAATTTTTAAATCGTTTTTTTAATTCTCATTTTACCCCTGTTTTGATTTCTATCCGTGATAGATTCTATCACTGATAGAAATCTATCGCTGTTAGAATCACAGTGATAGAAATCCACTTATAGAAATTTATAGCTAATAGAAACCAATAGTGTATTTGATAGAAACTTGATTACGTGATAATTTTGTACATATCTTTTGTTTTTGTTTTTGTTTTTGTTTTTGTTTTTTTTTTTTTTTGAGGTCTTTCCTTCTTTAAATTTCAACATCCACTTTATGTTTTTATTTTCTTTCGGTTCAATTTCCATGTTGTCTTGCTTCGACATCTATAAAAACAAAATCAGTGACATAGGTTTCAGAAATAAAAATGATAGTTTTCTATCAGTGATAGAAATAACTTTCTATCAGTGATAGAAAGATAGATTTCTATCAGTGATAGAAAGTTTTACATCACTGATAGAAATCTTCTATCACCTAATTTGAATAACTACAACCAATCACCTTACTAAATCTATCAGTGACAGAAAACAATAACAAATTCCAAACAAAAGCAAAAATAACTGATTATCAATGATAGAATTCCATCACTGATAGAATCTATCAATGATAGACTTAATAGAAACTGGAAGAAGGAAAAAAACAGACTGGAGATGGGTTTTTTAGTAATTTAGATGGGCTGGATGTTAAATTTTGCTATTTTTGCAAATACTTTAATATATTGCTAATTTTGCTATTATTTTAGTTGGGTTTGCTATTTGTGCAAGGAACTCTTTTCAAAAATCAAAAACCAAAAGCTAAGGTCATGTTTGATAGTCATTTTGTTTTGTTTTATTTTAATTTTTGGTTTTTGAAAATTATGTTTGTTCTCTCCCAAATTTTTTTACCACGGTTTTTATCTTTGTTAAACAAACACTTGAATTCTTAGCCAAATTTCAAAAACAAAAACAAAATTTTGAAAACTATGAGGTCGTTTGATAACCATTTTGTTATCTGTTTTCTATTTTTGAAAAACAGGACTGTTTGATAACCATTTCTATTTTTTGTTTTCTGTTTTTTAAAAACGTTTTTGAAATTATAAGAAAATTTAAAAAACCAAAAAAAGTAGTTTTTAAAAATAGATTTATGTTTTTCAAAAACTCATTTTTGTTCTCTTTTACCTATCTCTCCAACAAATTTTTTTTTTCTATTTTTTTCCTCTACAACATTTTTCTCTGTACAAAATTTCTTTTTCTCTCTCTAAAAATCACTTTTTCTTTCTCTAAAATTTTATCTCTCAAAATTTTTTCCTATAACTTATCTATTTCTAAAAATGTATCCATAACTTTTCTCTCCCTAATAAACATATTCTAACTTTTCTTTTGAAAAAAAATCTCCCAGAATTTTCTCACGCTACAACTTTTCTTTATTTTTCTAATTTTTCATTATGTCTTTAGCATATCATTTACTCTTAATCTTACCCTCTCTCTAAAATTTCTCTTTTTATTTAATTTTTCTATCTAAAATTTATCTCTTCTACTCTCACTTTTTTTTTTCTTTCTTTCTCTAACTAATATTCTCTCTCTAAACATTTTCTTTCACGTCTCTAAATTTTTTTATGTTTAAATTTTCTCTCGAAAACATTTATATTTGTGTCTCTAAATGTTTGTTTCAATGTCTCTACACATTTTTCTCTCTCTAAAACATCTTTTCATCTCTCTAATTTTTTAAAAACTGAAAACCAAAAACATTTATCAAACAAGTTTGGTAAACAAAAACAAAAAATAGTTATCAAACATATATGATTTTTGTTTTTAAAAAACAGAAAACCCAAAACAAAAAAAACCAAAAAACAAAAACCGAAATGGTTATCAAACGGGGCCTGCCTTTTTTAGTTTTTAAAACTTAACTTGGTTTTTGAAGACATAGGAAGAGGGTAGAAGACAAAACAAGTAAACTTATCACGTAATGTTTATAGATTTAATTTTCAAAAACCAAAAACTAGTTATCAAACAAAGCCTAAATCTATATTATCTATACTATATATAAAAGGGGCTAAGAGGGGAGAATTTTTACGTACCAATTTTACCCTTACAATTTTATTTAATTCCTATTTTGCCCTTCACTATTTGTTGATGGGACACAACCCTTTGAGTTTAGGTGTCCGTTGAGAGAAATTTGTATAATAGAGGTGGTTTTCAATCCTTGGATGTGACTCTCCGAGTATAGGTGTCCGTTGAGAGATGTTAGGACAATAAAGGTGGTTCTTCAAATTTTGACTTTACAAAATATATTTAAAAATTAAACTTTTAAGTTGAATAGGTACAATTTATGCCCATAGAACACAACTATTTGGACAGATGTGACACATAGAATTAGTGTGTATTCATTCATATGTAAGTGCAATCCATGTATAAAAATAAATAAACATAGTTGTCAATATATATTGTCTATTTTTTCATATCAAATTGTCAAGTGATAGGAATGAGAATTTTAAAGTGTTTGTTCTTTGTAAAGAAAACATTGAATTGTATCACAATGAAGCTTTGAGACGAATTAAAAAACTTTTGTTTTAGGAATTGAAACAAGGGGGATTTCAACTATACTCAAGACCAAGCTTTTGATTTTCACTCATGAGCACTCATGTAAAACTCAAACTTGTTTCTTTTGCCACCATTTTTAGCATAAAAATTCTACAACAATTAAATTTAAATTGGAAAGCACAATTATTGGTTGAAAACAAAGAAGTTTCACTTATACTTTCATTTGCACATTTATAAATGAAATATCTATATAACAATTTTAAATTATAACACAATATTTTTTTTTATAAAAAATGAGATGAGTTGCGTATAAAAATATATAATAATAACCATATTTTTTTTTTCAAAAAAGTAAAATTTCACATAATTTTAAAATATAGATTCTATGAAATCTTTGGAACAAAATCTTTGAATCCTAATTTGTGAGTAATTGTCATAAGTTGAATGGAAAATTTTGATCATACATATTTGGATTATGAACAAACTTGATTATATAATATCAATATAACTTTTTAGTTATTTTAGTACACATAATTTTTTAATTTTCTACCTATTATTCATCCGTAATTTCATGTATAATTTTTTTTTTTTAGTTCTAAAGATTTTTAACCACATGCATTGCATGTGTCTTTTAAGAGGGGATTCTGGCAATCATCGTTTTAATTTTAAGAGGGGAGAATTTTTGCATTCCTATTTTGCCCTTACTTTTTTAATAAATTTTCATTTTACACTTCAATCTTTGTTGGCAGGACGCGACTCTTCGAGTTGAGGTGTCTGTTGAGAGAAATGTCGAATAGTTGCAATGTATATTGATGAGACATAACTGTTCAAATTAAGGTAATTATATATCGAATTGGTGCATCTATTATGTATATGGCAAATCCAATTGTAGTTGTGAAACATTATGATCTAATAGTAAAAATGTGTCCAAAAATGTTGTTTATAAAGAGATTCTCTTATAATGACCAATTTATTAAATACTTCTTTGTTTGTTTCTTTCTTTTCTCCACAAATCAATCTCCTTGGGAGAATAATAAAAAATTAATTATGAGGTAATAAACTATCTTTATGTCACTTTTTTTTTTTATCAATTTCAATTTATAATTTTTTTTTTAATTTTAATTCCATTGTATGTATTTTACTTTTAAGTTTTTTAACATCCATGTGTTCTTTATAATATCGATCTCTTTCATTACTTTTTAATTTCACCGGACTATAACGGAGAATCTTTGCTTCTCTTTTTTGTCCGTACAAATTTAACAAATTCTTAATTTTGTCATTCAATCTTTGTTGGCAGTATGCGACTCTTCGAGATGATGTATCCATTGAGAGAAGGGTTGAATGGTTGCAATTTAATCTCGAGGGACAATTACACATTGAAACCACACGTCCATTAGCCAATGGGTGTGATTCAACCCGTAAAATTGTTCCTAAAATGTTGTTAATCAAGGTTCAATTTGTTAAATATTTCTTTCTTTCTTTCTTTTTTTTTTTCTAGAAACCAATCTATTTGAAGAACATCAAACAAATATCCGTCAGATAAATAAACTATCTTATTATATCAATTTTTTATTATCAATTTCAATTTATATTTTGTCGTTCAATCTTTGTTGACAGTACGCAACTCTTCGAATTGAGGCGTCCATTGAGAGAATGATTTCAATTAAAACAACAAGTTTTCACGTGCATTGCACGTCTTTTTTAACTAGTTATATATAAAATGGGCTAAGAGGGAAGAATTTTTACATACCAATTTTACCCTTACAATTTTATTCTTAAATCTTTGGGATGTGACTATTCGAGTATAGGTGTCCGTTGAGAGATGTTAGGACAATGAAGGTGGTTCTTCAAATTTTGACTTTACAAAATATATTTAAAAATTAAAATTTTAAGTCAAATATGTGCAATTTATGCCGATAGAACACAACTATTTGGACAAAGGTGACACATTGAAATAGTGTATTCATTCATATATAGGTGCAATCCATGTATAAAAATAAATAAACACAATTGTCAATATATATTGTCTATTTTTTCATATCAAATTGTCAAGTGATAGGAATGAGAATTTTAAGGGCCCGTTTGATAACCATTTCAGTTTTTGGTTTTTGGTTTTTGGTGTCCTGTTTTTTAAAAACAAAAACCACATATGTTTAATAACTGTTTTTTGTTTTCTGTTTTTAAAAAACAGAAAACCAACCTTGTTTGATAACTGTTTTTGGTTTTCAGTTTTTTAAAAATTAGAAAGATGAAAAAGATATTTTAAAGAGAGAAAAATGTCTAAAGACGTTGAAACAAAAATTTAGAGACACAAATATAATTGTTTTCAACAGTTTTTTTTTTTTTTTTTTCGAAAAGATGAGAGAAAAGTTAAACATAGAAAATTTAGAGAGATGAAAGAAAATGTTTAGAGAAAGAATATTAGTTAGACTCGAGAAAAGATATTAGTTAGAGAAAAAATAGAAAACAAGTTAGAGTAAAAGCGATAAATTTTAGATTTAAAAAATTAAATAAAAAAAAAGAAAATTTAGAGAGATAGTAAAATTAAGATGAAAATATATGCTAAAGAACTAACGATAAATTAGAAAAATAAAGAAAAGTTGTAGCGATAGAAAATTTTGGTGACTTTTTTTTTCCAAAAGAAAAATTAGAACATGTTTATTGAGGAGAGAAAAGGTATTGACAAGTTTTTAGAAATAGACAAGTTATAGAGAAAAAAAAAAGTTTTGAGACAGAAAATTTTAGAGAGAGAAAAAAAAATTGTTGGAGAGAGAGGTAAAAGAGGAGAAAAGTAAGCATTTGAAGAAAAATGAGTTTTTGAAAAACATAAATCTATTTTTAAAAACTATTTTTTTTGGTTTTGAAATTTACTTATAATTTCAAAAACGTTTTTAAAAAACAGAAAACAGAAAACAGAAATGGTTATCAAACACCCCTATTTTTTAAAAATGAAAAACAAAAACAGAAAACAGAAAACGAAATGGTTATCAAACGGGCCCTAAAGTGTTTGTGTTTTTGTAAAGAAAACATTAAATTGTATCACAATCAAACTTTGAGATGAATTAAGAAACTTTTGTGTTAGGAATTCAATCAAGGAGGATTTCAACTATTCTCAAGACCAAGCTTTTTTATTTTCACCCATGAGCACTAAGGTAAAACTCAAACTTGCTTTTTTTTTGCCCCCATTTTTAGCATAAAGATTCTCCAACAATTAAATTTAAATTGGAAAAAGCACAATAATTAGTTGAAAACAAAGAAGTTTCACTTATACTTTCATCGACACATTTATAAATGAAATATCTATATTACAATTTTAAATTATAACACAATATTTTTTTTTCTAAAAAAAGTAAAATTTCACATAATTTTAAAATATAGATTCTATGAAATCTTTAGAACAAAATCTTTGAATCCTAATTTTTTGAGTAATTGTCATAAGTTGAATGTGAAAATTTTGATCATACATATTTGGATTATGAACAAACTTGATCATATAATATCAATATAACTTCGTAGTTATTTTACTACACATAATTTTTGAATTGTCTACATATTTTTCATCCGTAATTTCATGATAATTTTTTTTTTTTAAGTTCTAAAGATTTTTAACCACATGCATGACAGGTCTCTTTTAACTAGTTGTTATGAGATGGGGCTTAAGAAACTCGTGTACTCCATAGCAATTGCCTAGAAAATCGCATACATACCACTAGGGATGGCAAAAATCCCCGCGGGGTTGACCGAGCATGGGGGTTAAACTGGGGATCCTTTTCGGGTCCCCGATCGGGGACGGGGCGGGGATACCCTGAATATTTTTTTTTATTTATTTTTAAAATATATATTATAATTATTTACAATAATAATATTATTCTTATATTACTAATAACATTCTATAAAGTTTTTTTTTTTTTTTAATTTTTAAGTTTTGGATTATTGTATTGTTTAGTTTATATTTTTCTTTTTCTTTTCTGTTTTTTTTTTTATTTAATTTAGGTGTTTAACTTATATATAACAGAGGATAAGAGGGGAGAATCTTTTGTTTCCTCTTTTACCCTTACTTTTTAAATAAATTCCTATTTTACCCTTTGCTAATGGGACACAACTCTTCAAGTGTAAGTGTTCATTGAGTACAATAGGTGCAATTGATTTCGACGAGATGCGACTATTCATGTAAAGATGGTTACATATTGAATTGGTGCATTCGTTCGTGTATAGGTGCGATCTACATGTAAAAAGAAAATATGTAATTGACAAAATGTCAAACTATAGGAAAATTATATTTATACTTTTATACGAGAACTCAAGACTTTTTCAAGAAAAGGAAAAAAATTACAAATTTGTGTTATTTGTGAGAGAAACACTATTGTCTGTGTCACAATAAAACCTTGAGAATTCATAATTTTTTTTTTGGTCGATGAAGAATTAGTATTGTTATCTATCCTTTTTTTTCTAATGTCATCAAATGTTATTTACATCCAAATCAATTCGTTGGAGTAAATACAATTTTGAATAAATCATAAATTCCTTTAAGTAAATATAATTTTTTAAAGATTGCATTACACGTTTTCAGGATCCCAGCATGTTAAATTTTGTATTTAATAGAATTTGGTTATATCCCAACAAAATTAGTTGTTTAATATTATAGTATCGAATTTCAATGCGTCTATTATTTAAAAAAAAAAAAAATCAATGTGTCTAAGAGATTACTTTTGTTTGCTGCATTTTGAATTTAGAATGCTTATAGCATAAATGATTTTCTAATAGTTTTGAACATAGTTTATGATTTTTTTAGTACTAGAACCTGAGTTGTTTATTTTATTTATGAGCATATTTTTGTTTTGATTATTACATTGTAGTTTTCTTTGTTGTTATCATAAATATATTGCCAATTTATTTTTATGTAGCAAGTTTCTATCTAAGTAATTGTGTTAGTTGACTGACTTGGAGTTTAGGGCGCTAGGTAAAAATAACAACAAAAAAACATGGATTTTCAAGTTGGTAAAATACAATTTAGGGATGACGACTTGTGAAATTTAATTAAATCATAAGGGACAAATTGAAACTAAGTCCAAATCATAGGAACAAAATTGAAGCTACGCTCAAACTATTGGGACTAAATTGAAACTTTTAAAACCACAATGACCAAAATAAAGTTGTCAAAATGTATGACCAAATTTGTAATTTAATCTATTTAATTTAATATTCAAACTAATACATTTTAGAAGGAAAAACTAATACATTTTAGGTAAAAAAACTTAGAAGTCTAAAAATGATAATAATAAAATAAAAATAAAATTCAGTAGCCTAAAAATCATTAAGTTATTCCTTTAAAAAACTTATTAGTTAATAAATACATGCGTAATTTTAAATGAAATTAAAATTTTCAAACACCAAAATAATCGAACACACTCTCAATTTTCTAATTAAATAGATTAATCTTTTGTTCATTAATCACAAATACAATGACTTTTAATATTTATATTTAAAATTATGTAATTGGTTTTAGTGGAAAGTTTTTTAATACTATTAATAATAACAATAGCTACTTATTGTTTTTCTTAAAACTTATATTATAATTTTTCTATCTTAGAAAAGGCAATTTAACATGTAACTTGATTTAAAAAACTACTTGACTTTTTTAAAATTATTTGTTAGTAGAATTTCATATTGTTTTATTTATTTTTTTATTTTTTTATAAGGTAATTATTAAACTTATTGTCAAAGTTTCAATTAAAAAAAAATGTGCAAGGTACGTGTGTGCTACTATTATGTATATATACATGCTATATAGGGGTGATACTCGGTTCGGTTTTGTCGGTTTTTGACCAAACCGCAAACCGAACCGATCCAGTCGGTTTTACAAAACTCTGAACCGAACCAATGTCTAATGGTTCGGTTTTCCTTCTTTGTCCAATGGATCGGTTTTCGGTTTTGGGCCCAATGTGACATTTTTTATTTTTTTTTTTAAATAACCCATTTTCTCTTCTAATTTCAACCCATTTGCTTTTTTTTTAAAAAAAAAAAAAAATTGGCCCAATGACCCATTGTACCACATTTTTTTCAATACAAACTTCAATTAATTAATTTATTCAATACAATTACTTAATTTTCTCAAACTAATCCGTGAATAACAATTTTTAAATGTTTGATTTTAAATAAATATACATAATAAAGATAAACATACCAATAATATCATAATTTATACTTTAAATTACATATAAAAAAAGAGATTTCCAACCAATTTAGCAAAAAAGTGAGATGTGGAGAGAGGCAAGATGCAAAAGGTTAGGGTTTTTTAAGTAGTATATATATATAGTCGGTTCGGTTCGGTTTTTTGAATGAAAAACCGAACTGAACCGAAAATTTTCGATTTTCCCAAAAATGAAACCGATATGTCCATATTTTTACGGTTTTCCGGTTTTCCGGTTTTTGCTTGCACTCCTAATGCTATATAATAAGAAATCCTTTATTTTTATCACTAACTTTTAAAAGTTTATGGTAATTAAGACAAAAGTTATATGGTATTTGTTTATTACATTACATATGCTAAAAAAAACTACTATTTTCTCTTATTTTAATTTAAGATTATAAAATTCCACGTGCATTGCACGGTGTTACTTAACTAGTGTATAATAAAACGTGTTTAATATTATAAAAATTAATTATTTAAATAAATAAATAAATATAATACTAACGTCAATATAAAAGTATGTATAATTTTAATATATATCTTAATTTCAATTAATTTTTGTTAAGAAATAATCTTAAAAAATAATGAATAAACGGGAATTTTTTTCTCTTGGGGACCCGATCCTCGAACAGGAATTCTCCGACCCCGACCCCAATCCTCCGAAACGGGGAATGGGCACGGAGACGGGGATGAGGAGTGCATCCCCCACCTCGCCCCGTTGCCATCCATACATACCACACGATTCACATAACAATCTTTCGTCATTTATGCTTTCTCAAAAAAAAAAAAAAAAATGTTCGTCATTTATGGCCACGTGAACCACATTTTATCGTGTAGTACGCCAGTTTGTTGCTGGCACAATCTACCATAAATTTGTCAATACCTTATTCTTTTACCCATATTTATAATTTGTATTTTTTATTTACATTATTAAAATCATTTTTTTTAAAAAAAAAAACTACTCTAATTTAGTCATTTTCTTTTTAAAAAAACTACATTGTTCCTTAAACTACCCCTCCAAAATCACCTTATTTACCTAATTAATTTTGGAAAAATATGTCTATTTGGCCAAAAATGTCATTTTTTTTTTCAGTTCTGACATGAGAGTGACAATTCTCTCTAAGGTGTTGGGAGTGCGACCAAAGTCTCAAATTGATTTGATAAGGGAAAGATCTTTGGTATATAGGAGAGGATAAGTATGTTCATTGGTATAAGGTCTTTTGGTGGACCAAATGAGGGCTTATTTACAAATTGGACAAACTTATGCTTAATTTTCAAAAATCACTGATTATCAAACATGGTCGTAGTTTTCAAAAGCTGTGAAAATTGGTAGGAAACAAACCTAATTTTTAAAAACTAAAAATAAAAAATCAAATAGTTAAGGTCCGATAACCATTTCGTTTTTGGATTTTGAAGATTAAGCCTATAAACACTATTTTTACCCACAAGCTTCCTTGTTTTTTATCTACATAATTTCCCATGTTTTAAAAAACCAAGCCAAATTTTGAAAACAAAAAAAAAGTAGTTTTCAAAAACTTGTTTTTGTTTTTGGAATTTGGCTAGGAACTCAAATGTCTCTTAACGAAAATGAAAGTCATTACAAGAATATTGAGAGAAAACAAGTACAATTTTCAAAAACAAAAAACAAAAAACGAAAGGGTTATCAAAGGGCCTGATTGAAAATGAAATCGAGATTATTTTAAAAGAATTAGGAAAAAAGAATCTCATATATGTTTTTAATTGGCATTTAAAAATTAAATGACAACCATAGAATTGGCGTAGTCTCTCGGTTGAACGATACACACAATCCATGGAAAATAGATGCAATACAAAAGCAAGATCAATTCGGCGCCACCATTATCGCCACTTGGGTTCTTCGAAACCGACAAATCCCTTTTCTTTTCTCCTTCCCAGCAGTATAAATTCCCCCGCCATCCACGCCCTTTTGCGCCATTTCTTCTTTTCTTCTTCATTTCTGCTCCGTTTCTCTCTCGTTTCGCTTCTTTTCAGATCTCTATCAACCGTCTTCCCTCTTTCCAGAATTCACATTCCAACAGATCTTGCATTGGCTCCCTCTCGGGTTTCATCTCTGTTTCAGGTGGGGGCTGCTGGACCCCCATCAGGGCCGATCGCTGTGACATCGAATTAAGAATCCTCACTCGTCGGTGAGTTTCCTGTTTTTACCATTTTCAGAATTTGGGATTGTTGTTCATCGTTTTCCATTTAGATCCATTGGCTTTGATGGGTCCTTCCATCACATGCTTTCTTGTAAATCTTCTATGGGTAAGGCTTTGTTATTGAAATTTTGTGAGCTGGGCTGCTTGTTGATTGTGAAATAAGGAACCCCTCTATCTTACATTCTCGTATCGATGATAATAACATTTTCAGATGCGTTACAAATGGAACTTGGTTAGTTTATAGCCAATTGTTATGATAGTTCTGACTGCCCTTTTCTTCTTCTATAAAGTGTTCTGTAATTTGATGGGAGTTGATTTTGCATTGAAGTGTCGAAATGGTATTTTATTTCTTCTGACTTCTTTGTGTCTCTTGTAAGCAGGGTGAGGGTTTCAGAAGCTTGATTAAGAACAGGAGGAAAAACTTAACTTGCTGTTGCAAAGAGGGTGTGGTGGGTTGGGGGCTTTCCTATTCAGATAGCCCATTGATGCAAGATTTCCGTTTTTGTATATTTTTTGAGATAGGAGCACAGATAATCTAATCTGATTTGTTGGGAAGGAAAAGCTGTTGCCATTTGTTTTGTGGTGGGAAGGAGATACTATCTACTCTTCCCTCTTCTTTGAGATCTCCTTTTCTCCCTCTACCATTTTCCTCTATCTTTCTTCTTTGAAGGTGTGGTTAGCCTAGCCATATACCAATTTGAAGATATGCAGAAGCCTCAAGATCAACGGTCAAGGTCTACGAAACCCATCACTATTCATAGCTATGCTCAGTCTGGGGACGTTCTTAGCCTTCAAAAGCTGCTTCGAGAAAATCCTGGTCTTCTTAATGAAAGAAATCCTTTTGTATGCTCTCTTTCTTGAAGAACTTTTTTGTATTTTGTCAAGTGTTTGGTATCATTTTCATTTCTTAGTTTATTATATATTTGTTCATTGGAAAGTGACTTTCTTATGTGAATATGAATTGATTTGGTCATATGCATGATATAAGGACTTCTTTGTGATTTCTAAATTCTAACTCTGCGTAGTGTATGCTTTAAATTGGCTCCGTATGATAATTTTGGTGCTTGATTTAATTTAAATGTTGGCCAAGAATTTCTGGAGTATATCAATCAGTTTTAGCGCGGGATAGAACTTTTATTTGGCTCTTATTTCTAATATCTTCCATCCAGGATATCTTCAGGTGTGTTTGGACGGAGCTTATTTTACTCTATTTATTTTTCACATCTTAAGATTTTATTAGTCAGTTACATCCCTTCTTCCTTTCAACTATAAATTCCAACGATGCTTGCTGCCGTAAGTCTACAATATCAGTTTTCATTTTGAAAACCTCATCTTCATTTCATACTTTTCTCAGTAATACAATGAAGAGAATTGTGAGATATTTTTTTGTAATTAATTCCAGTGATGTTTCTTGCTCGTTAATTTTGTATGATTCAAGATATGGAACCAATTTAACTTGTTGCTTTTACTACCTTTGGAGTGAAACTTATGGATTTTAATGCCTATTTCAGATGGGACAGACACCACTCCATGTGTCTGCAGGCTATAACAGGGCAGAGATAGTTAAATTTCTTCTTGCCTGGCAAGGTCCAGAAAAGGTTGAGTTGGAAGCCAAAAACATGGTACGTATATATCATTCTTTGGAGGTTGTGTTTTTCATGAAATTGAACCATAGTGCTTAGTTATTGGCTAGAGCTAATATTCTCAACTTTCTGCAGTATGGAGAGACCCCATTGCATATGGCAGCAAAGAATGGGTGCAATGATGCATCGCGGGCACTACTAGCTCATGGTGCTTTTATTGAAGCCAAAGCAAATGTGCTGTATATTGCTCCTTTTAGTTATCTCTATTTGATTGATTTTTAAATGAAATACAAGTCATGGTGATTTGTTTATTGAAGTCAATGATGTTGTGTGTTCATTTATGCAGAATGGGATGACACCATTACACCTTGCTGTCTGGTATTCACACCAATCTGAAGACTGTGCCACTGTCAAGACATTGCTCGAATATAATGCCGATTGTAGTGCGACAGATGATGTAATCCTTTTAAAATTTGCTTGCAATATTTTGTGTTCTCCAATATACTATAAAATGGTACTAAGTTGGCATGTCTTTAAATGCAGGAGGGCATGACTCCCCTAAACCATCTGTCACAAGGACCGTGTAGTAAAAAGTTGAGGGAAATGTTGAACCAGCATTTAGAAGAGCAGAGAAAGCGAAAAGCAATTGAAGCATGCAGTGAAACTAAAGCAAAGATGGAAGAACTCGAACATGAGCTCTCACATATTGTGGGTTTGCACGAGCTCAAGATACAACTTCAGAAATGGGCTAAGGGAATGCTTTTAGATGAGCGACGCAGGGCCCTTGGCCTTAAAGTTGGCACCAGGAAGTCCCCTCATATGGCATTTCTTGGCAATCCTGGAACAGGTAATTACTTATAGGAGGCAGAGTTTGGTATAGCTATTCTATTCCTATCCTCTAAATAGATCCTGCATCTTCACAAGCATTCCTATTGAAACGTGTGGTTTGAATTTTTCCCACAACATACATTTGTGTAGCGTAAACTAATTTCACTAATATTTACTTATTTTATTAGTTTCAGTGTACCTTTTTAGTAAAAATACCTACTGGATTTTCATTAGTAATTATACATAATACTAACTATTAAGGTCATATTTGATAACCATTTGGTTTTTAGAAATAAAGTTTTCAAACATTACTTCCACCTATAGGTTTCTTTGTTTTGTTTTGTTATCTACCTCAAGTTTTGAAAACTAAAAAAAAAAAAAAAACAGTTTTCATAAACTTGTTTTTGTTTTTGGAATTTGGTTGGGAATTTGAATGTGTCCTTGACAGACATGAAAATCATGGTAAGAATGGGAGAAAACAAGCATAATTTTCAAAAACCAAAAACAAAAAATCAAGGTCCTGTTTGATAACCATTTGGTTTTTGATTTTTGGTTTTTAAAAATTAAGCTTATAAACACTACTTCCACCTACAAGTTTCCTTGTTTTTCTAATACACTTCTTTTCATGTTTTTAAAAATCAAGCCGATTTTTTAAAACTAAAAAAAGTAGTTTTCAAAAACTTGTTTTTGTTTTTGGAATTTGACTAGGAATTTAAATGTGTCCTTGACAAATATGAAAACCATGGTAAGGAAATAGAGGGAAAACAAGCATAATTTTCAAAAACCAAATGGTTATCAAACGGGGCCCAAACGATTATCAAACGGGGGGCTAACATGGTTTTTTGAAATCATTGGTAAAAAGTAGATAACAAAGTAAAATAAAGAAACTCATAGGTGGAAGTAGTGTTTATAAGTTTAATTTTAAAAAACCGAAAACCAAAAAATCAAATGGTTATCAAACAATATCTAAATCATATGATTTTGGGTATTGTGAATCAAGATCTGGGGCTAAGAGTATATTCTCCTCTCTCATTCTTGAAATTAGAAAGATAAAAAACTTCATTTGATAATTATGATACTATTCTCCTTCATAAAGACTTTTCATCTTTAAATAAATTCTATTATTTTGTCCATATGACATACGTATTGGGCCTTACTCTTGTTTGCTTTTAGGCATTTAAGGTGTTCCATAAGGAATTTGGTTTGTTTTTTTTTTTTTTGTTTATTTATATCATAAAGCATGCGTTCTTTTGGGTTGCTTGGATATCTATGGTTGCTTTGCTTAGCTAGGCAGTGTTAGCTAACAAAACTTGTATGCACCATTATGGTTCACTTATTGTTTTTATTATTTTTGAAAGGTAAGACTATGGTAGCTCGAATACTCGGAAAATTGCTTCACATGGTTGGCATCCTACCGACGGATAAGGTAACAGAAGTACAGAGAACAGATTTGGTTGGTGAATTTGTTGGTCACACTGGTCCAAAAACCAGGAGAAAGGTATGTTACATGCCTTGTAACCTCTCTTTTTAAGTTATTTGGAATATAGCTTTATGGCTGGATGCTATCTCTTTGACTTGCAGATCAAAGAAGCAGAGGGTGGAATTCTTTTCGTAGATGAAGCCTATCGACTGATACCGATGCAGAAATCAGACGACAAGGATTACGGTTTGGAAGCACTGGAAGAGATCATGTCTGTCATGGACAGTGGGAAAATTGTGGTCATATTTGCTGGTTACTGCGAACCGATGCAACGCGTAATAGCTTCAAATGAAGGATTTCATCGACGGGTAACCAAATTTTTCTACTTCAATGACTTCAGTTCAGAAGAATTAGCAAAGATTCTCCATATTAAGATGGATAATCAAACAGAGGATAGCTTGTTATATGGCTTTAAGTTGCATCCTACTTGCACCATAGAAGCCATTTCCGAGCTGATCGAGAGAGGAACGCAAGAAAAGCAACGCAAGGAGATGAACGGTGGTTTAATCGATCCGATGCTAGTAAATGCAAGAGAGAAATTGGATGCTAGGCTCAGTTTTGACTGTATAGACACAGAAGAACTACGTACTATTACAATGGATGATTTGGAAGCTGGCCTTCGTTTGCTAACACGGTAAGATTGGTTAGTTCGTGCAAAAATATTCAATTCCAAATGCTCCTAATGCATTATTCTTTGTGCCGTGGTGAGGCTGATTTGGAGCTGTAGGAATCTCTGATTTGATTTGGTATTCTCGTACATCAACATTTGGGGTCGGAGGATTCGAACCTCTGATCTCTTGGTTGAGAGTACATGCCAATTAACACTGAGCTACGCTCAGTTTGGCTTGTAATTCAATGATTTGTGATGTTTTGTATGTGCTGATTCATTTTATGTCCCACTTTTTCGAATTTTTTTCCCCATGTTGAAGTGTAGCTGTTGAAGAATAAGTTTTCAAATACAAGAGATTATTATTGTCATTATTTTTTTTTTTAAAGAAAAGAATATTGTTGCCATTATTATTGTAGCTTGATGGTGTTTTCTGTGTAATGTTTGCCCAGAGGAGTTTGAAGGTGGTGTTATTGAATGAATATAAAGAAGCTTTTATAAGAATTCTGAAGAATAATTAATTTTTTTTACCGTATATAACGAGCTTCATGTTCAATTCAACGTCAATTTAAGCATAATTCATCTGGTTAAAGTATTATATCATCGATCAAAAGATCAGAAGTGTAAGTTCCTTTTAGTCGAACTAAAAAAAATTAGTATTTACAATTCAACACATTCGACATCATGAAAAAAAAAATACAAGGGAAAAATACATTTTTAGTTCTTGACATTTTAGGTTTAGGTACGTTTGGTCGCTGGTCCTCATCACTAATAAAATCGTTAGAAACTAACGGATTGCTGATTGGACTAATTAATTGCCCACATGGCTTGTTGACTAGGCATAAATGATTGACCTTTTGTTTCAACTAATTACAAAATTGATAAAAAAAAAAAACCCTAAAATTGATTAAACCAACCCTTCAGGAGAAAAAACAATCGACAGAAAGTTTTAACCCTTCAGAAGAAAAAACAATCGAACTGAAGGGGAGACTTGCTGAGGTTTTGATTCAGTTGCGATGAGATTGCGTGCAAACTGAAGGGGAGACTTTCTGAGATTTTAATTCCATTGCGATATGATTTCAACAGGACAAGAAGAAACGTTAGAGACGATTTTTCCTTGAAATCGATTTCGCCGGCCACATTCAGACATTTTTGTGAGAAGGAAAGTTTTCATGCGATTCTGATCGGCAAGACTTCAATTTCGACGGCGAAACTACAATTCTGCCTGACTGAGACGAGACCTTTGATCCATTGGTGAGACAAGTACAATATTTTCTCCCATTTATTTTTTGCTCATTCCTAAACCCTCACTCGAGGATGTTGTGCAGCATCGAGAATTTCAAATTTTTATGTGTTTTTTTTGAAGCTTCGTACAATATTGAGAATTTCAAATTTGTTTCTCAATGCAGTCAACATTGAGAACTTTTTCTTGTATATCAATATCGAGAATTTTCCCCCTTTTTTGACTTCATAACATTTTATCAATAACCTCTTGCTCCCTCAATAATAAGTTTGTCAACTAAAGACCACCTATTTACTTCTAAAAGAAACTGTACCAGCATTTTATGTAACACTGCAGCACCAGTTAACTTTTGCTTCAACACACGCTTCAAGCACACCAACGGTATGTTTGGTTTAACTTTTCAAGTGTTTAATTTTGAAAAAAATTTCTAGTGTTTGGCAACCATAAAAAATGATTTATTAAAAAATGAGATTGATAAATAAACCATTTTGAGAGAAACACTTGAAACCAACTTTTTTGAAGAGAGTCTTTAATATACAATAATTTGGGTATAAAAACACCTATGAAGAAACGCAACTAAATATATGAGTGTTTAAATTTTAAAAAGTTTTTGTACAAAATGTTTTTAAAAAAAAAACATTCTTGAAAAAACATTTAAATTAAAATGTATTCCAAACAGACCCTAAGAGTGTCCTTTACAATAGGTTCAAGCACTTTTGTCTGAGAGTAACATTAACGAAAAGAAAACATGAGACAGGACAGGAAACTCTATAAACAATATACAATCCATCTTGATGGTTAATCTAACTATAGATATCTGTATCTTTAACTATTATTCTTTTAGAGAAATTTTTTAATGACTTTCATGTTGCCTCTTTGGCTACACTCATATTTTATTTTCAGTTTATGATAGTCAAAGCATAATATCAAGAGGAAAGACAAAAGTTTTCCTTGTTAAAGAATTTTTTAAAGAAACTTTCCTTCATGATTCTAGTAAAGTGAAGAGCTCATTTTGTCCCTTCCCTCACCTTTTGTAGTTCTCTTTTCATTTATGAGATGTTTCCTAACTAAATATGTATATGATATACTTTCCAATAGTTTTGGACAGTGGCGGATCCAGGATTTTATACCGGGGGGGCACAAGTTCATATAAATGTAACTTTAGAAGCATTGATACAATATTTAAATACCTAATATCGATTAGGTTAAATTACAAGTTATAGTTTCTGAACTTTCGGATTTATGTCTATGGTCCCTAAACTTAAAAATGTGTCTAAGAGAATCCTAAACTTTCAATTTTGTGTCCAATAAGTTCTTGAATTTTCAATTTTGTGTCTAATAAGTGTTATTTGACATTTTTCAAAATTCATAGGCTTACCAAACACAAATTGAAAGTTTATAGTTTCATTAGACATAAAATTCAATTATGAATGTTTAGGATTTAAATTGATACAATTATTAGTATGGAGTTTTAATTGACCCCAAAGTTTATAATTTCCTAAACTTATAAACTCATTTTATATTCTTTTAGGTTAAAATATCATTTTGGTCATTGTACTTTGGAACTTATTTTATTTTATTGTCAATAATTCCATTGTCCAAATATAATCCTTGCACTTTTAATAATCTTAAAATTAGTCTATGGTTAACTTTTTCAAAACAAATTTAGTCTCTGTTAGCTTTTGCTTTATAAATTTTGAAAACATATTAACAATTGGTTTGTTTCTCTTGAATGAAAATTATGATCATTGTCATGTTTTAGAGTAACTTCAAATTAATAATGACTAATCTAATGATTTATTGAAATTACATAGGCTAAATTTGAATATATAAAAATATATGAACTAAATTAGAATGAGTCACAAAGTACAAAGATTCGTTCTATTTCATAGGTGGATTTAAATTCATTAAAGAAAATGAAACAAAGAAAAGAAAAGGAAAAACTGGAAATACCAAAAGAAATAAAATATAGCGTGGATGGGGTTTGAACCCAGGAACGGGCAGGGGGGCACCAACGCAAAGAGAGAGACGGAAACCAACATGCCAAAGGAAACTTTTAGAATTTAAAAGGCCAAGAATATATATATACTATTCAAAATTTTAAATTGAGGGGGGGCACGTGCCCCCCCTTGCCCCTTCTTAAATCCGCCCCTGGTTTTGGAATAGTTTGGTTTTCTTTTTGCATTTAAGTTGAGTTTGTAAAAGTTGTATTAGCGAGATTCAATTATATAGAAATTGGTTTCCTCTGTGCCTTCGATATTTAATTCGTGTAACGCACTAGACTTAATGTCAATCTTTATTTTGTGTACATATGGTTTCCTTAATTCCGAATGAACACAATCCAAATGAAGTAGTCTGCAACATTGAACAACTTAATGATGAAGCGAGAATTTACTTAATTGATTGGTATCATACATGTTCTAAATATCATTCCATCTTTTGCTAGAAAAAAAATTGTCATTGTCACAGGAATATTGTTTTAGCGTGGAAAATATAGAAATTGAGATTGTTGAGATGACTATTGAAGCTAAGGTATATATTATATATAGATGTCATATATAACATAGAGATGGGTCCATTCAGGAAAAAAAAACACACAGTGAAAGATTTTACAACTTGTTAATCCAGAACAAGTGTCGAAAGAGGTTGAAAGTAGTATATTATCCAAGATTGTGAGACCACCCTTCACTTCTAACTTGGGTTCATTTGAACAAAAGAAGACGAAAATTTTAAATACACAAAATAATGTTGTATGGTTTTGATTATAAATTTAGTTTTGATGTTTGAGTCCATTCAAAATTATGTCATTGGTATATGTGAAAGTTTGATTAGAACTTTTGTATATTAAATTTTGATCACCGACTGAATATATACCAGTATATAAATGACCATCAATAAAGACACAATAGATGTAAAACTAAAAGTTGAGGTAAGATTGACCATAGTATGAAAAGTATATTATTGGTCTATAATAAGTCAGCACGTTATGCATGCTTATTTCATGGAGACAGTAAATGAGATAAAAATTGTTGAAAATGGAGACAATAAACAACATGAAAGTAAAGATTTCTTGCAACGTCTTGCATATTTAACCATTTGCTTCATTAAAAATTTGAAATCAAATCATGTCGATCCATTTTAAATATATATATATATATATATATATATATATATTTGATTATTATAAAGTGAATCTGATAAAAAAAATAATAAGAAGAATGGTATTATGTATAATTTCAAATGTTTGATTCTAATAAACTAACAGGGACAAGCAAGAAAAATAATAATAAAAATAGAAAAAAAAATAAGCAAAAAATATGGGCAAATTAGAATGAAAAAAAAAAGATTTATATAATACTTGGTAAAAATATATTAGACAAAATTAATAAAAAATAATATTAATAAAAATTGACCTTTTTTTTTTTTGAGAAATAATAAAAATTGACTTTATAATTAATGACACCTTAAATAAAAAATGTCTATTTTATTTATTTATTTATTTTTAGAAAGAATAAAATATGTCTATTAGGAAACAAATAACTTAAAATAATATAATCAATGCAGGGAGAAGATGAAGATAAGGGTTTTTTCAAAAAAGAAAAAAAAAAAGAAAAGGGTAATGAAATATGCGGCTGAAGAGTGAAAACAAGTTAAACAACCCATCACGCACAGTTTCTGTTTCCCCTATTTCAATTCTTTTGCAGCCGAAGCCAAACTCGCGCCCCGCCCATTCTCCCTCTCTGATCTTCACATTCTCTTTCGGTGCTCTCTCTCTCTCCCTCTGTAATTGCTGCCAGGTACGAGCGGAGCTTCCATTTGTTTTCGTTTTTCTGATTGCAACCCTCTGATCATATTCTGCTCTGCTAATTAACAATCTGAAACCTATTAATCTGGACAATCGTGCTAGAACCGAAGCCGTTTAGTTTGAGGAATCGGAAATAATCAAATGGGTAGGCTAGGGTCTACCGTTGAAATTCCAGAAAGAAGACATCGATCCGATCGAGAAAACGGCGGCCATCGATACTCTCCGGACTCCGATGCTTCTGGTGGCGATTACTGTCGACGTCGTAGCCCGAGCTATGAAAGTTACGATCGCTACAACCATCGCCGTCGATCTGTCTCGCCCGGCTACCAGGACATTAGACGGAGCCCTAGGGCTGACGGAGACCAAAACGGTCTGCCCAAGAGATTTGGGCGTGCCGGAGGGCGCGCGTATCTGGACAGGAATGGAAGAGCATCTGAAGAGTCCGATTCGGATGAGGAGTTGAAGGGGTTGAACTATGAGGAGTATCGGAGGTTGAAGAGGCAGAAGCTCCGGAAGACATTGAAGCATTGTATTTGGAGAGTGACCCCTAGCCCACCGAGGAATGATAACGAAGAGTATGAAGATAAAGCTGATGAGATTTCGGAGAAATATGGCGACGATGATGGTGGAGATAAAAGTGACTCAAGTGAGAGAAAGCAACATGAAGAAAAATATGTATCTGATAAAACTAAGAATTCCGACTCTGACTCTGATTCTGAATTATCTGACACAAAAGCGAAAAGGAATAGGTTGAAGAGCTCAGGTTCCAGGCGTAGGAGTAGAAAATCGTCTCTTAGTGATTCAGAGTCGGGCAGTGACACTGAGAGCGAGAGTGAAAGTGAATCAGAGGAAGAAAGCCGGAGGAGAAGAAAGAAGTCTACTAATAGGAGGAGCCGAAAACATAATAGTAGTAGTAGTAAGAAGAAGAAGATTAGATACAACGATACGGAGGTCAGTGAAGAAAGTGAGACAGATGATTCTGACGTTAGTGATCGTGTCAGGTCAAAGAAAATGGGTCGTACTAAGAGGCCTAAGAATAGTAGAAAGAGGAGGTATAGTGATACAGATGAGAGTGAGGGAAGTGAAGGTGAAAAATTGAGGAAGCGGAAGGCCTCTTCAACTTCATCGAAATCCAGGAGCAAGAGAAAAAGACAGTCAGGAACGGAGAGTAAGAGTTCCTCTTCTGAGGAGAATTCTGGTTCTGAGGATGTTGATGGTAAGAGTAAACTAAAGGTTGATGGAGAGAAGATGGTCGATATTAATGCTGAAGCTTTGAAGATAAAGGAGATTTTGGAGGCACAAAAGAAACCTGCATTTGATAATGAGATGGCAGTTGGACCAATGCCACTACCAAGAGCCGAGGGCCATATTAGCTATGGTGGTGCTCTTAGGCCTGGAGAAGGTGACGCCATTGCACAGTATGTTCAACAAGGGAAGCGTATTCCACGTCGTGGTGAAGTGGGTCTTTCTGCTGAGGAAATTCAAAACTTTGAGACCCTTGGCTATGTGATGAGCGGTAGCAGACATCAGAGAATGAATGCAATCCGTATCAGAAAAGAAAACCAAGTTTACAGTGCTGAAGATAAAAGAGCCCTTGCAATGTATAACTATGAAGAGAAAGCAAAACGTGAGAGGAAGGTGATGGATGATCTTCAGCGACTTGTTCAGCGCCACATAGGTCATGATGTTGGCCCTTCACATGATCCTTTTGCTGCATAACCTCACATGGTGCCATATTGAGATGTTCATGTAATCATTCTTAAGGCAGGAAGAAAAAATGTTATGTAAGAATATGTGAATCAATGCTAAATATTGGTTATCTCTTTTAGTTGGATTATCAAACATGCTTTAACTTTTGAGCTAGAGCAAATATGTTTTGTTTTTGACATGTGCTTTTGAAATCCCTTTTATCTTATTATCTTTCTCCAGTTTATTGCCTGAAGTTTTGGTGGTTCTATACTCATGCAACTTACGAATTAGAAATTGTCAGTACTTTACGTGTTTGCAAGTTAGTACTTCACTAGTGATGGCATGGTACGAGTTCTTCTATTGACTTTTGGGAGAATCGTTAAGAGTATTTCCTTGTATGTTAATATTCTCATTTCTTTCATTTATAATTTTCCCTAGTGTCGACTTTACCATGATGTTTTCAACATTTAAAAATTTGAATGCTCTACATATAGAAATTGCGTCTCTGCATTTAAAACCCTTAGGAGCTCAAAATGATCTGAGCTGATTCAAATTTTTATGCACAAATGTGTGCTTTGTAGGCGTTATTCTTACAGCCTATCTTGATTATTGATGCCTTTAGTTATCTCAATGGATTCTTCTCAAGTTGGTTTTGTTTAGCTTAGACTTTTTTCTTATCATTATCATTTTGTAAGCATAACTTTTTCGGAGATGTCCATTTTTAATGCGTTAATTGTCTCTTTATGGCTAGAATATTATTACTGGATTTTGTTCTTATTCCTCTGTCTTGAGTTTGGCAAAGAATGAAGTATTAAGGGAGGAGTTAGGCTTCCCCTTTGCTATCCTAAAGGAGGAGCAAGAAGATGATCAATGAGTTCCTCCTTCACCTTCATTTTCGCAAGAAAGGGAGGTTACGAAGGTATGTGCTATTATGTGGGGTCTTTGGGGGTGGGTAGAAAAATAATAGGGTTTTTAGAGGTTTTGAGCGGTTGGCAGGGGATGTGTAGCCTCTCGCTAGATTTTATGTGTTCTAGATATGTCCACAAGGGTTATGCCATATCTCGCTTGCGCCAGTTTTATATGAGGAAAGTAAAATATACTCAGACAAACTTCCATGAAAAGCTTTCTACTATCATCGATGAATTCCCTCGACTAGATGACATTCATCCTTTTTATGGCGATCTCCTACATGTTCTGTACAATAAAGATCATTATAAGCTTGCTCTTGGACAGGTTAACACTGCAAGGAACCTCATTAGTAAGATTGCTAAAGACTATGTGAAACTGTTAAAATATGGTGATTCACTCTATCGGTGCAAGTGTCTGAAGGTTGCTGCTCTTGGAAGGATGTGTACTGTGATAAAGAGAATTGGGCCTAGTTTAGCTTCCTTGGAGCAGATCAGACAGCATATGGCAAGACTTCCATCAATTGACCCTAATACTAGAACAATCTTGATTTGTGTTGTGGGTATCCTAATGTTGGTAAGAGCTCATTTATTAACAAGATAACTAGAGCTGATGTCGATGTTCAACCCTATGCTTTCACTACAAAGTCACTCTTTGTGGGTCACACTGACTATAAGTACTTGAGGTACCAAGTGATTGATACACCAGGGATTTTGGATAGGCCATTTGAAGATCGTAACATCATTGAGATGTGTAGTATCACTGCTTTGGCTCATTTGAGATCTGCCGTTTTGTTTTTCCTAGACATATCTGGGTCTTGTGGTTATACAAGTGCTAAGCAAGCGGCTCTCTTTCACAGTATAAAGTCTTTGTAGGGGCCTTAGTGCTTAAGTTGTTTTGTAATTGTTCGTTAGGTATTAATTTGTTGGATTTGAGGTTGTTCCTTTAGTTGACCTCTATTCATCTTCTTTTTATATGCCATTGTATTCTTTCATTTTTTTCTCAAATGAAAGTTCGGTCTTTTATAAAATATAAAAAAAAAAAGTGAAGTATGAATAGAGAAGTATATTTAATTATCAAACCTTTGACTTGTTACTTAGAAAAATTCTTCTACAGGCAGAATCTTCTCTTGTGAGAGGCAACATTATTTATGAAAGATGTTTATCCATCACTGGGCATTTGAGGTTGGCTATTGAGAAACATATCTAGATTGCTTCGGTTCTGGAGATTCCATAGCCAGTGATAAGAATTTGTACGAGGAAATAGTTCTTGTTCGTTTATTAACACACACACATATCTAGATTGCTTTGGTTCTGAAACCTTCATAGCCAATAGTGATAAGATCTTGTTCGAGAAAATAATTTGTGTCCATTTGTTACTTCTAGTTCTGCACGCGCTGGGAAGTAGACCATTATGTAGCTATAGTAGGTGGTTATACTTTCTTTTTCGAACTTCTCTAGTTTTGTACTAGTGGTTTCCTTGCATTTCAAAGTTTTTCCAATTGCACAATTAGAATGAGGGAACATTCCTCTTCGAGCAGTTAGAGATTCATTTAACGAGAGGCTTGTTATTGGTTAAAAGTACTTAGACAACTTTATAGATGAATTCTGAATGGAGGCAAAAAGAAAAAGGATTTTTTTTTGAGGTAATTCCCGTTAATTAAGGAAGCATGAAAATGTTTCTTTCTCCCGTTGTGATTGATGGTTCAGTTACTAATATGATGAGGTTTTTTCCATTTCTCTTTTGACCTTCTCAGGTTGTGTTACTGTTATTTCTAACTACAGCATATGAAGGAGAGGCTGGGGAAGAAAGGTTGACAGCTTGTTTCACCATACGGAAAGGTATGCGTGAAACTTTAACCTTTATGATAAAGCACAAAACTTTGTTGACAATGGGAAGCAGAATTTTTTGGCTGGTAATGTCAAGGTCTATCTAAAGGTGAGCATTGGTAACGTTGGGAAGTATCGACAATCATTGTTTGTAACATGCTGTTTGATGTCCAACAAGCTCGTTAGATATGTACTAAATTGGCTGCTTCTGTTGAACTTGATCAATCTAGAATGTTTGAGAGTTGGACTTTATGAGATTATTGGCAAAGAACCACTTTGGGCCGTTCCGAATGGGATACTGAATTTTTTATGCCTTAATTATTTTGACACAAATGTAATTGTTGTGCTTCCTGAGATTCAAGATGAGAAGGGTTATTGATAAAGAGTCTGCTGGTTTAATTTCTTGCTGAGTTGATTAAGTATTTCCTGACTGAGTACTAAAATCCCAATGGTAATATGATTTAAGTTTGTTTATTGGATCTCACTTGGAAGGACTAAATGACCTGCACAAAAGGAAGGTAACATGAGATGTCCTTGTATTTTTATTATAAAATGATCATACTTGATTGAAAATAATTCTTACTTAAAACTTAGGAATGGGATCAGAAGAATTTCTGGCTTAATAAATGTATAGAAAACCGAACTTTGAAGGATAAATTACCAAGACTGTTTAGTGTAGCTATAAACCGGATGGGCACAGTGGGCACCTATGGATCCAACAGATGTAGTTTGCACTCTTAGTAGATCGACAAGATGATACGATGTTCAGGACCTTTGAGAAGGTGTGGTGCAAGGCAAGTTCTCGAGCAATTTCTTGTAATTTTTATTTCAGTTGCTTGGTTTGCTCCCTAGTAGGCCCTTCTTTGTAATTTCATTATTATCAATGAAAGCTGGTCTCTCTTACAAAATGAGAAAAATGCTTCACATTCAGTTATGGAGGAAAGGATTTCAAAAGTAAGAAAAGAGATTTCCAAAGAAGATTGAGTTCTTATATTAGGCATTTTTTTTTGGGTGGTCTTAATAATTGAGAGAATTTAGAAAAGATGAAAGATGTGTGTTAATTGTTGAGATTGAATTTGTGTTCTGTTTGCAAGGATGAGAATCCTAAGAACACCTTGTACCCTCCCTTCTGTCCCTATAGACTATAGACTACTTTGTCAGTGGAATCTATTTAAATTATATAACTTGTCTTGGGCCTTTGATTCGAAAGTGCTAGGAAATTTGGACCAATTGCTGAAAGGGATTGCACTCACAGGAAGAGGAATAGTCATATGGTTGAATGTGGTGAAAGATTATTCTTTTCTTTTTTCTGTTTTTGAGAAATTTGGTTAGAAAGGAGGAATAAGACTATAAGACAGATTATCGGGAGGAAAAAGAGGATATTGGATAAGACTTTTGAATTGGCAAAATAAAATGCTTCTAATAGTCTAAATAAACCATTAGAAGCAGGTTTTTATAGGACTGCAGATACTTATACATAAACCTGACTATTTGAAGTTTTTGTTCCAAAAGGGAAAAAGAAAAAGACTGTATAATGTATTGCTATGTAAAGGTAACAACACTGTCTTTTGTCTCATCTTGATATGGAAAAGAAAATATGATGGAATAAGGATGTTTTTTCAAATGGCATAATTGTCCAACTTATTCTCAATTTTCAAAGAAGATTAATTATCCTACCTCACCTTCTTTAGGATGGATCATATCATGTACTTGACTATTGTTAGGTTTAAAATTTTAAAATGTTATCAGTACCTGTTACAGTAATCATAAGGTATTGACTTAATAGTTGTAACAGAACTTATAAACGTTGACTCCTTGTAAATTTATCATTGTGTGTTTTTTTCTTCTCGCTGAAAAAGAATTCCAATTTTTTTCTGGGAGTTAGCACTGTGCCCGCCCCCCACCCCTCCCCCCATGTGGTAATGATGCAATGTCAATCTTTCAATGATCAAGGCACTGCTCCGTTAACTCCAACAACAGTAGATCAATATTTTCATATTCTTTTCAACTTATTGGTGCTATATAGTATCCTGGCCACTTACTAGTTACTCAAAATGAACACTCCTTGCAATGAACCTCTTGATTTTATATTTTATACTAACATTTATACACTATTCTGCAGAGATGCAACCATTATACGAAGAGTTTTAGAAGGATTAATGCAAAACAAACATTGCTGCACAATGTCAGTGCCTATGCAGAATTCCTCTTTCAGGTTTGCATTAGTTGCTTTGTTAACTTCTTCATTGGAATCAGCTTTCAGTACTTACTTTGCTCATAGCAGATAGGGTCCCACTGAAAATTACCGGGAAGAAAAAGAGGGCTTGCTTCCTTTGTGTAGAGTTCATAAATTTCTATGAATTCATTTTCTATCTTTGAATCGTAAGGAGGCTCTTTCCTTTTCTGGATAGAATCTCAAAGATGAAGCTTTCCCTCTTTTTTTATGCTAGAATACGATGGAAGAAGTTAGAGTTTTCATCACCTTTTTAAGTCATTTCAGCAACCTTATAAATTTCGATGAGTCTTCTCAGTTGCAGTTCCAATTTCTTTAACTTTAGTTATTGCTTTACGAAGGGCATTTTTGTGCTTGTGGTTTAATGTTGTTGGACATTTGTGTTTTCTAACATCTGACTCGGTTATCTTGGAGATCCTGATCATAAAGTTCAGAACATTTTTGATTTGACCAGAATAATATTAAATATTCTTTTCATTTCAAAAGGATTTTTGTATCATCCTTATGGGTTCAATCTATGGTGGCCACCTACCTCGGATATTTAATATCCTACGAGTTTCTTTGGCAACCAAATGTAGTAGGGTCAGGCGGTTCTCCCGTGAGATTAGTCGAGGTGCGCGTAAGCTGGCCCGGACACTCACGGATATTATACATATATATATATATAGCGTTGCTTTTGGAGTTTCAGAGTTGGCAGGATGAGGGTGAGACGAATGATCCTTCCTCAAGCAGAGGCACTTCTTGGTTTAAAAGGCAGTACTCATTTAGGGGCTCTAAAAGAGATAGGACCAATCAGAGACCACGGTGTTGGAGAAGAAGTAAGTAATCTCTTTGTTACATTTTTTATGCAAAAAAAAAAAAGAAAAAAAAAGGAACATTCGAACTGTCTATTTGTTTTTACCATCTAGAAGCTGAAGTCTTTTTTTTTAGAAGGCTGAAGTCAGAGTTGATTGATTTATTTCATACCTTTTTCTCACTGAAAAAATGGGTCAGATTCTATCGGATCAAACCTATGGGACTTAAGGAATGATAGAAGAGAATACAAAAGGAAAGAAAAAAGGGTGGGAAAATAAGTAAATAAAAATGACGTAGAAGAGCCCAGATTTGTGACAACTGTTTGCAAGTAAAAGGACTGGTGAAGCATGAATTGCAACACTCGTTTTCATTTACGATTCTTATCTCTTAATATCAGTAAATTGGTTTCCCCTTTTGTAATTATAGTTTTACCAATCTGATGTCCATTGTAAGAGTTTTTTGTAATCCATTTGGACAGGATCTTCCCTTTTGTAATCAATATTCACAAATCTCTGTAAAAAAAAATCACTATCCAAAAATCTGTGATTTGAAAAAGAAAATTTACTTTTCATTTATTCTACAAAAATAAAAGCCATCCTTGAGAACAAATTGAAGGAAAAGCAACCTGTAGAAAAGAATTATTAGAACATGTTTTCACTGGACTTCTGTCATATTTCTTCTTCACCAGGTTTTGAGTTTACTGAAGATGATCCTGATCTTGAGACCGTCTTCCGATCTGCATTTGGTGGAAATCGGTCTTACTATTGGTCTTTAATCAATGAAGAGAATCCTCAATGGAGGAGCTCAACAAATTACTCGAGTAACTATGGGAGATCTTGGAACTGGCGGTATAGGGTGGATGAAGATTATGATGACTCTTCTAATCAATATGAGGATTACGAGGCAAATTTGGTGTCGCATAGGCTTGTTCTTGGACTAAAAGCGTCTGGTCCACTCAAGCTTGAAGATGTTAAAAATGCGTGAGCTTTCATTTTGATCACTTTGTGTAGCATATTCTATCTTGTCTTGTGATTGAGAATCATAGATGCTGAAGGCTTTCTCTTGAATCTCTTCTTTTTAGTTTTTATTTTTTCCATTTTATGAAACTTTTTTCTTCGACTTCAGGTATCGAGCACGTGCATTGAAATGGCACCCAGATCGTCACCAAGGTTCCTCCAAGGTAGTCCCATGTTCCACCCCGACCCCCCGTTCCGATAAGAGAGTTGAAATAACATTGGTTTGAGCAATAACAACCTTGACTTGCAAATCTATTGTAATATCAATCGGATATTACTATTGGTGCAACGGTTGCTAGAAACTAGTTAAGCTAAGCTTAAATCTCTTAGTATGCGTAGACCTGATCAATGCACTCGAATGTAGGCGATGGCGGAGGAGAAGTTCAAACTTTGCAGCATGGCATATCAATCCTTGTGCGACAAGTTAGCGGTAAACTTTGCAGCATGACATCTCCTTAACCCTCATCTCCATCCAACATATTGCAGATCTGTAGGATGTTGCCATACAAGTACGAACCGTTTTCTTCATATCTTGAGCTCAACAATTTTCTTGACATGATATTGAAATTGTCATATCTGTAGTTTTGGTTATATCTCTTCATTATTGTCGGGGGCGTATTTTAGTGGATGAGTTCTATCGTGACAGTTCCTTTTTTCTTTCTCTTTTTGGAGTTCAACGACATTTAGAGTTGGAGATTCGAACCTCTGACCTCTTGATCGAGAGTACATGTCAACTATTACTGAACTATGCTCTCACTTTGGCTATCATGACAGTTTTTATGCAAGAGCATCTATAATTATTGTAGTAAGAATTGTAAAAATTACAATTATGATATGTCTGTAACTGTATCGAACTTGTTAGTCTATAACATGTCTGAGACTCTGGAATAAGAATATTTTGAAAATTACTCCTTTGATTATCAAGTGGTTGTTGGTCATTCTTCAAGTTGATGAAGGACTTGTTTGGAATGACTTTCTAAGGGCGTGTTTGGGCCGCCAATGTTGGAAGCCCGTGTTTTTAAGCCCGTCGAAGTCTGCGTTTGGGCGGCCATTTTCCAAAACCCGCGTTCGGATGTTCAGACTTCCCAAATCAGTCCATCGATTCTCTCTCCGTCTTTCCAAATCGGTCCCTCGATTCTCTCTCCGTCTTTCCAAATCGCTCCCTCGTTTCTCTTCGTCTTCTTCGTTGTTACTCTCTGCCTCTTCGTTTCTTTCAGGTGCGTCTTCTCATCTATCTGCCTCTTCGTTTCTCTCAGATGTGTCTTTTCATCTCTCTGCCTCTTCGATTCTCTCGGACTCTTCGTTTCTCTAAGGTCCCATGCCTCTTCAACTTGCTTTCGCTTCATCCTCCTTGTTTCCGTCGATAGGTTCAGGGATCTAACATTTTTTTTTTCTTGTTGTTCATCTAACTCGACACCCTCCCCTCTCCTCATCCTCTTGGAAACCCTAGATCTATCTTCCCTTTGTTCATCCTTTTCGAAACCCTAGATCTATTATCAGATTTTTTTTTTTTCAGATCCCCACCCCATGCCGCTTCAACTTGCCGCGTCCGTCGACCTTCCCTTACCGAGAGCTCGCTGGATATGCATGGTAGGTTCTTGGAGCATGGTGAGGGGTGGGAAGAAGAGGTAAGATTTCTTGTCCTTTGCCGGCCGATGATGAGTACTGCATGTTAGTTAAATTTACATCCAAAATTTTATGCATCTGATTGGATGTTCGATGTAAAGCAAGCATAATTTTTGCCCTCCTTGTTCCAATTTTTACGTATTTTGATATGTCTCGGTTCTGTGCATTTTTTTTACTGGTTCCTTATCATCTCTGTGTTGGCTTTTTTGTTATGTCAAGTTCTCTTTGTTCTTCGTTCCCATCTCTGTCTCTTGGTTCTATTGTATCCAATTTTTTTAATTTTTGATTTTTTCATCCCTCTTTTATGGCTGTCTCCGGCCTTTTTTCGATCTTTTTGGCCATTTTTCTAATTCAATCTTTTTTTCTATCATTTGGACCCTCTTTTTGGCCATTTTTCTTGTTTCAATGTGTTTACTTTATCTAAGCTATTTTCATACCAACCAAACAGAGGCAATGGTTTATATTTTCCTTTTCATTTGTAGTTGTTCTTGACATAGTTCTTTGGCATCTCTGTTCCTATAATTTTCTTAACTTATTCCAAAAATTTGTGCTTGTTTTCCTTTAACTCCCCCTTTCAGCATCCAACTTGCAAAATCTGGACGATTTTTTTTTTTGTCTATTTTGCACCATGCTTGAAACTGATGCACCTGAGGCCGGTTACATTGTGATTTTTTATCTCGTTACTTGTTTATTACCTTTGCATCTGAGAATTAGAATTAGAAGGCTGAAGGTTAGATTTGGAAGAAGATTGAAGAAGTTTAGGAAGAGTGCACTGGCAAGCATTACCGCTGTCAAGATTGGAGTTTACAAGCAAGTCATTTGTCAGATCAGAAGTTGCAAGTTTTTGTTTGGCAGAAAAGAAACCAACTTTGCCAATCTCCCTCCTTTGTTATCATACTGTAATTTCTCAAGAAATTTTATATGAAAGAAATTTTATATGCAAGTTCATGAGATTTGTCATATGAAAGAAATTTTATAAGAAAAGTGGTACATGTTGTAATTTATGAATATCCATTTAATTTGACGTTGACCCATCATTGAAATGGCAACTCTAACCATTTTTTATTCCCTACTAATGTGATTCATTTCAATAGAATTGAAAATATTGATCCAAATTTTTATTTGTTAAATATGGTATAAACGATTTGATAGAGGTGATGACATAAAAAGATAACTTATGTATCATAGAAATTCAAATGCCCAAAAGTCCAAGATCGTGAAAATAAGAAAGGATAGAAGCTCTCTTTCTTTTTAGTTCAAATAATATTGAAATAGATAAAGAATATATACACAATTGACAGATTCACATGGTGAAACATATATTTGGTTTAGATCTAAAATGAGGTTTCATCTCAACATTAATTGGCAAGGAGACGAGTAACTCGTATACCTGATCAATTGTGAGCTTTGTTATATGCAAGTTCATGACCCTCAACTTTCATGAAAGTGATGATTTAATCTTTGAACTTTAGTATATAAAAATTTTATATCCTGTACTTTCATTTTTTAACAATCTTAGTCGTGGAAAAAAATTGTAAGAATGGAAAATGAATTTTTATTTTTTTAAAAATTTTGGATTTTTAATCAAAATTGTGACTTAAAATCTCAATTTTACAATTAATGAAAAAAAAAACATTTTGATTTATTAATTTTAGAAGAATTTTATAACATTAAAAAAAAAAAATCAGAAACTCAGACTTCAAAACTCAGCACCCCAAACATAGACTTCCTAAATCAGACTTTAAAAACCAGCACCCCAAACACAGACTTCCTAAATCAGACTTCAGAAACCAGCACCCCAAACACAGACTTTCTAAATCCAAACTTCAGAAACCAGCACCCCAAACACAGATTTCCTAAACCCACAGATTTCACAAAACACCCTATTTCCTAAACCCCAACTTCCAAAACCCAAACCCTTGCCCCAAACACACCCTAAGTGTTTAAAAAGAAAAAAAAAAGTGTTTTTAAGCAGACAGTCATTCCAAACAGGTCCAAATTTCTAGTGATGATTTTGAGGATGTGGAAAGAGTGAAAGGTCAAATGACAGTAATAAGAGACCAACTTCACCCAATTTAGAATTAGATGTGCAGGTTGAGATTGAAGGAGAAGTTGAGTCGGTTTATGGGTTAGAGGATATCCTAAATAATCCACATAACTCTGATGGGGAGGAGGTGGATGGAGCACCAGAGTTTAGGGTTGAGACTGATATAGATCATATTCGATTTTGTGTTGGTATGAAATTTAGCAATTCTAAAATATGCACTTAAGGAGTTTTACAATGTGAAGCTAAAAAAGAATGACAAGAAAAGAGTCACTGTAGTTTGTTCTGATGGGTGTAAGTGGAGGTTGCATGGAAGCGTTGTGGATGCAAATAATACATTTCAAATTAAGTCGATGATTAGTGAACATACATGTCCTAGCATGTTTCGTAATAGAAATATGAACTCATCTTGGTTGGCCAAGAAATACATTGACTGTATTAGAAACCAACCCAATCGGAGTCTCACTCAATTCATTGAAACGGTAAAAAATGATTATCAAGTTCAAATTTTGAGGATCCAAGCTTATAAGACTAGAAGGAAGGCCTTGACAAAGATTAATGGAAATCTCTTGGAAGAATACAAACGATTATGGGACTATGTTGCAGAATTGAGATTGTAAAATGAGGGTTCTACAATAAAAATAACTTGCGATTGGGTGGTTGAGGATTCCCACCCCATATTTAGACGAATGTATATATGCTTTAGAGCCTGTAAAGAGGGGTTTCTTGGTGGATGTCGTCCGTTCATAGGACTAGATGCATGCCACCTCAAGGGGTCATGCCAGGGGCATCTAATGCAGTTGGATTGGAATAGATGGTAATGATGACATATACTTGCATGGGTTGTGGTGGAGGCAAAGACCAAAGATAGCTGGACATGGTTTCTTTCACTCCTTAAAGATGATCTAGGCAACTTTCACACTAAGGGATTTACTTTCATATCGGACCAGCAAAAGGTAACTCAATTTTTTTTCTTATTTACTCCATGCATCTAAAATTGTTTGTTTATACTCATTATGGTTCATAGGGACTAAAAGTAAATTGTCTATTTTTATTTAGGGTCTTGTTCCGACTTTCAATGACGTGTTAATTCCCAAATGTCAACCATAGATTCTGTGTGTGACATTTTTACAATAATTTTCAAAAGCATTTCAAAGTTTGGCTTTGAAAAACATGTTTTGGAATGTTGTGAGGGCCACTACAAAGCCTGAATTTGACAATATTATGACGAGAATTGGTAAGTTGGATGTGCATGCTTACCAGTATTTGAATGGTATAGCAACGAGGTATTGGGCTAAGCATTCTTTTTCTACACAAATTAAATGTGATCTTTTATTGAACAATGTGTGTGAATGCTTCAATGCCTATATTTTGCAAGCAAGGGAAAAACCAATAATCCAAATGCTTGAGACTATTTGAAAACTTGTTATGTCTAGATTGTCAAAGAATATGAGCTTTATAGTGGGTTGGAAAGAGAGCTAGGGCCTAGAGTGCAGAAAAAAATTGGATAAATGTAAGATTCAATCTAGAAATTGCACACCAACATGGGTTGGAGACATGATCTTTGAGGTAGAGAAGGGTATTTCACAAAATAAAGTGGACTTAGATGAAAAAAATTTGTAGTTGTCGATCATGGGATTTAACGGGCATACCTTGTGTTCATGTTGTACAAAGTATCTATTACATTAAAAAAACAAAAATTTGAGGAGTTTGTACACAAGTCTTACCATAAGCAGGCATTGATCAACGTTTACTCCTCCTTCATCAAACCGGTCAATGATCACTCTTTATGGCCAAGAACCGCATCTGAACCTTTGCCACCACCCAAGATCCGGAGGCCTCCTGGTAGACCAAAAAGGCAGAGAAGAAGAGATTTAGTCCTTGAACTTTAATAAGTAACAATTTAGTCATTGTACTTTCGAATTTGTAATAATTTAATCTTTGTCGCAAAAAATTTCATCAAAATTCTCAATGTTGACTGCATTGAGAAAAAAATTTGAAATTCTCAATATTGAACAAAGCTCCAAAAACACAAAAATTTAAATTCTCAACTCTCAATGCTACACATTGTCCTCAAGTGAGAGTTTAGGAATGAGTAAAAAATAAATGAGAGAAAATATTATGTACTTGCCTCACCAATGGATCAAAGGTCTTGTCTTAGTCAGGCATAATTATAGTTTCGTCGTCGAAATTGAAGCCTCACCAGTCATAATCGCATGAAAATTGTCTTTCTCACAAAAATGTTTGAATGTCGCCGGTGAAATCGATTTCAAGGAAAAATTGTCTCTAACATTTCTTCTTGCCTCGTTGAAACCGCTTGGCAATAGAATCAAAACCTCGACAAGTCTCCCCTCTAATTCGCATTCAAGCTCGATTTTAGGGTTTTTCTTAATCAATTTTGTAATTAGTTTAAACAAAAGCCTAATCAGCAAGTCATGTGGGCAATTAAATAGTCTAGTCAGCAATCCGTTAGTTTCTAACGGTTCTATTAGTGATGAGGACCTTTTAAATCTATTCTTAAAAGCTTGGGGACTAAAATGGTATATTTTGAAAATTCAGGGACTAAATGCACCTAAACCTAAAAACTGGACTAAAAAAAGTATTTTTCTCAAGTAATTTTTAGAGAAATTTTGGTGGATGGGCTAATTTAGAATCATATTTTCAAATTTGTCAAAAGATTTGAAATTTTACATGATTAGATTTTCGTGTGAATTTTCTTACCATTATACCCTTGCTTTGATTCTCTCCTCACAATTAATTCAAGCATGGAAATATTTTGTCAATTTATCTTTCCTAATTAAAATTCAATCAACAAATTATCAATCTTTTTAATTTTCTCCCCAAATTCCACAATTTTAGGAATTTCATTTTATTTTCTGATTTTCTCCGTTTCATTCTCATCACTCCCCATAATAAATTCATTGATTTTGTTTATTATCTTTCTTATATTATACTTAATAATTAAATGTTTTAAATTTGATTTGAAAATTTTAATTAGTTTTTTTCTTAATAGTCTCACGATTTTGACATTACTTTCGTATAACACGATTTTTTTTTCAAGATTTTTGCATTGTAAAAAAAAAAACATTGATATTCATCGTTTATATTCATATATAATTTCATATATACCAGTCTATATATCATATGTACCTATGTTTTTATTTTTTTAATGATTCAGTCGCATATACCAGGTTTTTTTGGGTCAAAATATAGTATTAAATATATACTTATAATAACACATACCAGGTTTTTCATTTTATTTGTTTTTTTTTTTGTTTACAACCATTTTATTTGGTATATGTGTGTATATATACTGTACAAAAAGGTTTATACAAAATATATACCAAATATTATTAAATATACCCTTATATTTACGAAAATATATTCTAGCTACGATTGTTTATTTGAAATAAATATATACCATGAAAATATATACCACATGTTATGAAATATATACCCCTCCCTTAGTATTTCACGTCTCCTATGGGAGGAAGGGATAGAGGAAGAAATTGTGAGAAAGTGGAGAGTAATTTTAGGGATTTTGTTGAAGGATGGGAAATGATTTTAGGATATTTTCAATCAAAATTAGAAAGGATTGAGAATGTTTGAAAGGAAAGTATAAATTACGATTTTTCCTTTTATGATTTTTGTTGTATTTTAAATATAAAAATTATAGAAGAGAGTATAAAAGTAATTGAATAACAATTATGTAAAAAATCTAGGCTCTTAGGCTATTTATATAAAAAATGGTGGATTTAAACAAAAATGAAATATATGGTTCATTTATAGGTCTTATCCCTATTTTTTTTTTTTTTTGAAACAGTCTTATCCCTAATTTTTATAGTCAGTTAAAATTTCTCTAAAAAACTATACCGAACACAATCTAAATTAATTATTGGAATTTTGGCCCCTGAACTTAACAAGTTGTATCAATTTTAACCCTGAACTTTCAATTTCATCAAATTGAACCTTAAACTTAATAAATTGTATTAATTTGAACCTCAAACTTGCATAGATGTTGCAATGTAGACCTTTGGTCAACTTTTCATTTAAATTGTCATTAAAGCATGTAATTGACATTTTTTTTTTTAAGTTCACATTGTACATTAGGTGGTATTTTGTAAGAAATTTGATGGAGGAACTCTTGAAGAAATCAAATATCCCAAACTATTCTTCTCATTGTTATAAAAAACAAATCACAAAGTTATTGGCAACAAGAAAAATTAAGCAAATATGAGAAATAAAAAACTCGAAGTTTCTTTGTTTCCGTTTCCTACCTTTGTACATTCGTCTAATTAGCAAGAAAAAAAAAAGTAAAAAAAGAAAAAAAAAAGTCCACAAAGTTCTTAGCAACAATAAAAACCAGAAAATATTTGAAGATAAAAAACATCCAAAGTTGCTTTGCTTTCGAAATCTTAGATGGCAACAAAAAAAACTGTTCTCAACAATAAAAAAATATCATCTAAAATAAAGTTTCTCAAATATTTTATTTATAAGAAACCAATTCAGGTGAGATGTGAATAAAGTATACATTGTAACACAAGTTTGAGGTTAAAATCGAAACAATTGATAAGTTTGGGGTTCAATTTGATGAAATTAAAAGTTTAGAATTAAAATTGATATGACTTTCTAAGTTTAGGATTCAATTTGATGAAGTTAAAATCGATACAACCCGAAAGATTTTTTGCCATAATAATTTTTCGGAGAGGGTTTATAAATAAGCCTTCTCTTTTTTTTAAAAAAAAAGCCTTCTTTTCCCAACACGTTTGTCTCTTTGCTGGCCCATTTTCTACTCTGTAGTTTCTCCTCTGAGGAACGACGGCAGGAAGACGACGAGTGGGCTTCTTGCGCCATGAGCGGGAGCAACGTAAACAAGGTATTCTACGCCGAGAATTACCATCCCATTCAAGCCGGCAGCATCGACGGCACCGATGTTCTTCCCCACGACAATGCCGTCTACCGAGCACTGCTCTGTTCCTCCGCTGGCCTCTGTATGTCTCTCGCCTCTAATTTTTCAACGCCCACTTTTTGTTTGTTGGTGTTCTTCAGCTCATTCTAATCTACTAATTCGTTCTGTTTTTGGCAGATGATCCCCTTGGCGATCCCAAGCTCTTCGGAGACCCTTATTGCACCCTCTTCGTTGGTCGCCTTTCGCATCTGACTACCGAAGACACTCTTCGTAGGGTATTGTCTGTTAATCTCTCCCATTTTTTGTTATTGATCGATTCTGATAAGAATTGAGATGAATTAGTTATCATTCGCAACGTGGGTGTTGGTCTGTGTGGCTTGATGTGAGAATTTCTTAGTGGATGTAAATGGCCATTTTTCTGGGATGTATGTGTTGATTGTTATTGTTACTCTACTGTTTTACTTTGTCTCAGATGATTAGTGTATTAGTTTAAGCAGCCCTTGGAAGAGTGGATACTGAAAGAGAAGAGGATTATCAGTTAGATAGGTCAAATGAGAGCAAGATTTGTTGGCTAAATCTAAAATTCAAACTAGGATACTCTTCAACTGGATTTTCGTAGGAACGGGATTGCTGTAATGTGAAATCGAATGCTAATCATATTCCAGAAGAGAAGTGTTGTGAGCATAACTCCTAGGTGGGGAATACGGACAGGTCTGGTTGGTTATTTGAAGCATTTAGATTATGCCCAAGTCCTATTAAAAGACCAATGGGTATTGAGAAGGCAGACGGGAGAAGAAAGTATAAAGGAAGGAGGGAGTTGAAGAATTTTATATCCTTGATAAATTTTGATAGAGAAGAGACTTTAGTAGCCCTGATACGGCAAGTTTGCCCTTACAAAAGTTGTTCGTTGGAACATTTGAGGGTTGCTGGTGGGTGCCTGATAGGACAGTCGGCAACCAAAGCCCCTGTGAATGGCTCCCGTAACTATAAGGGTCCTATCTTGAGGTTAAGTGTACTTTGTCAACTTTATGCAAGGTTGAGTTTTGGCTTCAAAATAAGTAAGCTAGATCTTAAACCTGGAGATGGAAGTCTTTTTAGAAGAAAGGTGGTTTAAACCAAATGATGGATTTATTAAATGATAAAAAATCTGCCTTTTACAACCTAAAGCTGGCTATTTAAACTAAAAGCATAAACTAACTTATCAAATGAACAGCCAACTGTTTGAAGCTTAGCAAGCTAACTTCAACAGCTATATCCTAAAACTGTAAAGAATAGATTACATCAAGAGGACCGAGTCTACACCTTCCTTTTAAAAAATTGACTTGAAAGGAATTGAGCGTACAAGAAGCTTTCTCAATCTCTGGATTCTCAAAAGCTTGCTTGCCATTTTTTAATTACTTGCACTGTTGTGTTTGATATTTCATTTATAATTTATTGCTTTTCTTTTTTATTCCCTTTCCACATCTCATCAGCTGCAAAATGAATTTCATCTTTCAGGCTATGAGCAAGTATGGTCGGGTTAAGAATCTACGCTTAGTCAGACACATTGGTGATTTTCTTATCTAGTTCTTAATTTCATCTTTTATTTGGTTTAAAGGGTTTCCTGATTAGTGATTTGGTGCATAAAAATTCAAGTCACATTTCCTATAGGAATATTCATACTGTAACATGTTTTACGTTTAACAGATTACTCTGTCCATAGAAGTTTAGTGGGTGGAAGACATGATAATGTTTCTCACGAAATCTGCATGACATATTGCAGTAACTGGTTCTTCACGTGGTTATGCTTTCGTAGAATACGAAACTGAAAAAGAGATGCGACGTGCATATAAGGTGGTACAACTTCTTGAGTCCTTTAATTTCACCTGATCTTATTCTGGTGTTTTTGTTTTTGGTTTACATTTTTATTTATATATTCCTTTATTTATTTTTTGCTGTATGGTGCCTAATAGCAATCATTTTGGGATGTGATGTTATATTGCATTCTCTTCATAGGTCATTAGGTTTTCTTAATTAACTATTCATTCTTTGGAAGGTCTTTTGGCAGAGATTGATTCTTGTTGCTTGTCCAACCTTTACTGTATCTCTTATCATTTATTCATAGAAGTTCTCGGTTCTTATAATTTATATTTATAAAAAAGAAAAAAAGGAAAAAAAAAACCTTCCAATCATTTCATTTTTTCAGTGAGAAATACAATAATAAGTTTGTTTCACTTACCAATGATATTGATTTTTGCTATTAAGTTCCTTATTCATCAGGATGCTCATCATTCGATGATAGATGATTGTGAAATTATAGTTGATTACAATCGTCAGCAGCTAATGCCAGGATGGATTCCACGGAGATTAGGTAAATGGAAGTCTTATATTTTCACTAAATATTACCCCGTAAGTCTATTTGATTTTTATATGTGCTATTTGCAATAGGAGGGGGTCTTGGGGGTAAGAAGGAATCTGGACAACTTCGATTTGGAGGAAGAGAAAGACCATTTCGAGCTCCCTTGTATGCTCTATTTCCCTGATTATATATGCTGGTTGGTTATTAACTGGATGGGTGGTTATTAGACTCACTACTTTCCTTTGCATGGATTTTAGTTCTGCTTCCTCGGTTCTCTTGTGTTATGCCAAAGAATGTTTTGTTGGCATATAAATTTGCTATGGTTTGAACTTCTGTTATACCAGTCCCTCTCCCAACATTTTGTTACTAGTTAATTGTATTTCCATAACGAGGAAGTTGTACACCTTGAACTTGGACTCAGTATGGTTGAAAGTTTTCATCTCATGTTGTAACCCTGTCCCTTAAATATTTTTTTCCTGCTGAGCCATAGTTCTTGATGATGTAATCACTCCATGCATCCTTCCATCATCTTGTTTCCTCACCATTTTATCCTTGACTTTGCTTCAAAAAATTGTTTTACACCTTGAGAAATAAAGTTAGGGACATAATTCCTCTAATCAGTTTCTGCATTCCTTTCATTGTCTTAAAGTCCTTGTGAGAAATATTTATAGCATTTCCAGTCCAAAGAGATTCAGTTTCTACATGGAATTGTTAAAGTCATTTTTCATGTAATGTCGAATTCTTTGTTGCAAAGTTTTTGACACCCAACTCTCAACTTCTTTGACATTAGACAATGGATAACATACGTGAATTTATGGTACAGTATGCCTGAGACTAAAGTCACTTGACATTGGGGCTATAATACCTCTCAATAATTTCCCAGCCCATTTGATAATTTGTGAATGCCTGTTATTTTCCATTGGTATAGCAAGTACTTCAATGATAGGGTGGCTTTTACTTTTGGTGCTTTTATTTGGTTATTCAGGGCAGGGAGTGTTTGATCTGGATTTTCTTAATCAGATTGTTCAATTGTCTGTCCTTTTTGCATTAACTCAACATCTCTAATCCATACCCCTTTTGAGCAGACGTCCGATTCCTTATGATGATTTAAAAAGACTTGGCATCACTCCTCCACCCGAAGGAAGATACATGTCCCGGTTTCAGGTATTTCTTCACAAATATCATTGGTCTAACTGTTAACACAAGGAACATTTAAGCTTTATAATATTTGATTTTCATACGTGTTGGAGAACCTTTATCCGTACGTTCACAGTGTCAATCTTCTGCGCTTCTACTTGATATTTTGTAATGCAATGGGCGATCACTTGACTTGAACTGAGGTCTGGATACTGTGACACCAGAAGTAATATATTTTTTTTCTTGGTTCCTTATTTGTTCTAGGTACCTTCTCCTCCCAGAAGAGAAACAGATTCTGTATGTAGGGAAGAAGGCTCCAGTAAGAAAGATTCTATGGAGAAGGATGGACACAGTCGAAGAAGTAGTTCTACTGATGGAGACGATTGGTCTCATACGAGGAGCTCAAATGACTATAGAGGGGGGCACTCTCATAAGGGGAACTATGAGAAGATGAAATATGAATCTAGAAGGACCTCCGACAAGGATGACTTTTCTCCTCACAGGAGCCCTTCTGAGAAGGAAGACTATTATCAGAGGAGCTTTGCTGAGAAGGAAGATCGTTATCATAGGAGTTCTTCAGACAAGGACCGATCTCGCAGAAGGGATTCTCATGATAGAGATGATCACTCACGGAAGCGTCACAAATCCCATAGATAGGCACTCCATTAGCCCAAGTCTTCTAAGTAATGGATGGTACATAGTTTTTTGTTTTTGGTTAATTCTTGTTTTAATCCCTGTAGTTCTGTTCATATTCTGCTTTGGTCCCGTCATTTTCCCAGGTTCTATTTTAGCTTCTCAACTTTCAAATATTCTTTTAGTTACTAAATTTTGTATATAAAATTGCTTTTGTCCTTGTTTGATTTTTCTTAATCATTTTTTTTTTAAAATTGAACTTGTTTTAAACTCAACTCGGACCTACTACTACTTGTTGCTTCAAAGACTTATCCTTGCTCTACTCATCAAGACAAACAAAATGTTCGTCAAAATAGAATGAATATGAACACTTAGGAGGCAGTCAGATTTCTTCTTAGAGGGAATTGGGGAGGGTCTGTTTGATTGGTGTGCACTTGTGCCCGTCTATGCCATCTTAACTCATTACTATTTGCCATGTCTAATCTTTGCAGGAAAGAAAGGATTTGGTCATCCAAAATGTTCCTCCAAGGCTTCTTCCTGGTAGTCGATGGATATTTTTGGTCCCATAATATAGGGTTGAAGTTGGGGCAGCAAGGAAGGTTACTCTTAGATCTAGTGAATCAGCTGGTGTTCTTCTAAGGCTTACAGGCGTTTGAGGACGATGTTGATGCATAGTATATGAGTTCAAGTGACGTATTTGTGCCGAGTAATCTGTAATTGACAAATGCCGTCCATCCATTAACCAAAGGAAATGTGATGAAATATTCAACTTGCCACAAGCTATTCTGGGTGCCTACCAAAAACCTTCCGCCAAAAGTTCCAAATGGATGTGAGTATGGTATTTGGTTATTTTAGAAGTATGAAAGTATATAGGTGGTGTGAGTTCTGATGAGACGAATTTCAAGAACAAGTCTGCCAACAAGCAAGATGTTGGCATTTTCGTGTTTCAAAAGAACTCACATTGTCAACTTGTTGATTTTGCTGCCCAACAAAGGAACTTACTGACATATTTATTATTATTTCTCCTCTAATAGAAAAAGGAAGAACATGATAAAACACCAAGCTCTTAAGAAAAAGGGAGCACAGAAATGGATCCATGTGAATGATGTACAGTTAAATAGGATTTGGGTTCCATTTTCATTCTTAAGGCTATGTCAGATTCCAAAATGACTCAAACAATGAATTCCTTCAATAACTCAACCTATGACATTTGAAAGAAGAGGGGGTCAATGGCCAAGCGTAATTGTTGGATTATGTAGAGCATACTTTAATTCGAATTTGATATTGAGCTAGGGGTAAGAGGATTATAATAGATGAAAATAGGGAAAAGACTGAGTTTGAACTTAGTTTCGATTGGCAAAAACCAAAATGGCTTCTAGAGGTATTGGGTCAGATCATCAAGGTACTTTTGAATATGGAAAATCTTTGGGGGAAAAAAATCATTAGATATGGAATCAGAGATATTGGTTCTTGAAGATTTTCTCATTGTCCAGAGGAGGGAAGTAAAGCTAAGTTGATCTGACAAATCTCAAGAAAGAAAAAATTATTTGATATGGCTCTCTTAATAACCATAAGGTGTAAATTCAAAAATTTATATACTCTCTAATAACTTGTGAATATAGATTGATAGTACTTCTGCATTTTTCACTCATACTTCCAACGGTACAAAATTGTCACACATTAGAGGGTGAATCACTTCATGAGAGAGGTGGAGGGCCTTCTGTGAGAGTGTACTAATAGAGGTATATGGAGAATAGTATTAGATTAGTTGTAAGGGCATAATAGTAATTAGCTAAGGAGTTTTGGTTATAAATAGGGGAGTGGAGGATCTTAGAGAGTGGATAATTTTAGAGGTAGTGTCCATAGTGGGACTCTTGGGAGAAAGATAGTCCTCTTGAAAGGCTATTGGTACATTGTAGTTCCTTTTCATATTGCAATATATTACTATCTTGAGTTTTCAGTGTTTGGTATCCTCTTGCTAAGAGAATGGTTTGAAGGAAAAAAAAAAATTGTTGCAGAAGAATTAGCAAGGAATAGTGGAAAATGGGAGATAAGGCAAAAATTAGCATTTTAGTACAATTCCTTGGGAGTAAAGGATTGGTACCATTTTTCTGACAAAGCCCTCCTAAGATGTGCTAACTTGGCAGAAATTAGAAACATTGTCTTGATCTTGATCGTAGGGGGTGAGGATGAGAATCTGTTCGAATTCTAATTTAAAAAATAAAATAAAATAAAAATTATAATATTATATATATATATATATATATATATATATATTTTGATAAAATAATATTATATATTTATTACTATTTTATAGTGAGAACGTGGGCCCCAAACACTGCCTGGGAATGTGTTAAGATGTTCACATCATGAAAAAGAATTGTTTGCACAAATAGAAAAATAAACTAAAATAATTGCAAATTTAGCTAAATCTAAAACTATTTGTAAATATAGTAAAATTGAAGTTTATCATTGATAGAAATCTGTCAACGATAGCCAATCACAAGTGTAGTTATTATTTGATAGACTATTCTACTTGTGATAATAGTCTATCATTGATAGACTACATACATTGTGATTGAAGTCTATCAGTGATAGATATCTATCACTATAGATTCGTCAAAATTATTTGCAAATATGAAAAAATTAAAGTCTACCATGGATGATGGATAGAAGTTTATCATTGATAGATTTGTCATATTTGTAAATTTTTTTAAAAGGTACTATATTTATAAATAACAAACCTTATTACCCATTACAATAACAAAAAAAAAAAAAAAATGATGAATTTTATCCCTAAAAGGTTCAAAACTCAGGCCTCCAAAGCCACTCAAGATAAGATTTTGAAAAATTGTAATACTAACACGAAATATTTTAAAGTTAACTACTAGAGAAGATTGGTGACCAAATCACATGGCCATTGTATTCCACAATGGGAAGATGTTGATGTCAAAATTTGGAACGTCGAATCAACGAAAAAATTTGTAATGGTAGGGAAACCAAATATGTCTGCAACAAAGATAACTGAGCACTGGTGCGGTGCAAAGCCACATAGTTAGAATTGAGTTTATGAGTTATCAGAAAAAGTGAGTAATTTGGACATACCTCATCTCCTTTCTGAACTTTCCATTTATAGTGCGGAAATACGAAAATAAAACGACGATTATTAATTCAATTGAAGATCTTGCATTAATTTTTGGGCCTCTTTGATTGAAGGTTACAAATTTGTAACCGTCGTTGGGCTTGGTTGTGACCAACGTCCTGCTTCGTAGGATCTACTATGGTCCTAATCCTTGAGCTTCTAATTTATGGCCGACCCTCATGGGTTTGGTCTCCATCATTAACTGCCTTTGTGGCCATGACCGAATCTCTCAGGGGTTGGCCATGGGGTGGGGGCCTTGGTCAACCCACCCTCGGGGGTCGGCCTTAGACACAACCCACTAGATCTTTGGTGGCTCTTGTGACATCCCTTTTGGTATCTGGACTTTGTTGGGTCGAAAATGGTCATTCGGACTTCTTTGACCTCTTGGCCCATTTCTAGATTCAGAGTATTTAATGGAGACAATGTCAGACATGGTGGATAATTTCATCCTCAACCGTTGCCCCACGGTCAAGTCAGAGCTTTTTAATCTGGTAGCATGGGTTGAGAGTTTACTTATAATGGAGCTTCTAATCCTTGTACTTGTTTTTTAATTCCGTTAAGCTATGCAAATTCTGAGGTTGGCCATTCTTTGGCTTCCTCTTAAATATCCAAAGGGGTCTGCCACTCTTGGCTTCCTCTTAAATATCCAAAGGGGTCTGCCACTCTTGGCTTCATCCTTACAAAAAATGGTGGGCCACTCTTTGGCTTCCTCTCAAACAATTGAGGAGGTTAGCCACTCTTGGCTTTCTTCCAAAAGCGAGAGAGTCAGCCACCCTTATAACTCGGTCAGTTATTTGGCTTAATTACAAGGTATGGTTGTCCTCCAAGATCGATACTTAACCAAAATTTTTTAAGAGAGGGTCGGCCTAAGGTCAACCTTATCCCTTATTTAGCCAAAATTTTCTAAGAGAGTCATCATCATTCCTTAGCTAAAATTTTCCTAAGTAAGAATCTACTTATGGTCAGCCTTATTCCTTACTTAGTCAAATTTTTTTAAGCAAGAAAGGGTCGGCCTAGGATAAGCCTTATCCCTTGCTTAGACAAAATTTTATAAGGAAGAGGGGGTCGGCCTAGGGTCAACCTCATCCCTTACTTAGCCAAGTTTTTCCTAAGAAAGGATCTGTCTGAGGTTAGTCGCATCCTTTACTTAGCCAAAATTTCCTAAGGAAGAGAAGATTGACCTAAGGTCAGCCTCATCCCTAACTTAACCAAATTTTCTAGCCTAAAGTTAGTCTCATTCCTTATTTAGCCAAAATTTTCTATTTCTAAGGAAGAAAGGGTCGGCCTAGGGTCATCCTCATCCCTTGGCCAAAAATTTTTAAGGAAAAGAGGGTCAAACTATGGTCAACCTCATCTCTTAGCCAAAAATTTCTAAAGAAAAGAGTCAACTTAGGGTCAGCCTCATCCCAAATTTAGCAAAAAAAAAAAAAAAAAATCCAAGGAATGATCTGCTTAGGGTCAACCTCATCCCTTACTTCGCTCAAATTTTCCAAGGAAGAGAGGGTCAGTCGAGGGTCACCGTCATCTCTTAGCATAAATTTTCTAAGAGAGCGTCAAATAGAGTTAGCCTAATCCCTTGGCAAAAAATTTCCAAATGAAGGATTTGCCTAGAGTCAGCCTCATCTCCTTTACTTTGCCAAAATTTTCTAGCCTAGTTAGCCTTAACCCTTACTTAGCCAAAATTTTCTAAGGAAGAGAAGGTCACCCTAGAATCAGTCTCATCATTCACTTAGCCAAAATTTTCTAAGGAAGAAAGGGTCGACTTAGGGTCAGTCTCATCTCTTACCTAGCCAAAATTTTCTAAAGAAGAGATACCTTATCTTTCACTTAGCCAAAATTTTCTAAGATAGTCGACTTAGGGTCAGTTTCATCTCTTACTTAGCCAAATTTTTCTAAAGAGAGGGTCGGCCTATGATCAGCCTTATTCTTTATGAATCATAGTATGTGTTGATCCGTTTATTAATCCATAACTCCAATTGGTGAAATCAAATCCCTAAGACCAATTCTTCCCATTAGATTGTCACTTTTTGCTTTAGTTTTGTGTTTGAATCAATTATATTCTCATTCAATTCGATTCCCTAAATAAAATTGGTCAAAAGTATTTTCGGTAATTAAAATTGACGAGACACCAATCCAGAGGACGACATTTGAATTTATATTCACTATATTATAACTTGACCCGTACACTTGCGGTAAGCAATTTGCGCATCAAGTTTTTGGCGCCGTTGCCGGGGATTGGCATATTTAGTCAATTTTAATATCGTAGAAAAATTGTCCGGTCTTAGTTTAGGGTGTATTCTATTTTTTGTTATTTTTATTATTTTTGTTTTTAGGTAGATTGCATTTTTTTCCTTTATTTTCTTTTTCCATATTTAGATTTTTCCATATTTGTTTGGATTTTCCATTGATAGATTTTTCTTTTTGGTTTATTTTCCTTTTCTAGATTATTTTTCTTATTTGCTAGTTTCCTTATTTGTTTTTGCCATATTTGATTGTACATTCCTTATTTGTTTATCTTTTCCTTTTGTAGATTATTTTTCTTTCCTATTTTAGATTTAGCTTTTCCTTGTCTTAGATTCTTTCCTTATTTGTTTACTTTCCTTTTCTTTTATTTTTCCTTTTTAGGTGAGGTTGGATTGTGCATGCGAAGGGTTAGAGAGTTGGCCTTAGTTCCCTTAGATCCAGAGATAGAAAGAACATACAATAGACTTCGAAGGGAAAATCAAGAAAATATCCAAATGGCCAATCCTAATCCTGAGGAGCCTAAGCCTATTAGGGACTACTTTCAGCCGGTCTTTCAGGAGCAACAATCGGGGATTGTCTATGCCCCGATCAATGCTAACAACTTTGAGCTGAAAACAGGTCTCATTCAGATGGCTCGAGATTGTGCTTACAGAGGATCACCCATGGAGGATCCAAATTCTCACTTGAAATCCTTCTTAGACATCTGTGGGACGGTAAAATTAAATGGTGTTTCTGAAGATGCCATTCGCTTATGTTTATTTCCTTTTTCTTTGCAGGACAAAGCGAGGGACTGGTTACAATCTATTCCACCTGGAAGCATTACCACTTGGGATGCTTTGGTCCAGGCATTCTTAAAGAAGTTCTTTCCTCCTGCCAAGACGGTCAAGCTGAGGACCGAAATTGGGACGTTCCAGCAGCAGTTTGATGAGCAGCTGTTCGAGGCTTGGGAGCGATTTAAAGAGTTGCTGAGGAAGTGCCCTCAGCATGGATACCCCGACTGGCTTCAGGTTCAATTATTTTATAATGGCTTCACTCCTAGTACAAAAACTATTGTTGATGCAGCAGCAGGTGGGACTCTGTTGTCCAAAACTGTTGAGAGTGCTAGGACTTTGTTAGAGGATATGGCCACCAATAGCTATCAGTGGCCATCGGAGCGGTCGGGACCCAAAAAGATTGCTGCTGGAGTGTTTGAGATCGATAACGTAAGTGCACTGCAGGCCCAGATGTCTTCCCTGGCTAATGCGTTCTTAAAATTTTCAGGTACAGGGAGCGCTCAAACGATCGAGTCTGTAGCTGCCCTCGCATCCCAGACTCAGGAGGAAAATCTCGAGCAGGTTCAGTATGTATCTAATTTTAACTCTAGGGGGTACAATAATAATTCTACACCTACACATTATCACCCTAGCAATAGAAATCATGAGAATTTTTCCTATGCTAATAATAAGAATGTGTTGAATCCTCCTGGCTTCACTCCTAAGCAAGAAAGTAAAACGTCTTTTGAGGATCTTGTTGGAGCTTTTATTGCAGAATCAAGCAACAGGTCAAATAAGCTTGAGGCGGCCATGATTGCCTTAAACACTACTGTCAATGGTCATTCTGCAGCCATCAAGAACATTGAGACTCAGCTGGGACAACTGGTAAGTGTTGTTAACACCATGAATAAAGGTAAAGCCCCAACTGAACAGGAGAAATCTTCTATGGAGTACTGCAAGGCCGTCTCTGTGCATCACGAGGAGGAGACTCCATTATCTCAAGAGGAGGAGAATACTGAACCAGAGGAACTCACAGGAGAAGTTGAAGAAGGCACCACCTCAAACGAAGCTGAAAAGCTTAATCCTGAGCCTTCTATCCCTTCTCCTACTGTTTTAGTTCCTAAATCAAAGAAAAAGAAAAATTCTAAGGTTAAGTTTGACAAGTTTTTAGATGCTTTTATGGGTTTGCATGTTAATATTCCTTTTTCAGATGCCTTGGAGCAGATGCCTCACTACAGAAAATTCATGAAGGAATGGCTCAACAAGAAGAAAAAGGAAAAGCAGTTGGAGACTGTATATCTTGCATCGACGTGCAGTGCTCGTGTCCAACAGGGAGTACCAGAAAAATTGTCTGACCCAGGGAGTTTTACTATTCCTTGTAATTTTGGTACTTTTTCATGTAGAGCACTATGTGATCTAGGGGCTAGCATAAATATAATTCCTCTATCATTATGTAAAAAGCTTAACATAGGAGAAATAAAATCTACTGCTGTTAGACTCCAGTTGGCTGACCAATCTGTGGTTAGTCCTTATGGAATTGTGGAAAATGTGCTTATCAAAGTAGGTAGATTTCTCCTTCCTGTTGACTTCTTTGTGTTGGATATTAAAGAGAATCCTGCTATGCCTATTATATTAGGGAGACCATTCCTTGCTACAGGGAGGGTTATAATTGATATTGAACGCAGGGAGCTAATCATCAGAGTCCAACAGGAGAATGAGGTCTTAAAAGCTTTTGAGGACCCTAAGAACACATCAGATACCATGTTGGTGGGCTATAGGAGAGGTGCTAGGAAGAGCACCAATGATGGAACATCTGACAGGAGACCACCTTGATGCATATTTGGTCAACACGTCGAGCTAATGACGTTAAACAAGCGCTTATGGGAGGCAACCCAGTTAAGTTTAGTTGTGTCTTTCTTTTGAGTTTGAATTATTGTTTGTGTCTGTTTTGTAGGTTTTGTTTTCAGTCTCCCCTTTGCTTTCAAGCTTTCAAGCTTTTAATCAAGATGTCATCACCCTTCCAGGCCAGTATTGTTCACTCCTTTCATTCTTTTATTGTTCTCATGCTTGTTTATGTCTTATTTTCTTTATACATTGAGGACAATGCATGTTTTAAGTTTGGGGGTGGATTAGCATGTTTGTGGAGCCCTTGAGCATCTGAGTTCGGGCTATAGTTTTGAGCTTTCTTTGAATTAAGCATATGGTTGTTTTCTGGATAATATTTTTGCATGACTATGATGTCCTAGGATAGGCTTTCTTGTAAATTTTCAAGCTTGCGATGAGTTGTAAGCATGAGTGCCCAAAAAGGGAGACTTTCTAAACTTTTTCTAGGAGATGACTTGCATGAGTAGAGTATTTATCTTGGCTAGATTTGGATTTGAATGCTTAGGAGCGAATTATTAGGTTCATATGCTTGTTGTCACCTCGATAGGTGTAGGGAAGAGCTAAAGAGTTAATTTTTTGCAAATTAGCATGTTTGATCTTGCTTAGGAGGAAAGAAAAGAATATATGCTTATCATGTTCATAAAGAAAAATCATTCTTGTTGTTATTGTTGAGAAAATAAATTATGCCATGGCTTGTGCACAGTTTGCATTGTTTAATAAAGTTTAGGCAAAAAGAGCTACCCCTGTTGTGATCAGTTAGGCCAACCAGAGAAATCTCAGGTTAAGGGTCCCTGCAATAGGTGTGTGAAAGCTAGTGCCACATATAAATGCTAAATTTAATTGCAATTTATAAGCACCTAAGTATGGAGGAAAACAAACTAATTTGTTCCATTAACTCATTAGTGAAACCTTAGTGCCAGTGTAGAGGGAAGATGAGCTGAGAGTTTAATAATCCAATCTCGGGTTAGTAGAGTCTGATCTCGTTGAGTTAGATCTCGCTTATGCAAGTTAATTTTGGAAAAATTTTAATCTGTCTCCCTCATTGGTCCTTATGTGCATGTCTCTTGCTTGCTTGGTTATTGACTTTTGAGCCTTGAGGATTAAGTCATGTTTGTTGCATCCATTCTTCTACTGTATGTTGGATTTTTAGTTTGCTCGAGGACTAGCAAAAGCTTAAATTTGGGGGTGTTTGATAGCGAGCATAGCTAGCTAGTTTTCCCTAATCAATTTAGCTAGTCTTTTATGATTTATTGGCCATTTTATTGCACTTAATGTTTATTTTGTAGGAAATTGTTGATTGGAGTCAATTGGGTGTTCGGGACATGAAAAAGGGCTAAAAGATCGAAAAATGATAAAGTTGGAAGAAGTCAAATTCAGCCCAGCTGATTTAATAAAAAAAAAAAAAAAAAAAAAAAAACTTCATAGCGTCGCGACGCTCTAGGCAAAATTTCCAGATTCGCAGTATCGCGACAGCGTCGTCTCGACGCTACGACGAAAAAATCATAATATAAGGAAATTTCGGCTAGGTTTTAGGGGACTTCGTTTTGGGACTTTTTGGAGCCGACAACAGAGGAAAAACAGAGCATTTTGGAGTTGAAGCAAAGGGAGCAAGTTGGAAATCAACCCATTGTTCGTGGGGATCGTGACGGGGACGTTCGGTCTCGGCCTACAACGAGTTTAATTCCTCTTTCCCTCACTTTAGTTAGTTTTTATGGTTGTTTTAGACTATGGCTATATTGTAACGTTGTGTATGAGTAGCTAGGCTTTAATTCTTAGGGATTGATGTAGCCGTTGGGCACGTTATGGATTGATTTACGGTTTTTATGCTATTGATGTCATTTATGCATATGTGTGTCCTTAATGCTTTCAATTTACCGGCCATAAATTGATTGATGTTTATGCTTGAATCTAACTCGGGAGAGAGGATTTAAATTAGAAATCAATATGCATAACTAGAATTTAGCTAAAAATCGGGAGATTAAGGTTAATTCTAGAAATTGTTATAAAGGTTAGCCTTATTGCCTTGTATGTTTATTGGATTTAGATAGGGATATCGGGTTCAATTACATATGGGAGAATCATGTATGCTCGGGAGAGATATGTGTGATTTTAGTTGCCAAGATTTATGAATCATAGTATGTGTTGATCCGTTTATTAATCCATAACTCCAATTGGTGAAATCAAATCCCTAAGACCAATTCTTCCCATTAGATTGTCACTTTTTGCTTTAGTTTTGTGTTTGAATCAATTATATTCTCATTCAATTCGATTCCCTAAATAAAATTGGTCAAAAGTATTTTCGGTAATTAAAATTGACGAGACACCAATCCAGAGGACGACATTCGAATTTATATTCACTATATTATAACTTGACCCGTACACTTGCGGTAAGCAATTTGCGCATCAAGTTTTTAATCAATCCATAACGTGCCCAACGGCTACATCAATCCCTAAGAATTAAAGCCTAGCTACTCATACACAACGTTACAATATAGCCATAGTCTAAAACAACCATAAAAACTAACTAAAGTGAGGGAAAGAGGAATTAAACTCGTTGTAGGCCGAGACCGAACGTCCCCGTCACGATCCCCACGAACAATGGGTTGATTTCCAACTTGCTCCCTTTGCTTCAACTCCAAAATGCTCTGTTTTTCCTCTGTTGTCGGCTCCAAAAAGTCCCAAAACGAAGTCCCCTAAAACCTAGCCGAAATTTCCTTATTCTTAACCAAACTTTTCCAAATAAGAGAGGATCGACTTAGGGTCACCCTTATTCCTTAGCCAAAATTTTATAAGGAATAGTGGATCGATCTTAGGGCAACCTCATCCCTTACTTAGCCAAAATTTTCTATGGAAGAGAGTATTGACCTAGGTTAGCCTCATCTCTTAGCCAAAATTTTCTAAGGAAGAGAGGTTCGCCCTAAGGTTAGCCTCATCACTTAATTAGCCAAAATTTTCTATGGGATGGTTGGCCTAGGGTTAGTCTCATCTCTTACTCTTACTTAGCAAAAATTTTCCAAAGGATCTGCTTAGGGTCAATCTCATCCCTTAGCCAAAATTTTCTAAGGAATAGAGGATTAGCCTAAGGTCAGCCTCATCTTTTACTAAGCCAAAATTTTCTAAGAAAAAGATAGTTTGCTTAGGGTCAGCCTCATCTCAACCAAAATTTTCCTAAAAATCGTTTTAGGGTCAGCCTCATCCCTCACTTAGTCAAAATTTTCTAAGGAAGAGGGGATCGGCCTAGGGTCAGCCTCAACCCTTACTTAGCCAAAATTTTATAAGGAAGAGTGGTTCGGCTTAGGGTCAGCCTCATCTCTTAGTTAGCAAAATTTTTCTAAGGAAGAGAGAGTTAGCCTAGGATCAACCTCATCACTTACTTAGTCAAAATTCTCTAAGGAAGAGACAAACAACATAGGATCAGCCTCATCTCTTACTTAGCCAAATTTTATATGGACGAAAGGGTCGACCTAGGGTTACTCTCATCCCTTGACCAAAATTTTCTAAGGAATAGAGAGTTGGCCTAGGGTCAGCCTCTGGTCAACCTCATCCCTTAGCCAAAATTTTCTTAACTATCGTTCTAGGGTAAGCCTCATCCCTCACTGGTTCGAACTGTAATCGCTTCTAATTATGTTGAATTATCGGAGAATATGTCGTTGTTATGCATTAATCCAAGTATAAGTTGTTGGGTTTTATGCCCTAAAACTCGTAGATAGTGAATGTAAACAAATTGTATACTTGATTCAATAAAGTGTTATTGAGTTTCTACAATAAAGTGTTATTGTTAAATATTGCACAATTTGACCCAAATCCAATAAACTAAGATCCGAAATTGTTTGTATGTAACTTGAACTAGTATGTGGGGACATACGGGGATCGATGTTCAAGTAACAACCTAAAAGGTCTATAGTACAAGGATAAGGTCGGGTACCTTATCCTAGTAACACTATGAGATACGACCCGCTTTGTATTTGATACAGATGTATTGATCCAAAACGTCCATGTAGTAGACATGCAAGCGAGGGTATCCTATGCAATGAGTTTGCATAAGATCGAACCACGAAATAGTTAACCATTAGTTATAACACCATTAACTAGTTAGGTTACTGTTTCAATAGGATGACCTAGGTAACTCAGTCTTAATCTTGAGTGTGTCATGAACTTCTTCTCATGAGGGATTGTCCTTTGATTAGCATGGGTGAGAGTGGCCAATACGCCGACTCAATATGCCTTCCTTCTTGGGGACAAGACCGAGTGGGAGGCTGGGGACGTGACAACACAAGAAGGAATTAACTCCTTCCCGCTTCTAGGAGAAGCAGATGAGTGTTCCCTTAAGTGGTGACTCCGGGACTTGAACAAAGGGATCCCGCCCTCTCACTGACCCGAGAGGGACTTTCTGTTTAATGGTTGGACCATAAATAGGTTGTTCATTAGAGGAGCGCTGGTACTTAAGGAGACAGATGTAACATAGGGGTAAAACGGTAATTTGACCCAGCTGTGATTACGGACACTCGTGAAGGATTGACTTACCGGCATAGGTCTACATCCATGGACACAGAAATGTTCTACAGTGAGAAGAGTTCAGTTGTGGATCTTTAGTGGAATGACCCACAGTTAATGAATATTGGTTAACTTGATTAATGAGTTTAATCAGTTAACCTCATATCATTGGAGTTTCTGATCTGTAGGTCTATTAGGTCTCCCTGCTAGCTCGTAAAGAGTAATTAGGAACAATTATATCTTGAGAGAATTTGAATAGTTCAAATTCATATTGGGAATTAAGTTAATTGTATGAGATACAAATTAATATAATGTATAGTGATACGTTAAAATATAAAGTCTAATTTGAAATTAAACTTTATTATTATGAGAGAAATAAATATTTGAAGAAGTTCAAATATTAATATGAATTTGATTCATATTAAATTTATAAGATATAAGAGAATTTGAAGGAGTTCAAATTTTAATATGAATTTGATTCATATTATAGAATTAATTAATTGAAGGCCTGAAATTAAATATATGATATTTAATTGGATAATTAATTAATTAACTAATAGAAGGTTTGAAATTAAATATATGATATTTAATTGGTGATTAGTTAATTAAAGAATTAATTAATTGGAAATTAATCAATTATGGAAATTATTAATCACTTATGGAAGTAATTAATCATTTATGGAAATGATTTAATCACTTATGGAAGTGATCAATCATTTATGGAAAAGATTAATCAATTATGGAATTGATTGGTTATGGAATTGATTAATTATGGAAAAGATTAAATCAGTTATGGAAATAATTGATTTTAAATGAATATTTTATTCATGGTTTTTCTCCTATAAATAGAACACTAAACCTAGGGTTTAGGGACTACAACATACACCATAAGACCCTCTCATATTCTCTCAACTCAAGAACTCTAGGGAGAATTTTCTCTCTAGAGTTTTTCCCATTCAAGATTAGGTAGTCCCACAACTACGTTCCTAATCTCAGAGAATAGCAGGGTAGCCTCGTGGTGGTGTCCGTTGAAGTATTCAGAGTCGTCAACGGAGGTATGTTTTTCACCGCTTAACTTTTTGCCAATGTATTGGTATTTGTAGAACAAAATTAATTTACCTATACTATAGACCGTTTTGGCTATTACTCAAGCTTGATCCACTTTTATGTCTCTACATAAAGCTCAAGTGTTCATCCTATAGCCATGGATCTTAGTTTATTGGATTTGGGTTATTATATGTGCAATTTACTTTATTCAGTAATAACTTTACTGAATTAATCTCGATAATGCCTTTATCGAATAAGTATATAATTCGTTTAACATTCACTATCTACGAGTTTTAGGACACCAATCCCAACACACCAGCATTGGACAGCTTGCAATTGTACTTCCTCACGTGATAACTTCAGTGCCTGGGATGCAAGATGTCTTGGGTAAGAAACAAAGCTATGATTTATGAGTTAGTTGAAATATGATTGTATTTTCTCGCTGCATCAAGGAATTTCACTTTGAAACCAAAACTATCGCAATTCTTTGATGTTATGCGCTGAACTGGCGCATCTCTTTTCTTTTCTAGTCTCTTTTAATTTAAATTTAGATGAGAAATAACTTGCTTTTTGCAAGCTATCACTCACTTAGCCAAATTTTTCTAATGAAGAAATGATCGACCTAGGCAGCCCCATCCCTTACTTGACCAAAATTTTCTAAGGAAGATAGAGTCAGCTTAGGATCAGCCTCATCCCTTATTTAGCCAAATTTTACTAAAGAAGAGAAAGTCGACCTAAGATCAGCCTTATCCCTTACTTAGCCAAATTTTTCCTAAGAACAGATGATATGAACCAAGACATCATTGCTTTACCTCCAGGACCAATCACACGCTCAAGGACCAAGCAACTACAATTGACCTTTGATTCCCACATACAAACAGTGTTGAACTCAATTAAGGAAGGTCAAGGAGGAGAAACTTCACAAAAGCTCTACATATTATGTCAAATTTCACTACAAGATGAAAATAGAGCTTTTTGTTAGAATCTTTTGGGCGTTTTTATGTTTGGATCAACATTATGACTTTATTTAGGTTTATCAGTTATTTTGAGTTATTTTAGAATTATTTATTTTAATTAAGTAGGCTCGAGGGTAGATTGGTCTTTTTATCTAAATAGCTAAGCTGACTAGGTTTAAAGGATGAATTAGGCGTTGTGTACAGGACGTTTTTTTTTTTTTTTTTTTGAATTAAGTTTTCTATCTTCTTGATGATTGAGTCTCATCAGCCTCTTTGCAATTCTTGAAACCAGGGTTGCAAGCTTGGACATTCAGGTAGGTCTGATCAACTTGCTTGTGGAGTGTTCAAACCTTGAGTAGGGAACTAGTTCTCCTTACCTCTTGGTCTTTGATCATCAAGGTAATCTCTATCTAATCCTTCCCTTGGGATTGAAAATCAAATAGATTGAGGGTTTTAGCGTTGGCGAATTAAGGGTTCAAATACCCAAAGGGTTCTTAATTCCAATTCGTTAGGGTTTTCATATCATTTTAGTATCAGAGCTTAAACTCTAGATCGGATATATCCTGTGAGTCTTATTTTTATTTCATTGAGTTTAGAATTGCATCTTTAGGGTTTTCATATCAACAAATCTACCTAGGGTTAGCCTTATCCCTTGTTTAGCCAAAATTTTCTTAAGAATAGATGAAACTTGCGAAGGAAGGGAGACTCAACATAGGGTCAGCCTCATCCCTTACTTAGCTAAAATTTTCTAAAGAATAGACAGTCACCCTGAGGTCAACCTCATCCCTTACTTAGCTACAATTTTCGAAGGAAGATAGGGTTGGCATAGGATCGGCCTTATCCCTTATTTAGCAAAAATTTTCCTAAGCAAGGATCTGTCTAGGATTAGCCTCATCCCTTACCAACCAAAATTTTTTAAGGAAGAAAGGATCGACCTAGGGTCAACCTCATCTCTTACTTCACCAAAAAATTCCAAGGAAGAGTGGATCGGCCTAGGGTCAACCTCATCCCTTAGCCAAAATTTTATGAGGAAAAGGGGGTCGACCTAGGGTTAGTCTCACCCCTTACTTAGCCAAAATTTATAATGAAGAGAGGGGCGACCTAAGGTCAGTCTTATCGCTTACTTAGCCGAAATTTTCTAAGAAAGAAGATCGACTTAGGGTAGTCTCATCCTTTACTTAGCCAAAATTTTCTAAGGAAGAGAGGGTTGACCTAAGGTCAGCCTCATCCCTTCCTTAGCTAAATTTTCCTAAGGATCGGTCTAGGATCAACTTCATCCCTCATTTAGCCAAACTTTTCTAAGGAAGAGAGGATCGACCTAAGGTTAGCCTCATTCCTTACTTAGCCAAAATTTTCTAAGGAAGAGAGGGTCGGCTTCGGGTCAGCCTCATCCCTTACTTAGCCAAATTTTTCCAAAGAACGGATCTGCCTAGGATCATCCTCATCCCTTACTTAGCCAAAATTTTCTATGGAAGAGAGGATCGGCCTAAAGTTAGGCTCATTTCTTGCTTAGCCAAAATTTTCTAAGAAAAAAAGGAATTCTTCTAAGGAAGATAGGGTCGACCTAAGGTCTGCCCTCATCTCTTATCAAAAATTTTATAAGGAAGAGAAAGTCGCTTTAAGGTTAACCTCATCCCTTAGCCAAAATTTTCTAAAGAATAGAGGATCGACCTAAAGTCAACTCCATCCCTTACTTTGCCAAAATTTTCTACGGAGTAGTGGGTCGGCCTAGGGTCAACCTCATCCCTTATCCAAAATTTTCTAAAGAATAGTGGTTCGACCTAGGGTCAACCTCATCACTTACTTAGCCAAAATATTCCTAAGGATCTTCCTAGAGTCAGCATCATCCCTTACTTAACCAAAAGTTTTCCAAGGAAGAGTGGAAATTTCCTAAGGAAGAGAGGGTTGGCCTAGGGTCAACCTTATCCCTTACTTAGCCAAAATTTTCTAAGGGAGAGAGAGTTGGCTTAGGGTTAGCCTCATCCCATAGCCAAAATTTTCTAAGAAAGAGAGGGTCGACTTAGGGTTAGCTTCATCCCTTAGCCAAAATTTTTTAAGGAAGAGAGGGTCAGCCTCATCCCTTACTTAGCCAAAATTTTCTAGCCTCGTTCTTTAATTAGCCAAAATTTTCTATGGAAGAGAAGGTTGGTTGAAGGTTAGTGTCATCCCTTACTTAGCTAAAATTTTCTAAGGAAGAGAATGGCAGCCTAGGGTTAGCCTAATCCCTTAGCCAAAATTTTCTAAGGAAGAGAGAGTCATCCTAAGGTTAGCTTCATCCCTTACTTTCCTAAGGAAGGATCTGTCTAAGGTTAGCCTCATCCCTTACTTACCTAAGGAAGGATCTGTCTAAGGTTAGTCTCATCCCTTACTTAGCCAAAATTTTCAAAGGAAGAAAGGATCGACCTAGGATCAGTCTCATCCCTTACCCAAAACTTTCTAAGGAAGAGAGGTTCGGCCTAGGGTCATCCTCATTCTTTACTTAGCCAAAATTTTCTAAGGACTCTTCCATCTCCGCCACACGCCTCGCTAACACCGAAATAGCTCCTCCACCAATCCCAAAGGTAGTAAGCAAACAGGCACTCCCACAACAAATGATATAAATCCTCCTCATGCCTCCGGTAGAGAATGCACCATTGTGGGTACAAGACTAAGGAAGTGTGCCTTTGAATGTGGTCCAAAGTGTTAACTCTCTCGAGTAAAACTTGTCAAGAAAAAAACTTTACCTTCTTAGAAATTTTAACCTTCCAGAATAAAGCAAAAACAGAAGCTTTAGAAACAAGAAAGGCAGCAAAATAAATTGATCTCAAAATAATAAAAACAAGAATGACAAGAAAATCCCCTAAACAGATCAAGGATCCAAACTCTAACATCCCACCTCCTAGAATGAATAGGTCTCAAATAATAAACAGAAGGTTTCCCACTAGGAAAATTGGTTGAGGTTGAACACTTTACAACTGTTATTGTAACATCAATTGCATTAAAATAATTAAGCACATTATTATTTTTTTGATAAATAATTAAGCATATTATATAGACCATGAAGCTTCTAATCACATCAATAGGGTTTCAACAATCAGTCAAAATAGGTAGTCGAATATTTTTCTATTTCCGCGAGTGTCTAGACCAACTTGCAAATACCTTGACCATTCTCACATTATAATCAACTGACTCTGCTGCATTCAGTTGTCAAGATAACTCATAAGATAATAAATTTTAGGTAGATGATCATTATGGCTTGAATTGACCCCCTTTTAAGTCTTTTATTATTTATTATTTACACTATTTACACGGCCCTTATTAACTCTTAGTTCAACTTACTGTGGTTTGAAAAAAAAAAAAAAAAAAACCAATTGGTTAGGCCCAGATTTGATAACCATTTGGTTTTTGAAAATTAAGCTTATACACACATATTTCCACCTACAAGTTTCTTGGTTTTAGTATCAATCTTCTACCTTGTTTCCAAAAACCAAGTCCAATTTTGGAATAAAAAAAAATAGTTTTCAAAAACTTGTTTTTGTTTTTAAAATTTGGCTAGGAATTCAAATGCAACCTTAACTAGGATAAAAGTCATGATAGGGAATTTAGGAGAAAACAAGCATAATTTTCAAAAACCAAAAACAAAAAACCAAATGGTTATCAAACGAGGCCTTACTTTTTAGATTTTCCAATGTTTTTGTCTGTGGGCTTTAGTCAATACTCCTAACAAGTGCCCATCAATCATAACTTCCTTTATTTTGGGCAAATTATTGCATCTTCTGCATTTGGCTATTATTATCCTCCACAGCATTTTAAGACATGTTTCCAAATTTCAATAGAAAGCTTGTATATTGACCAAGGGAAAAGAAGAACGAAGAATTTATCTTCTAAACAAAGTAATCAATTTTGTATTAAACAATTTAAGATTCTACTTAATGCTGAAGTAGAGAATCCATTACATATTATCGAATGAAGTGTGAGTTGATGAAAGAGTTCCAAACATATATTAAGAACAATGAGTAAGGTTCAAGGAAGAAAAGGCTTAATAAAGCTTGAAAAAAAAATCATAAGAATCGTATAAGAAACTGTAATATCCACAAAATCTAATTAACAAATGAACTACAAACATTTCTGTCTACAGCAATGAACATTATACATAAGTTGACAGATGCAGGAAAGCAAACAATATGCTTGTGTAGAAGGTAGGGCCTTGAATGAGGAAGGCAAATACAAGATTTTAGGGAGGGAAATGTGGTATTTGAATAACAAATGCAACTAAATTTCTGACAGCTAACCATAAAAGTTTTGAACAGTGGGTCATCTCTTCTCTTATATATTAAATAAACTATTGGCAACAAGAATTAATAGGTTGTCACTAGGCTATCGCTTTCAACGAGTGGGAGAGGACGAATTGGATGTGTTGTTGTCTTTCGGACTTGGAGAAGAAGTCGAACCTTTCATTTTGACGTCTCCAGTTGGTTGTTGCTGAAGCTGATGCATCTGATGGTACTGGAAATGTTGTTGTTGTTGCTGTGAGTGGATATGAAGTTGCTGAAACTGCTGAGCAGTTAACAAAGTGTGCATGGCTTGATTGTTTGGGTAAAATTGTTGGCCAGCTCCAAAGGAAGCAAAGTTTGTCATTGATCCACCATTTGGGATTGATTGGCCAGTAAGCACTTTCAAATGCTGAATTTCCTCTTTGAGTGCTTCATTTAGAGCTGTGAAAAGACAGATGATAATAAAGATGGGCCACGCAAGAAAATGATTGAATCTCATCTGGTCTCCTTTTTTGAAACTAAAACAGACTTTTCATTCAGTTTGTGAAGAGTTGCAAAAAAGCTTCAACAGAAACCATAACATTACAAAGCTTATCTCGTGTTGGAAATTGCAAAAGGTTAAAGCGCAAAAGTGGACAAGAAAATGAACTCTTAGGCTTGTAGTTATATGCACTCCCAGAAACTTCTTTTTTTAATTTAAAGAAAAATATGCTTTCATAGAAAAGAACGAAAGAACATAGAAGTCCAAGACAACGGGAGCTAAAAAAAGAAAGAGGAACTACCTAACTACAAAAGATTACAGGTGAGAGACAAAGGAGACAAAGGAAAGAGTCATTGACGCTCGTCTTGTATTGTCCAAATGCTTCAAATAACTGTCATGATGCCACAGTTAAGAAGAACAGTTTTCCTTCCATTCTATCTCTAATTCATGAAATCTTCTATCAAGCCAAGTGGTCAAATCTAATATGGTATACTCAATGCTGTTTCTAAGTCCAGTAGCTACTAATTTAATGGTTTTAATTCACTGAGGCACACAAATTACTACCCAAGTGAAGAAAATGAAGCTAAAAAAACAGCCTAAAAGCACAATGTTCGACAATTTGGGATCACATAATGACCAATCAAATCTTAAAGGCAAAATTTCTACGAAGGACTACCTCTTTGACAGGAACCAGGTGCCAAAATTGTGTGAACTAACAGCAGGTGCAGTGCAGGTGCTAATGTTAGAAATGTAACATTAATTGCAAGCAGGGTCTCTCAAGTCATTTGGGATTGTAAAATGATCTATCAAGTATGACCTCTTCAACAAGAGAAACCTACCAAATTTTCAATTGATGAATACGGTTGATTGAAGCTGATCCATATATAAAAATAAGTAAACAAATGCCAGTTGTTTAGTTCTATGAATGCTTCTGAACCTCAGGTTTCCAATTGTGCGAACCCCTCCAAATCTCGAGCAAGCATAACCCAATGTTTTCAGACTGGCAAGGCAAGTGCCCTGTGCCTACTTCTTAGCCCATCCAAGCGCTTGCCTCCAACATCCAGACAAGTGTCACACCTTGGATACAAATGTGGCTTGTGACAACAAGCAAGAAGCTCAATTTCAATAATACACACACAAAAGCAAGAAGCTCATCGCACCTTGAGTACACTTGCTTAACCAACAGTAATAAGCTCAATGTAATTGAGAAGTGTAATAAAAATCAGCATACCACAGCTCAGTTCTTCTCAGAGAGCCAGTCCACCTGAGGAGAAGCCCGGTCTTTAACTATTTAATATTTACTAGAAGCACCAACGCAATCTAATGTCCAGGTCAAAATGGAACTCAAAAAGAGATCCTAATATCTGAAGATTCTTAACTTCCCGGTTCACAATTCATCAAATAAAGAAGTTCACACCTTCCTGCCTAAAGGAGTCCTTTTTCAGATGTCTATTGACCAATTTCCCACAACTATCCACTTAACTGTGTCAAGTACCTTTGCCACATTTTCTCTCAACAAGACACGTCATACCCTACAATCAATAAAAAGCAATGTTCTGATACTTGATACTTCATTTATCAACTTCTTGTGTTGTATCAACTCTTATTATGTCTCTACAAATGTTCGCTTGGGCCATGCTCGTACTACCCCCCCCCCCCCCCCAAAAAAAAAAAACCCATATTCTTTTTTTTTTTAAACGAAAAAACCCATATTCTTACCTGTAAAAGGTCTTATCTCTTATGATATAGGACGAAGACTTGGAGACTAAAAAGCAATTTTAATTGTCTACAAAGGTCAAAAATGTATATAAAATCATCTTCCAACAAGTACCTACGTTTACTTATATAATTAAAAACAGAGTGATCATCTGCAAACTAAGAGAAGGCAACCATAATGTGCAGTCACATGAAAAATGAAATTATAGAGGTCCTTACCATCTTGTAGGTGAACCTGCTGCTCCATTGTCTGCAACCGCAGCTTTAGTTCACTGTTCTCAGCAGTAAGACCGTTTGTGTCTCTCTGATAATAAGAAGACAATAAGTAAAACATGATATCTTTTTATACTGAAATACAGAGAAAATAGAATGCTGGAATTCAAATGATATGAAAAAATAAGTGAAAAAAAAATGATATGAAAGAATAGAGTGGGCATCCAAAAATATGATCAACGTGATTAATTATGTGATAATCCACCTGTAAGAGGGTTAACTGAGCAGATAAAGAAGTTGCCTCTGTTTGCAGAGTCTGAACTTTCCGCTCAAGCTCAGCAATGTACCGCATCTTTCTTTCCTTTGACCTAGCAGCTGACTGTCTATTTGCCCATATCCTATGCGATGCACAACAAAGGAGATAATCAACAAATTTTACGAATCTCTTTTTCATGGGAAACAGAATGAACATAATAATCGGATACATAAGCAAATAATCTCAAACATGAAAAAGTTGGAGAAAACCTGCATAGAATGGAGAAGGTGAGGGAGTATACAGGGTTTAAAAAAGCCTCCAGGCTCCTCGAGATAAGAGAGCACACAAATGTAATCCGTGTAAATGATCAAACACCAGTTAAATACTAAAAGCTGCCTCATAACTCGGCACAAAAGATTAATTACTATTTTCTTAGAGTTAAAATTCATCAAAGGAAGTCTTGACAGACAATTTATTTTATATTGATAATAAATAAAGTAATTTCATCAAAAGAGAAATTACAAAGAAAAAAGTCCATACAAGGCCAAAAGACAAATGATTCGGTTCCTACCCAGTACCCACCCAAATATATACAAGTATAGAACTTTTCATTCATTAGAAAGCAATGTTGTACAACACGCAGAGTCTCCAGAGTTTAATCATTAGTTTAGAAGTTGCAACGACCTCTCATATACAGAGAATAGGAATAGCTTCTGTGAAATAATCAGCAACAAGGAAAAAACCAGGAAACTAATAATAATAGATGCTTAACCTAAACTTCTTGTCAACTATTGACAAGAAAACTTCATACTATCATACATTTCTTGAAATTTAGGTAAAGCATCCAACGAAGTTGAAATGCTGATGTTGAATTGACATAAATTGTACAGCAGCAACAATTCTAACTAGCATATGAGCAAGAATGGTAAAAATATAAAATGAGCAAAATAAAGCAACACACAAGATCTGTTGTGGACATGGATACATCATAAAAGAAAACATTATCAGTTTCTTTTCATGTTCAACAAAAAACAAGAAGACTTCTGAAGGAATTATACCTCTTTGCACGTTTGGGGTCAATTAGTGCAAGCTCAGCAAGCTTTGTAGCTGACATGGCTTTCTTGGAATCAGCTGCAGAGACTTCTTCAGATCCTGAGACAAGCATCTCAGGCTTTATGGTTGTCAAGCCATCCATGGACTGGCTATGCTGGTGCCTAACTCTTGGCCTCTCCTTCAAACCAATGGAAGCATCGTCTTTAGAAGTTGCTGCACCAATTGCTGAAGTAGGAGTTGATCTTGCTTCTACCATAGCAGAAGATGACTCACCAACTTGTATTGCAGAGGTAGCAGTCGAAGAATTGAATTTGTCCATGTCGAGGTACATGGATAACAAATCTTCCTCGGTATCATCAGAAAGAGAAGGGCCATCAGCACTGCCAATGACACCAAGGTCACTGTCGAAACAAATATCATCAGGAAGGGTCAGTATTTCTGAATGAGCACGTCTGTGACCAATATTTCTCGGCGGGTTATCAGGCATCCGACTAATATCATGGCTGAACCGATTAGAATCGGTAGACATTCCACGACCATATTGACTCGAATCGGAATTAGCACTTGAAGCCATTGGAGGAAGCGACATTGAAGACGACGTTGCCTCAGATTTTCCATTGAAATTGCTCCCAGTTGGTGAGAGACCTGAGTAACGACTCGATGGGGGTAGAAATCCACCAGAATGGCTTTGGGGTTTGTCCTTCTCCATCAACTACAAACAGCCTTGTAAAGCAACTAAACCACAAAAAGAAAATCCCAAGTCACAAATTCTTCATCAAACAAGAAAAACTCCACATACCAGCATAGTTCTGAAATGGGAGATCAAGAAATCGAATGAAAGGCCCTCAAACCAGACACACATTACGAATAAATTGTTAGAAATCAAAGGAACAACACAACAACCAAGACATAGATAGCAAGAAACTACAACCAGAAAACCAAATCATCAATGCATTCAACATGGGTCGAAAAACACCACTTGGGAGGGCAGTGAAAAAGCACATGAAGAAAATTGGGAGGCAAGTGCAAGAAATGGGTGAATGGAGGAAACAAAAGGGAAGATGATTTTTGCAGGCTATAATGGGGTGGGAATCAGGTTCAAATTTATGCAATCAACCAAAAGTAAATCAAGGGTTCCTATTTTCTAATAAAAGTGGACTCACATAAGAAAAAGATAGTTGTACTCCCTTTTTTATAAAATACTATTTTGGTCCCTTTACTTTTAGTTCTGATTCATTTTGGTCCTTGTACATTCAAAACTTCCATTATGGTTCTTGTACCTTCAGCCTTTATCTATTTTATTCCCTACACTATTAACATGTTTGTCTTGGTCCTTGTACTTTTAAAAAGTGTGTTTCAGCCCCTTAATTTTCTTTCTTATCTCATTTTTATCACAATTTCAATACAACACTACACTCTATAAATTTCTAGAAATGTAGTCATAAATTTGTAAAATGGGTTTCCATTGTGTACATTGTAAAGAATTTGGGCCAAAATTTTGCAAACAAGAACCAAAATTTAAAAAGTACAATTTTGTGGCCGAGGTGTTGAACCCTTCAGGAAGCTCTCTTTCATACTCCTTTGGCTTTTCTCGATTGTTATCCGAGAGGAAAACTTCAAATGTTATGTCTCTTCTATCTTTGATAAAGGAGGTCACCTTTAGACTAGATAGGAGGGATATTCATTTTTGGAGCCCTAACCCTTCAAAGGGCTTTTCATGTCGTTCGATCTTCCATTGCCTTTTGGACCCTTCTTCTTCTGAGGAGTAAGTTTTTTCTTTGGTATGGAAAGTGAAAATTTGAAAATTCCAAAAAAGATGTCGTTTTTACTTGGCAAGTTCTCCATGGAAGAGCCAATACCCTTGATCAGCTTGGGAGAAAAATGCCTAATTTGATAGGCCCCTTCTATTGTATTCTCTATAGGATGGCGGAGGAAGACCTCAATCATATTTTGTGGCACTGTGATTTTGCGTGTTTGGTGTGGAACACATTCTTTGAGATGTTTGGGCTTCAATTTTCTAAACACAGGGATTTCAAGGAAATGATCAAGGAGTTCCTTCCCCATCCGTCTTTTCGGGATCAGGGGAACTTCTTATGGTAGGCTGGGATTTGTGCTATTATTTGAGGGTTGTGGGGTGAGAGGAATAACATAATATTGGAGGGATGGAGAGGAATTCTGAGGATGTATGGACCCTTATGAAATATTATGTTTCATTGTGGGCGTCTGTGACATGCTTGTTTTGTAATTATATAGGTCTTATTTTGTTGGATTGGAGTCCCTTTATTTAAGGAGGTTTCCTTTTGGGGGCTTGGTTTTTTTTATGCCCTTGTATTCTTTCATGTTTTTCTCAATGAAAGTTTGGTTCTTTATTTATTTATTTTTTTTTAAAAAAAAAGTACAAGGACCAAAATAACTTTTTTTTTATAAGAAGCAATTTCATTGATGTATGAAATTACAGGGGGGAGAAACTCCAATCCAAAGAAGTTACAAAAGACTTCTCCAATTGGACAAAAGTAAAACAAAACTATAAAATTGAAAAGGGGAACAATATACACCATGAGATAGGATAGCTAAGTAAATAATGTTGTCAAAAAGTCATTGCTCATAAAAAGCCTTTTGTTCCTCTCATTACAAAAGAACCAAAAGAAAATTCTAATTAGGTTCAACCAAAGAAGCTTTTTCTCCTTCCTGAAAGGGTGGCTCGAGAGGTTAAATGAGAGAAGGCAATGGGGCATCAAAAGGTAGAGCCACGGTCTAGCAAAAAGCCTATAGGATGTCCCTCCAAAAAATCAAGATCACGACCAGAGAAGTGTGGAAAATGTGGTTTAGAGAAACCAAATCGGATTTTTTAAAAAATACAAGGACTAAAATGAAAAGTTAAAAATACATGAACCAACATAAACCAAAATGGATTTTTTTTTTTTTTTTTTTATATCCGTGAGTGTTTGGGCCAGCTTACGCGCACCTCGACTAATCTCACGGGAAAACCGCCTGACCCAACTACATTTGGTTGCCAAGGAAACTCGTAAGATATTAAATATCCTAGGTAGGTAGCCACCATGGATTGAACTCATTCCCTCTAAGCCCTTTATTTTTTCGGCCTTTATTGACCATTAGGGCCAACCCATGATGGATATTTTAAAAGTACAAGGACCAAAATGAAACAAAGATGAAGGTACAAGGATGAAAATAGTACTTAAACCTTTTTGTTCAAATCTACATATATATTATCCTTCATTAAATATTTTAACTTAAGAAAATCTAAACCCATTCAACTTTTGGAATGGAATTCAAGGATATTAAACAACCGGTTACAAAAAAAGGCGATCAGTCAGAGTCACTTGGTCTTTGGGTATTCTAAATTGAAAGAGTTAGGCTTATTGCGTGTACATTTATTTCTCAGTTTAATTTCTTTTGCAAACCTATTACAAAATTGAGATTGAGATAGGTATTGGCGAAGGAGCTGAGGAAGCTGCCAAAAGAAAATGCCACAGATCCACTCAAGAACAAAAGCAACTCAGCTTGGTTCAAAGAAAAAATAATTAAATTTTAGAGTGGAAAAACCCTCCATGATTGAAGAAAAGAAGCAAATAATGCAGCCACAATTCATGTGCCCCAACGTGCAATGCAGAGTATGAACTCATTTCAATTCCCTGGATCTTCTTTCATTGACTAATGATTCTTCTTCCCTTAATTTTGATTCAGACAAGAGGAATTCGAATCAACCCTCAAATGGGGAAAAAAAACAGCTTGTGTTAATACTAAAAATCGATTTGGTTTTTGATTTTTACATAAACGAATAAAGAAATCAAGCCTCTCTCGGTTTTTGAGAGTAGACAGCCGAACAGATTTTTATGATTGTAAAAAATCGATTTTCAGCCGAGCTCACCGAGCTTGGGCTTGCAGACATTCATGAATAAGCATGAGATGGAGATTGGAATAGAGAAAATACCTTGAGATCAAGAGAGGGAAGAAGATCGGTGAAGAAGACGAAGAGATGAGACGTCCACCGTCGGGCCAGCCTGAAGGGGAGGGATTAGGCCGCTAGGGCTGTGTATCAATTTCTTCCCCTTCTTCTTTTTTCTTTTTAATTAATTAATTTTACAGGAATTTTAGCATATAACATTTTAGAAAAAGATGAATTTTAACCTGGCAAATTGTATAAATTTTATAGGTTTGTTTTCAAATTTATCAAATTTAATTTTCACTTTTTTTTTTAATTCAATAACTGTGGAGGTACAGGATTCAATCATAACAATAATCATAACAGTAATTGACGTCTTATCCATTCAGCTAGGATTGAACAATTTTCTCCTTTTTTTTTTCGAGTGAGGCCAATTTTTATCTTAAGTCAGGTTCTCGTTGGAATAATTGTTGAAAAAAAGTACTTGTATGCGCATCAAATAAATTAAAAAACAATAATAATAAATTATACAAATATACTCATTGATTTTGGGTAGATATTAATTATGCCCCTATACTTTGAAATATTTTTATTTTAACTCTTGAACTTTGAAATTTGTTCCAAAAAACATCATTGCAGAGTTTTTTTTTTGTATTGAGATAGGATGGAAACATACTATCATTTACAGTATCATTCGTGTAAATTGATGTAACATTTGATGGGTAAAAATTGATTTTTAAAAAAATCTAAAGGGTGACAACGATTTTTTTTTAGTTCAACAATTACAAAGTGGGAGATCGAACCATCGAGCTATGCAATGATAATTGATGTCTTGTTCATTCAGTTATTCTGGGATTAGCTTATGACAACGATATTAATCTTCTATATAATTGTAAATACTATTGTGTACGTCTTATAATTTTACACATCCGTTGTTGTGTCAATTTTCATCCCTTATTTTAAATTAAAATATGTTTTTTGGAACATTTTCAAAGATCAGAGGCATTTTTTAAAACAAATTTCAAAGTTCAAGGGTAGGAATGAAACTTTTGAAAATTTAGAACATAATTAAAATCTACCTCAAAGTTTAGGAGTATTTTGTATAGTTAACTATTATATAATATATAATTGGTATGAAATTAATAGAATTCTAACAAAAACGACCATGATAGCTCTTTTCTTGTTTTCTTCCTTTCTGTTTTTGTCAAAATTTGTAGGTTTTGATATAGTTATATAGGACCCATTTGGTAACGTTCTCGTTTCTTGTTTTCGTTTTCATTTTTTAATAAAGAAAAATAGAATTTCATGACTCTAACACCTATACATTCAATAATAATAAACCTATATTCTTATTTATGTTTGGACAAAATTGGAAACAATAACAAAAAAGGAGAACTAGTTTTAGTTGTTCCCAAAAGTTCTATACAAATTTTGGGAGTGTTTCTAAAAAATGAGAAACAAGAAACATACATAGTTATTAAATGCTTAGATTTCTTAATAAAATTGGAAACAAGAAACAAGAAATGAGAACGTTACTAAACGGGCACATAATGATTGATTTTGTGCATTAATAAAAAAAAATAATTTCGTGCAAAGCTTGATTGTAATTAGATTCGTGAGTTTTTAGAGTTTTTTTTTTCCAATTTTTCTTTTGTTAAATTTAGTAGGTGAATAAGTGGAAATTGAATAAATAGTAAAAATTGCAACATTTATCAAAGGTTCACTTTAATAAAACCGGTCAATCTAAGCATAGTTTAATGGGTAAGACATCAAACTTTCCTAAAGGTTTGATGGTTCAATTCTTCCACCCTACAATTGTTAAACTACATAAAATTGGTTCATGTTACTAAGTTTATGAGTAATTTTTTTTTCTCTCTAAATAAATATATATTTTTTAATTTATTTACAAATATATAAGCTACCCAACTATCAAGTTGCTGGTTGGATATGCATGTGTGTTTAATTGCAAGTTTAGTAGTCGTAAGTCGTAACTTTCAGGTGTATGTCTCTAGTCCTTGAACTTTGAAAAGTTCTAATAGGTCTGTGAACTTTGGAAATTTATAATAGTTTCATACTTTCAATTATTTGTTTATTAGGTACCTTACATATTCAAAAACTTTAAAGTTAACGGATCTATTAGATAAAAATTTGAATTTTATGTCTTATAAAATCCTAAACTTTCTATTTGATTCACCAAACATTTGAACAATAATTTCCTCCTTTATAGAAAAAGGTCAACTAAGTTATGTTGGTTTTTTTTAAGAAATTTGTTGGAGAAATTATTTATTTTAAGAAATCAAACACTCACTTATTCTTTTTATTGTTATTTGGCCTAAAGAAAACCACAAAGTTATTAGAAACAAAAAAAATCTAGCAAATATGAGGAAAAAAATGAAATTGCTTTCATTTGGTTTCCTACACTTGCACGTTCTAATTAGCGAGAAAAAAAAAAAAAAAGAAAAAGAAACCTCACTAAGTTCTTAGCAATAAGAAAAAACCTTCAAACGTTTGGAAAAAAAAAACTCCAAAACTGCTTTGCTTTCGTAATCCTTGACGACGACAACAAAACTCACAAGTTCTCAACAACAAGAAAATTTCATCTAAATGAAAAAGAAAAAACTCCAAAATTGCTTTCTTATCATCTCACAATTGCACATTCTTCTAAGTAGTTAGAAAAAAGTAACAAAACACGAACATAGTAAAAAGAAAATGAGAGGAAACTCATGTACGATTTCTCAAGAGCAAAAGTTTATTCAAATAAAAAAATTCTCCAATAAATTTCTTACAAGAAACCAACTTAAATGCAATGTGAATTAAAAAAGAAAAGAAAAGAAAATTGAGAAAATATTCAATTATGTATTTTGACGGTGGTTCAAAAAGAAAGTAACTGAAGGTTTACATTACAACAACAGTTATGCTATGCAAGTTTGGAGTTAAGATTGATAAAAATTGTTAAGTTTGAGGTTCAATTCGATGAAATTGAAAATTTAGGATTAAAATTAATACTGTTATAGGCAACTTTGGACCACCCGACGCATAAGGAGATGAAGAGGACGTCTGGGCGAAAATAGGGCTAGGAGACCGAGCTCGAGGAAGAACCGACCAAAGGGCCAGGCCAACTTGGCCCGACCCATGTGTAGGTCGAGGCCGACCACTCGGCCCGCTCTCGGTCACCTCCTCTCGGTCCCTGATGCCTTTAGCCGCCCCGGTTTCGCCTGGTTTGTCCCAAAACGCCTCCGAATTCCTAAAAACCCTAGGAGCACGAGCAGGTATTTATACCCCTCTTCGCCACTGAAGAAGGGGACCCGAACTCTATTCTCGACTCTCTTTCCCTTGCTCTCTAGCTCTCCCTTCCGTTTTCTGACTTAAGCATCGGAGGCGGTGTGGCTAGCACCACACCGGTGTGCAGGTTTTTTCCCTTTTGCAGGCCACGTCTTCCCCCTCATCTACAAATTTACCGTTGGTGGCACGTGAAGGTCAGGTGAGTTTCCTCTGACCAAAATCGACCATCAACAGTTGGCGCCGTCTGTGGGGAAGAAAGCTTGCCAAATCTGCATATCGGTCATTCCATGAGTAAGGGGATGGAGAAGAGAATTCAAGACATAAACACAGAAAATTCGGATGGTGACCGCCACCAGCGGAGGTCACGGGAAGAAGGCTGAGATCGGCCTCAGACCGAATCTCCTCGTCCTCGGTCTCCACTGCCCTCATCCCGAGAGAAGCAAGCTGATTTAAAATTTGTTGCTCTCGAAAACAAAGTAAGTGCGATGGATCATAATTTGTCCAGGATACTTCGTATCTTGGATAAACCTGGTCCTAGCACTAAAACCCCTGATGAGAGGTTGGTTAGGGATCCGAGGAAGGGGAAGGAGCCAATCGAGTACACTGCAGAATCGGAAACGAGATCGAAGGGAAAGAAGACTAGCAGCATGACCAGCAAGATCAGGGGGCTCAAGCCTACTGATCGTACAATTTTGAGGAGCCCAGAGTCAAGCACGCTTAGGGGACGTGACTACACAGTTTCTACCCCAAGCTATGATCATACTAAGACAGACCTAAGGAATCTGATCGAGGAGAAGCGCAGAAGTGCCAAAACTGCCGAATCCGAGGCCAGGGCTGCCGAAGCTGAAGCTAGGGCTGCCGAGGCCTAGGCCAGAGCAGCCGAGGCAGAGGCTAGGTTGGCCGAGGCCGAGGCCGAAGCCTAGCCTCTTCCCTCATTCTTCTTTTTGCAGAGACTAACTTTTTGATGCAGGATCATGAGATCTTCCATTTTTCCTACATTTTACTTGTGGAAAAGCCCTGGATCCGGAATGACGCACTCCGAATGACCAAGTACGGGCGCCCGGTGGGGTTTCGGGGGCAACGCCCCCTAAGCAAAATTAGAAAAATGCTCGGCCTCTTCCCGAGGCCGAGGCCGAGCCGACAAGCTAAAAAGGGGATGGCAGTGCTCGGCCTCTTCCCGAGGCCGACCAGCACCAATTTTGTAATCCCTCACCTTTTCTCATTTCTATCTCACCTAACCCCTATTCAGGGAGTTTTGTTTTGTCTATTTCTATCCCATAATGCAGGATAGCAATGAATCCGCACGAAAGTCAGCACAGAGCAAGGATCATTACTCTTAAATCGGGCTTAAGGAGCTCAACCGATAGCACTAAGTCGCACCTGAATCCCAATTCAAGAGTGGGGGCTTAATGTTATAGGCAACTTTGGACCACCCGACGCACAAGGAGATGAAGAGGACGTCCGGGCGAAAATAGGGCTAGGAGACCGAGCTCGAGGAAGAACCGACCAAAGGGCCGGGCCAACTTGGTCCGACCCATGTGGTCGGCCTCGGCCTTAGGCCGAGGCCGACCATTCGGCCCGCTTGCGCGGGCCGAGCTCGGTCACCTCCTCTCGGTCCCTGATGCCTCTAGCCGCCCCGGTTTCGCCTGGTTTGTCCCGAAACGCCTCCGAATTCCTAAAAACCCTAGGAGCACGAGCAGGTATTTATACCCCTCTTCGCCACTGAAGAAGGGGACCCGGACTCTATTCTCGACTCTCTTTCCCTTGCTCTCTAGCTCTCCCTTCCGTTTTCTGACTTAAGCATCGGAGGCGGTGTGGCTAGCACCACACCGGTGTGCAGGTTTTCCCTTTTGCAGGCCACGTCTTCCCCCTCATCTACAAATTTACCGTTGGTGGCACGTGAAGGTCAGGTGAGTTTCCTCTGACCAAAATCGACCATCAACAAATACGACTTGTTAAGTTTGAGATTCAATTTGATGAAATTGAAAGTTTGGGATTGAAATTGATACAACATACTAAATTTCGGGTTAAAAATGATTTTTTCCCGTTTCTCTATTTTCCAATTTCTTCTCCAACCGCTGAACCCCTCCCTATGTTCAACGTTGTCTTCTCTTTTGTTTATCATCGTCAGATGTCGCTGTCTCTCCATTTGTTGTCGTTGGACATCGTCGTCTCTTGATTTGTCGTCATTGTCGCCCCTCCCTTACACTTGCAACCTTCTTCTCTCTGTTCAACCTGTTTTTGCTATCAATCTCGTTTGTTATTTTCTCTGTGTAGGATTGCCATTGCCAAACGCCTTCCCACTCTTTTCTTTTCTTGAACCTTTATTTTATGGTCATGGTAGATGCTGCACGATTGTAATCTCAAATAGTAAGGAATCTACTACCCACGAACCTCGATTAAACCTGAAACCAAACCGATTCGAATAAATTACCCGATTTCGTTCCGTTAGAACCAAAATCGAGAATACAATTTGTTTCTTTGGATTAGCTCTTTTGCAAACCGAATGGTTTGATTCAATGATCGATTTCATTCAAAATCAAACCGAACCGAACTGTGAACACACCTACTTATTACGTGAAACTCTCACAATCTTTTTGGTTTACTTTACATTATTTGTCCTTTAGCTCTCATTCGCACCATTTCCCCCCTAAAATTTATTTTCATTTACGAACCTTGCATACTTACTTCTACTTTCTTCTCTCTTTCGTATTTTGTTCCAAAAAAAAAGTCTCCACAAGTTTGAATATATCATTCTTCATTCTCCTTTCTTCTCCCTCTCGCTAACATCTTTTCGATTTTTTTCATATATTATGCTTTATAAATGATTCCCTAAATTGAATTTATTCGATCGTCCATATTGCTTTTCTTTATTGTTCGACCTTTTTCATACTTGATTTTTTTAAATTTTAATTGTTATTGTTATGTTCAACAATTTCTTGGTTTTGAGAGCAAGAGCAAAAATTTGAGAGTAAAAAATGAGCGAGAGCGAGATGATAAAATGAGTGAGAGTGAGATGATATAATGAGATTGAGAGCGAGAGAATATAATGATCAAGAATAAGAGCAAGAGTGTAGTGTAAGTGGAGGGAGAGCCAAAAGTGTCATGTAGTCGTCGTGTCCCCTCTCATTCCATTTGTTGTCTAACTACCAAGTGCTATCAAAAATGCCTAAATGTGATTAATAGTACAATGAGATTTTTTCCAAAATAATAACCTAAGAAATAAATATATTCACAATAAAAACTAAGACAGATAGATAATGGACAACTTGTGATCCCACGAAAAATGTGTTTCATTAATGTTCAAGAGAATATACATGCATGAAAAGCATGGGGTTAAAGATAGAAGACAAAATTAAGTAATAATAAATAAACAAAAAAAGAACAAAAAGAATGATTACTACTCTTCAAAAGAATGAGTCCAAGGAGATCTCAATCACCACATAAGGAAATACATATCTATCTCCTTCATCTTTCTCTTCAAAGCCTGAACTTTAGTTTCCCTCAATTATTCAGAAAATTAAAGTATGAGGATATCTCAATCACATATCCTTGTCTTTCTTGTCTTTCTTCTCTTGAGGGCACTCCATAGATGGTGGAGACATCTGGATATCACGAGTCATCATCAACGGTTTCGTTTGATGAAGTTATTGTGTTCATGGATATTGATGCACTAGACTGTTTTGAATTTATATTGGAATGAACTTTCGGGGAATGTCCAAAACTCATTGCTAGACGACATTTTTTAGGATGAGAAGAAGATGAATGACCAAAGAAAAACGACATGGATGTGCAATGAACACCTATACTTTTTGGGCAATAAGAATGATTAAATAGAGAAAGCAGAGAAATACCATGAACTTCGGCCAGTGAAAGAGCCGACGTTTTGTAGACTTCAAAGTGTTATTGAGTTACAACGAGAGCAATAGTGTCCGGTAATCAAAATCGTGAGTGAGAGATACTAATAAAGCGATAGCAAGATACTAATAAATCTACAACGAGAGATACTAATAAATCGAGAGTGAGAGTTGATTTTAGTAATTGACTTTTTTACTATGAATAGGAAGAACGTTAAGAGTGTTTAATTTACATTGACATTTTGCAATACTTGTTCTTATTTTTTATTTTATATTCAAATGAAAATTTTGTAATCATACCCATTTCATTATAATCTTAGAGATAGTTTTGGATAAACAATATAAAAGAAATCTCATTTTTAATTTTCATTACAATTATAAATTATAATAACAATTAAGAGGTTTGTAGTTCGAATCCGACCATTCTAGGTAAACGCAGCCTAAACTTTGAATTTAATCGACTAAAAAAATTAGGGTTAACTACATAGATAGACCATATTGGATTCAAAATTTCATAAATGTCTAATCTTGAAAAAAATTTCAGCTTTGTTCTAAGCCAAGCCAAAATAGATGTTAATTTACATCAATGCCCATTATATTATAATTAAGAAAATAAATATGGTTATTATCAATATATCTTCCCAAAATATCTTTTCGTAATAATTAGTTATGGCTGCAAAAATCTTTTCAAATCCTCTCCCCAAATAACTCCTCGATTCCCTCAATATTTTATTTTCAAACCCCAAAAAATACATCTCCCAAATAGTCGTTTCTTCTTCACGCCGATCTCCCTCCCTCACGATTTTCTGCTTAACGCTCACCCCTCGTGATTTGTCGGCCATTGACGCTCACTCCCTCTGTGTTTCGCCGTCCATCCTCCGACCGCGCGGCACTCTGTTCCCGCCGTCACTCCCTCTGTGTTTCGCCGTCCATCCTCCGATCGCGCGCTACTCTGTTTCCGTCGTCACTTCCTCTGTGTTTCGTTGTCCATCATCCGACTGCACACCGCTCTGTTCCCGTCGTCTCATCCTTCAAACGCGATGTGTTTTGTTGCCGTCATGTCGGAGGCGACGCTTCTGCCGATGGATGCTTCTTTTTTCGGTTTTATTTTTCTTTTTTTGGTGTGGTTCTTATGTTTTTCTTGTTTAGACAAAACGTCTTCAATCCGTCGGCGGCATTGTCTTGGTTGGCTGTTGGAGTTTATTCGAACGTATATTTGGGTTTGTTATGTAGTTTATATAAAATATACTGTTAGCTTGTTTACTTAGTTGTGGGTTTATACAAATCATTCTGCGTAGTATATAAAATATACCGTTAGTTTGATATATAAAAATCATTCAGCCAAATTTCCTTAGTTGTGGGTTTATAAAAATCATTCAGGTCATGATTATTGAGTTTTTGTGGTGTATAAAAAATATTCGTTTAGTTTGGTATATTTGGGTTTGTTATGTCGGTATAAAAAATTATATACTCTGGATAATATATTATTTAGTTGTAGGTTTATATAATATATCTGGTGGTTTATATAAAATAAATTAATGGTTGATCAAATGGTTTATATATATATATTATATGGTTTCTGTTAAGGATAATATATTTTATATGATTGTTATATTTGAATATATTCATGGTCAATAGAAATATAGAGTTGTACATTTTTTGAAATTTAAATTTATTTAGAGAATTGCATTTGAATAATACAAAGGTGCGAATATAGGGTATTGTATGCTCTTTATTTACTAAAATACAGTAAATAAAGAGCATGCAGTACCAATACCCTATATTTACTTATAATTCTGAAAATTCATGACATTTATTTATAATTCTGAAAATTCACTTATGAACTTTACAAAGCATGACGTATATACAGAGGTTTATGTAATACAATTCCAAGTACATATATATGATACAATATACAACCTAGTATATATTTATTATTCTGACGTTTGATTTATGAACTGAATACACAATGATGAATATATAATATAAAATGGGTTCAGTATATTAATTATATATTATAATGCATAGTATATATTTATTATTTGAATAAACATTACATTCTACAATCAAATGAGTGATTAGATGTAAATAAGGGTTAGTGTAAATTAGAAACATCTTATAACTCAAGATATTAATAACAAAAAATATCTATTGATAACAACATTGGAAAAAAAAAATGCAAACTATGTAATTGGATTCCTATTTATACTGTTTGACAAAATTAAAAAAAAAAAAGAGAGAGATAATAGACAAATATAATCTCATGATATTCATATTGTTTAACAAAAAAAAAAAAAAAAAAAGAAGAAGAAGAAGAAGATGATGATGAATAAAGGAATCCTCATGTTGCTTCAAATTGACGGCAAATGGAGGTGGAGCTGCAGAAAAATTTGAGATTATCCCACAGCTAATGGAGCCGCAAAAAAAAACTTCAAATTGACGGCAATTGGAGGAAGAATTTGGTGATGGAAATGGGAGAAAATTTTTGGTGAAACATATTTAAGGTTGGGGTTGGGTATTGGTAAATCTTCATAGTAGATTTTGTTATGGAAAGAATTAATACAAATCAATTTTTGATGTGCAGAGGGCAAAATAGGGAAGATTTAATTGAAAAATCTTGAGCCAAGACAAAGCTGAATTTTTTTTCATAATTGGACATTTGTGAAATATTGGTTCCAAAACGGTTTATTTCCTATCATTTCTGAAAAAATTATCCCATTTTCATTCATATATGCTGTAGGATTAGTACTAATGGGCTCACTCCTAGGCCTTAGCCCACAGTGCCCGAATACCCGTCGGAGACCAGAAGCTCCATGGAAACCATGTCCGTCCGCCATTGCCATCTCCAACTTCCGGCTTAAGGTTCGTTCCATTTCTTCATTCTCTGCTCCATCAAACACCCATCAATCTCGACATCAATGTATGCTGGTTTTTCACTCGCAAATTTCTGTCAGTAATTCATCAAGGTTCTCGCTTCATACTCCTTGGATCGCGAGCCTATCTCCATGGACATTCTCTTTGCTCAGATCCAAGCCGATCTTCGCTCCAACGATGCCCTTCGCCAATCCGGCGCTCTCCTCCAGGCCCTGCAGCAATCCGCCGCCGGACGGGACATCTCCGTCATCGCCAAGTCCGCCGTTGAGGAGATCGTAGCCTCCCCTGCTTCTGCCGTTTGTAAGAAGCTCGCGTTTGACCTTATTCGCTCAACGCGTCTTACTGCGGATCTTTGGGACATTGTGTGCACCGGCATTCGCACTGATTTCGACTTTCCTGACCCTGATGTCACCGCCGCTGGGGTCTCAATTCTCGCTGCGATCCCTTCCTATCGCTTGGCCAAGCTGATTACTGACTCCCACAAAGAAATTTCTGCTTGTTTTGATTCCCCTAGTGATAATTTGAGGTTCTCGATCACCGAGACTTTGGGGTGTATTCTTGCTAGGGATGACCTTGTCACGCTCTGTGAGAATAATGTTAGTTTGCTCGATAAGGTTTCGAATTGGTGGTCGCGGATTGGGAGAAACATGCTGGATAAGTCCGATGCGGTTTCGAAGGTTGCCTTCGAGTCAGTCGGAAGGTTGTTCCAGGAATTTGATTCGAAGAGAATGAGTAGGTTGGCAGGCGATAAGTTGGTGGATAGTGAAAATTCACTTGCTATTAGGTCCAATTGGATTTCATCAACGGCAGACTTCGTTTGGAAGAAGCGAAATGCCTTAATGGCGAGGTCCCTAATCCTGCCTGTGGAGAGCTTTAGGGCCACTGTTTTTCCAATTGTGTATGCAGTGAAGGCTGTGGCTTCTGGGGCAGCTGAAGTCATCAGTAAGCTTTCAAAGTCTTCTACTGGCAATGGGACCATTACGGACTCAAGTGCGGAGCGGTTAGTGGGAGTCTCAGATGTAGTTACCCATTTAGCGCCATTTTTAGCTTCGTCATTGGAACCGGCATTGATTTTTGAGGTGGGAATTAATATGTTGTACTTGGCTGATGTGCCTGGAGGGAAGCCTGAGTGGGCTTCGCAGTCGATCATAGCAATTCTCACTCTCTGGGATAGGCAAGAGTTCTCTTCTGCTAGAGAAAGTATTGTTCGGGCTGTCGTTACCAATCTTCACCTCCTTGATCTGCATATGCAGGTATGTGTATTCATATTCATCTGTTCTATTTTTGTTAGGCAACATGTTGTTCTGCAGTTTTGTGGTGTACTAAGACGACAATTTCTTCACTAGATCTCATATCTCTGCCTGGACCTTCAAAGTAGGATTGTTCCCTGACAATAATATGATGTCTTGTTGCTAGTAGGTTTCATTGTTTAAGAGACTACTTCTTATGGTGAGGAACTTGAGAGCAGAGTCAGATCGTATGCATGCCTTAGCATGTATTTGCCGTACAGCTCTCTGTGTCGATCTTTTTGCCAAGGAAAGTGTTCGTAGAGGTCAAAAACCTCTTGCAGGAACTGATATTGCTTCTTTATTTGAAGATGCTAGAATTAGAGATGATCTTAATACTGTTACGAGTAAAGGCTTGTTCAGGGAGGAATTAGTTGCTTCTTTGGTGGAAAGTTGCTTTCAGTTATCTTTACCTTTGCCCGAACAGAAGAACTCCGGGATGGAGAGCAGAGTTATTGGAGCCTTGGCCTATGGAACTGGTTATGGAGCACTAAACTGGACAGAGCCTGCATTGGAGGTGGTTGAAGTCTGTAGGCCCTGTGTCAAGTGGGATTGTGATGGTCGCACATATGCAATTGATTGTTACTTGAAGTTGCTAGTTAGGCTATGCCATATATATGATACCAGGGGTGGAGTAAAAAGAATCAAGGACGGGGCATCTCAAGATCAAATTTTGAATGAGACAAGGCTGCAGAACTTGCAACGTGAACTTGTGAGAGATTTACGCGAGGTATTTCAATTAGTTATATCTTTCTCTTTTTTACCTTGTAAAATATATTGATCTGCTTTCAATGGTTCCTTATCATCAATTTAATGATGTGGCAGGTAAATACCCCAAGAATATGTGCCCGTCTTCTTTGGGCAATTTCAGAGCATATTAATCTTGAAGGTCTGGATCCCCTTCTAGCAGACGACCCTGACGACCCATTAAATATCATCATTACAAACATCCACAAGGTCTTGTTCAACGTAGATTCAGCAGCAGAGACAACAAATAGACTTCAAGATGTTCAGGCAGTGCTTTTGTGTGCTCAGCGATTAGGATCGCGTCACCCTAGGGCTGGCCAGTTATTGACCAAAGAGCTTGAAGAATTTCGAAGTAATGGCTTGGCAGATTCAGTCAACAAACACCAATGCCGTTTAATACTACAGAGAATCAAGTATGCTTCAAGTAATGCGGAAAGCAGGTCAGTATATATTGCATTGCTAAATATCAATCACCTCTTTTGTGTGGTTTTCTGTGCTCACGATATGGTGCCCCTTGGCGTACGGGGAAAATATTTTTACCCCTTCATATTAGTTATTGCTAAACCACCCAAAAAGGCACTACCACCTTTTCTTCATTTAGGTGAAATAAGCATTCTCCCCCAAACCTTAGGGTTTAGGGTTTTTTTCTGTCATTTCCAGGGTGATCAATAGTAACTACAACTTTCTAGAAATGTCATTTTAAATTAGGTCTGGTTGTCTTTTATTTTTGAAGCCTGTTGAATGAGGATGGTAGGCAGCAGAGGTTGGTTGGTTTGAGATAACTTGTTTTTAATCATTCATTTTTGAAAAAAGACTCAAAGTTTCTCCTATTTTGTCAAAAAAGACAGACCCGAAGTTAGTTTTGGGAGTTCATGCTGTCGAAGACTCTTAGTTTCAGCTGTGGGGGTGTTTGCCCCTCTCCTTTATAAATTTCATTATTTTAATGAAATGTCTGTTTTCTACAAAAAAAGAAAAAAAGAAAAAAAGAAAAAAAGAAAAAAAGAAAGAAGATAAAAGAAAAGACTCTTACCTTTAGACACACTCTCTTTTCTCTCTATTCTTGAAGGAGTGAAGTGGGATTTTCCCTTCTTTCTGACCGGCTGATTTAATAATGTTCTTGTTTGCGGGCTGGCTCTCTCTATAGGGAAGGTGGACTTTGTTAGGAAGCCTCTGGGTGAAAAATGTTTTTGCTTTCTTTTTCAGAAACTTACCTCAAATATTTCCTATTGAGTTTTCTCAGATTATTATCTCTTTGGCAAGGTTGTTGGAAGTGGCTCAGGGTGTTCCTTACAAAAATTGGAGTTTCTTTCTTTTGGGAGTTGCTTATATTTTTAATGAGAGTTTTTTTGTTTTGTAATTTTTATTCTTCTATCATTTAGAAGCTTCTTTGCGTCCTCCTTCCTTTTTTTTTTTTATATTTTTTTTTTTATTTTTTATTTTTTATTATTTTTTTTTTTTATTTATTTTTTTATTTTTTTTAATGACTTAGTGAAGGGGATGAGAATACCTCGTTCTTTCATAGATGGGCTGCGGCCAAGAAAAATAGTGTTTTTATATTAGTCTTGGAAAGTAAGTATGGAAGATTTTTATCCACAGAAGCAGAGATAGAAGAAGAGATTCTTGGTTTTTACAGAAAACTCTATGATAGAGATAGAGGTCCTCGATTTACTATAGATGGAATCGATTGGCCCCCATCGACTCTCAAAGAAGCATGAACCTAGAGAAACCTTTCAGCGAAGAAGAGATATATAAAACTATTCAAAGTATGGGAAATCTCAAATCCCCAGGCCCGGATGGAATGACTGGACAATTTTTAAAAATTTTTGGAACATTTTGAAACCAGATTTAGTGGAGGTGTTCCAAGAATATTTTGAAAATGCCATAATCAACAAGCGCACAAATGAAACGTATATATGCTTGATTTCGACAAAAGAAGAAAGCCTCAAAAGTCAGAGACTTCAAGCCAATCAGCTTGGTTTCCTTGCTCTATAAGGTCATTGCCAAAGTCCTGGTCAAGAGATTGAAGGAGGTGCTCCTTCATACCATCAGTGACTACCAAGTAGCATTTGTTCAAGGAAAACAAATCCTAGATGCTATCCTAGTGGCGTCTGAAACGGTGGAGGATTGTAAGTTGAATTGAACAAATGATAAGGCTTCTTAATTAAGCTTGACTTAGAAAAGGCATATGACAAAGTGAGCTGGGAATTCTTAGATGCGGTCCTTGAGCTTAAAGCCTTCGATAGATCTTTGAGACGATGGATAAAAGGCTGCCTTAGAAATACTAATTTCTCAATTTTGATTAATAGAAGATCTAGAGATAAGATTCGAGACTCAAGAGGTTTGAGACATGGAGATCCCTTCTCACCTTTTCTATTCACCATCACAGGGGATGTTCGAAGCCGCATGGTCCCATTCTGTCTAGAAAAGAGAATCCTAAAAGGCATTATGGTGGGCAAAGACAAAGTTGAAGTTTTCGTTCTTCAGTGTGCTGATGACACAATTGTTTTCTATCCCAATGAGACCTCGGTTCTGACTAGATGGTGGGAAATGCTAAATGTGTTTATAGTCGAATCGAGTGTTTCCTTGAACCTGGCCAAAACCTCGTTGATTGGGATAAACATCAGTGTGGAAGAGGTGGCAGTCTGGGCTTATAGATTTGGGTGCCAAGCTGATTCTCTGCCAATAAACTACTTCGGTTTTCCCTTGGGATGAAATTATCACAGGAAATCATTTTGGGAACCGCTTTTAGACAAATGTAAAGTGAAAATTGATGCTTGGAGAAGTTTCCTTCTCTCCAAGGGAGGAAGGGTAACAATGGTTCAATTGGTCCTCAATAGCCTTCCTATCTACTACTTCTCCCTTGTGAAAGCTCCAAAGTCAATTATCAAGTCAATGGAGAATATTAGCAGGGACTTCATTTGGAGTGGGGTACTTACAAACTTGGAAGTAACATGGGGGTTTTGTAATCCTTTTCAACTGGAGAGGTCTTTTTTAATCCTTCTCATGGGGTTTCCCCCTTCTTGTAATTTCATGCTGTCGATGAAACTGTTTCCTAAAAAAAAAAAATACAAACTTGGAAGTAACATTGTGAGATGGGAGTGGACCTCCCTGCCCACGGGAAATGGAGGGCTAGGGGTAGGGTCTCTGTTACATTGCAACATATCCTTGATGACCAAAGGTTGTGGAGATTTAATCAAGAAAAATTGTTGTTATGGAGACAAGTTGTTGCTAGTGTTTATTGGGTCTCTCCTCTCATGTGGAAAACTGGAGAACTAAAAGGTAGAAAGGGCAATAGAGTGTGGACAGATATTGCTACTAACTATCCCCTCTTTGATCGTTTCACCAAATTTCAAGCTATTTGCGGGAAGAGTATTAGATTTTGGGAAGATGTGTGGTGCGACCGGGACCCCTTGAAAGATAGCTTTCTTGACTTGTACCTGATCTCAAGCAAAAAGGACACCTCTATTCATGATTGTTGGGATAATAGCAATCAAACGTGGAACCTAGGCATCAGAAGAGGTTTGTTTGATAGGGAGCTAAGTAGTTGGGCGGATTTGATTGAGAAGCTTGATTCCGTACAGCTAGGCTCGGATATGTATAAAATTATTTGGCAGTTGGATGGGTTGGGAGTATATACTACCAAATCGGTAGTCCAGAAGCTTTCTAACATCTCCCCCAAGATGAACTCGACAATAACAACTCTAATTTGGAAGCACAGAAGTCCAAAGAAAGTAAAGGTATTTCTTTGGTCTTTGGTCTTTGGCACTCTTTTGAGATAGTTTTGGAGAGGGGAGACCTCCACCCTGGGTCCCTAGGGTGTTTTCTCTCTTTTGATGAAATAAATTCTTTTTTGAGGTTTCTTATTAAAAAAAAGGTTTTTTTGGGAGTGATCTTTGGGATGTTCTTTTATTGGTCTTTTTACTCCTAAATGGAGTTTACTGTAATCTTTGTAACTTAGCAAGCTGTTTATAGCTTAGGTAACCTGGGATAGAATGGCAGCCTCATGCATCTTTGGCCACGGATTCCTAGTTTTTGAAAATGTTTTGGCATGTGTAATCTGAAGGCCACAGTTCCATGTTCTTGGTTAATCAGCCTTCATAAGGCATAAGACATGCATACTCTCAAGTTTCTTCTGAGTAAGCATGGCCAAAATTGTTTCTAGAGAAGGATATTACTTTTCAAGTGGTTGATTGCTAACACCCCAATCTCCTTGTCAAAAAAAAAAAAAAAAAAAAATCCCAATCTCTTAGAAGACCTCACTGCTCACGGTAGCAGAAGCATCTTTATATGTTCTGTTTCCTTCTGTGTCAAATACGTTATTTATTTCCTCCAAAATGTTAGTCAGTGATTTGGATCTCCTTTTGTTTTTCTTTTCAGATATGCTTCTCTCTCTCTCTCTCTAGAAAAATAATCAAGTGAAAAGTTTATTCAATGAAGTCAATTATGCTTATTTTCAGGTGGGCCGGGGTTAGTGAAGCCAGAGGAGATTACCCATTTAGCCATCACAAACTAACCGTGCAGTTCTATGAAGCAGCTGCAGCTCAGGACAGAAAATTGGAAGGTTTGGTTCACAAGGCTATTTTAGAGCTTTGGAGGCCAGACCCTAGTGAATTAACTCTTTTGCTGACAAAAGGAATTGATTCTACTCTTCTCAAGGTTCCTCCAACTGCTATTACTTTGACTGGCAGTAGTGATCCATGCTATGTGGAAGCATATCATTTGGCAAACTCAAGCGATGGAAGGGTTACTCTACATTTGAAGGTTTTTTGGATGTTCCTTTTCTCGTTACTGCAGTTTACTGTATAGACATTATTAACTTGGGATCATCGGGTTTTTTTTAGAGGAAATATTATGATACCCTTAATGAACATGGGTTCAATAGTAAAGAGACAAAACACATGATCATTGGGTTGAACCAACATTCAAGCTGCCTACAAACACCATACAAAAGTTAGAAGAAGCGACCCTAATTGTCAGTAATAGAAAAGAAAAATGGAAAAGCACTAGAGCACGAAGATGATACCCGCATGGAGTCATAGAAGCAGAGTCACACTCAAATTATGATGCAATACCTCCTTTAGTATTTTTGTGAACACTTTGGCAAGGACTTTATATACTAGGTAATGAGCCTAATTGCCCGAGAATCCTCCCCTATCAATACTTTCTCCTTTTTATCAAAAGTATAAAGATCTCCTTGAGACAGGAGTTTGCATGCCCATTGCTATGAAAATCTTGAAACATCATTCAAAATACCAGATTGAAAAGTTGGTACAGGGATGACTTCCAGAAGTAGCAAAAAGAAAAAAATTAAACTCTACAATGAAAAATCCAACTAAACAAAAGAAGTCCAATTACAAGTGACCTCCAATTATTTACGATTAAGAATGAAGTGATATCTCCAAAAGCAATTTACCTTCAATTTTCTATAAAACTTAATTACAAGTATCCCAAGATAGAAGAGAAAACCCATGAAAACCAAGAAAGAGCTATATATAAAGACTGGCTTAACTGAAGAAACTCCATTACAAATATCCCCAATTTTCTACAATCAAGAATAAAGGAATATCTGAAAAATGTTTCATGCTTCATACCTCCTTTCACTTTCTGTTGGATATTTATTTGGTTCTCTTATGGGTGACGTATATGTGAATGTATTGACATGTTGCAGGTTCTAAATTTAACTGAGCTAGAACTTAATCGAGTGGATATCCGAGTTGGGTTGTCTGGAGCATTATATTTCATGGATGGTTCTCCTCAAGCAGTGAGACAGCTGCGTAATCTTGTGTCACAGGTACCCCATTTGTCATGTATCAATTTTCTTTTCTTTTGTAGTTCTTTTTCTCTTTTAGTGGTTAAATATGATGGACAGTAACTTTCCATTACGTGACAGAAAACGTATGTCAACTATTGATATTCGGATTTCATTTTAAATTACTTTTAACTGTGATTGTTTAGAGGCCTATCTATATGTAGACAAGAATAGCTTAAGTGGAATTATCAATTTAATCTTCATGAGCTAAACTATCAGCATCACCTATGGAATTTTGATCACTATTAGTATTAGCATCACCTATGAAATTTTGATCAAGAGTGTGAAGGATTGAGCGTCTGTTTGGAATGGTCAAAATCACTTTTGTCAGGTCCAAAATCACTAAGAAAGGGTATGACAAGGTGATTTTGGTCATTTTAAAATCAGGGCCAAACATGCCTTAGAGTCAACCATAGCCTAGCTATAAGCTTTTGAAATTATTAATGAAAGGTTTGTTTGTTCTTGAGAAATATATTAATAGATGTGGCATTTGAGCAAGAAGAGTAAGCTCTAATTGTTGCAGCACCATCTTTTTATCTCCATACTAAACTACTAGTTCAAATGTTTTTTGGATGAGAAATAACTACTAGTTCAAATGTTGGGCCTTTTCCTTAAACAAACTTTTTAACTCGTGCTAGGAGAATGTTGAGAAAATTTTTAAATAATTTATTTTTCATAACCTTACACCTTATTATGCCTTTGGGATTAATTGTTATCAACTTCTCCCTTGATATTAGAAAATCCTTTTTCACTTGCTACCTCTTACCTTGTTTCTCAAGGAAACGCTATCTCAAAACTCCACTTCCCCATTTTCCAGGATCCAGTTCTGTGCAGTGTAACAGTTGGTGTCTCACATTTTGAGAGATGTGCCCTTTGGGTTCAAGTCTTGTACTACCCTTTCTACGGAAGTGGTGGGGCTGGAGATTATGATGGTGATTACACGGAAGAAGATTCTCATATTATCAGACAAAAGAGAAGCTTAAGGCCAGAGCTAGGAGAACCTGTGATTTTGAGGTGTCTTCCTTATAAAATCCCACTGACTGAGCTTCTCTCGCCCCATAAAATATCTCCTGTTGAGTTTTTCCGGCTATGGCCCAGCCTACCTGCAATTGTAGAGTATACTGGCACTTATACTTACGAGGGGACTGGCTTCAAGGCTACTGCTGCGCAGCAATATGGAGCATCTCCTTTTTTGAGTGGATTGAAATCTTTGTCCACCAAGCCTTTCCACAGTGTTTGCTCATATATTATTCGAACTTTGGCTGGGTTTCAGGTGCGGTTCTTTGCTCTTTTTTTTATGTTTTGAGTCACTAAGCTTTTTATTTATTTTAAGAAAGGGAAGAATTCTCTTTTGTGGTCTTTTTTTTATACCTGTGTACATTCTTTCATTTTTCTCAATGCAAACTCGGTTTCTTACCCTCAAAAAAATAGAAATCTTTTTGATTTGTTATTTTTTTTTTCCTGCGTGGATGACGGTTCTTTGACCATGCTTATGATAATATAATAAAATTGTCTGGAAAACACGTCAATTCAACCCCATTTAGATTAGCTTCCATGAACATGAAGTAAAAAGATGCAGTTCATGAAGGTATCGGCTAATATAAAACCATTCCAATCAATCCATTGGAAGCAAACTTGAAAGTGAAAATACTTAAAGAACTTTCATGTTAGAATTGTGGGAATGTGTTAAAAACTTAAATGTAAAAATTCAAACATTAGGCAGAAAGTGTGATGAAGACTTGTCAAGTGGCACAAAGTGGCGAGCAAAGATAGCTAATACCTAGACGAGATCCCCATTCCTCAAAGCCTTTGAAAAAAACCATTTCCTCTTTCCTCTTCTGGGACATGTTCAACTTAATTCCAGGCGTTCCTTGATTTTGATTGCCAACTGAAATCAACTGATTGAACTTTTAAGCATTTATTATTCCTTTATGCTGGTTGAGCAGAATTTTTAATTCTTAAAATGGTATCAGGAAATAAGGTGAGCTTAAATGTTATACCCCTTGGAAGTTGAATCTAGTTCGTCTTCAGTTTTAACTAATAAATAGAGTTGCGTGGATCCGTTACTAACTTGTTCCCATTTGAATGCTTGTAGCTTTGTTTGGCTGCCAAAACATGGTATGGGGGGTTCGTGGGAATGATGATATTCGGAGCTAGTGAAGTAAGCAGAAACGTAGATCTGGGCGATGAGACAACCACCATGTTATGCAAATTCGTCATTCGAGCATCTGATGCATCAATTACAAAGGAAATCGAAGCCGATCCTCAAGGTTGGTTAGACGACATAACTGATGGAGGTGTAGAGTACATGCCCGAAGAGGAAGTCAAGGTGGCTGCTGCAGAGAGGCTGAAGATATCAATGGAACGGATAGCTTTGCTCAAGGCAGCCCAACCTCCACCAAAGATCCCAAAATCAGACGACGAAGACGACGATGAAGAAGATGTGGAAGATGGTGAAGGAGAGAAAAAGAAGAAAGATAGTCAGGAGAACGGCAAGGGACCGTCTACATTGTCGAAATTAACTGCAGAAGAGGTTGAGCACCTTGCTCTTCAAGCTGCAGTCCTTCAGGAATGGCACATGTTGTGTAAAGATAGAGCGAAAAAAGCTAATTAAGTTGCATCATTTTTTGTTTCCTTAAAAGAGAAAAGGTTTGATATGTTAGATTCTTTGCCTTGTGGTATAACGTGGATTAGCTCATTTGTGTAATTTTGACTGCGAGTGTGCTTTCATTCAGATCCCTCCCCCCACCATCCACGGAAGGACTGCCTGTGTATTTGTATCATGTATTTGTTAGTTCTGATATTGTTAATTTTTTTAAAGGTTATCAATGTGTTTTTAATATGTACCTTACGGAGTTGTGGGTTCTTTGATAAAGTTCTTATTTTCTTATTAAAAAAAAGAAGGGAAAAAGATAAGAAGATAAAGAAAATTATATGATATATGCAGTATGGGAGCCAGATCTATTAAAATCTTGACAACTAAGAAAGAGAAAAGTAGAAAATGAGAAAAAAAAAATTCTCTCTTAGTTGTCAATATTTTAATGGTGTGTAGAGAGATTTCTATATATCAATATTGTAGCCAAATATTGTTTTAAAAAGAATGTAGGACTAACAATGGAAGTTTGGAGGATTTATTAACAACAAACTGCTGTTAACGACGAGAATTCGATGTAAAAACAAGGTATACAGAGGTAGATTGTAATTATACTCTTATCTTTGACAAGTTTAATTCTAACCTTCTCCAGAAAAAAAAAAAAAATCTAATTTTAACCTTTTAACTTTTTTTGAATTCTTCAAAATTCTTCTTTTATTAGCTTCCTCTTGATTTGATGGTGAACTGTAAAAAAGAAATAAAAAATCGAAGGATTTTTGTACATTTGAAATGGCATTATTTGAGGGGAAACAATTTTTTGGAGTTCAGACCATGACTGAATAAGCTTTCTCTATTGACCCAACTTTTTAAACTTTATAAATGTGTGGCTTTTTATTGTTATCCATCAGAGTATTGTCTCACAATTTGTGGCTTCTCCTTTTAAATGACACAATTTCGACTAAAACTGACCCCTCCTCCCAAATCTGCTTCACTCTCTAATTTATACCATTCCAAATGTGACTAAAACCCTTGGAATATCATTTACGTTCACGTGTAATCTCCATTTTTACGACTCGCAACTTCATATTTTTTTTCTCTTCATTTTAATGGGGAAATGAGAACTTAATGGAAGGATTTAAACATCTTTAAGGGGTTAAAAGAGTTAAAAACGAAACTCTTGAAACAATATTAGTATATATGAAATTTATCCTAAAGTTCACAACTATAATTGAAACCACTTATGTCCATGTACCTCTTATTTTTCCACACCACATTCTATTATCTTCTTAATGGAAAATTTGATGGAAGCGTTGGTTTGAAGAAATTTTAAAGGTTGAGAAAAGAAATAAAACTTTTGAAACGATAGAGACGTAACTAAAACCTATCATAAAATTAAAAAATACTTCGTAGAATTTAACTCAAAATGTATGATTATTATTAACTTTTTTTTTAATATTAAAAATAACATATAGTTGTCCATAAAGATGCCACTATAACGCCAAGTACATACTCTATCGAGAAGCCTTTTAGTGATATATTCTTGTACTAATATATTTCACTAATGGTACTTGTTAAGACAGTCCATTAATTTCTTTTGTATTTGTTATTATGAACTGGCCCATTTTCTCTCTATCATCAACTCGTGTATTTTAGGGTTGGTTTTAGGGTTGATTTCATTTTCTGTTATGCATGTGGAAGTTAGGGCAAAATGGAGAAGAAGAAGATTCGAGAGAGTGTGAGCGAGAGATTTTCCATGGAATTTTTTGCAAGAGTTTTCTCCCCATGCCTCTATATATGGCTAATACATCCTTGAGCAAATATATAAAAGCAAAGGGTTTTTTCTAGTACATTATAGTGTTTTCTTCTCTTTGCATTTTCTGGTTATTTTGGCTATACTGATATTTCAAGATGGTATCAGAGCCCATGACACATGACTCTTGTTCTTCTTCTTCGACCCAAAGCACGTGAAACTTTTGACATTTTTTTTGGGAAAAAGAGTAAAAAATGTTGGAGAAGTCTTGTAGCACATTTTCTTCTCTTCTAATTTGATTTGGTGACAATGACTAGCAACTTGTTGAGGTGCATACACATGCTAGTGACAATGAAGGAGAAAGTGTGAGGGCTCTATGAGATGTTGCTTGTGAGAATAAAAGAGATAGGAGGCCACATGGAGCAAATGGGGAGAGGGGGAGAGGGATGGGAAAAATGCCAACATATTTGAAGACTTCGGTTAACTACTATTATTATTATTATTCTTTTTTTTTTTTGAAAAATTCGGTTAACTACTATTCTATTTTATTTTAGTCTATATACTCTTTAAATTTAGTTATATTACTTTTCAAGGAATGACGTAGCATTTCCAAAATTTATAAAGGAAAGTTTTTTTTTTTTTTTTTTTTTGATAAATAAGTAATTTCATTCAGAAAAGACAGATCCCCATTGGGGTACAAATAAATATCACTCTTAAAGCGATAATTTTTCCATCCACTTTTCCTAACCATAAATAGGGTGAAGAAGATAACCCTAAACTGACAGAAGAGACTGATTTTAAGATTTATTGAAAGTATGTTGATATAAATTTGGATATTTAAAAATGAAAGGTCTAAAATGAAAAAAAATCTCAAAGTATAAAGATAAAAAATAGTATTTTAACTATGTTTTTTTTGGTACGACAAATGCATTGGACCTCCTATCTCAAGAGAATGAGTAGATATGTCTTAAAAAAATGCTTATCTTGACAAACATTAGGAGTAAAGTAGAAAAATAGTAATTATATTTTACTAATGATATGGTATGGAGATGTTTTAGAAAACAAATGATCTTTTTCTTCGATGGTATAAAAGTTCATAATTCATAAATTAAAAAAACAATAAAATCCTACCATCCCTCGACGATGGTAGGTTCATAATTCATAACATCAAGTATTTTTTTTCTTTCAATTGTAGGGTAAAGATCGAATCATTGATCTTTAAAATGATAATTAGTACTTTATCAAACATTATAATTTCACATGAAGATAAGAGGTTGAAATCTACCCACTTAATTTGATATAAGAAAAAAATGTTCCATTAAAAGTTTAGAAACCTCTTCCTATAAATACACATATATATTTTAAGTAGTAATTGAACTCTTGACCTTTCAATCTATACGCCTTTAACAAACTATCTTCTAGTAAGTCGGAAATTTCAACAATTTTTTTTTAATGGAAATTTCAATCACTAAACTTAGTAATTAACCTATATATTTTGACAATATGTGAAGATGGAGGTTGCAACTATTATTTAAGATTGGATAGTTATCATTTTTCAAAATGAAAAAAGATTGGATAGTTTTTTTTTAAAAATATGAAAGTGAAGATTCAACTTCCGACCTCTTAGTTGAGATACACGTGACGCTACCAATTCAACCAAGATCTTGTTGGCAGAAAGATTGGATAGTTATCAATATCATGATCCACAATAACTCCTAAACTAATTCAATCTTATCCAGAATTAGGAAGAAAAATTACTTCACGTCTCTGCTTTACAAAGCCTTGGCATTTCGCAGTCTGTGGGACTCTCTTATGTCCAGTTTCAATCATCAGACTTCTCCATTGATCCTTCGATCGCCTCAATAATCATGCCTCAATTTCGTTCAATATTCTCCAAATTCAAGTCTTCTAAGAAATTCCTTTCTACTTCTACATCATCTTCTTCCATTTATCACCTACGCGCCAATGCTTCAGGCTCTCGACCTCAGTTCTCTTCTGTGATATCAGAATTCACTAAAAAACAATCCAATGAGGCAAATTCCTCAAATTTTGCATCTGGGTATTTATCACATTGTCGTCGGCATCGATATTCCACCTTTTCCGGATGCCACAGTCAATTTAACCCCGTTTTTACAACTGGGAATTGGCTGAAATGCTCGAATTTAAGAGGTTACAGAAGAAGCACAAGGAGATTCAGTAGTGAGGCGGAACGAGAGTCTATAGAATATGATGTTGTTATCATTGGAGCAGGACCTGCAGGGCTATCTGCGGCGATTCGGTTGAAGCAGATGTGCCGAGAAAAGGATGTTGATTTATCGGTTTGTGTGGTGGAGAAAGGCGCTGAAGTTGGTAAGCCGCTTGATCACACTCGTATTGGATGATATTGTAGATGTAAACTGTGTGCAATTGTGTTTAAATTAGCGGTTTCTTAGATAATTTCTACTCTTGCTCTCTATTTCTGGACGGTACATACTGTGTCAAATTGCCACTGAATCTAGATTTTGGTGTCCTGCTGTTGCATGTTTGGATTAAAATTTGAATTTTGATGTCATTTGACTCTTGGTTTCATCAGGTTGTACATAACGGGCGTCGTAGTAGTTCATGTAATATTGGTGGAGGCAAGTTCTGAGTTCAATTTGAACTTTACATTTTAAATGTATTTTAGAACTGAACAATATGTTTGAGCTTTATCTACTTGGCCTTTAGAGAACAATCAATTGAATAGGAGAAGATTTAGGGAATGTCTGAAGGACAGTTGCACAGCCTAGGGATGGATTTGAATGGAGTTGTTAATGTAACGCTTCAAGGGACTTCATATCATGATGCACCTGATCAGTGATCACTATTGAAATGAAAAGTTTATTTGGATGTTATTAGCTATGATTTAGTTCTCTTTTATTGCCATGGGAGGCAACATTGCATTTTCTTGGTCCCATTTTAAGAGTCTATCCTATGCAGTCATGGAGATTTGCGTTTCTCAATTTTTATGAATTCTTTGTGTTGTATACATCCTTATAACTCTTCCATTGTTTCTCAATAGGCGCTCACATCCTCTCTGGAAATGTTTTTGAACCCCGAGCATTGGATGAGTTAATCCCCACATGGAAGGAGGACGAGGTTTATTTCTTTATTTTTTCAGTTCTGTTTCTCTCTTATAGAAATTCAGTTACACTAATGAATGTACAATGCATATTCAATAATACAAGAAAACAGAGAAGAAATAAAATCCATGTTCCTAAAGAGTTCTTTTGCGTTTGAAAAACCAAAATAGTCTTTCTAGCCATGAACCTTAAATTGAAGGTTTACACTTGCTAGTACTAGTACATCTGAGAATTATTAAATGGCTAGTTGTAAATCGACCCAGACTGTAGAACAAAAGAGTATCTCGAACCTACACCGAGGTATTGACGGTGATTTTCAAATATCGCAGAACAGAATTTGATACAATGAGATAGAATGCAATAGACACAGACACAGGAACGGGTTACCTACTCTTAACGGTGAAAGCGTAAGCATTTCATATAAAGAAGCACCTTAAAAGAAAACAATTAAAAAGAGCCTCCTTAAACCTTCCTTTCAAACCCGGAGTGTGTATGCCCTCTAATAATTCGAGAAGAACAAATTTCAATATTCCAAAAAACTGGACTCCACCCCGTCTAAATATAGCCTTTCCTCAAGAAAATAGCAATATAGAAACACTAACTGAAATAATTCTTTAGTAATCATCCAAGCATAATGTAACGAGAGAAAGGAGGACTGCACTACAATTTTCCAATTTTAAAAACCAAGGAATGGTGATACGGAAAAAAACCTTGTTTATTAACCATTTATGCAGTTATGCTTTCTTGAAACCAATCAAACCCCACTTGAATTCTCTTCCGACTACCTTTAAACACAATAGCTTCTTCTTGAATTGTTTTTAGAATCTTAAACATTATTGGAATGACCTTTGTTTTTTAAAAAAATTGGAGTCTCACTTTTTGTTACGTTGACTCCCCTAGGTGTTGTGGGCTTGAGTTTTTATATGGCAGCTAGTTTCCTATTTTTTTTTAAAAAAAACGTATGTTTTAATATTGAATAAAATAATTACTCTTGCATCTTTGAGATATGAGAAATTATTTGCTTCAGGTGTTTCCAACCAGTGAATGTTAAAAACTTGCTTTTATTTAATTTTCTAATTTCTACCAGGAATTAACCGATATAGATCCTTATTTACCATTTAAAAAAACTTCTAGCAATCACTTCTTTCTTATTCAAGATTTAATGTTTTCTTTCAATTATTTGCAGGCACCAATCAGTGTCCCTGTAACTTCTGATAAGTTTTGGTTTCTAACAAAAAACCGTGCCTTTTCACTTCCTAGCCCCTTTAATAATGAAGGAAACTATGTGATAAGGTACTTACGAATCATGTACTGAATCAAGTCTTCGTGACCATGTATGAATTTGTACAATATGAATTTCTTGCACCTTATACTGTACTGTCATGGAATAATTCCTTGGGATTAGTTAAACTGCATGGCAAATTAGTTTTCACACTCACTGTTAACTGGAAAAACAAATTTTTATGTATTTATTAGTGCTAAGGTGTATTTCAGTGAAATCTGAAGATTCTTCATTCTCACTGTATACATCTTCTTCTTTCTTCTTTTTTGGGTGGGTGTGTGCACCGTGTGTGGTGATAAGAAACAAAATTTCATTGATAATATAAGATTTACAAAAGTACCCCAGGAAATATAGAAAAACATCCCAATGGGAGGGAAGCAAGTCAGGGAGCAACTACAGAAGTCTTTAGAATTTTCACTCCAGAGAGTGTATATGAAAATATAGATTTCTGAAGTGTTTCTAAATTTTATTCTGCTCCTTGAAGGTCCTCATGTTTCTTTCCAACCAAACATTCCAAAAAGTAGCATGCAATAAATTATTGCGAAGTATTTTCCTTTTTGTTCTTAAAATGGTCCTGCAAAGGAGGGAGGGAATCCCATTTCTTGCAGTCAGAATGCGAAGCTTATACTAAAAGGCTGGAGCTGATTCAACCATATGTTCGAAGTGAATACTTAGTGGAGAACAAGTGGTTAGCACTTGTGTTGTTTTCCATAAGCTGGCTACACCAGTTTGGTTAAAGATAATGGACGGAATGTTTTGTTTGGATTTTATCTTTTGTATTAAGCCCCTCCTAAACAAATTCCATCAGTCTTTAATCTTAATAGGAAATCTACCTTTCCAGATAGCTCTAGTCATATCCTGAGAGGAAGGGGGTATCCCCCTGTGGCAAAGAACTGAAAACAGATCTTCTTTATCACTACTGGAACTTCTTTTTCATTTGTTAATTTTTAATAAATTGAACATGTTGTTATTGTATCGTTAAGGCTTCCCGAAGGTTGTTAAAGCTCTGTTAAGATTTTATTGTTGCATTTTGCTTACCATATTTTATTTTGTAATTCCTAAATTGTCAGAAATTGAAATCTCACCGTGGAATATCACATTTTGTATTCTTATTTGGATGTGGGGAAGGGAGTTTTTGCTTTTATTACATATTTGTTTTGTATTTTCTTCACCCCCACTGTCACCCTTATGTTTTTTTTTTTAATTAAAGAAACTAAGAAAAGTACACCAAATAGGAGAGAAACTCCCCACTTGCCAAAAACCATTATAGATTGCTACTTTTTAAAAAAATTATTATTATCCTTTTTTATTGGGCTGCTTTAAGTGCATGCTTCCTGTTTTGTAGTTTAAGTCAGTTAGTTCGTTGGATGGGAATGAAAGCTGAAGAGTTGGGAGTAGAAATATATCCAGGGTTTGCTGCTAGTGAGGTATTCATTTAACTCCTTTCTCCTCAACGTTTATCAGCTCTTAGATGAGGATACTCTCAAATTACGAGGTGGATTTTTCAGGTATTATATGATACAACAGATACAGTTGTTGGCATTAGAACTAATGATATGGGCGTAGCAAAAGATGGCTCAAAGAAGGATAATTTTCAACTTGGTGTAGAATTGAGAGGTTATATCTCTCTTTTTGATTTTTCTGTTTTAATGCTAATATTAAACCAATGTGTAATGTCCTTTATCTTATATATAGGGCGCATAACGCTTCTAGCTGAGGGATGTCGAGGGTCATTAGCAGAGGTATTATGAATAATATGCTTCTGCTTGAGTTGGAAGTGATCAGACTTTCATTCTTTCACCATCTAATGGAATCTCCCTTTTTTGTTGCTTTATACCATGAAACAGAAATTAATAAAAAAATACAGTTTGAGAGAGAAAGTAAATGCTCAACATCAGACGTATGCTTTGGGAATTAAAGAGGTACCCTTGAACATCTGTCTCTTTTCCATTTGAGAGTTGATCTGTGGATGTATCAAAAATTTAAATTCATGAGAACAACCATTTCCCCCTATATAAATAGCAGTGGCCGAGTGAAGTAGCAACTCCTTTTTTCTTCTTTAACTTTAACTGCTCTTGATAGGTGACTTGAAAGATTAATGAAAAATAATTACTGTTACATTCCACATATAAATGAGAAGTTGTTTCTTGTTTGAATAAAAAAAAAAAAAAAGAAAAAAAAAGAAAAGAAAAAGATAGATAATTGCCTTCATCTGCCAGGTGTTATTCTGCAGATTTAGACTTGATAATATTGGAGTTCCACGTACTTTCACATATCTATACATACTTTCAGATCAATGTTTATAACTAGATTCTTAATTGTGTATGACATACTCAGGTGTGGGAAATAGACGAGGACAAACATAATCCAGGAGCTGTGCTTCATACTTTGGGTTGGCCCTTGAATCAGAAGACGTATGGGGGCTCATTTCTCTACCACATGAAGGATAGGCAGGTAATACATGATTTTATATTTGTAATTTGTTGTCTATATTACCTAAATAGGGGGGGGGGGGGTTATCGAAACTTATTGACATGTTCTCTAGTTTAATGTTTCTTGTCAAAGAAAATGCATTGTACAACATTCTTTTTTTTTCTTTTTTTGGTGGTTTTAGTGTTATAAGAGAATATAATCCTAGATACAAGAACGATAAAATATGACATGGACGATTGGTTGTTTGTTCGTAAGTTAATAAGACTGCAAATAGACGATGATATGCTCTGGTGTGTGGTCTGAAAATGTCATTGATCTGAAAATCACATGGTTATTCTCTTGCTAGATTTAATGCATCCTTGTGGGCCTCGGTGGTTAGACTTTTTTTTTATAATTAATCGCTGGGTATTATTTGGTTGGATTAGAGAGCATTTCTTTGGTTGGCCCTGTATGTCCTTGTATTTTTTTCATTTTTTCAATTTAAACTCGGTTTATTATCAAAAAAAAAAAACTGCAAACTACAATCATTTTTTATTATTATTTTTTATGGGCAAACTGCAAACGTACAAAAACTTTATTATTCACGTACATAAGGGAAAAACCAATGCATATATTGCAAAGTTCCGAACACCATTTTTCACGTTTTGTTTCAAAATAAATTTCAACAAAAATTGGAACTGGCCAAACAAATTTTGCTTGAAGGGTTTCTTTTTTTCCTACCACAACTCTTTCATTTTTGCTTCACCACTTTTCCGTTTTCCATGTTCATTATCTCTATTTACATCAATTTACTATTGTCCTTTTGATCTTGAAAATGTTTAGTTAATCTTTTTCATTATTGTTTGAAAATACAAAACAGGATATATATAAGAGCCAAAAAAAAAAAAAGACTTACAACCTCTGACAGCTGGGGTTGATAAAGCCCCCAGTGGGGGAAATTTGATATATGCAACCTCTCCAGTCCAAGTTTGAAAGAAGTTTATATATGTTGTGATTATAAAAGAACTTACTGCGAAGGGCACCTAACAAGAGGTCATATACTAACATAATCACAGAAAGAGTCAAGTCAAAAGGTTTCCTCTGCCATAGAAGATCCTTTGATTTCTTTATGGCCAAAGAATATTATTTTTATTTTTATTTTTTTGTTTTTCTATTTCACTAATATCTTTGTTTCTTTATTTCCCATTTTATTTATGTGCATGCATCCAATTTAAGTAAATATTATTATAATAATGAATTATCTCCTAATGAGTTCTCTCTTAATTTATAATTTATGTGCTCAACACGTATCATACACTGCCTTGCTACTCAAAATGAGGTGTCAATACTCATTTATAAACATAAACGTAGCTGTGGTTCATTTCTGGAGATGCTTCTTAGACGTATATGTGTACATGGAACTTATCTAGTTATTCATTAGAAAAGGAGGAAGGAACGTTGAATTAGTCACATTGACCCATTGTGGGCCTGTAAATATGTCCAAATTGAAGTTTATAGTGTTGACTTTAAATTTAAAGCCTCATTTTTCTGAGAGGATTATAACTTGTACACTTATGTGAAGCCAAATTTTTGCCATTAGTTAAACTTAAATTTCATCCCTAACCAGCTCCATTCATGTATGTACATTAAATCTTTTTGCAGAAGAGTTGTCTATTCTACTAGACAACTATTTGTGTCATCAAAGTCATGGTCATTTTTGCCTGAACCATTCACTTCAATTTGTACTGAGCGTACTGCAACTTGCAGGTTGTAGTCAATATGATTCCATCCATGTTTACTGGCACGTAGTTTCTTGGGTTTCAAAGCTATTTCTATGCACATGACTTCACGAGCAATATGCTGTTTGTGTCTTCTATTTCTAATTCAAGCTTTCCTTGGTTTTACAGATTTCTATTGGCCTCGTAGTTGCTTTAAATTATCAGAATCCTTTCTTGAATCCTTATGAAGAATTTCAGGTAAATATTCTTCTTGTATTATTTGCATTAACATTCACCTCCCAAGTATCCCTATTAAGCCCATTAAAAAATCTTGTTACATGATTTTTGCTTCTGTCAGAAATTAAAACATCATCCCGTCATCAAAGAACTTCTAGAAGGTGGGACAGTTGTCCAATATGGGGCTCGCACTTTAAATGAAGGCGGTCTTCAGGTGTGCCAACCTTTCTTTTCTGGAAAGTGTCACTCAATTGCAGTATACAACTGAAAGTAATAAAAAATCTGTCCTCACTACATTGAGGGGTCTTGTGAATTAGGAAAATTGAAAATAAAAATCAACATGAAAAACAAGTTATTCATTTATATTTTTTACATCTTTAATGTCTTATTGAAGAGTTAAGGTTAATGGAAAGAAGAGTGTTATTAGTTATTAATTAATAGTTATCATTAAACTTAAATTATAAGTAAATGCAGCCGTAGTTGTGACCTGCCAGAGAAGGATTTATTGATTTTCATTTTCAGTAACTATCATATACTATCAAATAGGAATATGATGCCAGTTAAATTTCAGTCTGTTCCATATCCAGTTTTTCCGGGAGGAGCAATTATTGGATGTTCAGCTGGCTTTTTAAATGTACCAAAGATTAAGGGCACACACACTGCAATGAAGTCAGGTATTTGTCAAAATTATCTGACCTGTACTTCATCTATTGTCTAACTAGGCTTGATGAGGATGCATTCAGTTTAAGATGAAAATTTAAAACTCTTGGAGAATAGCAATTCATTATATATCTCTTCTGACTTTGTTCTTCTCGTGTTTTTTTTTTGAGTACATCAACATTTAGGGGTGGGGGGATTTGAACCTCTGACCTTTTGGTCGAGAGTACATGTCAATTACCTCTGACTTTGTTCTTCTTGTGTGTTCTTTCTACTTGCACTATGTTTCCTTTAAAATGAATGATGTAACATCTACTTTTGTCAAAAAATGATGTAACATCTGCTAGAACACGTATCTTTTTGCTCCCTCCACCCCTTCGATGAATTAACCCACCTATGAATACAGTAATATCTGTAGGATTGCTACATTAATTCAGTCTCATGAAATACTTGCTTTTAATGACAATATCAACCGCACAGAAAACTTCTTTTTGCCTGTTTTCCAAAATATCAATTATATTTATTTAAATGTATCTGATTTCAAGTGTCTAATTTCTGACAGGAATGCTAGCAGCTGAGGCTGCATTTGGCACACTTCATGGTGGCTTGAAAATGGATGTGTATTGGGATAATTTGCGAGGTTCATGGATATGGGAAGAACTATATCGAGCTCGGAACTATAGACCTGTAAGCAGCTGTTTTCTTCTCTTCCCATCTTTATTTTCTTAAGCTCTATTTATAATTATGTTCAATGACTGTTTTTATATATATAAGAAGTTTCAAGAGGTAAAAACAGATGGAGAATAAATGTTTTTTTGCTAAAGTATTGTTTTAGTTTCATCTTTTGTCTCCTAATTTTATTGTTATAGGCATTTGAGCATGGTCTTATTCCGGGCTTGACCTTAAGTGCACTGGAGCAGTATGTATTCGTCCTCTCCTTCAGCTGATTTCAATCGCTTAATATTATTATTATTATTTTTTTTGTGTAAAGACAATTCAAATCTCTCATGTTCTTTCAGTTCAGTGACAATTTCATTGCAATTTCTTTTTTCTGCCTGCAGCTATGTACTTAAAGGAAGGTCCCCTCTTACACTAAAGCATGGGAAACCAGACCATGAAGCTACAAATGTAAGAAGTTCTTACTTCAAAACCTTGATTCGGTATTATTCGTGTGCATTTGGAAACATCCATAATGAAACATTAATTTTTGAGCACTCAAATTTACTCTTTTCTTGGTTTTGTTCATTTCGACCTTAGTCAAATAGGCCTCTGCACATAATTGATTACATGTTCATTGTGAAAGTTAGTTGCTAGGGGTGATTAAGGGCATTAAAGTTGAGGGGTCCGTAGATTGCTCAATTGTAATTATAGTTGAATTATTATTCTTATTTTTTTGGATAAGAAATGACTTCATAACAACAGCCTAAAGGCGAAGGGGCGAGGAGCCCCCTACCTCAAAAAAACTAATGAAGCACAGCCTCCCAATTGTGGAGGTGTGTTAGAGTTGAGTTATTTTAACAATGAATGTTGAACAAAAGTTGTACTAGTTTCCATGTATTAATAAAGATCAAGTTATATTTTATTTTGAGTTTCTGATATTTGTAGTCATTTATGCAGGCTGCAAATTTGCATACTCCAATTGATTATCCAAAGTACGACAATCTTCTGTCCTTTGATGTGCCAACCTCGCTACACAGGTTTTACGCCATACAACTTCCTTTTTGTAGATTCAGTTAAACGAGTGAGGAAAAATGGTAGATTATGCAAGGCAATGATCCGTTTTTACTGATTGTATCTTGTGTGTGGTATAACCCCTTGACTGATCAGGATAAAATGCATTGGTCCTTGATAAGTTCTCTCTCTTATCAGTAACAATTTACAGGAGTTCAATGCCCTCCTGGGACGATTCCTCTTCCTTCAAAAAAAAAAAAAAAATCATGGAAGAAAAGGAGGAAAAGTAGGAATTGGAAACTAGAATGAGTAGGGAGGGCATACCACTATTGCTAAGGCAAATGTTTGCTTTAGTTATTTATAAGTTCTCAAGGACTGAGGTAAAGTAAGATGTTAATGTGGTTAATTTCAGTTGTCTGCTAGAGGCACAAAGTTTCCCATGCAATGATATTTGTTAATGATCTGATCATTTGTTCTATGGACGGAAAGTGGTATTCTTGTCTTTATCAGATTTTTATCTGCTTATCCAACTATTGATGTATACTTGGAAAATGTGTATATATAAATCATATGTTCATATAGGAGCAAGTTGTCTATTAGCTATTACTTGGAGCAACTTGTCTCCTACATTTTGTAATTATAGCTTAACTACCCTTGCTAACCAATGGAAGTGTTTTTTTTGTTTTTTGTAAATGTTATTCGATGGGATCTTTTTTTAATTCCATTTCATCATATTCATGAATGGTTTCTGTTTCCTATAAAAATAATGTTCATATAGGAGCAACACAAATCATGAACATGATCAGCCAGCCCATCTTCGCTTAAGGGACCCTAAGATTCCCGAGGAAGTAAATTTGAAAGAATATGCCGCACCTGAGTCAAGATATTGTCCTGCACGTGTATACGAGTAATACATTATCCACCTATGCTTGTGTCCTTTACTTGGAAACTTCCATCTGATCATTGCTAATCGTGTTTATGCTATGATTAGGTACATACCTGATGAAAACAACCAGATGAAGTTGCAGATTAATGCTCAAAATTGTCTTCATTGCAAGGTATGTCCAGTCCATTTAACCTTCATTTGAACTACTTGTTACAGTTTCTGGTGTTCAGTTCCTGCCTGCAATGATCAAGGGAAAAAGGGAACTCTTTTCCCATTGGCTTATGTAGGCAGGAAGAATGTTGGGGAACTGTCTTTTTCTGCATGCAGCCATGGTAGTCATATTTGAAGCTTTACTTAACCCCTGGAATACATAATCAAGAATAGGTTTGTGTGCTTGTGTGTTATGGGGGGAAGGGTTAAAGGAACTGAAGGCAGTATTTAGTTGGACAAAACTCACTGACAGATCTCCTTTAAGAGATCCAAAAGTAGTTTTTATCCAGCCAAAGATAAATTTAAACAAAAACTCAGACAAGGCCTATTATTCATCAAGATCCTTCCTTTCTTCTTCTTTTTTGTTGTTAAGGTCTGCAAATTTTATAGCCTATAGGTGGAAAATACCCACCCCATCTTGTTCTGTATTGTTTTGCAAGTGTTTGATGTTAGAAAAGAATGTTCCATTTGTTTCTGTAGTTCAACTTGTAATGAGTGACACTTTTCTTCAGGCTTGTGACATTAAAGATCCAAAGCAAAACATCGAGTGGAGTGTCCCAGAAGGCGGTGGCGGTCCAGGTTACTCCGTCATGTAATGATGTAAATATGTATAGAATAATCATGTGGGATTATTTGAGAATAAATGAGATTCTGCTTAGAAACCTTATGAGAGCAATCTCTGCTCAAAGGGGAAAGGGTTTTGTCTTTACTAATAAAGCAAACAATTGATTGTTTGTAATTGCAGAAACAAGATCATCTTTAATTGAATTAACCTTCATGGTCTGCTTTTTATGCATATTAAGATAACCTTATCCTTGTCCAAGAATTTTAGATAAACTCCTTGATCTACCCTACCATACTAAGATAACCTTATCCTTGTCCAAGAATTTTACGAATATTCGTTTGATAGATTTGTTTTTGAAAACTATTTTTGGATATATATATATATATCTTTTAATCAAGGGAAATTTTAAGTTCTGTTATTTTCTATTTATTTTTGTCATATTCCTTCCTTTTAATCTCCACTCCTCTTTTTTTTACAACATGTGGGGTGGGAGATTCAAACTGTTGACCTCTTGATCGAGAATACAAACTTTCTGACAGTTGAGCTATGTTCATCTTCAAGTTGGCCCTTTTAATCTCTACTCTTGATTTTATTTTACCTAGATCAAATGAATTTTATTCTATTTTTTGTTTTTACCAATTTTCCTTTCTTTTTTTAGTGAGTTTTCTTTCCTTTTTAAACCACTCTTCTTCTCTAAATTTTAAAATTGATCTCTTGCAATTTTTATTTCTCCATAAACAAAAGGCTTCCATTGTTGTTCTCTCTAAGCTCTCAATTTTTTCTTTCAATATTTTTCTTGTGAGAGATTCTTTTTGTGAGGATTGAATTGTTTACTTGAGTACTTTATCTTGTAAATCCACGCGTTGAGATGGTATGCAATTTTGCTCCTAAATTTTTCAAATGTTGTAATGGTTTGATCCTCAACTGTGAATATGTAAAAACGACATAGTTTAATAGTTGAACCATTAAGTCATGGAAAGAGTCCATAGATTTTATTCAAATATTCAAGAGGTGTTGGAGAGTGGAGTTATTATTTACTACATGCTCTAAATTGCTATGGTTTATTTATTATTATTTTTTTTGAAGAATGCTATGGTTTATTTATTGAGGTTGATAGAATTAACTTTTTCATATTAATTATCAATATTGTTTTTAGCATTAATTAGGTTCTTATTAAAAAGGTGCATTAATTTCCTTGATTAGGCCATTTAGTAATTTTTTTTTTTATAAATTTTGATTAAACCCATATTCACCCCTCTAGCGTTTCCATACCAATTCAATACAAACTTGATCATTCTTCCTTTGAGCAACAGACCGAGGTGGTTGCTCCATAAAAACTTCTTCCTAAAGATCACTATGGAGAAAGACATTTTTTATATCAAACCAATACAAAGGCTAACAATTAAGAAGCATCCATGGAAATAAATAGTCTGTAATTTAGCGACAAGAGAAAATGCATGTATCAAAATAATAAATTGGGGTGGTTGCAACAATAGCAAAAGGGGAATTTTTATTTGCTAGCGTGCTTTTACTTTTTGAGGTTTGCAATTATGGCAAAAAAAAATTCAGCCCAGTCTAAAACGTGAATTTAAAAAGTCAAAAATACCCTTTTCAAAATTTTCCTGTGTTTTACTGTTATGAAGTATATCAAATATACTGTTGATATACTACTGATATACCTAAAATGAAATACATCAGATATACTGTTGATATACTACTGATATACTTAAAATGAAATATATCTGATATACAGTCGATATACTTTACTATGGTATATTAGTGGAATGATATTCCTATATGAAATATATTCGTTATTTTATATTTAGTATATCAGATAAACCTAAATTGAAGTACATATACTACTAATATACTCTGATATATCAGTGAAATGGTATTCCTAATATGAATTATATATCAATAGTATATCAGTCGTTCATATTCAATATAAAAAATATACTTAAAATAAAGTATGTCACTGATAATTAAAAATATATATTAATGATTTTTTTTTAAAAAAATAAAGTCTATCATTGATATATTTAGTCACTCATAATCAAGTATATCAATGTTATAAATTATTTGAGTAGTATAACAAAAAAGGAATATCAATGGTATATCAACATTCATAACAAGTATATAAGACAAACATTTTATGTTATAAAAAAACAAATATTTCGTTTAAAATACGTAAATAACACAACACAATTCAATAAAGAGAAAATGAAACATAACAAAATATAAGTAAATAAAAGTAACATTTCACATATCAGATATATCATTATTATATCAATACTCAGGTATATCATAGGTTACGTTTATCAAATCAAGTATATATTAGATATATAATTGTATTCATTCGAGTATATCAAATTTGTTATATCAGTTCACTGATATATTTTATATCTCGTATATCAATAAATATAAAGTATATCGTCTGATATACTACTAATATATCAATTGATATACCAACAAGGGTAAAACTGGAATAATAAAAAAAACAAAAATCAGATTTAAAAATTTTTGCTATATTTGCAAATCTCAAAAAGCATAGCTAAATTTGCAAATGTCTTAATATTTTTTGCTACCCATTACAATTTTCCTAATAAATTTCACAAGTATGAGCATAGTTTGGACAAAAAGGCACACTTTTAATCGAGCAACTAACCCATTAGGATTGACCTTAATTGCAAACAACCACTTACATCTGATAGCTTTCTTTCCTACAAAGTAAGATACTAAATCTGAAATACCATTATCATCTAAGGCATTCATCTCTTTGATCATCGCATAATACCAACTAGAGAATGAGACAAGACTTCATGAATAGTCTTAGGGCCGGGTTGAGACAGAATAAAAAAAAATGCAACAAAAGAACATGCCGAAGATGACTAGTAGAGACCAAAGAAGAAATAGGAAAAGAGCAAGAATGTTTACCTTTATAACTAACCCATTAGATAAAAGATAATTAATAATCTTCCCTCAACTTGTTCTCTCTAACTTGTTTTGGGCAAAGATGAAGTGAAAGACTTGTCTTCAAATAAAGTAACATCACAAGATACAAGATACATGTTCAAACTTTTTTTTTGGGGGGAGGGAAATACATTTTTGGTCCCTGAGTTTTAAGAGATAGGTACGCATGGTTCCTGAGTTTTCAAAATGGACATTTTTAGTCCCTAAATTTTGAGAAATAGGTTTAAAAGGTCCCTCATACTATTTTATTAATTTTTTCCATTTTTTTATATAAAATTAATATTTTTTTTGTGAATTTTTAGGGAAAATTACCTTTTTGGTCCCTGAGTTTTGAGAAGTAGGTGCGTTTGGTCCTTGAGTTTTCAAAATAGACCTTTTTAGTCCATGAGTTTTGAGAAATGAGTTTAAAAGGTTCTTAAGTTTTCAAAATGAACCTTTTTAGTCCTTCGATTTTGAGAAATAGGTTTAAAAAGTCTCCATATTATTTTTTAAATTTTTTAAAATTAATACTTTTTAATTTTGTTAATTTAAAAAAACACTCAATATTAAAAATATAATAAAAATTATTAATTTAAAAAATTGAAAAAAAAAATAAAATGAAGGACTTTTTAAACCTATTTTTCAAAACTCAATGACTAAAAATGTTCATTTTGAAAACTTAGGGACCTTTTAAATATATTTCTCAAAACTCAGGAACTAAAAATGTCTATTTTGAAAACTCAGGGACCAAACACACCTATCCCTCGAAACTCATGGACTAAAAAAGTATTTTTCTCTAATTTTTAATATTGAATGATTAAAAAAAAAAAAAAAAAAACTTCTCCATCCCCACCCTAACCGCATTCTCTCTCCCCACTCCTCCCTCCACGTTCTTTTCCTCTTTGTCTTTTCCCCCTTCTCCCCACCATCTTCTTCTTTCTTTCCCCTCCTCCCTCTCAATATGTTGCAGCCAACAATAACGGTGACAAGGCCTTGATATTCGTCATCTTCCCCCTCCTCTTCTGATAAATGGACGATACGTCTTGTTTTAACTGAATTCGCGAGAGTTGGTTGAATACGAGATAGTGGGAAAGACATGAGAAGTCAGAGTAATTTGTAGATCTTGATTTAAGTTTGTCGTCGAATTTGATTTTGGAGTAGCCATTGATCATTTTCTCTTGGGTTTGGGAATTGGAAAAAGATTATAGTAGAAAATGGTGAGCTTGGAGATTTCTGAAGATTGAAAGGGATAGGGGAAAGGAAGAAAAAACAATGCCAAGGAGGGGGAAAAGGCGAAGAAAATGGAAGGAGGGAGGAAAGAGGAGAGAGAATGAGGTAGAGATGTTAGAGTTTTTTTAAAGAAAACAATCATTCAATATTTAAAATTAATAAAAAAAATTAATTTTATATAAAAAACTGAAAAAATTAATAAAAATAGTATGAGAGACCTTTTAAACCTATTTCTCAAAACTCAAGGACTAAAAAAGTTCATTTAATTCTAAAAAAAAAAGTTCATTTTGAAAACTCAAGGACCAAACGCACATATCCCTCAAGACTCAGGGACTAAAAATGTATTTTTCCTTTTTTTTTTTTTTTTGACAACATGTGAGTGTGAGATTTGAACATTTGACCTCTTGATCAATGGTACAATAACATTTGTATCCTTTTTTAACGTGAGAATAGTATAGGAGAATACACTTCAAATATTTGGAGTCTAATTTTGTTAGATTAGGATGAACAAATTAAGTAGAAGTAAATATTTTTGGCTCAATACAAAACAAAGGTTTTGTTAGACATAGAACATAATAAGGAACCTAACCTCTTAAGAACAAGTAAAGACATGCAATTAATAAAAAAAAAAAAGTAAGTTGTGAAAATTGCATTAACCCATAAAGGGATTGTTTGTTTTTTTGGGAATCTAGATAACCGAAATATTTAAATACTTGGAATTATAGATACTTAGAAATATAGATGCCCGACATTTTAGACAATCGTGTTTGTTTTGGAGGAATAATTTATAAGAATGTATGGAAATATTTAGATAACTATGTTTGTTATGCAGGATTTTTGTACGAGAAAGTTCTTAGATTATGTATAATACCAATAATGCCCTTACTAATTTTTAGCTAATTTACCTATTAGTTTAATATAATTTAAATTTATATAACGTTTTGGTCTTTGCGAATCTAATGTTTTATTTTTATATCAATTTAATTTATACTAATTTACTTGGTTATTTTTTAGAACAAATTCATTTATATTAGTTTAATTTTAAAAATTAATTTCAACTTTAACTTTTTTTAAACATGACAATTAATATAATTCACGGTGTGTTTTAGTGGATTGAATTGATCACATTATCAAATTAGATTTTTTTTTAGAATTATATATTTTTTTGTAATGGATTTTATGTTTGAAATGTACCATTAGTATTATTATTAAGAGAATAAATTAAAATATTATTCAATATAACTATCATTTATTTTATATCTAAATGTAAAATTTCAAAATAAATGGTTATTTCTTAGTGTCTGAATAAATTAATTTATTTTTAAATAAAAATACAAATTGTAAAATGGAGGGGTACAAGTGTCATCCGAAGATGCCCTCAACATGGGAATCTTGGAAATCCATCTCTCATGAGGGCATCAAAAGCTCCTTGGATGCCTCCCGTATGGGCATTCTAGGATGTCCGGACATCCCGAAATTCCTAGGTATCCAACATTGCCACAAAACAAACGAGGTAATCCAAATGCCCATTCTATGGGAATCTTGGATTATCATCAAACAAACAGCCCCTAAATGCTTTGGAACATGTAATTGAAAGGATGATGCTCTTATTCTTTTAAAAGTAATTACAAAGTTGATTTTTTTTTTTTTAATTGAAAATAACTTATTAATTATTGATTAACTTGAATAACATTTTTTTAGCAAACAAATATATGGTAAAGGATTGAACCTTAAAGAATGTTGTAACTGTAAGTATTTTTATCCATTGAAATATGTTCAAATTTACATTAATTTAAATAATATTAATCGATATAATTTATTTATGCGATAATAGTTAATTAACATGATCAACTTAGATCTTAATTTACACTGGTGACAATCAATTATCTACATATTAATTAACTATAATAAATAATTTATGTATTCTAATCGAGTATTTGCAATTATTTTTTATTGCAATACTTCATCTAAATTAAGCTAGATTTTGAATTACTTTTAATTATATAATAAAGGTTTAAATCCTATTTTGGTCCCTAAACTTTAAAGATTATTCTATTTTGGTCCTTCAACTTTCAGAATGTTCAGTTTAGTCCCTGAACATTCAAGTTTGTTCCATATTGGTCCCTAAACTTTTAAAATGTATATTTTAGTCCCTAAACTTTCAAAAAATGATTATTTTAATCCTTACTTTTATTTCAATTTTAACAAATTAACGACATAGCTTTGAGTATGTGTATTAGATTGTTAATATGAGCATGATTTCAAGTCAAATAAATTAGAGACAAACATTAGGGAAAGCAAATTTGAAGTATAAAAGTAACATAACAAGGACCATAATGATTATTTTTTAAAAGTATAAGGACTACAATAGACATTTTGAAAGTTCAGGGACTAGAATAGAAAAAATGTGAAAGTTCAAGGACCAAAATGAACGTTTTGAAAGTTTAAGGACTTAAATAGAACAAACTTAAAAGTTCAGGGACTAAAATGAGATTTAAACCTATAATAAAATATCATCCTAAAATACAAACCTAACTAACATGTATATGCATACATATGGTCATTTCAATTTAGTTCAGACACCTCAATGTCCCTAATAATTCTTATTAGTTATAAATTTAATTAAAATTGATATTTTCAAACATAATTCATTGGTCTCCTAAAACATATTATCATATCGATGTTGCTATGCAAAGTATGTTTTTGGGTCCATCCCTAATAGTTTCAATAATAAAAAGAGTTGATATAAAGGGAAATTTCAAGGGCAATTATATATCTTACTTGGCCAAAAAGATTACCATAAACTAAAAAATTTTCAAATGATGAGGTTGAACACTTTACAGCTGTTATTGTCACATCAAATGCATTAAATAATTAAGCATATTATAAGGCAATGAAGCTACAAAATCACATCATAAGAGCAATGAGTGACATAGGTGAAGATTAGGTAGAAGTAGGCAATTGTGTTAATCTTATCTTACTATATTTTAGATTTTATAATGTCTTTGTATATGAGCTTTTAGTCAATACTCCTATCATTTATCAAGCACACTTGCCCATCGCTCATTAACTTCCTTTTATGTTTTTTTTTTAAGTAAATTATTGCATCTTCTTCATTATGCTACATTATTCTCCATGATATCTTAGGATATGTTTCCAAAGTTGGATGGAAAGATTTTATCTTATACTAAAAAAGATTTAATCTTTTAAGCTAAATTATACTAGAGAGTTCCTGAACTTTCAAGTTTGTGTCTAAAAGATGAATTTTAGAAAGTGCTTAATATGTCCCTACACTTTCAATTACGTGTCTAATAAATCTTAAGATCTTAAAAAAGTCTATAATAAGCTCTTTAACTTACAATTTTGTATCTAATAAATTATCTTATACACTAAATGGTCGATTTTGCATTAAACAATTGAAGTTTCTACTTTGTTATCTTTGAGTAATTTTTTAAGCTAAAGTAGAGAAATAATTGAAAATTGCAAATTGCAAAGTCAAATGAAGCATGAGGGCATGAAAGGGTATCTCCAAACATATGTAATATAAACATAGCTAAACAGTTAAAACACTTCTTAAGCACTTCTTTCTTTGATGTTGAAGGTTCAAAATCCCACTAACACATTTACTATGCTAAAAAAAATGGCTACGGTTCGAGAAAGAAAACGCTTAATAAACCTTGAAAGAAAAAATAAACGTACGAATCATATTAGAAACTGTGATATCCACAATCTAACAACAAATCAACTACAACATTTCCGTCTACAACAATGAACATTATACATAAGTTAACAGACGCAGTAAAGAAAACAATATGCTTGTGGAGAGGGGAAGACCTTGAATGTGGAAAGCAAATACAGATTGTAGGGAGGGAAATATGGTACTTGGATATCAAAATGAAACTAAATTTCTGATAGCTAACCATAAAGGCCTTGAACAGTGGGTCATCTCTTCTCTTATATATTAGATGAACTATAGAAGACAAGAATCAGTGGGTTCACTAGGCTATATCTTTCAACAAGCGGAAGAGGACGTATCTGATGTGTTGTTGTCTTTCGGATTCGGAGAAGAACTCGATCCTTTCATTTTGATGTCTCCAGTTGGTTGCTGCTGAAGCTGATGCAGCTGGTGGTACTGAAAATGTTGTTGTTGCTGTTGCTGCTGCTGCTGCTGTGAGTGGATTTGAAGTTGCTGAAACTGCTGAGCAGTTAACAAAGTGTGCATTGCTTGATTGTTTGGGTAAAATTGTTGGCCAGCTCCAAAGGAAGCAAAGTTTGTCATTGATCCACCATTTGGGATTGCTTGGCCAGTCAATACTTTCAAATGTTGAATTTCCTCTTTCAATGCTTCATTTAGAGCTGTCAAAAGAGATGCTAATAAAGATGGGCCCCACAAGAAAATTTTTGAATCTCATCTTGTCTCCTCTTTTTGAAACTAAACAAACTTTTCATTCAGATAGTGAAGAGTTGCAAAAAAAGCTTGAAACCACAACATTAGAAGGCTTATCTCGTTTTGGAAATTGCAAAAGGTTAAAGCCAAAAAGTGGACAAGAAAATGAACCCTCAAGTCAAACTATATGCTTGTACTTAAATGCACTTTTAGACACTTTTTTCCTAATCTAATGAAAATTCTGCTTTCCTCGAGAAAAATGAAAGAACATAAAAAGTCCAAGACAACCGGAACCAAAAAAATTAAACAACCCAACTACAAAACATTACAGAAAAGGACTTCCCTCGACCAGGGTGAGAGACAGAGGAAAGAGTCATTGACACTCTTGATTTGTTTGGTCCAAATGCTTCAAATAATTGCCCTGATGGCACAGTTAGAACGGTTTTCCTTATATTCTACCTCTAATTCATGAAATCTTCTACCAAGCCAAGTGGTCAAAATCTAATGCGGTATACTAAATGCTGTTTCTAAATCTAGAAGTTACTAATTTAATGGTTTTAAGTTGCTGAGGCACAAAAATTTCTAGCCTCAAGTGAAGAACATATACAGCCTAAAAGCACAATGTTCGCAATGAGGGGTCACAGTCACACCATGATCAATCTATCTCAAAGGCAAAATTTCTACGACAGACTACCTCTTAACAGTGCAGATGCCAATTTTGAATGTAATATTACATGCAAGCATGATCTCTAAGTCATTTAGGATTGTATAATGATCTATCAAGCATGACCTTTTCAGTGAGGGATGGTGCCAAATGTTTACTTGAAGCATATGGTTGACTGAAGCTGTAATATAAAAATAAACAAGTAAGCAAAATGCCAATTGCTTAGTTCTATTACTCTTATGAAACTCAAGTTTCCAATTGCTTAATTCCACAAACCTCTCCAAATCTCGAGCAAGTATGACCCAATGTTTTCAAGTTAAATGACTGTTGACTGGCTAGGTAAGGCAAGCACCTTGTCCCTACTACTTAGCCCATCCAAGAGCTTGCCTTCAACATCTACACACCTTTGATGCAAATGAGGCTTGTGACAACAAGCAAGAAGCTCAATGTCAAAAAAAAACACACACACACAAGCAAGAAGCTCATCAATTTAAATAACACCTGGCAGCTGCACCTTGAATACACTGGGGTTTAACCAATAATAATAAACTCAAAGTGATTGGGGAGTGCAATAAAAATTCAGCACACCACAGCTCAATTCCTCTAAGAAAGACCTGGTCATTACTATTTCAATATTCACCAGAAGCAGCAGTGCAATCTAACATCCAGGTCAAAATGAAACTCGAAGCAAGATTCTAATATCTAAAGAATCTTACCTTCCCACTTCACAATTCACCAGATAAAGAAGTTCACACCTTCCTGTCTAAAGGAGTTCTTCCTCAGATGTCAATTGATCAATTTCCTACAACTATCCCACTAAACTCAAGACGGCCACTTTATAACGCTCTCAACAAGACACATCATATCCTAAAAGGCTAAAACCATTAAAAAGCTATGCTTCTGATGCTTCATTTAATCAACTTTTTGTTTTGCATCAACTCTTATCATTTCTCTACAAATGTTCGCTTGGGTCATACTTGTACTGAACTCCCAACCATATCTTAACTGTATAAACCCTTATGCTACAGGACAGAGACTTAGAGACTAGAAGCAACTTTCTGTGTGTACACAAATGTAAAAAATGCATATAGAATAGAACTATCTTCCAACAAGTACCTACATTTACTTATATAATTACAAAACAGAGTGATTACATAAAAGCTAAAGGAAGGCAACTATAGTGTGCAGTCACCTAAAAAGAAAATTCAGAAGAGGTCCTTACCATCTTGCAGGTGAACCTGCTGCTCCATTGTCTGCAACCTCAGCTTTAGTTCACTGTTCTCAGCAGTAAGACCATTTGTATCTCTCTGATAATAAGAAGGCAATGAGTAAAACATGATATCTTTATATAACTTTAGAAACGTTGGAATCCAAATGATCATCAAAATATAGAATAGGCGTCCAAAGTGAAAAGCCACCTGTAAGAGGGTCAACTGAGCAGATAATGAAGTTGCCTCTGTTTGCAAAGTCTGAACTTTTCGTTCAAGCTCAGCAATGTACCGCATCTTTCTTTCCTTTGACCTAGCAGCTGACTGTCTATTTGCCCATATCCTATGCAATGTACAAAGGGGATTGTAAACAAATTTTCCTATTATTTTTTTCATAGGAAACAGAATGAACATAATAATTGAAGGACACAGAAGCAAATAATCTCAAACGTGAAAAAATTGGAGAAACATGCTTTGAATGGAGAGGGAGAGGCAATATACAGGGTAAAAAAAAGCCTCCAGGCTCTTCAAGATAAGAGAGCACACAAACGCAATCCATGTAAATGATCAAACAGCATTTAAATTTTAGAAGATGCCTCACAACTCAACAGAATTGACTGGGTTCCATTTACTGAAGAGTCAAAATTCATCAACGGAAGTCTTGATAGGTAAACTATTTTATCTTGATGAAAAATAAAGTAATTTCATCAAAAGAGATATCACAAAGTAAAAAGACCATACACAACCAAAAGACAAATGAATTTGTTCATTTATTAGAAAGTAATGATGTACAACATGAGGAGGCCCCAGAGTTTATTCACTAGGACAAAAGCTGCAATAGTAATAAATGCTTTCACTAAATTTGTTGTCAAAGATTGACAAAAATACTTCATACTATCATACATTTCTTGCAACCAAGGTTAAACATCCAACGAAGTTGAAATGTTGAATTAACATAAATTGTACAGCAACGATAATTCTGACTAGAAGATGAGCAGGAACTGAAAATATAAAATGAGTAAAAGAAAGCAACATGAAAAATCTGTTGTGAATACATCATAAAAGAACACAATACCAGTTTCTTTTCATGTCAAACACACAAAAGAAAAAGAGAGTTCCAAAGGAATTATACCTCTTTGCACGTTTGGGGTCAATCAGAGCAAGCTCAGCAAGCTTTGTAGCTGACATGGCTTTCTTGGAATCAGCTGCAGAGACTTCTTCAGACCCTGAGACAAGCATCTCAGGCTTGATAGTTGTCAAGCCATCCATGGACTGGCTGTGCTGGTGCCTAACTCTCGGCCTCTCCTTCAAACCAACAGCAGCATCATCCTTAGATGTTACAGCTCCAAATGCTGAAGTAGGAGTCGATCTCGCTTCTACAACAGCAGAAGATGACTCGCCGACTTGTACTGCAGAGGTTGCAGTCGAAGAATTGAATTTATCCATGTCAAGGTACATGGACAACAAATCCTCCTCAGTATCATCAGAAAAAGAAGGCCCATCAGCACTGCCAATGACACCAAGGTCGCTGTCAAAACAAATATCATCAGGCAGGGTCAGTATTTCTGAATGGGCGCGTCTATGACCAATATTTCTCGGCGGGTTATCAGGCATCCGACTAACATCATGGCTGAACCGATTGGAATCGCTGGAAATTCCACGACCGAATTGACCCGAATCGGAATTAGCACTCGGAGCCATTGGAGGAAGCGACATTGAACACGAAGCTGCCTCAGATTTTCCATTGAAACTGCTCGCAGTTGGTGAAAGACTCGAGTAACGACTCGATGGGGGCAGAAACCCACCAGAATGGGTTTGGGGTTTGTCCTTCTCCATCAACTAAAAACACCCTCGTAAAGCAACTAAACAACACAGAAATCCCAAGTCACAAATTCTTCATCAAATCAAACAAGCAAAACTCCACATTCAAGCAAACCTCCGAAATGGGTGTTCAAGAAATCGAATCAAAAGCCCTCAAATCAAAGACACATTACAAATCAAGTGGGAGAAATCAAAGGAGCAATACAACACAACAACCAAGGCGTAGAATGCAAGAAACCGAACTAGAACCAGAAATCGAAATCGTCAACGCATTCGAAATGGGTCGGAAGAAGAGCAGTTGGGAGGACAGTGAAGAAGCACGCGGAAGAGAATTGAGAGGCAGGCGCAAGAAATGGGGGAAGAGAAGAGAAGAAATTGAAAAAAAAAATGGGAGAGATACTTTTGCAGGCTATAATGAAAGAGAAGGACAGCTGGTAGAGTGGGAATCGGGTCCGAATTTACGCAATCGACCAAAAGTAAATCAAGGGTTTCTATTTTCTAACAAAAGTGGGCTCACACAAGAAAAAGATAATTGTCCTCTTCCTTTTTTTTAATAAAATATTAAATATTAATACCATAACTCTGTTTTTAAAAAAAAAAAAAAAAAAACAAATATTATTTATTATTTATTTTTGTATGTTTTTTTTTTTTTTTTTTGAAAGAGCATCCTCCGACACTTTGACCGAATAATGTAAAGTAAACTATACCATATGCTTCTGAATTTTAGTTTCTAAATTTTGTGAAGTTTATCAACAAAAGAATAATTTATAAAGTATGTACTTATACGTTATAATCAAGAGGTCATGAGTTTAAATCTCGGAACTCCATATTTGTTGAATTAAAAAAAAGATTGGAGTTTTAATTGTTTCAAAGTAACAATTCCATGTATATGTATATATATATAAAGAGAAATGTGAAGATGAAAATGACTTCCCTGCTCCTAATTTCTTCTTGTGGAGATCTAGGTGACATTCGAAATTGAGTTCTCTAATGAGAATTATTATCCATTGATTTTTTTACTTTTTAATCTCGATTGAATCAAATATATTGGTTTGTAAATTTTCTATTCAAATAATTCATTGTTAATTCCATTTTTTCAACAATAAATTTCTATTAAAAGAGAAAATTGTTGTACTTCTCGGTACAAACAAAATAATTTTGGATGAAAGTTTAAATTTAGGATATGTGTGTGTGTGTCAGGATTTAAGTGCACATGAATCGATAAGTTTCAACTATACTTGTTAATTTTGGGTAGGTTTGATTTTTTTTAATACCATTAACCTTTAAAATTGTTTTAAAATAATTATATATTTTGATAGGTTCTACGTTAAGAATGATCATGAAAATGTGATATGGTAAGTTGTAAAAGAATTGAATAGTCTCAGTCACATTTGAAATGATGTCATTTAGCTTGGACAAGGATAAATAAATTTGGGAGTTGGAGTAAAACATTGATTTCCTCTTCCCGAGATCAAAATATTTGGGAAAAACAAATCATGAAAAATTTGGAGTCCCTATCTTATGATTAATTAATTAACGAAAAATTAGCGTCGCAATATGAATGAAAAAAAAAAAAAAAAAAAAAAGTCTAACAAAGAATCCCAAGATAATTGAACCTATAGACTATTATTTCTGGAATTATTATTATTATTATTATTATTACTATTTTGACAACAGCTAAAAAGATTTATTACCTTGAGTCCATCAATCTTTTTATTTGTTGTTTTCCTAGCTTCTATGAATCCATTATTTTTGTTTTCATTCGGGATGTGACTAAGACTCTTTGATTTTTATAGCTTAGATATGTGACAATGTGTAATCTCCATTATTTTTGCAACTCATCCTATATTACATACTTTAGAATGTTTATAGTAAATTTTTGGAATTTTAAAGTTCTTCTATTTACTCTGTATGCTTTAATCCCAAAATAAGCATGTCAAACAATTTTAAAAGATATAGTAAGCATTTCATATAAGTGTCAAATTCATGATTTTTTTTTTTTTTTTTTTTGAATTCAACAATATTTGCAGGTTGGAGGATTCAAATCTCGAATTTGTTTATCGAAGGTACATACAAATTACCATTGAGCTATGTATTAGATATAAAATTGAAAGTTTTGGAAATGTGGTTGAAATAAGACTATCAATGCAATCCTTAAATAATATAATCAACATCACACGTAAGTGTAAAGTTGATGAAATTAACGATATGAATCTATTAGACACAATTTTTTTTTTAAAAAAAAAAAAAGTTGGAGAACTGTTAAAAAATAAAATTGTAAAGGATAGAACTGGTAGACATTATATTAAAAGTCAAGATTTATCAAAAACTTTGTAATTAGCTCGAGCACCTATAGGTGAATTACAAGAAAGATCTCCAATTAAAATTAATAAAGAAATACTGTAATCAGAAAAATGATGTTTACATTTTCACCAATTTTAAGCATGAAAAAGAATCAAATCCATAAAGCTATCAAAATATGAGGAAGAATCCCTGAAAATTCATCCATTCCTTTTCGCCCCAAAGAAATCAGAGGAAGACCCTGTTTAAAGCTAGCCATAATACTTTCTTCACTCCTTCGAATGGATGTCCCAGTAAAATGGAGGCAAGAACATCATAAATGTTGTTTGGCAAAGGCAATGACCAACCAAAGGCATGTAGGATCGTTGACCAAAATTTAGAAGCAAAGGAGCAATGAATAAATAAATATCCAGGATCTTCCGAGCTGTAAAAAAAACACATAACCACCAAGGTGGAGAGAGATAGAAATATGACATTCTCCTTTGAAGACGATCAACCGGACTAATAGCTCCAAGACTAAACTCCCAAAGAAAGAAATTTATCTTTTCGGGATAAACATCTTTCCAAATCGTCTCATAAAGATTGCATGAGGTAGGATTAGAGGCATTGACCCTATCTCTCATAAGAGATTGACCGTAAAAGAATTAGATAGATTGATAGGTCAAGACCAAAGTGTTGCCAATAGGTCGAAAATTGATCAAAGAAAGTAAATGAGAAAGATTTGTCCATTCATTTGTCTCCAAATCATTTAGTTTACGTTGGAGACTCAAGTCCCAAGCCACATTAGATGTAACCCAAAAGTCAACAACCTTAAAAAGTGACTAATAATGTAGACTTTCAAATTTGTGTCCTTGTCTTTGAACTTTGAAGGTCACGTATAAGTCTTTGAATTTATTAATTTATGTCTAACAAGTTCCTATCTTATGTGACATTTTAAAAAGAATTTAGGGCTTGTTTGGTAAGTAATCCAGATTCTGTTTTATGTTTTCGGATTTACTTAGTGAATATATGGAGGTGTTTTTGAAAATCGTTTTCGAATGATCCAAATAGCACTACAAGAATTTTGAACTGTTCCGACATTATTTCCGCCAACGCATAATTTTCCGTCGATAGAAGCTCATTTCTACCGACGCAACTAACTATGCATTGGAATAAATCCTTCATATTTTCCATGAAAGAATGCAAAATTTTCGCCGACGTAGTGGGAGGTTGTATTGACGCAAAATGCGTCGGGAGAAATAGTAGTGAAACGTTGCGTTTTAGTTGGACTATTCTGACGCTGTGTTGGGCCTATTCCGACACGGATCTGCATTGGGAAAAAGCCCGATTAAAAAGCCCCAGCCCCTTCTTTTCTTCTTCATCTTCTCTTCTCTCCTTCTTCTCTTCTCTCCTTCTTCTTTGCACCGACTGCTGCTGTCGTCTGAACCCCGCGGTAAGTTTTCGCCTTCTTCTTCATATTTTGCTCATTTCTTTTGCTTTTTGCTGAACCCGCGACCCAAAAACTTTATGTCCAATCTTCGCTCCTTCGCCGCCTCACTCCATATTATTTCCTTTTCAGGTTTATAGCTTCGTGTATGTGCATGTTCTTCAAGGCACCTTTTTGGGATAAGATATGTGGATGTATCTTCAAGGCACCTTTTTGGGACAAGATGCAGATGTTGTTTTGCTTTATTGGTTTTTCTTTTTTATGTATTTTCATCGGAGAGTTTGTTATGAAACAATGTATGGTTTTGAGATGTTCTTGAATTATCGAATATGGATTATATATCGACTTTTGTGATATCTTCAATATATATCGACTTTTATGACATCCATTGAATGATTTGACTATGGATTACTTTTATGTTATATAATCAATCATCAATTAGGTGTGTTACAAATATGAAACATGAAGAAATAATCCAGATAAGGGAGTGGGGGTGGGTACTTATACCGACGCACAACTGCGTCGAAAATATGAAGGCATTTGGAAAATATTGTTTTTCCAACTCGGCCTATTCCGACTCATAATTGTATCTATACCGACGCTTTTTGCATTGGTAGAAATGCGTGTGTTTTGTATGGGCATAGACAAAGTTCTACCATTGCATTTGTTGTGTTAGTGGAAACCAATTTCCAGCCACGCTTAACGGTTTTGCGTCGGCGTAGCCTACATCGACTACTTTGTTCCGACGCTTTTACCGACGCAAAGTTTGCATCGGAAAAGGTAGTTACCGATGCAAAATTGAGGTTATACCGATGCAATTTTGCGTTGGTAAAAGTCCAAAATTTTTTAGTGTAGTAAAAATTCTGAAATCATTTTTTTATATATATATGCTTTCATTGAATCCAAATTTTGTATTTGAAATTTTAAAATGTATAATTAAATTTAAAAAAAATAAAAACTTTAATAAATATAATATTGCATGTTATAAACTCAATTCATTTTTGTTAAATTAAAAAATATATATTATAATGTATTATAAAATATATGATATTGTAAAATAATAATATAATTATACAAAATTTATAACGTATAACATGTTTATAAATTAATTAATAATAGTTTATATTCAATTTAATATCTAGATGATAACCTAGTTTTATAAATATATTATCAAACACATCATAAACAATTATTTCAATTGGGATCTAATTTCTAAATATGCTACCAAACAAATATCTGAGAACATGAAATACAACTATGTTGAATCCATTGTTTTAATAGCCCACTCAACGTTTGGAATGCTGGTTTAATTCAGCGAGGGTTGAGTTATTTTACCCCTCATTTTGCCATAGTATCTCCGGTTTGCTATTATAACTCACTCAAGTTATTTCAGTCCCATTGTCGCTAGCGACCATCATCGTTGTCGACGACCACCTTCGATGAACATTTCGATGATCACCACCCGACGCTGACAACAATTTCGGCAAAGATTCTGACGATCACTGGCAGCGACCAATTTTGTTTTTCTTTCTTCTATTTCTTTCTTTATTTTTCAATTTTTTTAATTTTTGAAATGAAAATAAGAAGAAAGAAGAAAAATGGAAGAAAAAAAAAATCCAATCACCAATGGCACACGACAATTCCAAGTTCCTCTTACCCATATGTACCTAAGAAGAGTATTGCTTTGTATAGGTTGTGCGATTATATTATTTTGACATTTTGATTGGAAATATATCATTTGTTTGCCACTTTGTTGTGAATAACACATGGTATTTTTTTTGTTCAGTTTCATGTGGGATTTAACATACTTTTTTTTTAAGGTCGAATGTTTAAATTTGCATACTTCATATTTGATGTATTAAAAAAAATGTTAATAAATGTTGCATTTCTTACTTTTTGATTGGATTTTTTTTAGAAGTTGAGCGTTGGAAATGTTTGAAAGATTTATTTAATGATCTATTTTTTTAATTGGAACTAAAATAAGATGTCTCACTATATGTGTTGGCATTTAATGACTTTTTTTTATAAAAAAAAATAGTACATTTTAGGGGTTGTGTTTTTTTTTTTTTCAAAAATTACCATAGATAGCAAGATTGATTGTCATATTTACCATTCTCATCACAAAAATAATAATAATAATTTGATATCCGTCAGCTTACGTGCACCTCGACTAATCTCACGGGACAACCGCCTGACCCTACTACATTTGGTTGCCAAGGAAACTCGTAGGAAATTAAATATTCTAGGTAGGTGGCCACCATGGATTGAACCCATTCCCTCTAAGTCCTTTATTTTTTCTATGGCCCTTATTGACCATTAGGGTCAACCCATGATGGTTCAAAAATAATAATAATAATAAAAGAAATAAAATAGTTATGACCCTGACTATTATAGCCAACTCTACACTAAAAACACAGACTTTCTGAACCAAGACTAAGATACTCTGCCCTCAAACACAGATTATTCAACTCTACAGACTATTATAGCTCATATGCCCCAAACAATCCGTCAATTTTGAGTCAAATAGTTTTATGAATTCGAAAAAGAACGTTTAGTCTAGTCTATCTATTAGATAGAAAATCAAAAGTCTCACCCCATTGACATAACTTTCAAAGTTCAAACCCTGAATTTATAGGGTAACCAAAAACTTTTTAAAATAGGAGAATTAAATAGACACAACTCACAACAAAATATTTACAAAATTATATCAGGCTTCTAAGTATATTCTTTGCATGTATCCTTCTACCAAATAGATAAAAATTTCCTATAAGCTCGAGAATGAAGGGATTTGTTTGAAAAATTTAGAGTAAAATCAAATTTTAAAAAACAGAATAAAATCTAAACAAAATACCTTTTATTAAAACAAAATCAAACCATGAAGATATTTTCTCCATCCACCAGATAATACATTCTTGAACTATCAAACAAGGTCATTCCTACTCATGGAAACAAGAAAATGATAGAATCAATAAGATTTTGTAGGAATCTAGAGCTCAAGGCAGAAGGGAAAAAGTAAAAATTAAACCAAAATTATTTTTTGTACCTTGTGAAATGAGCTATATATAAGTAATTTTAGAGGTTTTCTTTGATTTTTAGGAGTTTTAACTTCACTTAGATACATACATACATATATTTTGGTTAGCCCCTTCTCCTACCCCAAAAGATTCATGACTATTGTGTATATTTCACCTTCTTTTTAAGAGGTACAAACTAAGACAGTAACCCAAAAAGAAAAAGAACTAAGGCTATGAAACCATCACAACAGCTCATGAGGTCATTTCTAAGACAAATTTGGAGCTCAAATAAAACTTCTATTTTACATTTAACAGTACATGTAAGACAATAAATATATATATATATATATATATATATATATATATATATATATATATTGAGTATCCACATTCAGCCCCTTGACCCACAAAAGGTCATTTCATGTGACTACCATTCATACATATTTAGATGCATGGTCACTTTTATTTTTTATTTATTTTTCATGCATCTAATCATGTGTTTCTAGAAGTAGTCTAAGCAGCATCTTTCAACATATTTCACTGCACAATCAATCTGCTAGAAGCAAATAGGATATAGGATCTCTAACAGGCAAAATAAGTTATAAGAAAAATCACACTCACATAGTCCAAACTTTACAAGACAGAGGAAATATGAGTGAGGTGAGTGTGAATGTATACAGAATTTAAATCTTTGTACATTAGAATTTAGCAGTCAGATCAGAAGATATAGTCAGGAACCTGGAGAGGAAACCTTGCCACTTGAGCTTCAAACGGGCTGCCTGCTGGATATGTCAAGCTGAAAAACTACTTTCCCATTAGAAATATGGCAGAACTTAGCTGTATCGATATATGAGTTTACTCGGCTAAACGTCCATGTATACAAAAATGGAAGTTTGTTAAATACATACATTACAAGAGAACAGGAGAAGATGTAAAAGCAATTGGCTTAGACTTTGGAAGCAAAATACATCCCACAGATGTAAATTCCTATTCACTTCTCTAGAAAAACATCATTTGGGGGGAAGAAGCTCGGCGACCCAGAAAATCTAAGTTCTAACCAACCCAACTTAGACCATGGTTAAGTTAAATCATATAGGATGAGTTGGGTCGAGATCAAATAAATGGAAACTTTTATAATTCAAATCATATAGGATAGGTTGGGTGAAGTTCAGATAAATAGGAACGTCATAAGCTGAGTTGGTTCACGGATTCTTAAATTAATTTGGCTTCAATAGAATTAGTTCAGACTTACTTTTTAACTTAAGACAAGATTATATATGTATATAACTATTTCAATTATATTTTGCCTTCTAAATCTTCTACTCTCCTAACAACTTTTAGAAAATAAATCCTTTGGAGTACAATTTTTCTTAATAGAAAAATTGATATTAAATTACTAGTTGAAAATAAGCAAATAGATTCTTACAAGGATAAATGTTTTTCTTTCTTTTTCCACAAAATTCTAAAATGAATAACCCAAACCAACTCAACCCAACTAAGAGTCGTTTGAGATGAAAAAATTTACAATCTGGACAATTAGGTTGTGTCCAAAAAGTCACTTATCCCAACCCATGAAAATACTCTAATAAGTTAATAACATTTTTTAGCTCCCTCGTAAACTCAACACTAAACAGAATATAAAGATACAAGAACAATAATAGGAGGAAGCTGGGAGGAGGATAAGATGAGAAGCTTGAGAAAATGACAATACCAAAATCTGAAGCCTTAGTTTCAATCAGAATTCATTCTCGAACCACAAAAAGGGCCAGCTTGAAGACCCCACGCCAAAAATAATAATTCAAAACTTTACATAAAGCAAAAGGATATGAAGTGCACCAAAATAAATAAAATCTGAAGTGTAATGTGATGGGAAAAGCTCTTTAAGTGGACATTCCCCAAGGCCTAATAAAAAATGCCTTCCTAACATTGGGGTAGGTTTAATGTCACAAGACATTCAGACACAGTCAGATAGAAAACAATACTCAATCATGGAGAACACTGATCACATTAAATGGCAAGTAGTTTTGTTCTAGTAATCCTATTAAGTTCATTGCATCAACATAACAAGCAATCCACACTCCACAGTTATGGACAAAACCACAAGGAAGAATAAAGCATGTATGGATAATGGCCACCAATATCCAAAGCTATGGATAAGAACAAAATGGGAGAATAGATCATATATGAAGTACCTTCCAGGGACAAACGTAAAAGACCCTTCAATGGAGCCCACAGAGGAATAAAGAGATGAACAACTCTCATAGACAAATTCTTCTTCTCCCGGATGCAAGAGGGGAAACTGAAAACCACAGACCACAGTGGAAGAACAATGAAGAGAATGCATTTGTTAAAAGAAGGCTATTTCATACCAAGCAGATAGATTCTATGTAAACTACAAGTGAATCTTCCAGATGTTAAGGAACTTATTGACCTCCCTCCCACTACTTCTGCAATTTCATAAATTAGGGGAAGAGCTTGCTTTTATTCATCTCTCTTATTGCAGATTAGATGAAGCATCTATTAGTACAAAGCAGCAAGATTAAAGTACCAAGTACTTGGCTTCAGATTTTCATTCACGAGCAATTTCCTGCTGTAGACTTAAATATCCATGAGCTCACCAAACATCTCAAATTTCAAATTTATAAGCCCCAGCACCAAAGGTTAATCATTAATGGGTCGTCAAAAGTCTATTACTACAACCTTCTTAACATCTCTTACGATACATGCAATTTAAAAGAACAGTCAACAAAATAAAGGACATAGAATTGTCAACAAAATAAAGGACATAGAATCATGATGCAGGGTGGGGACATACCAAAGCACCAAATAACTATTTTCCTTTGGTGCAGGGCTGGTAATATGGAGCTCCTACCTAACATCATGGTCTTTTGTTTCTTTTGTTTTTTAAATCACATGTCCAACCCAGCCAATCTTAGGGGATAATTGTCTAACCTTACAACAATTGGAAATTTGTAGGAAATCTTATTTTACCTAGACATTACTAATTACCATGTTCTCAAACCACGCCCTCTAAACCTTATAGCTTCTCCTTTTAACTATTGGACTAACCCATGATAGTTGAAGGAAATATATATAGAAATTTTTTACCTTATAAATAACTAGTCATCAAATTAAGTAATTAACACAAATTTAATCAACAACCAAGATAAATAAGTTTTAAAATGCTAAGCATTACATATTAGTGGAAAGGGAAGGACAAATACTCAAAGTACCACTTCTTTTCTCAGCATGCTTGAGTTATCTTTAAAAATCAATAGAGCGCAATGCTCCTAGGTCGGGGTGATTATTTAGTGACCAGCCAGGTCGGATGTTAGATTATTTCCTTTCCATCACTTATCTTTCTCTTCCCTTAAAAGGCTATTCAAAATGCTGTAAATGCAGATGTCCAATGAGTGGGCATCTCGATTACTACATGTCGGTTAACTCTGGGAAGTTCAGAACTAAGAGAGAACAAATTTCCACTTTTGTTAAACCAAATTTTGTGTTTAAAATCGTAAAAAGGACACTCATGGAAGGTATTTGACCATACAACCCTCAAATTTTGGATCAAGTTCCATTTATAATCCAAATGTTAAGTTGAAATGAAGAACAAGCTTTTGTGAGGCAGGTCAGTTAGGCAGAGCTCACGTGCTACCATTTTCTTTATCTAATTCACAAGCCAAACATTTTCTAGAATTACTTCACTCAGATCATTGGTTCCAGCTTCCATCAAGTCCACCAAATGCTATCACTCAGATCCTTAAGGCAAAAGGAGAAGGCGAGAAGCTATCCAAACATTCAAGAGATTCAAACTAGTGGTTGATAATCAATTAAATGCACAAATTAAAGGCCTGAGATTTGATGGAGGAGAATTTAAATGACTGTCAACCTTTTGTTGAAGAATGTGGTGGTGGTACTAATGTCTACCTTGCTTGTCCCTATACATTAGCGCATAAGAGGGAGAATGGAAAGAAAATGCAGACATGAGGTTGAAACAGGGTAATATTTCTTACACAAGCTATAATGCCACTCTTTTCCGGTGAGAACCTTTCATATTAAAGTCCTTATAAATAGGCTGCCTATTTCTTTGCTCAAGAACAAAACACCTAGTGAATTAGTATATCAGAAAGCTCCTAAAAAGGAGGTTGGAGCAATTTGTTATCCTAATCTATGTCCCAACATTCAATACAGGACAGACTCCCACTCGCCCAGCTGCCTGTAGATTGGCTATAGTAACCAACATGAAGGCTACACCGCAGAATATATATATATATCAGCAAACATGTCGACCTCAAGCAGGAGAAATTTCCTCATGTAACTGGTTTTTGAAAGACAATTCATCCCAATGATCAGCCTCCCATCTTTCCAATAGAATTGCCTACGAGCTCAACCTATTTTACACTAACCAGAGTTGTCTACATCCAACCTGGACCCACACATACAATTCCAACCCACCATCCCTTTTCTTCACATTCCAAGTTAATCTATCCATCTCCCTCTCCAAATCCAACCCATTTCTCTGGACATTTCAACCCAATAATCAACCCACCATCCCTTTTCCTCATCCTCTACTACCCACCTATACCAACCTCATTACTTAAACCTCCCCATCTTGACCCAGCACCTCAGTCTCATCTCCCAATATTCTATGCTCACACATTGGAAGGGCGACATCACCAAACCCAAACACTTTTTGGCACCATATCAAAAACAATCTTCTTTCTTGATTGGTCCCAATGTGAACCACTCACCTCATGTGATGAAAGCACATTCCTCTTTGGTGTACTGCCATGGATCAAGAGTTTATTGCCCTTTAAACAATCAGACTTGGCTGCTAGTTCCTCGTCCCTCCTGGAATTCAATTAGCTGCGTATGGATTTACAAACAAGGAGTAGCATCAAATGGGTTTGCAAGCACCAAAGAGATGCTAATGCATACGTAACTAGGCATAAAGTTTGGTTGTTGCTAAGAGCTTTTACCAAGTATATGGCATCAATTTTGGGGGGGAGATATAGACCTCTCATCAAGCCATCCACCATTAGGTTTCTTTTTACTGGAAGTTAAGAACTAAAAAGATACTTAACAAAATTTAAAAACTTATAAAGCACAAAAATATTTGTTGAAAATCTGTAAAACATAAAACAGTAGAAGACGGTAGGTTTAGATGGCTATGGTAGTGACATGGTGTCACAAAAAAAAAAAAAAAAAAGCAAAACAAGTCAATTAATTCCTATGCCACCACCAACCTACTTTAGTAAATAATCATCATGGTTTGGCCTAATGGTCAATCAGGGCCATGGAAATGATAAAAGACTTAGAGGCAATGGGTTCATCCATGGTGACCACCTATTTAGGATTTAATATCCTATGAGTTTCCTTGGCAACCAAATGTAGTAGAGTCAGACGGTTGTCCCGTGATATTAGTCGAGATACAAGCAAACTGGCTTGGACACTCGTGGATATCAAAAGAATAAAAAAAAAAAATACATCTGTAAATAATAAACAAAGGAAAAGAAGTCTGGACTCATTAAATAAACCCACTACCACCACCAAAAGCCACTGCTTGGAGTTGCTATGAAATTGAAGTTGAGGCTTACAGCTTTCAAGCCTCTAAGGCGCAAGCAGAGAGGCTTACACCTCCATCTTTAGAGGTGTAACTTGTAAGCCTCTTTTTATGTGGCATAGGCGTAATCCTTGAGGCATCTCGATGCCGCCTCGTCTCGAGGCTTATGCCTTGAATGCTTTTTAAAACACTGAGGAGGACCCTATATTATTGGCTTGGAATCAAGTCCAATTGTTGCTATTCGTCTAATTCTACATCGACCACCTACAAGGCTACAATAATGATCTTCTCAATCGATTAAAATAGCTTCATGCCAAGCCCAGTGCCACTCTGATTGTCATTGGTCACTCCTTATCCACTACAAATGGTGAACCTACGAATGATCATTTTCTATAAGCACGCACTGAGGGGGTCCTTGCAATATCTAGTTAGTACATGGCTTGATATTTGTTTTGCTATCAATAAACAATCTTAAATTCATATACATTCATAAAACATATATAATTAAAAACATGGGGCACACTCCACAGTTGAATTCTTAGGGGAGGAAAAAAATACATTGTATAACTGAACGTTAAAACAAGAAATACACTATCAAAATTTTTATGAAAAAATATTAATGATGTGAAGTACAGTTCCTGGCATTTTTATTAAGGTTTATTCCTCACAATTTATTCAAACAAACCACGATAAATAATAGAATTACCTTTCCAATAACAGCCTCTCCATTAACTCTAGAAACCACATAATCATTAGCTCGGATTATCCAGTGTCTAAAATGCAATTGGCATGAGCTGAATGTTGTCCCACTTATGACGCAACCTTCGGCCTGTAATGACATGCGGATTGAATATGAAAATTGATAGTTTCCACCACTATCTAAAAGATCAGTCAACTCCGGGATAAAGATAGCAGAAGCACGAACCTGAAAGAGCAAAACTACTCATTGGTTAGACCATAAAAATAATGAAAACCGATCTTTACCTTGATGGCAAGTGCTAGAACAAGATAATGAAAGAATATCTTACAAATCAAGTTTGATAAAACCATCCAGAAAGATGGAACTAGGGATAAAGAATTGAATAGATGCTACATACTCAGAACTGATTGAGAAACTTAAACCCGTTTTTTGATATGCACTTGAGTAGGTGCTCTCCATAGGAAGTAAGCTGTTCAGGTTTTTTTTTACAAGATTCAATAAACATAATGACTTCTACTGCTCCTTACCATGCTGGGACCATGGAACATAAATGCAACTAAAGAAGCCATAACAACTAAAAAATATAACTTACACAGACACCATTGGTTATTGCAACAGAGCACAAGGGAGGTTCTTCAGGAAAAAGGGATATGGTTCTAGTGTTGTTAGTTTCACGAAGCTTGATAATACCATTTTCCAAACGCCGGGCATGCTCTTCTAGCCACAATAACATAGCATCCTGTTGTTGATCTGTATCATAATCATGCACAGAGTTTATCAATGCAGCAGGTACACATGGCATCATTTCTCCATCTTCTCGAAGATTCGCAGTACCCACAAAGAGTTTACCAGAAGCACAATTAAGGAAAAAAACCTTCTCAATAAGTGTAGAAGAGGAAGCTACAACAATAAATTTGGATCTCCTTGAGAAACCAATGTCTCGAATGATTGATTTTGTTTCAGAGATCACCTGTCTTAGAGGTAAAATATAAACATTTACCGTCCGATTATAGAAAGTGTATCCCCCTATTATACCCAATGGAAAGCCTTGAATACTATCAACATATCTGCCTTTCAACTCTTGACCATCATGAAAACGATAAAGGATCCTTGTTGGAAGAGGTAACTTCACCTTCAAGGCGTTTTCCAATTCTTGAATGTCAGCTTCTGATGCACCTTCCCGAAGTGTCAACAGAGCCTCAGGAAAATTAATACTCAACCAGTTTTTGAGTCTATCCCAACATCGCTTAACTCGCTTGACCAGATGCCAAGGATACATTCCAAAATCTCTGCGCCATACTTGATAAGTCTCCTAGAAGGGTGAGAGAGAGAGAGATCAGAACCGAAAATAGTATTTGAATCATCATTATATACGATGAGCTAAATGAACCATAAACACAAGTAGCATGGCACACTAGACGAACACCTACTATGTCACTCAGCTGTACATTACTATAGCCTTAGATTACAAACTTCTAACATATCCATCTCACAATTGGATTAAGTATACCGGAACAGGCCCATACTTAAAAGATCAAAGCAAATGCGGGTAAGATGGAGTAAACTTTCCATCGATGATTTAACATGGATATTAAGAGGTCAATCAATCTTCTAAAATAACTGTGAAAATATCCACGAAATACCGATTAATACCAACAACGACAATAAACATTTACGCTATTTAAGAAGATCGAAATCTATATCTCTAATTCAAACCATTTACTCCTCATTTTCAAGACTTTTTTAGATTATCCATCAACATTAAAATCAAAACTTACACGAAGTACAATCCAGACAAAATGAAACGATCTACCATCGCTATTGGGGGGATTGCAGACTTAAACAATAGTTACCCAATGAGGTAAAGGGTCTAACCTTGAATGAAGGAACTGGGTTTCCCAAATGATCAATTGGGTCGGTGAGGCCGAGGTCCTGGTTGCAGAATTTCTCCCAAAGAGAATCCTCGGACGCAGAGGACCTGAATTTGCGACTAACACAAGCGGCTATGGCGGAATCTTTAGGGCTTAATTTCGCAAAAATCAGATGAAGCGCAAGATCACCCACCCCCTCCAACCCCATTGCCATTTCCTGCAACTCAGTTACGCGGTGCCGCGCTCGCCTTGGATTGGAGATAGAGAATCGGAGCGTCGTTTTCGAAACATTCCCACAGCTTTCGCTAATGTCTTATAGCTCTTTTTGAAAGACAGCCTTCATTTCGAGATCTTTTCGAAAATGATTCGAAACCAGACCGGTAAAATTGCAAAAGTCCCCCTAACAATCTTGTCGTTTACCTTAAGGTCCAATTACAAGTTTAATTTTGTTTTAAGTACACAGTCAAAATAGATAGGGACTTCAATCAAAAAAATAAATAAAAAGAAGAAAAGGACTACATTGAAACTTTTAAACATAATATAAAATACAACCAAAATCTAAATTTAGCCTCTTATATTTAATATTTTAAAAAAAAAAAACTTTAACAAGGATTGATAATCAAATTTTCAACTAAGTAATAACCTCCTCAAACTTTCAGCTAAATTTATGACGTTGTTTTGTTTGTTTTTTTTTTTTTTTTTTTTTCCGTTCAACAATGTTTCGGATGCGTTTGGGGTTGATTTTGGGGAGGTAGGTGTGATTAGAAAATAATTTTAACTTTTTTTTTAATAGTTATCCAACGATAGTTACCAACAACACTATGTTCATTTTTTCAAAAAAAAAAAAAAAAAAAAAAACTATGTTCATTTTGACAAAAGAAATCTATGACTTTGCTAATGACAAATAAAAGAAAATACAAATCATTCATGAATTAGGCAGTTAAACTAAATCATCGAATTTCTTGTTTAATAATTAAATTCCAAAGGTTTTAATTTAAAGAAAGTTTGAGAAATTTAATATCAACTATGAAAAAATTATTTAAAATTCAATTAGTGTAACATTATTGGTTAAATTACAAGTTTTATTTACAAACTCTCAAGATCTTTTCAATTTAAGGTTTTATACCATTTTGCTTGCATCAGCATCCTAGTAAAATTGTCATATTTTACTCTCCATTCCGCTCCAACCTCTTCCTCTAGCTTTAATTTCTCTCTCCAATCTTTGGCTCTTCAATGTAGCTCTCTCTCTTCTCTCTCTCCAATCTCTTGCTCTCCAATCTCACCCTCTCTCGAATCTCAATCCAATCTCTCTCTCTACTCCAACTCTTGCTCCAGTTGTGTGCTCTATGGAGAGAGAAAATAAATAGAGAGAAAAGGGAGAAGAAAAAAAATGAGCTGAAAATGAGATCGGGATAGAGAAATGAATGAGTGAAGAAACTCACATTTTCATATAGAGTATAAAATGGTAATTTTGCTAGGTTGATGACGGGACATATAATTTTAAATTGAAAATGTATGACATTTTTCATTTGGGTCTCCTCATATGTACAACTTCAGAAATATTGATAGATTCTTGAACTTTCAATTTTGTGTTAATATATTTCTAAACTTTTAAAATGTTTATGTTTGTTGAATTTTTTTTTATTTTATATCTAATAAGATTTGGTTCTATTTGATATTTTTAAAGATTTACAAATTTATTAGATATAAAACTGAGTATTTTTTTTTTAAAAAAAAATTAATTTGACCCCACAATCTTTAAAGTCTGTACCAACGAAGTCCATGAATCTTAAAAAGTACCTGAAAGTTTAGGCCCGTTTGATAACCATTTGGTTTTTGGTTTTTTGTTTTTGAAAATTAAGCTTGTTTTCCTTCAATTTTCTTACCATGGTTTTCATTAATGACACATTTGAATTTCTAGCCAAATTCCAAAAACAAAACACAAGTTTTTGAAAACTATTTTTTTTAGTTTTCAAAACTTAGCTTGGTTTTTGAAAACATGGAAGAAGGTGTATAACAAAACTAAGAAATTTAGGCCCCGTTTGATAACCATTTGGTTTTTGGTTTTTTGTTTTTGAAAACCAGGCTTATTTTCTCTCAATTTTCCTACCATGGTTTTCATCCTTGTCAAGGATACATTTGAATTCCTAGCCAAATTCCAAAAACAAAAACAAGTTTTTGAAAACAAGTTTTTGAAAACTACTTTTTTTGTTTTAAAAAATTGGCTTGGTTTTTAAAAACAAGGAAAGAAGGGTATTAGAAAAACAAAGAAACTTGTAGGTGAAAGTAGTGTTTATAAACTTAATTTTCAAAAACCAAAAACCAAAAACCAAATGGTTATCAAACGGGGCCTTAATGGTTGAAGTAGTGTTTTTAAGCTTAATTTTCAAAAACAAAAAACTAAAAATCAAAAACTAAAAACCAAATGGTTATCAAACGGGGCCTTAGGAATCTACAAATACACTTTTAAAGTTTAGAAAATTATTAGACACAAAATTGAAAAATAAAAACTTTATTACACCTTCTTTTTAATAGTTCAGAAATCTGTTAGACAATCTTGAAAGTTTAAAAACTAGATTTGTAATTTAGTCAACATCATTTAAGGAAAAAAATTGTCAAACAATAGATGGTTCGGTTTGAAAGTTGGTCAACAATTGTTTTTTTTTTTTTTTTTTTGACAATATGTGGGGAAAGGGGGATTCGAACCACAAACCTTGTGGTTATCAATACAATTTTATGCCAGTTGAGCTAAGCTCTTGTTGGCGGTCAACAACAATTGTTAAAGATTGAGTAGTTTGTATAGGGGGTTTAATATCAACAGCTAAATGAGGAACATCAAAAGAGAGAATAAGGTGGTTATGTATCTAAGTTATAGCTTTTTTTTCAATGGCTCTGACGATATATCTAAGTTATAGCTTTTTTTTCAATGGCTCTGACGAAGAATGTAAGCTATAATTTGAGCTCCTATATGAATAGAGGAGATTGATTGAGATAATGTAATGGTTATATTCTATGATACAAAGTTAAGGAAGCTATGTTAAAAAAAAAAAAAAAAAGTTAAGAGGCCAAAATGAGACATATGTTAAAAAAAGTCCTATCACATTCGATTCATCAACTAGACAACAAAAACACAACTAGAATATAACCCATACAAATTATTTGTTTTCACATTCAATTAAATGTTGAATTGCAAAAATTGCCTATAAATTATGAGAATTTTCTTAACAAAATTTGTCAAGTTTACTTATTTAAGTTGATGTTGTCTTGTCTAAAGGACCTAAAATTTCATGGTTCATTATATAGTAAAAGAAGGGAAAATAAGTTTTAGGTAAGTCATTTGTTCTTCCTAACTAATCAATTTTTTATTTATTGAAACATCCATAATAGAGGCTTACGGCCTAAAATCGCAACTATTTGATACAACCAAGCCAAGACATACGAGAGATAAGTGAGCGAAACACCTTTGAAAAATTTCCAAACCTACAACTTTATAAAGTTACTAGTGTTTTAAACCAATTGAGCTACAACTTTATTAGATTACCGGCGTCTTAAACCAATTGAGCTATAAGTTAAGATCGAAAAAACCAAGTTTGTTTTTAATCTTAAAAGATTTACCAACAAATAAAATCATGATTGATTTATTTTACCATCAACAAGCAACTAAGGTGAATCACAAAGTTGAAGGCTTAAGAAATTGCATTGCATTCAAGGGGAGGGAATTTGCATCATCTTCAAGCCTATATGGTGTTTTCAAGGAAAACAAACTTGCAGCCCCACATTTGAAGAACTGCACTAGCTGCTAGCTACCAATAGTACAAGTAATGTTGACAGAAAAGGAGCAAAAACTAGACTCAACCCAAACATTCATCTACATCTCGGTTGCGCCCGTCGTCTACCCTACGCATCGAGTTTCAACATTTTATTTGGCCTCTGATCTTTAACAGAAAGTGTTAAAAGGGGCATTGCATAGTGATGGTGGAGAATGTTGTGAGAAGATAAGAAGCGGGTCGAGTTTTGTAATATGATAGATTACCTCCATTTCTTTGCTTCTACTGGGGGGGAAGGCTCTACAAATTCTGGTAGACCCGAACAAGCTAACGGATTGATCAAAATGAACTACACCCGAACAATCTTCCAATTCTTGTTGTATGTTCTGGGATTCTGCTCTAACGCTTTGTTGCAACTTCTTTAGCTTGATGTGATACTTTGTCACAACAGAGAAATGACATCAATGGTGTTGGTAAATGACTTGCAACTTGTCTCTTTAATTCCATGATGCTGATGAAAAGGAACTTTGCGAATCCATCGATCTCGATTTCATATTGCTCATACACAAAGAATGCAGTGAATCCAAACACCAGTCCTGCAATATTATTACATTAGTTAGTGTAATAAGTCACAAGGAATAAGCACTGCCTCGTGTTTAGAGAAATAAACCTAGTTGCTGCTTACCCATGCCTATCAATGTAGTCAAGGATCGTGAGAGAAACAGCTTGAGGAGATAAAGAGATCCTACAGTCTGTACAACCAGTGCAAACCTTAATTATGCAAAAATATAGAACAAAAGAGGTAAGTAGCACCATTTTAGATCCAACCGTTATACTAGTTTAAGATGTCTTTGAAATAGTAAAAGCTTACAATTCTGATTGTGCTGAGTTGTATAGTAAAAATCACATAATTCTAAGACTTAAAAAACACTTTAAATTCTTTTATCTCATACTCATTGTTACACAAGTAGTATGAATTTGATAATGCAATAGAGGTTTTGATCTGAACTATGATGAAATATAGACAGTTAGAGTTCTTCACGATGATGTCAAGCAGTGATAAGATAACTACCATAGAAGTGCTTTGCAAAGTTCGTATCATCGATAATAAGTTTTTTATTAAATCACAACTTTAGTCCCTAAATTTACCAGACTGTCAAGATTGTGGCTAATAGGCTCCTAAACCTTCCTTAAAAAGTATTTAATAGGTTCATAAGCTTTCAATTTTGTATCTAATATAAAAGTGTCTACTAAGTTCCTAAACTTTTAATTTTGTGTCTAATAAATTCCTGAATAATAATAAGACTTTTTTTTGAAAATTCACAAACCTATTGATGTACTCAGAGGTTCGAATTGAGGAAATTTCTAGTACTACGGTAGTATGGAAAATTTTCCATACTACCTCCATTCATTGTTTGCCATGTAGGAAGTATTTAAGAATGGTGTGAGACCCATACAATAAAATATTATATCATTAAATGCTCATTAAATGACGTGTCAAATTCAAGTCAAATGTTGAATGGAGGGAGTATGTACTACGGTAGTACTAGAAATTTTCCCGGTTCGAATCCCCCCACCCCCAAATGTTGATGTACTCAAAAAAAAAAAAAAAAAAAAAAATTCAAACATTTATATTCCACACAAAATTCACTTTTATGTCTAACATGTTCATAAATTTTAAAAAATGTTAAATAGGTAAGTGACCTATTAGACAAAATTGGAAATTCAGAAATATATTAGATACTTTTAAAGTCAAATTACCTATTATTAGACACAAAATTAGGACTTTAAAGACCTATTAGATACAGTCCTCAAAGTTCAAAGACTCTTGTAATTTAACCTAGTTTTCATTCTCTCGTTTTCCACAAAGCTATATGTTTCTTCGTTTTTTTTGGACACAATGTTTGCTTCAGAACTAACTAAAATATTTGGTTTCTTTTTCACTATGCTTCGGGCCTAAGCCCCAAAAGACTATTGGGTCTCGGTTCGCACTTAAAGAAAATAATGGGACAAGTGCAGTGAGAACAATGTTGTCATCCCTCCATTCTTTCGAAACTTCCTGAAATACAAAATTTCTACAAGCAGTATAGCAGCACCTTATACACAGGGATGAGTGTCGCAGTCATACCTTAAAAAAATAATTCCAATCCTCTCCCCGGGCCAATGATCTTGCGTTATGTACACCTCTATTCCACAAGCATGCTAGGGTCATTATTGAATCTCTGACTACTGAATCAGATTGTCGAAACATAGTCGCAGATAATTTCTGAATGGGAAACCCATATCTGAAGGTAAAATCTCATTATCAGTTCAACACACTAAAACTGCAATAATGATGATTAACAAAAAATGGATGAAAAGGAGTTTCTGTCAAGGAAAAAAGAAGGATTCATCTTGAACCATGCACTTCTACGAGAAGGCAAGTAATCATGCGAAAAAAAATTACTGCAGAAAAATAATCAAGGATCCTAGAATTTTGAATGTGAAATATCCACTCCAGTTTCAGGATAAAGAAAGTAATCATATAGTCATACTAAATGTGAATCAGAACTGTAACTTTAAGCAGCTAATGCTAAACAACATTTAGATCTTCATGAGCTTACTTACATGTCTGATGGCATGAAGCCATATCCATAAAGGACGACAATGATAAACAACAGAAGTTGAGCTGCTGATGATATAAACGTTCCTCCACGTATAAAAAACCAATAAAACAATAGAGACGAAGCAAGAAAACACGTGAATGATTTCCTCTCTTCTCGCCATAACAATATATCAGCAACTGCAAAAAGAAGTCCATTGTCATTCTCCTAGTACAAATTTACCTTTATGTTACGGAGGTAAACCAAATGAAAAATTTGAAATGATGATGAATTTCAAAACTTTCATCGATAAAGGAGATCTCCATAGACTATCTTTTAGTAGAAACAATACTTTTGATTAAACAAAATACAAAAAACTTTCCACAATAGAAAAGAAAACCAGCTCCACAAAGCACCCAAAAGATTACATAAAACACCTTACTTCCACAATATGCAACCAAATCTGTTCATTAATTTCCTTCAGTTTCGATATTCATGCATTCAATCTGTTAGATGTAAAGCAATATAGGTACTTCCATATTTTGGTATTATACTTTTGAGACGTATTGCATTTAATCAACGGACATTTTTTCTTCTGTGTCAATACATAGCTAACACTTCAAATATCTATATACAAAGAAAATGTATCCAAAATCTAACAAATTCCAAGTGTATCTCAAAAACCCACAACTAAATTATGAGTCATTTAACAATATTTATTCAATTTTGATAAGAAATAAAAAGTAAAAGGGTTGATTGATGCATAAATATTTCTTTTCGGCTCCGTTGTTTCAAGCTTGTTTTTGGTGCTCTTTTCTTCTTTCATCAATCTGAATGAAACTTGGTTTCTCATCTTAAAAGGCAAACACAAGGGTTGGATGTGAACCAAGAAACCAGCCCAAGACTCCCAAGTTCTCAAGATCCATCCAAGGTTCAAGCTACAATTTAGAGTCTAAGAGCCATGCAAAGTCATACCATTGCAGGACAATTATTAAACGTTCAAAGGGAAAAAACAACTGGCATTTGCCATATTCCATATTTCTTCCAAAGAGCCAATTTATCAATGTATCTGCTACATACACCTATATTGTATTTCAAGCATGCTCTCCTTTAGCACCAGTTCAGCCGCTGGGGGTTCATGTTAACTACATAATGGTCAATTGAATGAGGTGATATTCGTGCATTTATTTTGTCAATTGGCAACAACCACTCAAGTTAAATATAAAATAACAAAAAAGAAATGCAATCATCAGGAGAACACAAGGTCCACAAGTTGAAATCAGAAAATCCAACTTAATAACGATTGAAGTTGTCTAAGCAATATAGGAAATGATGCCAAATGCATTAATGAGAAAAGGTTTGAACCTCTTCCACCACCCAGCAGCTTATCAGCTTTTGATTCTTCAGTAAATTCAGTGAAACTTGCAAGAGACAATTCTTTACGCAAATGTGAAAATGATACAATGGTTCGTGCTATGCCTTCCTGTACATTTGACCAGCAAAGAAAAATAAATGGAGAACAAAAGAAGTTAAAACTCATATATTGTAACTGTACAGCAATTAATGCACAAAACAAAGGTGCGACCATTCAAATGAAAACAAAAGTTGCAGAAGATTCATAAGCTGCACCCTCAACGTTAGCTTCTCTAACATATCACCTAATTTGGGCCCCAAGTGGCTTTTGAATCCCAGAAAAGTTGTAGAGGAAAAAAAAAAAGAAAAAAAAAAAATTCATGAACTAGGTCCCGTTTGATAACCATTTGGATTTTGGGTTTTTGAAAATTAAGCTTAAAAACACTATTTCCACCTTTAAGTTTCTTGGTTTTGTTATCTACCTTTTTCCCATGTTTTCAAAAACCAAATCAAATTTAATTTTCAAAAACCAAACGGTTATCAAACGGGGGCTAAATGTCCACCAGTAATAGCATTAGCAGTGTTTTGAAAAATGCACCTAGGCGAAAGGCACCTTGCTTCCTTCCTTATTTAGTGCACCTGAGGCGTGTGCCTCAGTGCTTGAAGCCCAATTTATATTTTGAAATCTTTTAGGTAGGAACTAAGAAATATGCTTAAAGAAATGTTCATTTTCTCTGCGATCTCAAATAAAACCTCTAATTTCTTTAACTTGTCATTATCCTATTATTTATAATACTTTCTTTTAATATATAAAAATTTATCTATATTTTTCTACTGTACACCTCACACTTTTTTTTTTGCACCTCGTGCTTTGCCTCGGAGGACAATTGTGCTTTAGTGTGTGCTCATGCTTCTAAGTGAGCAGTAGCATGAAACAAATTGGAGAGAAGGCTAAATATAGACAAGAAAGCCACTGGGTTTGGATGGCAACACCTCTAGCATTAATTTATTAACCTTCAGTTCATCTTCCTTTAAACTTCTTACATATTTCATCAAATATATTTACACTTATGGAGATCTCTAGCATTCATGAAGCATTGTTTTCGATGTTCCACAACATGATGATGCATCTCAATAAATGATTGGAATGAAACTGCACACGTGTTCTTCTATTTTTATGATTGATTAATGGTCATGCCGAGTAGAGGAAGTGTTCTTTGCCTCTTCAAAGTTTCAATAGCATGGAGACATTCTCTTGTTCTCCTCCTTAGATGCCAAGAAAGTCGAAAACCTCTTCAAAGTTGTTAAAAAATTTTCAAAAGCCATTGGTCTTGATGCTAACCTTTCTAAGTCCCTTTTAATGGGCATCAAGAATGATGATGCTGATTAAGAAGTTCTTGTCCTCTCTTTAGGCTACAACATTGGTCATTGGCCCTCGTCCTATTGGGGGTTATCGATCAATAGAAATCCAAAATCACTCTCTTTTTTGCTACAAGCTTGCAACATGGAAAAATTCTTTCATCTCAAGTGGAGTTTTGAATTTGGATTCTTCTGTCAGTACCATTTGTTAGAAGTTTGGGTACTATTGATTGGAATGGATTTGCAATTGTTTGAAAGTTTGAGATTAGTTGGAGGTTTTATTGAGGCAGTTAGTGCTTTGGAGGTGTTGTTCCTCTAGATTTTGTTTATATTGAGGAAGTGGAATCCGTCTTATCCGTTATTTCAGTTGTTTGGAGAGTTCCAGATGTTTCTACCTTGGCTCATCCTATTAATTTTGCTGTGTTTGATTAAGTCTATATATAGAATATTTCAGAATAATGAAGTTTTCTTCTTTTTTAGAGAAGAGAAACAATTTCATTGATAAATGAAATAGGAGTTCGATGAAGTTTTCTTCAAATGGAGTTTCCTTTTCATGCTGATGCAAATTCTTATATAAGAAGATTATTTGCTATGAAGAAAGTGAAGACTTCATCTCAGAATGGAAAGCTTTGTGGTTGGTTAGGAATTAAAGATTCTGCGAAGTTTAGTACCCCCTTGGTTTGTTCAGTTGGTTTCTACAAGTTTTCAAGCTTCATCATGATTCTCCGCCAAACCCTTTGCTGTTTTTTCCAATTATTTGAAATGCTTTCATATTCCCTTTGTGTTTTCTTTTATTTATTATCTTTTGTATACACTCCCTTGTGGAGTTTCCATCTCTTAAACATTAGTCACTTTCCATTTTTTCATTGAAAAATTTCATTTCTTGTTAATAAAAGTGAACTCTTCCCTCTTTATGTTCCAGGAGCTATAATTTGCTTTGGGTTTTGATTGAGGCTTTCCACCTCCTTGGTAATTTCACTCATCAATGAAATTTTAAATTTTTTTCTTCACCCAACAAAAAGAACAACTCACAGGTTGGGCAACCAAATACAGTTCCTACCACAGTCAGATGTTTCTAAATCAGCAAAACATGGTAATTGTTCACAAGCTGCAACAAAGTTGTATCAGTGTGTGCTGGCATCATACATGTGACACAGAGAGATATTAAACCAGAAGGAAAAACGTTGACATAGAAAAACAGCGTACACCATTTTTAGTTTTGCCATTGGCAGTCTTAAATTAATCAAAGACCTAAAATGAGTAGGATGGTAAACAGAGATAAGTGAGAAAAATAGAAGATAATATTCCAATATACATTGTAAATAAAATCAGTGAATGAGAAACTGATTGATATTTTTGTAACAACTTACTTCCAAGGAGACAATAGGAGAGTACCCAAGTTGTTTATGTGTGGCATCACAGTTAAAAGTTCTAGAGCACGAGGCTAGCTGAATGTAATGAGCCCAAGTGGAGTGATTATATTTATTGAATCCAAACTGTTCATGCATCCATTTCATAAACAAGAGAACATTCCAAACCATCTTAAAGGGGATTTTTACTGATGGCCTGCCAGAACATGAAGCAATACAACATTATCAGAAAAAAGAGTCAAGGCGAGAATGAAAACTAAAAAACTATTTAGCCTTAGCGTCTTCATCAAATATATGCCAATGCAATGCATAAAAGAATTAGGAAAGGGATCAACACAAGAGCATAATCTAAAAGTTCATGGACTATAATTTTGTACCTTCGGTAACCCAAGCCTTCCAATATGAGAGATATAAATTCCCAAAACTTCATGGGTTTAAAATTAGTGATGAAAAAAGCCTACATAATGATAAAAAGAAAATACTTTCTTATGAATCACATCACTCAAAATTATGAGAAAAGGCTATGCATCAATCTTTTAAATGCAATACCTTTCCAGCTACAGACACCATTCGAAAATCTAGTGCTTCTTCTGCACAGATATGGGCATGGGTCACATTCTCAACAAATGTGAAGTCAGACATGTTTTCACCATTCCCTATAATGAACTGAAATGAGAAACTCTGTTACTTCAATAAGAGTAGACAACGTACATCTTGTATAGATCACACTAACAGGTATGTATTCTCAATAGGCTTACTTTGAGAAGACAAAACATGACTTCATCAAGTAAATCAATATTAAAAAGACCCCATAGCCTTTCTACTATGAATTGTATTATGGCACCAGTTTCTATCCAATAATGGCTCTAAAGCTAATGCTCACTTCAAATGATAAAGCAAAAATAATCCACTATATTTGATGGATTTTACAGAAGTTTCCATGATAGTAGTTAAAAGCAAAGCATGGAGCAAAACGTAAATGATTCTGCAAACCTTTGCTAAACTGAATTTTGCCTGATGCACTACAAAAGGAACAAGTCGTGTGTCGTCCGGCCCAAAAACATTGCTTGGGCGAAGTGCACATGTTAGAAGTCCATCTATGTCGTTGGCAAATAGGATGAGTGCTTCAGCTTGAGCCTTTAGGTCACTCAACATGTCCTCAAACTGTACATAGTACTCACTTGATGAGGAAATGATTAGAGAATGTTAGGGATGTCCAAAAACATATGATTGGAAACACTTCAGGCAGAAACATACTTTCCATGGGTATTTTAATGATTCATCTCCATTATGTATATCACATGAACCATCAAAAATTACATCAGCTGAACTGTTGAATATTAGCCGTCTTACTTTGCATTCTCGACAAGCATTAATGACATTTTTGGCACCTAAATGACAAATCAAGATGCCAGCAGTTACAAATTCCTTTGAAGTGGGACAGAATAACAAGGATTCGTTCAAGGGGTTAATAGCTTTCTGTACCTTGAACTATAATCATGTATGAGAGATAAATATCATTTGAACATGAATCTTCATAGTCCATATAAAACACAACAGAACAACCACTGAGAGCTGCAAAAAAAAAAAAAAAAAAAAAAAAAAATCTGTCATTCAAGTAGTTGATTCCCAATTAAGTCATTGACATATTTGACGATACAAAATAGGCAGCCAGAGACGGAAGGAGCAATAGTGAAGAATGACGATAAAGTAGTAACAATTAACAATTGACCATGGAAGTTTCAGTTTTCTTCTCTGTACATTTCTCCAAGCTTTCAAGCAGATAGAAATCTTTAAAGGAAACCTCCATACATTGTTGATAGCCGAAAAAGATAATTCACAGATCGCAGCAGCATACTAACATTATGATCCAACAGAGAAAATATTAAAAAACAAAATCACTTTCAAACACATTTGGAAAATTAAGAAAAGGCCATAAAATGCCACGAAGGAAACAAGAACCAAGAATTGCAAGTTGCATTCGAATATCTTAACATACTTTAAATAATTCAAATAATTCCTCAAACTTCTCAAGCAGTTCTTTTCTTGGCAACTTCCCAAGAATCAAATCCTCTCCTAATTCTATCAATCACCATTTCTCAAAACGAAAGAGTTAACTCAAGCTCCACGAAGCATTCGTACATAAAAACCAATTCATATCCAGTCACCGATCCTCTTAAAATTCAACCAGCTCCCCAGAGAGAGAGAGAGAGACAGAAAAAGTCTCAGAACGTTCGCATTTCAAAAAATTCAAAACCACTTCAATCAACTCCATCCACTCAACACCAAACGCAACAAAACAGAGAGAATCAAGAGAGAGAGAGAAAGAAACACCTGCAACGATCTGATCCTTATCTCGAACATCGACATGGAAATAGGAAGCCCGGCCGGCCAAAAGCGCGTCGGAGAGGAGAGAATCGTGCTCGGAGGGATCGAGTTCAAGCGACTCAGGAGAATCAGCAATTCGAACGATCCACTTGGGGAGTTTCAAGAGGCGGAGAACGAGAGATCGGCCGAGAAATCCACGGCCTCCCAAGACGACGCAGGTCCGGGGATTGAGGTCCACAAAGCGATCGTCGACCTCCATTAGGGATCGAGAGGAGGAAAGATCAGAGGAAAGATGAGAGGAAAAGGAGAGAATTGAGAATGAGATTGAGAGGGAAATGCAAATGCATTGAGGTTGACGTTGTTGTTGTTAGGGTTGGAATTTCGACGCCAGAGAACGAGAAGTTGTTGGCGCGGAAATTTCATACATAAATAAAAATAAAATAAAATTATATTTTATTACCTCTTTTAGTCAGTATCGTTATGTTTCTTTTTCTCAAAAATAATAATAATAATAATAATAAATATTTTTTGGGTGATGACGTGGGGCCCACGACTGGGACTGGCCGGTTCAAAATGTTAATTAACTATTTTTTAAATCTTGTATTCTACCGGTTGCGCTTTTTAATTTTTGTTGTATCTTCAACGGTTGTGATATATTTTATTTTTCTAGTTTCAAATTCTGATTTTTTTTTTAATTTTTAATTTTTAATTTATTTGGTTTGAATTTTGATGGTTGAACTTTTAAATCATCTCTCTTAATTTTTGAGGCAATGTATTTTTTTTTAGATCGTGTCACTTTATTTTGTTCAAACTGTTCACTTTTAACGAAATATTTGTGTCAAATCAACTAAGGATTTTCGTACGCATGACACTGGTCAAGAGGTGAAAATAATAAATACCCTACTTTTTCAATTTAAGGTTGTATGTCATTTTGTTAAAATGATAATTTTCCTCTCTACTCTAATGTAAAATTACCATTTTACTCTCTATTCTCATCTCTACCCTCGCTCTAGCTTCTCGCTCTCCCTCTCCAATCTCTGGCTCTCTCTCCAATCTGTTGCCCTCTCTCATTTCTCTCTCCAATCTTTGGCTTCCCTCCAATTTCCCTCTCTCTCATTTCTCTCTTCAATCTCGCTCTCTCTCTCTCCAATTTCGCTCAAAATTCAGGGATCCATTACTTTGATGATGAAAGTGATGTAAGCATACATGTTAAAATACTTTTATACCCTCAATTCATTAAAAACCACTACAATTAATTATTTCACCAAATTTTCATCTACTTTCACCAACTTCCCATATCATAATTACCATCCATTACTGCCAAAGCGAGCTTAACTCAGCGGTAATTGGCATGTACCCTCGACCATGAGGTCAGAGGTTCGAATCCCCCCATCCCCAAATGTTGATGTACTAAAAAATTACCATCCATTACTCTCAACCATCCATTAAACCCATTTTGAAAAAAAAATATCCTACAATCATCCAACCCCTCGTCTTCTCTCTTGAATCCACGAGAAGGTTTTCACCTAAAGTGCATTTGATCCACAACAAGTGTTCATTTTTTAACAAGGTACGTTGCTTGGCATTATCCTATCGTTTTTGTTTAAAAAAATCCAATAGAATGTGGTTAAAATGGTTTTTTTTCCGTCAAAACTGTGTCGCACCCTGTCCAATCTCGGCCGGACCTCTTGAAAATCTCGGTCGAACCTTAAATATTACCGATCGGGATTCATACATTTTGAAGATCGGTCGAACCGGTTTTTTCCCGACTGAACCAATGTTTTCCCGACCGAGCCATCACCGAGATTGGACCGAGATGAGGGTTTTTTTTTTGTTTTAAATGTGTATGAATTTCTCGTGGTTGCATACATTTGTTTATATATTCTTTTGTATTTGTGCAGATGCCTCGTGTTTGGGTATGTTTTGGTGGTGTGTGGAAGGAGAGTGAAAAGGAGTACGATGGTGGAGAGGTGAGACCTTAGACGTGGATGTTGGAATTTCTTATAACGAGTTCTTAGGCCAGGTGTATGAAATAAGTAGTATAAATCCGAATGATAACGACATTGTTTTGAGGTGTCTGCTTCAACTGAGGTCTAAATCTCCCGCTTTTGTGATTAGGAACGATGTAGATTTGCATAGTTTTTTGACTTGGGAGTTAGTGTCTGCAAGTCCCCTTTATGTATCCACCGTGCCGAAACCATCCTCCCTGTCCAGTAACCAAGGGTTTCGTCCATATCTCATTCCATATACTGTACCAAATACCTCATATATGGGAGTGCAGTATTTTTCATATATGGATCCACATCATCAACCATATCATTGCACGTCTGTCCCACCATATATCCCACATTACCCAAGTCAAGAAACACCATCCCGAGCCACACCCTTTCCACACAATGAAGATCATCACAATCCCTCGACCTCCACATCCTTCTCGTACAACGAAGAGCAAGAGCAACACATCCCCTCTGTTTCCACACACATGCCATTTACACCCATTTATAATGAGCCAATGTCACTGAGTCAAATACATGACAACGAGGGGGCATATAACCTTGGGGATGATGTTGACTACGTTACCCCGCAGAATGATTTCCATGACTGGGGAGAGTATGGAGACGATGTTAACCCGGACAGTGATTTTCAGGATTGGGGAGATTTCGAAGAAGAGGAGTCGGGGACATATACAGATGGAGCACATGAGAGTGGCGAGGAAGATCTGTACGAAGTTGATGTAACTGCCCAGGAGATGGAGGAGAACATCGGGGTTCATCAGGAGGTATTTGGAACTGCACAAAATGTCGATCCTCTTGCTATGCCGGTTAATATGGCACCCAGCCCTTCTACGATAACTCGTGCATCTAATTCAGCAGTCATGCCAGGTCAGTACTCTAATTACAAGGATATAGAAGTGGGAGATATATTCTTGTCTAAGAAGGACTTGAAGATGAGACTGTCTGTTTTAAGGATGAGAGAGAACTTTGAATTTAGGGTTAAGAAGTCTAACAAGAAAATATTCAAGGTTCGGTGTGTTGTGGAGGAATGTAAGTGGAGGGTCCGTGCTACGATCCTGAAAGGCTGCGATGTCCTTACAGTTACCAAGTATTCTAACATTCACACGTGCAAACACTTGATGCTAACCCACAACCATAGGCAGACCAAAAGTTGGGTTGTTGGCAATATTGTGAAGACAAAATTTTTGGAGGTTGGTCGTTCCTACAGACCAAAGGACATTATAAGTGATATCCGGCAAAAGTTCGGGGTGAATCTGAGTTATGACAAGGCATGGAGGGCTAGAGAACATGCCTTGGTCCTTGCCAGAGGCTCACCTGTAGAGTCCTACAAACAGTTGCCACGTTTTGGAGAAGCGTTGAAAATTGAAAATCCTGGTTCATTTTTCGACTTGGAAGTGGAGGAGGGTGGTTACTTCAAGCACGTGTTCATGGCAATTGGGTCCACGATCAGAGGGTTCTTGAACTCTATTCGTCCGATTTTGGTTGTAGACGTTTGATGCCTTGGCCCATTCGTATGTCAAGTCCCGGGGGTGTACGCCGCTGCTTAGCTCTTTGTACGGACCGTCTTCACTTCTAAAAAAATTCTAAACATAAAAAAAAACATATCAAACACTATGACATGAGCAAATTAAGTAACAACTTAAACTGATACACACCGAAACAAATAGATCTGCAGTTGTGAACTTTCTACGACATAGTTGTGGTCGTTGTTCGAACTTCTTTTGGACAAACATGAAGATCGAATCGATAACCTACATACAGTTACGGTGTTAGTAATCTATATCATACAAATATTGTTTCATTATAACATAGTTTTCAATCATACCTCATCGGTCATCCATTTAGATGGAGTTAGAAGGTCTATGAACTACGACTTGTCTCTAACAGCATATTCGGTCCTTCGGACACGATCTTTTGGGTCCTCACTGTCTAGCCATGTCTTGAATTGCGTAGACAAATCTTCAGGGATCTCCGAGATAGGATTATACGTCAGGACCTTTCGCCTCTTCCCGTCTTCCCTTGTGTCTTTCCATGGAGTTCTCAACTTCCATGCAGTCTTCCTCTTCCGAGTCCCCCGTCATTCAATGGGCTCGTTTTGTTGTGAAGTAGACTGGACACCCTGTAAAATAACATAGAAGTGTTAAATACACTAAGTACGAATTTTATTAAAGAAACTACACTAAGAATTAATACCAAAATCCATACCAGGGCAGCTTGATCCTCGGTGACTTGTAGTTCCTTGCCAACTACACGTTCAACACTATCAGTGTGTTCCTGTGAATTAAAAAATAGTAGAAGTCAATTATAAAATTATAAAAACAGTCTTTACCATTATCCCCCTCATCTATATCAATGATTCCCTTCTCCACCACTTGAACTGGACCACCACCACCACCAGTGGTCCCTTCCACTACTGGAGATTTTTGTTGTGTGTCAGTCTGGACAGCTGAACCAGTAGCCACATTCAAGGGGGGTGTCTGCTCCTTTCGCGCCAGGTCCAGATCCTGCACCATCGTCTAGACCTTCATCTCGCGCGGGATCCAGATACTTGCATGCGTCAACGAACTTTCCCTGTATGAAACACAACACATATTAACCTAGTATGTATACAATACAATACAATATAAGGTGAACAAGTGCACAATTCATACCTTAGACAATCGACGAATGAACTTCTTTATTGCCTTCAGGTCTCTTTCAATCCCCTTCATATTTCCATTTAACTCCTTGACAGCATTTTCAATGCCCTCAACACGGCTATCAAGGAGTCTACACTTCTTGCAAGTTTGGTCGGGAGCCTCAGAACTAGTCCCAACATCCTCCGTCCTATCATGAGTCTCAACATTTGCATCGTCAACATTCATACCAGGAAGTTCTGGAGCTGGAGGAAGTGGGGCATGGGGCGGCTCCATCACACGGTTCATAAATTGAACCTCTTCCTCTGTGGCCACAAGTTCTAATGTGACCCTTGCCTACACAGAAAAATAAACTACAATACTGAAAACCCTAAAACTCATGAGTACCTACAGAGATAAAAAAAAAAAAAATAATAATGCTTAAACATACCGTGTCTGATGCAAAAACTTCTTTACTGAGCACTGCCAAAGTGGACGAGTGGGAACATGACCATCTAAGAATCCGTGGGATGACATTGTCTCTAACGCGGTTAGCAACACGTCCAGTTAATGACGAAACAGTCTCATACATCCATACCTATATGAATAATTAAAATATAGTGTTAGTAACAATATAAACATTAAAACGAAACCCTAACAATGAAGATAGTTTGCTAACCTGAAACGCGTATGGGAAGCCGTAAAGATTGTACGTCTCTTGTTTACCATCCGACCTCTCCTTGTAAGACGCCGCTTTACCAGACAAAGCTTTCTTCAATGACTTAATGATCTTATCAAATATGATTTTGCTCCAATCTTCATTGCAAAATCTCTCCCACTCATCAATTATACCTAGCAGGCTTGTATCCATTTGTTGTTTCCTCTCCCTCCCCATCATCGCAAGCTCGATGAAATAAAACAACGCTATCTTAACTGCGTCCTCATCATTCTCAAATCGAAGGTTGGGGAATAATCTATCTAACTCAAATCCTTTCATTGTCGTGCTATCATCCAGGTACAGTCTTCTAAGCCTAGTACTATTGATATTGCTCCTAATGTGTCTAGTACTATGCTTAATCCCAGTTATGATATTGAATTCACGCTGCCCAAATGAAACTTTGTTCCCCAGAATATCAAAACTAATCACGTTTGCCCTATCCTCATTTACTTCTCTCAAAAGAAAGTAATGGATTAATTGGCCATTAAACATTAAAGACAAATCCAATAAATGACCAAAACGAGTCTGTCTAAACATTGCCAATTGGGCATCAGTTAATTTCTTTTTAATAGTTGTGATTGTTTTTCCTAAATGAGAACAACATGTTAATGCAGCTGGAAAATGGTCAGCAAGTGGAATTTTTGGAACCATTACCATGATGATTAAACATATAAAAAAAAATAAAGTACAATTGAAGGGAAAAAAAAACCAAATAATTTTTATAATTAAAACAAAAAAAATTAAAAAAAAAAGGTTCCCGGTCTATCCCCGGCCTGGTGGCCCAGCCGGGATCGGGCCCAAGCAATCTTCATACTATATGCATCCTGACAGGGATGCTTCGTCTGCGCACAGAAAACCCAACAGTCCTAACACGAATCTGACGCCGTTTTTCAACCCAAACTACTCAGAACTTGCCGAAAAGTGTGTGTGTGGACTAAAATCATGCTATACTACAACAAATTTCCACAGAAAGACCTCCAATCTACTTTATGCTTGAAAACCCTAGAAAACTCAAAAAAAAAAAAAAGGAAAAACGTACCTTCGACAAGCACGAACTGATTATCGATGGTTTTGGAAGCAAACGCGGGCACGAAGTTGAACAAAGTTTGAACGGAGAAGATAGCCGTTGAGAGAAAAAACCAAACGCCGTTTGAAAAGAGGGGAAAGAAGTTTTGTAAAACCTTTAAAGGGTCAGAGGTAAATCCATAATTTCACATTCAATCTGAAATTAAAAAGGGTTAGAAAAAACTTTATTTTCAAAAGGAGTCAAAATTACAAACCAATAAGTGAAATGGGTCATTTTTGTCAAATTCCTCTAAGTTATACTCTTGTTGGCCAGAGGCCTCTCACCTAGTCAAAGGAATTACAAATTAATTTTTTTTTTAAAAAAATCTTCAATTGACTTGATGTCGAAGAAAAATTATGGGAAATTCTTATAAATGACTAGATATACAGTGTATTCTTGAAAAATGGCCAAACAGTTTTTTTTTTTCAATGAATAAGGACTAAACCATTTTTTAAACAAATTTTCGGTGAATTATTCTTCCAATTATATCCTCAAGTCAAATTTCACGTCTGCCTATATTTGAGGGAGCCCTATTTGATTTAATTAAAAAAAAAAGAAAACAATAACAAAATTGTTTATCCCATGAATCATGCAATCAGTAGTTACAGCTTATATATATTTTCTCTCTTATCTATTTAGATTTTTATTTTTTAATCAATAAATCATCATCTTCATCATCTTTTCCACCCGTTCTCAACTTTGATTGATTTATTGGTTTTTACTTCTTTCGAAAAGGCTATTGATCATATTCTTATTATTTCTTTTATTCTTATTCATTTTTTACTCCCAAACGTAATTTATTTAGATTTTTATTTTTTAATCAAAAAATCATCATCTTCATCATCTTTTCCACCCGTTCTCAACTTTGATTGATTTATTGGTCTTTACTTCTTTCAAAAAGGCTATTGATCATATTCGTATTATTTCTTTTATTCTTATTCATTTTTTACTCCCGAACGTAATTTTACACTCTTTGCAAAATTAGATCCTTGTATTCTGAGACTGTAAATGTTTCAAATACAGTGTGTATGCAAGTAAATTCTGAGAAGTCCATGTATTTGCATAATGATTTTTCTTTCTCAATATACTGTATTTCTTTAGAAATTTTTTTCCTCCATAAATCGTGATTTTAATTTAGTATAAGATTTTTTAATTAAAATTTGTGTTTTCAAATTATTTTGTTGAGATAGATTAGTATTAGTCTTATATCTTTTATTTTGAAATTTATTGATTTAATTTGACTTAAATTAATTTGTAAATCGTGGATGGAATATCCTTCACTATTTTACTAAAAATGGAACGAAATGATCTTGTTTTGTTTCTCAGTTGAAAAGAGATGTCTTGAGCAACCGGAGAAGCACCTTGATAAACAGATTTGATCTTGACTGACTAGCTTTCCCCCTGCCTTTGCAGGGTGGTATCGCTCTCTAAATGCTGGGTCTACTGTTGCTGAAACTACTTGTTCAGGGTAAACCATAGGAACTACAGCATCTGGCTCTGCCACTGATGGATCATATGCTGCTCTAGCCTCTGCTAGCTCTAACTAATCCGTTTTCTCTCGATTTTCAAGCAGGGTCTGCAAGAGAGCTGATGTTGGTATTCGAGCTAAAGCTTCTCTCCCTATTTTATAGTGTATTTTTATTTAATTAGTCTTTAGATTTAGATTTCGGGTAGGGGCATTTTTTTTATGATTCGTTGTAAAGAAAACTTACTTAAAATAGCAATTGACCATTTTTCAATGATGTTTGTTGCATGAGGGTTTTCTTCAATTTCTTTAATTTGCCGATGAAATTCCAGTTGCAACAGGTAAGATTTTTTTTTTTTTTTTTAATAATATACTGTATTTTTTATATTCTCCTATTTTTTCTCTATAATCCGTGATTTGAATTTAGTATCAAATCTCTTAGCCTAAATTTTTGTTTTCAAATTATAATTTTAAGGTAGATTAAATCCAGATTTATCTTTTTGATTTTCAAATTTTGTTATTGAATTTCGTTTAATTAATCTATAAATTCCTAGATTCTCTCCATTTTTTTATAGTGTATTTAATTTAAATAATTTTTTAATTAAGATTTCGGTTAGGAACATTTTTGTCCATTTTGTTACCAAAAAAAACTTACTAAAATTAGCATTTGACCATTTTTTAAATTGTAAATTCGAATGACCTTTTTTCAAAACAACAATTTAAAAATGGCTACTTATCTCATTGCCCCAAAAATTATTACAAAATATCTCAGAGGGTGAACCATCTGGAAACCCAAAATATGATTTAACCAAAAGTCTCTTGCAGTGTAGGATAGGTGTCCCTAACTAAGCAAGTTGCTTTGCTTCCTTTCCACCCTACCCCAGCAACAACTCATCACCTAAAAGCAAAGGGAAACAAAAAGGTTATCCAAAATTTCATCTCTGCACCAAGGAAATGAAGTGGTGTGATAAACTTACCATAAATCAACAAGGTCATTAGAAATTATTAGATGCCATCACAATGTGACCGACAATACACATCATTGGATATAAGAGAGAGAAACTGCAAAAATACTTTGAATCTGTATCCAATGGTTATTGAAGAGTGTCCACATATAACAGTTATCAAAAGATAACTACATTATAACAGCCTCATTGAATAATTTTTTCAAGGTCATAGGTGAATAACCGGCTTATCTAGATTTGGTTTAAAAAAACCTTCAAAGAATCCAACAGATCAACATACTGAAGTGTATAAATTTCAAAAGGATTAAGCAGATGGATAAGGAATTGTTTCAGATGAATACAGGTCTTTTTGATGACTTTGCTATTGAGAATTTGAAGGGTTCTATAGAGACACCAAATTCCTTAACATAGATATAATAAACAGCAACAATTTGAGCAAATCAAGAAAGACAAATAAAGGGAATAAAGATTATACTAAATATATACAGGTTCACTTGATGTGCTACATCTTTTCTTTTGCAGACTTTGCAGGTTCTGTTAAAGGAAGGAAAGATTATACAACAATCTAATCAAGGTTAGACTCTTGAGAATTTACCTCACCTAAATCAAGGGGTTTACCTCTCTATTTTCTCCCTAAACAAGCCTAAACACTTAGCTTCTAACTGTACTCCACACTCTTAGCCAACAAAATAACGCTTAAAAAAGACTTAAAGAGCACACTATGCCCATCTCACATCTAGACACAAACTCTCTTCATGCTGCTGTGCGAGCAAGATGCACCTTCTTGCATGAATATATCACATCTGGGGCTACAGCACTGATGGCTTTAGAAGCAATCTTCTATCGTCTCAAGTTCGTGGTAGCAGCGTCTCGCTACCTTCATGAGATTCCTTCAACGAGCTTTCAATTGAACTTCAAATGAATTTAGATTGAGCCTATATGATGGCTAGACTCAACTCAACATTTGCAGACGTAGAAAATCTATAACTTCAACCCAATTTTCTGTTCTCGGCTTCTGTCAAACATATGCAACATTTGAATCAACATCTGGATGAACAGTTACCAAATTTACAAATTTAGGAAACCAAATTCCAAGAGGAGATACTTTAAGCCAGTCTCCATAGAATTTTGTATAAACAACGGGGCCTGACATTTGAAAAACCCACTTTGTACAAGAGCAATGTTGTGAAGAAAAAAATTTATTTCCATTGATCATATCATTTAATTATTTTTTTTTAAACAAACAATTATACTAGGATCAATTGAAAAATGAGACGAAGAGATACTAGTTAAGAGTAACAAAAACGCTCCCACCTAATTAAGAGTAACCGTTAAGAGTAACAAAAACGCTCCAATTGACGCATATCAAAAGAATAGTTACAAAAAAATCAACTATAGTGAAGCTGTTAGGTGTTGGTGGAGATGGTGATGACAACAACAAACTGAGAAGGAAATTAACAAAAATTGAGAAGGAAATTTAAAAAAAAAATGTATTGATAGAAAAGAAGAAAATTACGAATTTACAATCCCTTTCAGGGGCCTGAACGACAAAACTACGCTTGAAATTCTACCTCCCCAAATCCCCCAACTCACTCTATTTGTAACCAGTCAGCCCTAACAAACTTCTCAATAATTACAAATATACCACTACTAATAATATTCCCAACACTTACCTATTAGTATTCACAGGCTCTTTTTGAGGGGCCTGGGCAACAGAACTATTCTCCAGATTCAACCTTCCTCAAATTCCCAAATCAGTCTATTATTTGTAACCACTTAGCCCTAACAAACTTCTCAAATAATTACAAATATTTCACTATTAATATTCCCAACATATCTCTATTAGTATTCCTAATCCATGGTTCCACAAGAGAGAAGTGATGGAGATTATATATCCTATAAAGTAGTTGGGGGTAGACTCATACAAAGGCACAGAAATGAGGAAGCGAGAATGGAGCCCAGCCAAAAACAAATGAGGGCAGAGATCAACTCCAACATGTTAAAATCAGAAAACAAGCAAAGCAGGGTGATAAATGCCACTTGATTCCTGGCAGCCTGACACAGGTAAAAGCCTTTCCCATAGAACTTCCAGCACCATGAGTGCTAGTCTACGACATGTGCTCTTTCTTGCAAAGTTTCCATAGAGAGTGCAGCCATCAGAATTTAAAGCCAAAAACAAGCAGTGCGAGATGATCGTGGATCGTTATAAACCATGTCAACTATAATCGTGAACGAGCCAAAGCAACCTGTGCACTTTTCAGCCAAGTGTCCTATATGTTGAACTGCTGTAAATTGCTAATCATACTATATCATGTCTACCAAAGAAAAATTATGTCAATCAGTAATGCAAGTGCATAGTTTCTGATACATTTTATAGGAAAAAAACAATAAGAAAACTGCATTTTATTTCAAAAAATAAGCCAAATATTTTACCAGGTAGAGGAAAAGAAAAGGCATCTGGTATAAGCTACCTGGGCAATGAGCATGGGGGGGCATCCAGAGCATGGGAGGCTACCTACAGCAGTGATGTACTCATGGGATTTGCAAAGTAATGATCACGGCAAACAAACTTCGACTCTCTGTAGCTCTTGCTGACGAGAGTCCCTAGATTACCAGGGGGCCCACTGAACGTATTTTGATACATCTTCCTCACCATGAGGTGCTTATCTAATATCATCAACTCTAACAGCTTCTTACAACTCTGAGAGGAGAGATGGTGCCAATAAATACTTCGCACAACAATATATTTGGAAAAATGATGAACTTGTGCAGGCACATTTAGTAAGAGAATTCGCAAGTGTTTTTATCACAATGTAAGTTCAGATTGTTGTATTTGGATTTCTCCAATTTATAGCATCTCCCATTAGAGATCTCTTTAGCATAGGATCAGCAAAAATAAAATTTCCAGCTTACATATTCACATATCCAAGCACATTTAGCTACTTATCGCAACTAGTTTAAGTAGATATAAAGTACCAAGAAATAAACTTCATACAGTAAGAGGGAAGAGCTAAAGCATTTGAAGAGTTGTGGAAACTTGTTATCAGAACTTCAACCTAGCATCGACAAGATGGAACTTTTTTGAGAAGAGAAACAAATGTCATTGATGAATGAAATGAGGAGAAAATCTCTAAACACCAAAGGGTGAATTACAAGAAAACTTTCTAGTTCAAAATCAAAAAAGACAAACTATAATCGGAGGACGGGTGTTTACATTTACTCCAATATAAAGCATGAAAAAGAATTAAATCCATGAATTTATCGAAGGAAGAGAAAGAATCCCAGACAAGATGAAACTTTGTAGGTATAAATTTGAAACTTTAGAATACCTGGGGGTTCAAGACGTTCATCCGTTGTATAATGTCAACCTAACAAAAAATACAAAGAGAAAAGATGGAAAAAACATTATGACATATCAATAACAACCTATTACGGTCTATTAAAAAATAATAACCTATTACGGAAAAGATAGTCATTCTGCTAAAATAGACAAGCATGAAAGGATTGCAAATTAATAAAAAGAAAGACGCACATCATTTTCAAAATAATACAATGCAAGATTAACAGCCTAATAAGTAACCAACAGAACATTATTCTCAAAATCAAGTTATGCGTGATTAAAATTCCAATCTATCAGTGTATCACTCTTCTACTACTTAAAAAACAGCAACAGGATAATATGTTGCAAATATCCTTTCAGTAACAAAAATAATTAAATCATTATATTCAATAATATCAACGTTGCAACATACATCTTCACGACACAATAGATCATATAAGTTAGTGATGGTGCACCTTGTCATAAAAAAAGTCTAATTATGCCCCATTTAGTCTTTTTAAACATATCTCCTAATTTATTTTTGATCCTCACAGTACTATGCATACCAAGCCTTGTACTTTGTCACGGCAAAATGAAAATCCACTCCAATATCTTTAGTTCCCTGATAAGATACTGAGTTGGATGCAGTACGAACCATAACTTCATTGTAAGGTCACAATTTGGCTAGAATTGTACTATTGAAAGATAAACTCAATTAGAAGTTGATACATCCAGATTACTTCACATACAAAATGCACCATAGCTCTGTCTATAGCTCTCAAGCGTGAGATCATATTTTACTTCTTATTCTGCCATGACCCTAAACTAACACCAATTAATACTCATTATCCTAAGGTCGATCTCCTATCCTTTTAGATCGTACCTAATAAGCATTTGAAATTCCCTCAATCATAAAAGTATGCTCCTATATACAATTCCACATTCGAGTAAAACTTTTAAATAATACATTACATTCTACAGCAGTTCCAATGATCTACTATAGATAAAAACATTTATTGACTCATAATGCTTACTAAACAAGTGTAAGATGGCTTACTTTCTAACAAGTCTCCTATGCTTCTCCAGATCTTTAAACAATTCTCCATCTTTTGAGAGGAGCAAATGGGTGTTACTAAAATACTACATGCTTAGCTTCTAACAAGTTGAACACATATTTTCAATGTGATAAAAGGATTCCTGTCTTACCTTTATCACCTTAATACCAAAGTGAAATTGATTATAGAAAAGGTTTTGAAGGATAGAATGATTGATGCATCATTCCTAATAATAAAAATGTCATCCAACACATAAATACAACCAGCAAACTAATATCACTCTTAAACAATCTAAAGAAGACACACTGACTTATCTTTTTCGTTCCAAATTTCTCAAACTACACTTTAATTTTTCATATCAAGCTCGTGAACTTTGCTTTAGCCCATATAAGGACTCATAGGAGCAAGAGAGTTTCTCATTCTCCCTCCAAGCAATGACTTAGATGTTTGTTCCATATAAATTTTCTTCCTGAAGATCACTTATAAGAAAGGTGTCCTTAATGTCAAGCCAATGCAAAGATCAATGACAACAAGTGACCGTTGGAATAAACTAATGGGAGAAAAAGTTCCATAAATCTAAGCATAACCATTGGCAATAAGGTACACTCTCAGTTGAACAAACTATAGAAAGATGTTAGTGCCCCGATAGTAAAAACGTATGTTAGAAGAGGCAAAAAGGGTATTTCACCCCTAGTCGGACTGTGACTGTTTATAGCTGTTAGAAAGAAGCTCTTTTGTTAATTTTTTCTTTTGTATTTAAGGTTGTTAGTTAGTCGCTTTTGTTTCCTTATGTCTGTTATGTTAAATTGTGCCTTTGGATACTAAGCAAGGAGAGGCCTGCCCTTTTGAAAGGCGAAGAACGCTTGTAATCTTTGTTTGTAATTGACTCATTTTGTGAATTAATACTAATTGTGAGGAAGATACCTCACAAATTGGTATCAGAGCGGATTCGAACTAGAGAGGACCGGGAAATTGGCCCAAAAACAACTCGAAGAACGTTGTGAAAGCCATGAGAAGGAAATAGGAGGGATCAAAGAGAGTTGGGGAAAATTGACTGAATAGTTAGCAAAAACACAGAAGGCAATTGGCATTTTGGTCTCGGAAGCTACCAGTAAAGGAAGGGGAAGCAGGTCATGGGTATTCGACCTCAAAGGGGAAAACAACTAATAGTGGAAATGACAAGGAAGCAACAGGCACGGGTCAGGGCGAAACCTACACCTCCGACTGGAGCAAAGTTCAGAAGGTGGAGATGTCGGTCTTCTCAGGACCCGACTTAGATGCGTGGCTCTTAGGAGTAGAGCTTTACTCTGACATCCATCAGCTATCGAAGACGGAAAAATTGAATGTGGTTGTGGTTAGTTTTGAAGGCAAGGCTATTTCGTGGTATCGATGGGCTCTTAACAGGCGACCTTTCGATGATTGGAACGACCTGAAATTGAGGCTCTTCATGAGATTCCGACCGACACACGAAGGTAGTCTGTGCGCTCGGTTCATTCTGCTTGCACATCTTCTTAATGCCAACACGGTCGTCGCAATGTTCATCAAAGGAGTAGTGAGACTGCATGGGTTTCTCTGCTCGATTGTGTCAGATAGGGATCACATCTTCCTCAACCATTTCTAGGTTAAGCTCTTTTGTCTCCAAGACACTCGGTTGCACCGAAGCACAACCTATCACCCCTAGTCCGATGGACAAACCATGATTATCAACAAGTGCTTGGAAACATATCTCCACTATTTGTAATGAGAAACCAAAACAATGGGTCCAATGGCTGTCGTGGGCCAAGTTCTGATATAACACCACATTCCACGCCTCCAATACGACCCCCTTCTGCGTTGTGTATGGATTATGGAAGACCGTCCCCGCCTATTATCTTTTATGACTCTCAAGGTACACAGAATGACATCCTCGATCAACTCTTGACGGATCAGGACGTTGCTTTGGACCGTCTCAAGGCACATTTAGATATTGCTCAGAATCGAATGAAGAAAAGGGTTGATCGTTGAAGGACAGAGATTGAATTTCAAGTGGGAGATTGGGTCTACCTTAAGCTGCGACCCTATCGTTAGAAATCAATTGCTAAAAGACGTAACGAGAAGCTTTCTCCCAAATACTTTGGCCCCTACCAGATCATTGACAAAATTGGCTCTATTGCATATAAGCTGCAACTTCCCAAAGAAGCCACCATCCATCCACTTTTTCACGTCTCCTAGCTTAAACGAGCCATAGGGGACACACACTGTGCAACATTCCGCTCCCATGCTGACTGATGACTTCGAATGGCCAGCGAAACCAAAGCATATTTTTGGCTATCGACAATCAGGAGGTACAGGTGAATATGAAATGTGCGTGGCGTGGGAAGGATTACCAACTCATGAGTCCACCTGAGAACCATTCGATGATATGCATCAACGCTTCCCTGAACTCCACCTTGAGGACATGGTGCTAGATATCCCAGGGGTGATGTTAGGGCCCCGATAGTAAAAACGTATGTAAGAAGGGGCAAAAAGGGTATTTCTCCCCTAGTTGGTCTATGACCATTTATAACCGTTAGAAGGAAGCTCTTTTGTTAAACTTGTCTTTTGTATTTAAGGCTGTTAGTTAGTTGCTTTTGTTTCCTTATGTCTGTTTTGTTAAGTTGTATCTTTGGATACTAAGCAAGGAGAGACCCACCCTCTTGAAAGGCGAAGAACGCTTGTATTCTCTATTTGTAATTGACTCATTTTGTGAATTAATACTAATTGTGAGGGAGATACCTCACAAAAGAGTACCATTTAGCCCCTTTAGCTTATTTAATACCAAAATGGAGAAATCCAGAAGATTTGATTTTAATGACAAAAAACAAGAACCCAAGGAAAAATCCACCTCTGTTGAATGATTATCACTCCTAGACAGATTTTCTCCCAATTACGCACAGACAAGATGTACTACACAAAACGAGCAACAGGAGATAAATGAAAGTTGCACACGTTGATTCCCAGATCATGGTGGGAGAAAAACTTGGCAGCATGTGATACCCATGCATGGCTTCTTCCAACAGTAGGTGACTCTCCTCTTTGACAGATGGCACTCCTACTGAAGTCAGCCGTTTTGACTAAAAGCCACCCAAAGTGATGACTTAAATTTCAAACCCTTACGTCACTTGAAAGAGAAAACCCTAACAACCCCAAATGATTTTCAACATATTTATGCCATCTAAGCTAATAGAATGTTATGAGAGAATACTCCATTTTCTGTTCCACCCAATACATCAAATATATACACATACATGGGGTCCTACGCTAATAGAATGCAATTAGCGAAGAGAAGGAGATGAAGCGCTGCCAAAGCAGCATGAACAGGCTTCTATTGCTATGCAATAAATAAAAGACAAATAATTAAAAAAATTCGATCACTAAGATATTTATACCAACATATACAATAATATACATGCAGGAAACTATTTTGGAGTCCAACCATACTACAAGATCGAAGAGAAGAGAATACTGTGCGACAGATGCAATGGCCCAATACAAAAGCCAACAGTCACCAAAAGATATCAGAAGATCAGAAAGTCATACCTCCAGTATTCCTGGGTTTTGCATTACAATTCCAATGATCCGCCTTCTAAGCCCTTTGTAGACAATTTTGTTAGTTGTCCCATCTCCATTTATCCATGGGAGTATTGGCATATTCGAACCACCAAAAGAGGGCCGAAATAAACCATCCTCATTCCCTACTGTAGTTAAAGTGGTTTTTTCCTTGGGATTGCGTTGATGCATACTGCTAGTTTTACTTTCCTTTGTGTTGTCATCAACTTCTGAAGGAAGATTGAGCACTGTTACCTTGTGCACCTCATCCACAATCATTTTCTTTTCCTTCTGGGAATTAGCACCATCAGAAATGTGACTTTCTGAATTTTTTCCTCTAACATTGTAATTATCTGGATGGAAAACCAACGGGCTATCACTTCTTCCATGCATATCCACTGATGGAGGAGTAACATGATTTCGATTGGAACTAGCTATTGATGTCAAGAAGTACTTGGAACGGTATAAAGCATCAACAATTCGAATACTGTCAAAAGAATTCACCTGTACAAAATGCAAAACTAGAATAATTCAACTTCACACCCAACTTTTGAGATACCCCACCACAAAATATACAAGCTAGCCCAAAATTTGTAAGCTCAAGGAAATTGATTTTCTTGGTGGTTGTTCAATGATACACTACGCATAATAATAAGAAAATTCATAGTGAGACATCAGTGACAGTGTTTCCTTTCATGTTTTCTTTTTTCCAAATTAAAGTCAATTCTTAAAACAAAAATGGCCCTCAAGGTGGTGGTGGTGGAGTTGACTTTTTTTTGCCCCTTTTGCTCAAGGACTGATACACTCCTTGAGTGTGTAAATTGCAAGTTGATTTGTACCTACAAAGCATATATAATAGATAGCTCTGCCCAGTTTTTGGTTCAATGATAGTTGTGCACCCATTTCTTTTAAAAAAAAAAAACATAAAATAGATATTGCCAGGACATTAAAAAATGTGAACATACGAATATGAGTACAGAATAAAAAAAATACTGCATGCTGTCAAATTACTACGGTAGGCATACTAACCTTCAGTACTCGTTGGAATGTTTGAAGGACATCAACGATAAGTTGTGGCAGTTTTTCTCCTAATTCAGTTGGAAGTATGGCTTTCAGTAACAACATAAAAAAAAACACTGATCCTAAAATTAACTCATTTTCATGTTCTGAAATCACAAGTAATGAAAATCGCTAAAAACATGCAAAAAATAATGGAACCTATACCTTGTAAATTAGCCACCTGGGAAACTTCCTCTATGCTTAAACCCTGGTCACCAGCCAACTGAATTGCAGAATAAACCAACCTAAAGACCTCTGGAGAGATGACACTCTCTTGTTCTTGATTGCTGCCGACTGACATCAAATGATCTACAAAAGCTGTCATAGCTTGCCAAGTTGACTCACAATGATTCCCTAGTAGAGATACAACTCCATCTGTATCATATAGTGATTCCAGATGGTCAAATGAAATGATGTTGCGAGTAGATGCAACACGGAATCTATCACTCCCACCAAAATATTGGTCATCAATACAATTCCAACTGTCTGACAGCTCCATAGCATCTGTTTTTAAAATTGTAGTACGACATACAGAAACCATAATCCCAGGAAAACCTTTTTCTCGACGAGAAATAATTTCACCCTCTACTGGTGCAAATTTCAGCTTCTTAGCCCGAGTGTCAACCCAAAGTTCACAGCTATCAACTTTTCGTTTTGAACTTCTCAAGTCTTCAGGTTCTCCAACGCCATCGTCAGGCAAGCAAGAAGAAATGGACAACTCTCCCGAAGAAACTAGAGCAAACAAATGGAAAATGTCTCCGCATTGTAAATCAGCAGGAAGATCAATCCCATTCTCCACAAGATCTTTGTCTTTTTCATGCAGAAACTTGGAGAATTTGGAAGCTCTCTCCCCAGTGTTGGCTGGAAATGGCGACTTTGAAATGCTATGCAGAAAACTTTGTGAGAGCACAAAAGCTTCGCCATTGGTGCCTCCAATCTGGAAAATATGAAGATAAAAAACTAATTGCAAACACGACAGATACTCATGGTAAATGTACTTCAAAAGCCATCTAATATTATGAATTGATACATACAAGTTAGAGAGAAGAAACAACGAATAATCAATTATCTTAAGCAAATGATATTTAAGAATTCGGTTCGGTTCGGTTTTATATATTTTTTTTTAAAGAACCGAACCGAGAACCAAAATGAAAAGTTTGGTTTTTCAAAAGGATGAACCGAGAAACTGAAAACTACAAGAAAAACCGGACCGAACCAGTCGGTTTGGGTCGGTTTCTGCACACCCCTAAAATTTAGAGAAGCAAGACAATCAGACAAAAAAAATGTGGTTCAACACATATGACGTTTGATTCTTTTAAATAAAGAAAAAGAAAGTTAGCTAAAAAGAACAAAAGCGAAATTTCAAAAAGAAATAAACAAATAAAATAAAATAATTATTTTGAGCACAAGACTTACCATGATTTTCTTTTCTCTAAGGTGGCTAAAAGCTGAAAAAAGATCATGTTCTGAGTAACGCCTTAAATTTTCAGCTAGGAGATTTGGTACTTCTAGCGCTGTTGAGGTGCCCAAGAAAACAAGCTTAAATAGCTCCACAGCATTGGAAACAGCCAATGATTCAAATACTTCTTTGCTGACATGCCTGCCATTCAAAATCTTCATCAACCTCCGGTGAAGGCTTCTCGACTTTGATCTTGCACTAGAGAATTCATGTTGCTCTCCTCCCAGGCCTGCACTCTGAGTGGCAGATGTAGTAAATTCGGATTCCTGGAAATCCAAGGGCAAAACAAACAATTATGTCCAATATCATTCTACAAAAGGAAAAAGGAAAAGGACATTGGACACACATGCTCTTCAGCAGTCACATTTGCATCCAAGAAATCACCGTAGACAGATCCAACTCTTTTGGAGTCCTCCAACATTGTCATCTTCTTGTAATGAAGAACCTCATCAAGGGCCATCTTTACATCTTTAGCATCAAAATCATCCCATTGTTCTTCCTGAGGATCCATCTCACTGTACTGTTCACTGTCACTACTATTCCTGTTCAGATCTTTCCCTTGAGAACTAGTTAAGATTAGTTTGGGATCATCTTGATGAACCGATTCATTCTTAGATTTTTCCAGGTACTTTACGTAACGCTTGCCAAGAATGTTACAAAGCCGCATTACAAGTTTTCTAAATCTTACGCTACCATTCAACCATGCCATTCTTTTTCTACAAGTGCCGGGAGGTCCGGGTAAATTAGAAATAGAACACCAATTTGTTCGAGCAAATTTTGCACCTCGTGCTGCACGGTATCTGACATATTGGATGATCAATTGCCTGAAAGGATAACAAAAGTCTCAATGAAGCAAAGACACATGCAAGAAAAAATAATCATAAAAAAAAAAAGTAATTTAACATTTTTCCACATTCTCGTTAAGAATTTGAGCATCTTCACGTGAAACTGTGAAAGTCATATGCATGCATGTATAGAAGAGAATCTCCAACAACCCGTCATATACTTTTGAGAAATTATTTTACATGGTTAATAACTTAATCCTGCTATCTTCACTAGCTTGAATTTCTTAATAATAATATGAATTAATAGCTTGCAGCAATTGGACATGTTTTCAGATCTCAAAAAAATAACCAAAAGCATGCATTGACAAACTAGGTGTTAATAAAATTTCCTTCACGGAGATCATTTTAATATCACATTAAAATCTAAGGCTTGCAGTTAGAAACATCTAAGCTTTTAATTTATTGTTGATGTTGATATCTTGGTAGTCATTGTTATCTTATTACCTATCTGTTTCATCAGTCCATATAAACCTTCTTTGACGAGTTGGCTTCATCATTGGAGAGGCAACAGAACAGTATGCCTCGCCTCCCTCATTAGACCCAAATTCCTCTACAGTTTCTAGACGATTGTCATCATCAAAAATTTCTTGCAATGGAATGCCCTGCTCTCCTGAATTAGCAGCCAATTGTTTATCTTTATCAATGGATGAAATAGAAGTTTCAGGAAATGTAGTAACCCTTGTTTCATCCAACTGCTTGCTGACCACATCACGTCGTGCACGCTTCCGTGACCTCTCTTTTGGTAATTTTTTCCTCCGAGATGAACGTCTTTTTATTTTCTGTCTAGACTCCTCACCTGTCCCTACATCAAAGCTATTGAGACGTTGCTGGCGCCTATCATAATACACACGTAGAACCTGCAAGTGACATTTTGGGAGAGATGCACACCGTATTACATTATGATGTAATAAACTAATCAAAACAATGCCCAGCTAGGAAACACTGCGGGGCTGAGTAAAAGATAGCTTAAAAAAAATAGAAAAAGAGTCTCTTTTCATTTCATCAATGGAAAATTTTAATTGTCGCTCCCTTGTGGAGTTTGTATCTTTGAACAAGAGTCTCTTTTCATTTCATCAATGGAAAAATTCGACTCTTGTTCAAAAAAGTGTTTCTTCAAAAATAAATTTTAAATTAATCAATTTTTTTAAGTGCTTTTTATTTATTATGACTTTTTGAAAAAATACTTTTGATCATCTAAAATCACAAGAAGTTATAACACTTTAAATTATTAATTTTTCCAAAGGTGCTTATATTGAAATTTTGATATTGTTTAAAAGCATTTTTTTTTCTAAATGTTATTTCAAACACACTATTAATTGTTTGGGGAGTGGTTGCTTTTGGTAGCTTATTGGTTTTATTAGTAGGCAGATTTTATGGAGAGGCCTCTTCTTTTCGTTGTCAACTATTGTCAGGGCTTCACTTAAGTAATATTTTTCTTAGCATATAACAGGACATGATACCCAAAAAATATATATAAAAAAATAAATTTTAAAAAATTATCCTAAACTTGTCAAGTTATATTATTTTTTACCCTAAACTTTCAATTTCATCAAATTGCACCTCAAACTTAGAAAAGTGTTGCAATCTTAACCTTAAACTTAAAAAAATGTTGCAATTTTAATTTTTAACCATCTAATAAGTTATCACTCCAAATATCTTTACAAAAGGTTTTATCTTTTGCATTAATCACTTATATACCATATTTACAATATAAAATTGATAAAATTCTAGAAAAGACGACATTAGAGCTAGATTTTTTTTTTGTTCAATTCATGAATTTTAGCAAAGTTATTCAATGATTAATTTGTGCATTGGTTATAAACTTATCTTTGTCCAAAGCTATATTTTATTGAAACTTTTTATTGAAATTAATGAGTTTAGGAAGATTTTTACACCTTTTTAGTTAAGATTAGTGAGTGAATTAACGAAAATTGAATTAAGGGTAAAATTTGCAACACTTATTTAAGTTTAGGGTCCAATTTGATGAACTTGAAAATTTAGGGTCAAATTGATACAATCTGATAAGTTTAGAGTCGAAATTGATTTTTTCCCGTAAAAAAAACTAGAAAAGAGTGATAGTCTTACTTGGTACCAAGGACGAAAGTCGAGGCTCTTGCAATAAAGTAAAGTTTGATGTACTAAATCCTCCCTAGTGAAAACCCAACCAACAAAAGAACTAAATTTTCTTCTCAATTTCCACTTCCAGCTACGGAAGGTTTTATTTATTTATTATTTAAAAAAAAAAAAGAAAAGGAAAAAGAAAAAGAGAACTATAATTTTCATTGAGAAAGAAAAGGTTACAAAATACAAGAATTCAACGGAGCTATGCAAATTTCTAAAATACCAGTAATCCTTCAAACAAAAACTAAGAAAAGCATATTGATACAAAAAGATGAGACAGGGAATTACTAGGACTCAATTTGCAATTATTTTAATTCTTATTATTATTGTTTGTATTACTTGCCTATTTAGTTTTTAAGTTTAGGTCAATTAAGTCTTAGTTGCTCTACGTTCATTGGTTATAATATAACCCTTGTAATATAATCATATTCCCAAAAGCCTAACTTATATATTGAGGAATAAGACTTCTCTGGTTGTGCACAGAGCTATTTTGAGATTAATAAAATAATTTGGTTTAACCATGGGTTGGCCTAGTGGTAAAAAAAGTAAAGAACCCAGGATTAAACCAAATTATTTGTTAAAACTATTTCTATCTAGCATGAGTGACCAACTATCTAGGATATTAAAATTCTTTCTTTCTAGCATGCTAGTCCACTAGGCTTCCTTGGCAATCAATATGTGGTCCAAGATTGTCCCCTGGATGGAAGAAACGATACTTGATAGCCTTTCTTGTCCTTCCTACCAAAGTCTTAAAAGTAAATATTGTAAAGAGCATAACATGAGCATAGCTCAACTAACATAAAGTTTGTACTAATGATCAAGAGGTTTGCAGTTCGAATCCCCCATCCCCATATGTAGTAAAATATATACATATATATTGTAAAGAGTATTGATCAAAACAATGAGGGTTAAATTTCCTGATCTTCTGGGCATCAAACTTTCTACATAAGATGCACATAAAAGCTTCTTTTATGGCAGTATCAATCATGCCTCTCTCAAAAAATTCACTGAATCTCAAAAAAGATATACGTCGATGGTATCCCAACTCTCCTAGATAAAATGTCATTGGGAATCCTTTTGAATATGGGCTTTGTCCCCATCAAAGCTGAAAACCACCCGTCTAATTTTCTCTGTAGCGAAAGGTTGCTCCAAGAACTCTCTTTCTTCAGCCGAAATAGAATACAGATAAAGCCCATTATAAGAAGTCTAGGATGCATGTCTCGGACTTCTTGATTTTGACAGAATAGTGTGCTTTGTTTTTTTTTTTTTTTTTTTTATAATAAACATCAAGAGGAAATATTTTGCAATCTCCCCTGCCTAGGATTGAGAATACTATCCAATTTGGGCGGCAGATTGTTTTGTTCGAGACATTGTACCACTTTCACTGGTCATCCTTTCAAGAAGGAGAAGAAGGTCCTTTGGCTGAATTTCACTCCAGCTATTTTGTGATCTACTTGGCCAGAACGTAACTCTCGTATTTTCACAAATATGGAACAAAACCTCTCATCCTTTCTCGCTTCTATTACTTACTTATCTCTTAAGTAGTGCAAATTGAGCACCCCTTTTGCAATTATAGTATATCAAATCTAATGACCAATTGGAGATGTTTTTTCTAATCCATTGGATAGGATTTCACCTTTGTTTAATTTCATCTTATCAATGAAATGTTACTATTTCCTATTAAAAAAAAAAGGAATCACAATATTACCTGCTCTAATGTCAGATTAAGATCCTTCGCTATTTTCTCACACTCTCTATATGAAAGCTTTGCTGTCAAGTCCCTCCTTGCCACAAGGTCCAGAAGTGCAGCACGTTGTTCAGCTGTCATAACCCGAACTGAAGCCCAAGAACGGAAAAGAAACACCTGAAAGAAAAACAATAAAAACATTGAAATAAAGGTAATAATCGGAAACTAAAACTAACTTATTATGCAAACTATAGATAACGATTGTTGGTAGAGTAGGCATGTTGCGAAAAGTTTAAAAAGATACCTCGCGAACAGCGGACCCAGGAAATGCAAGCAGAGCAGATCTGGGATCAGCAGTGGCATAACAATACTCTAAAGTTTGCCAATACTCATTGACAGCTTGCTTACTTGACAGGATAAAGTCATGTCTAATTCTTGGGCGAAGATCTAGACACCTAGTCATCAAAGATCTAGTAGCATCTTTTGAAACTGGTTCCTCAATATAAGGTTTAAGCTCCAGTGCATGTTTTAAAGTGGCATGCCCACGATCATTTACCTTGCCTAGACTTGCAGCTACAAACCTAACTAACTGAAATAAAGAATAAACTCGTAAGGGTACTTGAGCTTGGATTCAAACAAAAAAAATCAATTATGACGATTGATATTTCAATACAAATTAAATCTTGTACTGTCAGAATCACGTCTCATGATCTAAAACCAACCAGAGTAATAGATCCTATAAACTAGCATTCAGTTGTCATACTCAAAACCAAATTCAAAATTATTAACAAAAAATATGAAAAAGATTAGAACAGATGACAGACATAGAATGCCTTGGAAGATTGAAAATCAATCATTAATTTTAGAGATAAACTACATGGGAAGAAAAAGAAAACAATTCAAGAGATGTGCTCAAATTCTTTATTAATTAATTTCGGAGACAAACACAGGAAAAATAAATAACAAGATAAAACAAATAAACAAACCCAAAATGCAAATGACAAGCTGCAAGTGTTATTTCCAGTAGCACAAAAGCTTTGAAGGATTGAAGATCAATCAATTCTCTATTTAGGATTACACTTCTCTTTAAACCAGAATAGCGGAGATCAGAATCCAAAATGCTATTTGTTCTAACCATTTTTGAAAAAGGTAGGTAACATTATTGGCAAGCTGGGTTTCTAGATGGACTATGAGGTTATCAGAGGTAGATTGGTTTTCTACGATAGGGTAAGATCAGAACATTAAGAAGATCTGGTGTTTAGTTCTGCTGAATACATTGGTTTGAGCTTCTCAATCTACATATTTTCTATTCTTAATTCTTAAGGTTCTTATTGAGCATGTATAGGTTTTTAGTTATATCATGTAGTCCCTCATTTGCAGTTTCTACGACCTTTGTCCTCCCATAATTATTGAAGGTGTTTCCAGAGTTTGAGTCTTGGCCAGTTGCCAAGAATAACTTCTTCAAGAGCCCATAGATCGCCATCTTGAAATTTGTTGAGATGGTCAATCAAGGCTAAATCCATATGCAAAATTGATAAGGGCATCAATACCAGTGTTTGTCATGATAGGTATTAGGTGGTTGACAAACACTCCTCTGGCCGCTGAATTTCCTAGTCTCTTTGTTCTATCGTTATATGAATGCAAGGTTTGTGAAGCACGATCTACAGCAACAGACTCTTGGGATTACAAATTCTGCAGACCTTTTAAAGAGAATGAGATCTCCGAATGGTTGGTCCTCTCACTAACAGCTTCTTGAAGAGGTCTTCCTTTAATGATCTCCCTCACAATGAGGACACACAGCTTCAATATCTATATGATAGAATTTGGAGGGACAAATATCCCAAGAAAAATCTAGTTTTTCTGCTGGGAGATCAGCCAAAACTCCACCAACACTCATCATTCCACTCACAAAAGGTTCCCTAGTATGTCTATCTCACCTAGCTGCAGCTTTAAGTGCATGAGAAATTCAGAAACCCGAGGGCATTTATTCATATATTTTGAATTTGCTAGCAAGTTTTGGAATCAGGTTCTTGTTTCTTTTGGATGGCAGACCCCTCTCCACGCTAAAATCTCCCCTTTTCTCTCCATGTTATCCTGGTAGGGCACCCTTTCAAAAAGGAGAAAAGAGACCCACTGGTCAATTGATCAGAGCTTTTCCTTGGTACATTTGGATGGAGAGGGACAACAGAACCTTCAAAAATGAGACCCTCCCCCTTTTTTTTATATCCGTGAGTGTCTAGGCCAATTTACGTGCACCTCGACTAATGTCATGGGGCAACTTCGTGACCCTACTACATTTGGTTGCCAAGGAAACTCATAAGATATTAAATCCTAGGTCGGTGGCCATCATGGATTGAACTCATTCCCTCTAAGCCCTTTATTTTTTCTATGGTCCTTATTGACCACTAGGGCCAACCCATGATGGTTAATGAGACCCATCCTTTTGACAGATACTTTGATAAAAACAAGACCCCCTTTGACAGATTCTGGCGCTTGGTTGATGCAAATGTTTTTTCTCTACTTTCACAGGGAATAGCTTAAGAGATCTTATGAAAATTTGGGAGGCAATTTTGTAATCCAGATGCTTGGGAGCTCCTCGCTTATTGTATTTTCATATTACCAATGAAATATTTGTTTCTTATAGAAAAAACATAGACTGAATGTGCAAACAATGCCATGAACAAGGGTTATTGAAATTTGAAACTTAGTATTTCCTTTTCTTTTTTTTTTTTGTTACATTCAATTACAATAAACTTGAAATTTTAATACGTGCAAGAACTCATGAATAACTTATTGAACTCACGAAATCATATGTTAGGAAGTCACCATGAAACTTACCTTCAAACGCCGTAAAATATCAATAACCAGCGAGAGCCTTCCAGTAGCATTAGGATCCATCAGATGCCTGTACTCCTCAGGATCAAGGTCAGCAAGTGACAGACCCCTCTTACATTTTTCCAACATATCATCAAATTTTTTAGTCGACCCAACAACTTGTAGGAAAAGCTCAATTGGGATTGACCTAATTGCATCTTCCAATGAAAAAGGTTTGTAGCTAGTGTGAGGATTTTTCGGATCATGGACAAATATTTCAGATGAGGAAGTGCCACCAGAACCATCTGAACAGTTCAGGTAATCCCACAAAAAGCTATGTAGCAGCTTTGCACGGATCATTTTTGCCAATACAAATCCATTTGCACGCATGGCTTCTGATCGTACCGCAGCAATGTCAGAATCTATATAGTGCTGTGTCCTTTGAATACCTTCTAATACAGGAAGCAACGCTTTCCTCTTCGCCTTTTTCGAGTTATGACCACGACTTTGGGCTTCAAATGACCTCAGTTTATCATGAATTTCACCAAGAAGTTGAGGAGATAAAGTCTCAATAGAAGGATGCAAAATCACCTGGGTGATACGAGTACGGCCACAATTTGTGACAACAGGGACATTGATGTCTATGCATTTACAGTGTCCTTCACTTTGTAATTTGTTTATACTTCGGAAAATAGTTCTTCTATCTGTTGTTGTGCTTTTGTCTGTCTCAAGATCAATAATCCACCTATGAAGCTCACCTTTCAAAATAAACTTCTCAGCCTACAAGGGAAAAATATGGGAATACTATTTTAGACAGAGAGCTTAAGCACAGTAAGCCTGATTGGTACATAAATGGAAAATTGTCTTGGACATAATTGAACTTAGAAAAGATGTAAAATATTAAAATTAATAAATTTATCTATTAACAGTGTTAGAACAGTAAGCAATTCAAATTTAACAAGTAAAACGTTGAGAAAAACCTGTAGCCGTTCAAGTATTCTTTGCTCCCTCCGAGCACTACCCACGGTAAGAGGTAAACAGGGATACTTCTGATATGATACAGACACTGATGGCCTTAACAGAGCAGATGGAGATGTTGTTGATCCAGAGTTTGTTTCAACAACTGGATTCACTGAACTGAGTTCTACATCAGGAATGGAGCATGTTGGCTGAAAAACTGACTCCTGTGGCAAATGGATAACTCTGAGGTCAGCCTCACCATCGCCATACAACTTATCACTAACTTCTGTGTTCATTTTTCCATCCTCTGTTGTTCCACAACTAGCACTGTCAACGTTCAAATTCATGTCTTCAGACTTTGTACAGCCATTTTGAGAAGTTGTTTGAGCTAACCTCTTAAAATCATCTACATTGACAATATGATTATTACAATTTTCAATTTCATTACTCGCATCTTTTGATTTATGAAAAAATTGATTATTATATTCAGGCTTGAAATTCCCACGCGTCCAAACTCGATAAAGATTGCATTTGTTGTGAGTTTCAGCTTGAAGATGCATTCCAAATCTAGTAAACATATTGACAAGTCTGCCATAGTTTCTTTTGTGATCAATTCCAAGCTTCTTACAAACCTGCACACCACAGAAAACAATGATATTAATGGCGGAAAGGCAACAAAGTTCTTTATTTCATAAGGACTGAATCAAAAAAATACCAGGAGGTTCAAACCTAAGGGAATACTTCGAACTAATTATCTAACAGGTGAGTCCAACAATAAGAGAGAAAAAATAATTGCAATTTAGACATTGTGACTTGGTTTTTATCAAATGCAATGATCCTAAGTTTCTGCGTTCAAAGATCATGGCTAAGAATTATGATCAAGCATAATATTACAAAACTGACACTATCTTTCAATGGGATCTTTTTTTTTTTTTTTTTGAGATAAAAGAGCCAACTCTCAATGAGAAAAAATGAAAGAATACAAGGGCATACAAAAACACAAGCCCACAAAAAAAGAGGGTCCAATTAAAAGAAGGACCCTAATCAAGCAAAATAAGACCTAACTGATAATTACAAAAAAAATTTGAATCTTTTGATGGAAAAATGTATCTCGAAAACCTCAACATTATGCAGAACAAATTGATGCTCATTTATGATGAGATGAAGTACTGAAGTGGAGAGTAACTTCGGAACATGCTCATGAAATTCAGAAGAAAATGATGCATTGTCATACGAAATCTCAGGTCTCTTTCAAGTATCAATGGTCCCGATAAAAAGGTAATGAATTTAAATAAAAACAGTACAGAATCTCATGTGCTAGTCCTTCAATTTTCAAGGGGTAAATAACAAACCTCCATCACTGTTATGCCCTCAAATCCAGCAGCATCAATCATATCATAGATTTGATTCTCTATAGCAAGCTCAGCAAGTTGATCAGTTACTTGAAATTTCCTCCCAAATTTCATGTGATGTTTATGACCAGAACTATCATCTCCCCCAAGAGTACTTGTCTCAAAACACTTTGGAGAAAACTTCTTTAGTAGACGTAGACAACAATCAGACTGTGAAACAGAGGAAAGGTAGTATTAAAATGAAATGAACACAAAGGTCTGATGTCAACGAAGGAAAAGAAAATATATGCGAGTGAGAAATTAATGAAACATGAGACTCCACTATACATAGTTAGAATGTTTGTAAAAACATGTGGCAATAACCTAAGGAAAACATCTCCATTTGTATCTTCCTTGGTTTCATCGTGTTGAGTCTGCTAGATTAAAAGTTTCTTCATGGTGCTCTATCTTCAAGTCTTTTGTATTTTTTCTATGCAAGATATTTGTTTAAATTGGGATGCTTTTATATTTCCATTGTAATTTTTCGGTTAATCTGTTGTTCTTCTTTCACTCCCTTATGGAGTCTATATCGTTTGAGCATCAGTTTCTTCTCATTTCTTCAATGAAAAGTTTTGTTTCTTTTTGAAAAAAATAATAAAACCTAGCCAGCAATTACAAAAATCTCGAAAGACAAAAGCCTACAAAGAGGTGTTAAACCTAATGCTATCCCCTAAGAAGCACGGACACGACACGATAGGACACGGCGATACGTCAAATTCTAAAAAACTAAGATACGGACACGTTGAAGATACGTTGTTTATATATATATATATATATTTATATATATATATATATATATATATATATATATATATTTTTTTTTTTTTTTTTTTTTTTTTTTTTAAAAAAAAAATTTAGTATATATATAGATTTTTTTTAAAAAAAATAGTATAAATATAAAATTTTCTGAGTAGTTTTAAATCATTCATTTTTTTTAATTTAAAAACAGTTTTTTATTGGATTGGGCCTTTCATCTTAACTTTAAAAAGGAGGGTTTATTGGGCTGTGCCTAAAGGAGGGTTTAAAAGACAAAAAAGAAGAAAAACTTAGATGAACCAGAGGTGGCAAGCGGCGGCAAGAGGTTTTTGTTCTCTCTCTTTCTCTCTCTGCCTAAACTCCAGAGCGTGTCAGTGGGCGTATCCAGTCGTGTCCTCGCGTGTCCGAAATTAAAAAAAAAAAAAAAAAAAAATAGGACACGCAAAATTGAGTGTTGGACACGTGTCCGGAGCGAGTCCGGACGAATCCGTGTCCGACGCGTGTCCGACACAGATCCTCCCCCCATTTTGGCTTGTTCGTGCTTCATAGGCTATCCCAAACCTCTTCCCAAGATCACTCAACACCTCTAAAAAATCTATGATTTCTCCGCATTCAAACGCCCCATAAAACGGTGAAGCAATAAGCTTGCCAAAGAACCCTTCCCTTATCCTAAAAAGGGGGATGTTGCAACACCTCCTCTATCATGGAACATCAATCTTAGACACACGCCAAACATAGTCCAAACAACCCCAAGACACAATCCCACAACAACTGAGCAGATATGGTCAAGATCCTCATAAACTCCTTTGCAAAGGATGGACCACTGCGGCCTCGAGAAAAAGGAAGAATGTCCCTAAAATCAATCCATTGTGTTGAGTTTTCCATGCAAAACCTCCCCAGCAAAGACTTTGACTTTCTTGGGGATCTTGACCTTCCAAAGAGGGGGGAAAACAAAGAGGCACCCAAGTGGGATGCAATAAGAGGTGGAAAAGAGAATTACAAGAGGAATTCCTCTTGTCTTCCCATGGTTTCTCCCATGTGCTGATCTTACTGCTCTTCCCTTATCCCCCCCCCCCAAAAAACCTGGGTAGCATTAAGATCGACTAATCTAATTTCCGTCTCATCTTCCTTAGAGATACCGCCTGGATTCTCGTCCTCTCTTCTAATTGGGCTAATATCTAAGAAGTTCTCCTTCCAGTCCCTTGTCACAACCATCGCCAGCCTCTCCTCGTGGCCTAGATTTAACTCTTCTTTATCGTCATTCCTAAACAAAGCTGCTATATCTTCTATCGTTGCTTCTTGTCTTTGAGGCTCCCTCTGATCATCAAAGGCCTGAAAACCATCCTCCTAACTTGATTCGCTTATCGTTGACCCCTCATAATTGAAATCCTCTCTTTCTTTTGCTCTGTAGTTTTCTTTCTGCTCTTGATTGGATGTTGAAGTGGAGCATATCTGCCTCTTCTTCACATAGGTTTTGATTTCAACATCAAAGGCAAAGGAAACCCCTTTTTTATTATTTTCTCGACCTATCTTGACCTGATCAGAATTAATATTAGGACACGTGCTTGAAGGCCCTCCTTTTAAAACTTTACCATTTCCCACATTTCTATAAGGGATCCTTTTCCCAAGACTGGCCCCACTTTATCCCATTCCATACCCTTCTTCATCATAATACTTTTTCCTCTTTCTTTCTCGATCCTCATTCCTTCCCCTTTGCAGATTACTTTAGTACCTATGGTCGTATTTTCAGACACTTGAATCGATGGCCTCACTCTACTATCCTCTATTTAGTTTTTATCCACTGTGCAGAGCATGTCTTGTCCTTCGTCATCAATCTAGTTTCAATGAGATTACAAATTCAACTTCTTCCCATCATTTCACACATTCAATTATTCATTCAAATCCTTCTTTGACGAAAGGTGTTTTATTCCTCCCTCCAGTCCAGTGATCAAGGTATTTCCTTCCAAGTCATTTTCTATCGATTCTAATGACGACTCTTAGATTAATGTTTGCCAAATCAAAATCTCAGATTTTGAATGTTGAAAACAACAGTTTTGTGGAACCATCATGAGTTGGCCCTAGTGGTCAATAAGGGCCATATAAAAAATAAAGGGCTTAGAGAGAATGGGTTCAATCCATGATGGCCACCTAACATGGGATTTAATTTCCTACGAGTTTCCTTGGCAACCAAATGTAGTAGGGTCAGGTGGTTGTCCCGTGAGATTAGTTAAGGTACGTGTAAGCTGGTCCAAACACTCACGGATATAAAAAAAAAACACACACACAAACACAACAGTTTTGTGGAGGAAGATTCTCTAGCTACTGCTTTTGATCTAATTTCTCAAGATAAAGGAGTTGATTTTGATGATCAGTTGAATAATACTGAAGTTTTGGTCAAGTCATCTGTCTCTGTACTGTTCCTTTCCTCTCTCATTGAAGGTTGTGATATTCAATTGAAGGAAATTACTCCATTATTTCCACCTGGTATTGAACGTAAGTAGTAAGTTGTTTTAGTGGAGTTTTTATGAAGACTTATCCACTAGGAGTCGTATTTTGTACAAAATTACAAAAGGAATCAAAACTTAAAGACTTATCTTCAAAAGTTCTAGCATTTCTTTTTTTCCAAAGCAGCAAGAGAGCCCTAAAAGCACAAGAGTTGATTAACCTTGCTTTACCCCAAAGATTTCATCCACAACTCTCCACCATCCAATCTTCAACGCGTTTTGGCATACACCAACACAACTCGAGCAGCTTTGCGAAGAAGTTCCACGCCTTATAAGCAAACTCATAATGCAAAAAAATGTAGTCCAACGATTCAGCCCCATTTAGGCAAAGTCTGCAAACTGAAGGGGAAAGGGTTCAGTTTTTAAATTTTCTCTGCACCTTATCATTCGTATTCACAGTTCTAAAAGCCAAAGACCATAAGAAGGCCTTTGATTTCTTGTGGCTATTGTGCTTCCAAATCAACTTGGTTAAGGAGGTGTGAATTTTGGGACTTTGCATAGCTAACTTTTGGAAGGCAAATCTGGTGGAAAACACCCTTGAACCTGTCCAAACCAACCTATCTTTCTCCCTTCCCACATTAAAAGCACTCAACTTATCCACCAGGGCAACCCAACTGGCAAGCTCATGGTCAAAAACACCTCTGCACAGGCCCAAATTTCATGATTGATTTTCATCCTCCCAGCAATCATGGATGGATGATTCTTTCTTATAGGATATTCTATTGATAACTGGGAAGAGATTTTTTAGAGGCACCTGATCCAACCACACGTCTTCCCAAGATCGAATCTCGCCACAGCCAGCTCGAAACTTGGAGAATCTATCAAAGAAAGGGTAGTTCTTGGCAATGTCTTTCCACAGCCTACTGCCTTTTAGTTTCTTCCATCCATATGGAGCAACACCATAAATACTGCTCACCACCTTCCTCCATACAGAGTTTTTTTCCTACGTAAATCTCCACAGCCATTTTTAGTTAAGAGGGCATCATTTCGAAAAGCCAAAGACCCCACACCTAGCCCAAAAGAAGACCTGCCCACTCCCATTTGACTAGGTTTCTTCCCAATTTATACACACCCCCACTCCATATGAAGTCCCTAATCAGCTTCTCCATGGTTTTAATAACAACTTTAGGCGCTTTTAAAAGAGAAAATTGGTACAAGGATATGCTATTAAGAACCGACTGAGCTAGTGTAATTCTTCCCCCTTTGGATAGGGAAATACTTTTCCACCCATCAAGCTTGGCCTTCAGATTATCAATGATCGGGTTCAAGAAATACTGCCTATGATGGTTCCCACCCAACATGAAACCAAGATAATTAATTGGGAGAACCTCCCTTTAACAATTAAATCTACCAGCCCAATTGAGCACCTCATGATCCTCCACATCTATGCCTATCAGCGAGGTTTTTACTATATTTAAGGATAGACCTGAGCCCTTCATAAAAATGCTCAAAATATCCCACCAATTCTGGAGAATGTCCCCTTCATTAGGGCAGAAAATAACCGTGTCATCAGCATATTGAAGCAAAGCAATCTCCTCCAAGTTGCTTCCCACCTGGAAGCTTCTTAAAATCCTTTTCTTAAGACAATATTGAACAGTTCGGCTAAAAGCGTCACCCACAATAGAAGGTCGAGGAGATTGTTGATTTTCAAGTTCTTTTGTGGCCTATTTCAGCCATGTCTATTAGTTCCAATGTTCCAATGAAGATTCTAGGTATCGGTCCCTTGATTTTATAGTAAAGGCTATACTTTCAAAGCTTTGGTTGGAACGAAATCAAAGGAATTTTTAGAGCAAGCATCTTCCTTGGATTGATTGATTTGAATTAGCATGGCTCAAGCCTTCGTCTTGGTGTTCATTGTCAAAGTTGTTCGTGGGATTTTCGCTTCAAGATATATGTCTAAATTGGAGTGTTTTTATATATCCTTTATAATTGAAGTGTTATTATGATATGTTATGATTTTCTTTACTATTTTATGTCACTGTTATGTTTTTCATTTTTTTACTCCCTGTGGAGTTTGAATCTTTTGAGCAATAGTCTATTTTCATTATATAAATGAAAAGTCTTGCTTCTTGTTAAAAAGAAAAAAAAAAACAAAAAAAAACCCCAAGAAGCCACAATGGATCTTATTCAAAGGTGATCTTGAGTTTATTCATTTGCTTTGTACAAAACAAAACATTGAAGAGAAATGTAACAGCTAGAGCTCTTCTCTCAGATTTTTGTTCTACGTATTAATGCTTCCCAAAAGCATCCAAATAAAAATGTTGCCTTTCTTTGAGTATCAATCTTTCCAAATAGAAAAGGCCAAAGAGTCGCAAATCCAGCTCCAGTTATCCTCCTTATGACCAAGACACCATGTTGGGGCTTTTTGGATGAAGTCTCATGGAAGGAGGGCTTCATGCTTAAGTGGGTCTTCATGTTTATGTGGAGATTCTGGGTGATAGATGGTCTTAGCTTGGTATATATTTTTTGGCTAATGGTAAGTAACAATTTTCTTCTGAGAGTTACCAAGGAGACTCTTTATCCTCTTTCTTTTCTCTCGAGGTTCTTAATGCCCTTGGAAGGTTAGTTCAACTGGAATGGATAAGGATGTTGTCAAGAGATGTACCAAAAAACAAAGAGAAGATTTTGATCAAGGAATTGATGTGTTTAGGGTTTTTTGGTTGGTGGTTGGAGCCATTTTTTCAATCTCTAGGATAGTGATCCAATCCATGTGCCTATTCGGGTATCGCTACCCCATTTGTGTATTGTCTTCTTCAAGTTTCACCTATTTTCTATCATCTCAGACTCTTGAAATTGGCCCAACCCTTCAAGGTGGTTGGAAAAGGATTCACCTCTCCACAACGAAGTTATTGCAAGTTCTTTGCATGAAGAGTGTTCAGTTGATGCTTTGCAAGATTTTTCTTCATTTCAGACTTTTAAGGAGTTCGTTTAGGAATTTATTGAAGGGAGTCATGCAGCCAATAGTTTTCAAAAGGATTTTATCTCTCCTTCAATTACTCCCAAGGAAGGAGAGTTTGTTAAGGAATTTAATGAAGGGAGTCAGGCAGCCAATGGTTTTCCAAAGTAATTTATCTCTCCTTCAATTAATGGCAATTCTCCAATGGAAGGTGAGTTTCTTCGTGCTAGCCTTCTGCTCTTTGTTAAACAATAATAATTAAAAAATAATAAAAATAAAATAGAAGTGAGTTTGTTAAGGAATTTAATGAGGAGAGTCAAGCAACCAATTGTTTTCAAAGAGAATTTCTCTCTCCTTCAACTAATGCCAATTCTCCCGAGGGAGGTGAGATTATGGGCATAAATGTCTCTCGGCTGGAAGGTGGTTTCAAGTAAAAATTTATTAGCCCTTTGCCTTCCCCGAGTTTTAATAAATCTTTTTTGAATGGGAGTCTTTTAAATTTGATTTGTGAACCACCAACATCCTTTATTACGTTATCTAGTAATGCTTTGCAGGCCCCTTTGATTCTCGAGTCTATTAAGCCCTTTAGGGGCCGTTTGGCCCACTGTGTTGGTTATAATAGTGGGGGCTATTATAACCCACTCATTGTTTGGGGCATCAACAAAAATAAGGGATGAAGTTGGTTATTTTTCCCCTCCGTGTTGCTACAGTAACCACTATTCAATCCAACCAATTATTCTATCCATTCTCTAGAGTAACTCTCTTCTCTCTTCTTCCATGTGACTCATTGACTTTTCTACCGACGACCGGCCGACGAATTTTCCGGTGACCACTGACAACTTTTCCGGCGACCCTCCCGACGCTCCCACTGACTCAATGCCTGTCCACTCCACCTTTCTGATACCTCAAACACTACGAATAAACTCCCGATTGTATTTATAACGCTTAGTCTCCTGAAGAACCACAATATCCAGATTTTCCTGAGAGATAATCTCTCATGCATTTTGCTCTAAGGGTTGGTTTTGTTTAGTTACCTCATGCATTTTTCTTTTGCAGCATATGGGTGGGTATATACTTCTGAAAGGGGTTTTATTGTAATCTTCTATGCAGCTTTTCAAATATCAAGTTTTCTTGTCCCAAAAAATATTACATAAATTCGCCCACATAAAAAATGTACTTTTGGAAAACATACATAATATTGATTGGTAAAAAAGTATACAAAAGTTGACTCGGAGGATTGGATAAATATGAATAAAATCCTTGGAAAAGTGATATATTGTTCCATATATAGTTAAAGAAAAAATGTAAAATAGTTTATGTTCAAAGAATAAAATGGAAGATGATGTAATATTAGAAAGACATACTTGAAAAAAAATTACCTTATTGTTCACTTTAGCCTCAAACACCTCAATAATGTGAGCCCTTTCCAATCGGTTAGAGACCTGGCAGCATATTTTGAGCATTAAAAATTTTTAGAAGTTGGAGCTTTAAGAAAATATTTAACAACAAAGAATTAGTAGATCAAAGCATTAAGGCAGAAAAATGCAAATAAATTTAACCTCTCTCCAAGCTTTATGCCCTGAAGAAGATCCGGTATAACCAAGATCCTTCTTAATATCAGAAACAACAAGAACCTTCAACAAAAGTAACAATGCAATTAGGATTATCAGATATGACTTATGAGTAACTGGGATATCTATCATCAAATGTGTTCACTGTACCAAAGTCATTAATCTATCAGCAAAACATTAAGAAAGTGCACCTTTCCATTAGCTGCTTCAAGTTTATCACAGATAGCTTTCATTTTTGGTAAATAATCCTTCACAAGCACGTCTTCCTTGATGCATTTTCCAGGCAGACCATCTTCAACAGCAGCACTTTCCACTGGATCTCCAAGCTGCTCAATATTATTTTCTTCCACAGTAATCTCAAATTTCTGTTGACAACCCAAATGCTTTGCATATCGGTGCAAGTACATCAAATTGGTACTCACAATTGGACTACTTCTCAACTCCCCAGTATTTAAAGCTTCTTTAGTTCGGACAACTGCAGACTGTCTCGCAATTAACCCTTGACACTCAAGGCTCTTCACTACATAAAAGAAGTTTCTTCCTTCAATCCCAAATTCTTTGGCAAGTTGGTTTTGCGTCACTCCATTTTTTCTGCAAGTTATTTATTAGATATTACTTTGCCTAGCTAATTAGAGTACTACATAACATTTATTTCGTATTACATTAAATAATTATTAGACGTCAACATCATTAGAGTATTACCCTCTATTTGGAATTAGTAAAGTTCAAGAAATGATTTTAAAGCCTTTGATTTAAAATTTGAGACATGATTTTAAATTCTTTATCTCATTTGGAACAAAGAAGATTTAAAATGAATGTATTTAAAATTTTGTGTTTGGATGGTAACCAGAAAAGAAAAGAAAATAAGAAATTTACTAATATAGGTTTTCAATATTGATAATATGACAGGGTCAAATAAGTAATTTAATTCTAAATCCTATGAGATCTTGCACAATCCGATGGTTTTAGTTGGAAAAATCTTTTTATGTAAAAACACGATTTGAAATCATCATTCTCTTTCTTGTCATAACAAACGACAGAATTGATTTGAAATTTGTTATAAATCATGAGGTTCCAAACAGAGCATTACATTAGTGTCTGTTTGAAATAATAGGTTATTACTAACTTAAATGTTTCATAGCTTGTTGGCTTAGTGGGTGGGCCTAAAAATGGTCAATCTCAATAATAGGTTTTTCTTTAGGAAGAATCGAAACTTTTCATTAAGGAAAAGAAACGAGACTAATGCTCAAAGATACAAACTCCAAATAGGAGTAAGAAAGCAAAACACACGTTCGTTCCTAGAAGAGACACTTTTTTCTCTAAAGGGGGTAGATTGATTCTTATTCGTTCTGTGCTGAGTGGAATCCCGACGTACTTTTTCTCGTTGTTTAGGGCTCCAAGAAAGGTGTTTGAGAGTATTGAGAAGTTGATGAGAAACTTTTTATGAGATAAGGGGAAGGAAGGAAAAAGAGGGCACCTCGTAAGCTGGGAGGTTGTGGGTAAACCAATTCACCTTGGAGGTTTGGAGATTGGTAAAAATAGAACCCGTAACAAAGCCCTATTAGCGAAATGGCTTTGGCGTTTTCCCCTTGAGTCGTCATCCTAGTGGCACAAGATTATTGTGAGTACATACAGTCTTCATCCTTCTGAGTGGTTACTAGGTGAGGTTAGAGGCACGTTCAGAAACCCATGGAAAGATATTGTCATGGAATTCCCCTCCTTTTCTAGTCTTGTGCATCATGTGGTTGGGGATGGGAATGATACGTACTTTTGGAAGGATAGATGGGTGAGGGACAGACCTTTCTATCTTACCTTTCCTTGTCTCTTTCAGTTGTCCTCCATGAAAAATCGTTCAATAGCTGACGTTCTATTTCATTCAGGGAGCTCCCCCTCATCTTCATTTGGGTCCCGTCGTGATTTGTCCGATAGGAAAACGACAGATGTCTTGACTCTTTTTTCCTTGATTGAGGAATTTGAGTTTAGGTTGGGGAGGAGAGATATTCGTTGTTGGAGCCCTAATTCTTTTGAGGGGTTCTCGTGTAAATCCTACTTTGTCTCTTTGTTGAATCCCTCTCCCCGTAGTGAGTCTACCTTCTCTCTTTTGTGAAAGGTGAAAGTGCCGAAGAAGGTTAGGTTTTTTATTAGACAAGTTCTCCATGGTAGAATTAATACCTTTGACAAGCTCCTGAGAAGGAATTCCCCTTTGATTGGCCCTTTTTGTTGCCTCCTTTATCGGAAGGCAAAGAAAGATTTAGATCATATTCTTTGGAGCTGTGATTTTGCCTGCTCTAGTTGGGACCTTTTCTTTGATTTGTTTGGGCGGCAGAGGACTAGCTACCCAAATTTGAGGGTGTTGATCGAAGAGTTCCTCCTCAATCCGACATTCCATGACAAAGGAAGATTTTTATGGCAAGCCAACATGTGTGTGCTCTTATGGAATTTATGGGGGAGAGAAATTATAGGTTTTTAGGGGGATAGTTAGAAGCTCAGGCGATGTATGGTCCTTATCGAAATTCCATGTATCCCTTTTGGGCTTCGATTACGAAATTATTTTGTGATTATCCTTTGGGTCTTATCCTATTGGATTGGAGTCTCTTCCTTTAATCGGGCTCCCTTTTGTGGGCGTGTTTTTTGTATGCTCTTGTATTCTTTCATTTTTTTCTCAATGAAAGCAAGTTTTTCTATCAAAGAAGAAAGAAAGCAACAAAAAAAAAAAAAAAAAAAGGAACATAAAGAACAAAACAGGATAATGACAATAAAATATAAAGGAGAGATAAAAGGAACCCAATTTCGCTAGATCGTTTGAAGACAAGTCCTCTAGTTTCGATTCTTTTTGTATTTTTGTACAAAATACGGCCTCTTGGTGGATTTCTCTCAACAAGATTATTTGTAATTATAGCTTAGTGATGATTATCAATGATTGGAAGGCCCTCTTGAGATAGAGTCAGGGCAGGGGCTTCCTCATCCCCTGGCCCTTTTGCTGTAATATTTTTTGTCAGCTTAATGTGTTGGAATTTCTAATATTTGTGTGTAAATCTTTATTGTAAAATATTTGGTATTTATGGCTTTTATTCCTTTCCATATTTGTAATAGGTCTTTCTCCTATATAAGAGGACCTATATTGCACATATTAGATAAGTGAGAATAATTTTTAAACTCTCAAATTCAAGATGGTATCAGAGCAAGGTTAAACCCTAGCCGTCTCTAAAAACCTAAACACCATACTTTCAGAAACCCTAGCCGCCGCCGTCGGAACCCTAGCCGCCATTCTTGATTGGTGCACCCTACTTCCGACATAAGTGGCCTTGTGGTTTGCCTTGACCCATACACCTCCGGTGCCACATCTAACCCTAGCCGCCACAGCCTCCGCCGCCGCCGTCATCCATTACCATCGTTCGTATGACCAAGCTCCAAGTCGACCTGCGACCACAAATTTCTGCCGTCTGTGACTAAATCGGCTCGCAACCACGCAACCCGCGACCACTCGACCCGCGAACTTGCACCGTGACCCGAAGGTTCGAGTCACCTCTGCAAGTCGCCGCCGTCTGTCAAGTTCGCGTTGTTCATCAGTTCGCGCCGACACATCAGTTCGCTCCATCAACTCGCCGTCGAGGTCAGTTTTGTCCTTTTTGTTTCTTTTGCGGTCGCACACGAGACCTTGAGTCTTGAGTTCTCTCTGGATATACATTGGTGCCGTTGACGTCGACCACCCAATCGGAACCCTCGCCGACAACCGGAACCCTAGCCGCCGACTTCAAACGGCGCACTTTTCTTCCGGTCTGAGTTCTCGTTTTCACAGGTGAAGGAGTTTTTCAAGTTTCTGTGATACGATCAACACCTAGGGTTCACAGTACATTTTGGGGTTGGTTCACTAGTTGGTTCAGTTCGGTTCACCTGTTGAATAATTTGGTTAAGTGATTATTTACTTGGCCTGGTTCAGATTGGTTCTCTCCACTACTTGGTTTGGTCTGGTTCACTACTGGTTCAGTGTTCATTTAGTTTGGTTTATATTTTATTAATTCCCATTTACCCATTTATTGATATGGAGCAAGTTCATCAAATCCTAAAATTGCTACCAACTAATTTCTCATCTAATAATTCTTGGGTTTCTTTGGCACAAACAGGTAATTATCCTCAAGCCTTCTCTTGTGGCGCTTCTTCTCCGTGGATTATCGATTCCGGAGCTTCTGACCATATGACTAGTACCTCTCAATTTTTTTCTTCATACTCTCCTTCCTATTCTAATGAAAAAATTCGAATTGCAGAAGGCAGTTCTTCTTCCGTTGCAGGAAAAGGAACTATTAAATTGACTGAAAAAATTTCTTTACAATCCGTCTTACATGTTCCAAAATTAGCCTGTAATCTTTTATCTGTCAGCAAACTTTCTCGAGATTCTAATCGTCGTGTTATATTCTTCGAATCTCATTGTATTTTTCAGGATCAGGAATCGGAGATGATGATTGGGAGTGCTAGGATGCTTGATGGTCTTTACTACTTTGATGAACGTTCTTTTAGTAATAAAATAACTCAGGGTTTCAGTAGTATGAGTTCTCTTTCTGGTAAAGAAAAAATTATGCTTTGGCATCTTAGGTTAGGGCATCCTAGTTTTCCTTATCTCAAACATTTATTTCCAATTGTGAAAGTTGCATTTTAGCAAAAAACCGTCGTTCCACGTATTTACCTAAACCTTACAAAGCTTCCAAACCGTTTTATTTAATTCATAGTGATGTTTGGGGTGCTTCTAAAATTAGGACTCATAGTGGGAAAAGATGGTTTGTTACTTTTATTGACGGACGACCATACTCGTCTATCTTGGGTGTACTTAATGGAAAAGAAATCTGAGGTGAAAGACATTTTTAGAAATTTTTACAATATGATCGAAACTCAATTTCAAACCAAAATTTGCATTTTACACTCTGATAATGGAACTGAATATTTTAATGAATCTTTTGGAGATTTTTTAAAAAATAAAGGTATCGTTCATCAGTCTACTTGTCGAGATACTCCTCAACAGAATGGTGTTGCTGAAAGAAAAAATAGGCATTTACTTGAAGTAGTTCGTGCTATAATGTTTTCCATGCATGTTCCGAAATATTTATGGGGCGAAGCAATTCTCACAGCTACTTATCTAATAAATAGAATGCCTAGCAAGATCTTAAATTTTAAAACTCCCATTGATTGTTTTAAAAATGTTTTTCCAAAATCTCGCCTATATTCTGATTTACCTCTCAAAGTTTTTGGGTGTACTACTTATGTTCACATACCTAGTCACTTTCGGTCCAAACTTGATCATAGAGCTGTTAAATGCATTTTTTTGGGTTACTCTTCAAATCAAAAAGGCTATAAATGTTTTGATCCTCAGACAAAAAAATGTTTTGTGAGCATGGATGTGTCTTTTTTAGAAAATCAACCATATTTTACCCAAAGTTCTCTTCAGGGGGAGAAACCAAATTTGGAAGATAACTTTTGGGATATTTCTACTCCTCTTCCCAACCTTATTTGTCCTGATGTTACTAGTCCTTTGGTGCCAAGTATAGAAACTTCTCAATCAGGGGGAGAAATACTACATAATGATCCTACTGATCAAGTTCCTGAGTTTAAGTTTTATACTAGAAGAAAATTCAATCAGAGGAACCAAGACCAGATAGTTGATCCTCCACAGAACCAATCTGAGACTCCGACGATTGAAACTGGAAAATCTGGTAATCCTTCTTCCATTCCTACTTCAACTATTCAAAATACTGTGCCAGTTGTGTCTGATCTTGATATTCCAATAGCCATTAGAAAAGGTACTCGAAGTTGTACCAAATATCCTATTGCAAACTACATGTCATATCAAAATTTGTTAAATAGCCATAAAGCCTTCACCTCTAGGATAAATGATTTGTTTGTTCCAAAGAATATACATGAGGCTTTAGAAGATCCAAATTGGAAAGTAGCAGTTATGGAGGAGATGAATGCTCTAAAACAAAATGAGACTTGGGAAATAGTAGAGTTGCCAAAAGATAAGAAACCAGAGGGTTGTAAATGGGTGTTCACCATAAAATGCAATGCAGATGGTAGTATTGAGAGATATAAGGCCAGACTAGTAGCTAAAGGTTTCACCCAAACATATGGGATTGATTATCAGGAAACGTTTGCCCCAGTTGCTAAAATTAACTCTATTCGAGTGCTTTTGTCTCTTGCAGTCAATTCAGATTGGTCGCTTTACCAACTTGACGTAAAAAATGCATTTCTGAATGGTGATCTCGAGGAAGAGGTTTTTATGGACTTACCCCAGGTTTTGAAGAAGATCTCGGATGCCGTAAAATTTGTAAATTAAAAAAATCCCTCTATGGCTTGAAACAGTCACCAAGAGCTTGGTTTGAGCGGTTTGGAAATGTTGTGTCTAGCTATGGATTTATTCAAAGTCAAGCAGATCATACTATATTTTATAAACACTCTGAGAATAATAAAATCTCAATTTTGATTGTCTATGTAGATGATATTATTCTCACAGGTGATAAAGCTGGTCTAGCTGATCTCAAGAAAAACCTTGCAAGAGAGTTTCAAATCAAGGACCTAGGACCGTTGAAATATTTTCTAGGGATGGAATTGCAAGATCGAAAAAGGGCATCTTTGTGAATCAGAGAAAGTATGTTCTCGACTTACTTGAGGAAACTGGACTACTTGGTTGCAAGGTTGCAGAAACTCCAGTTGAACCCAATCTAAAGTTACAAGTAGCAAAAGCAGAAGAAATAAAGGACAAGGAACGATATCAGAGACTTGTTGGAAGATTGATTTATCTATCTCATACGCGTCCAGATATTGCATATGCGGTAAGCATGGTAAGTCAGTTTATGCATGCACCAGGACCAACTCATTTTGAAGTTGTTTACAAAATTTTGAAGTATCTAAAAGGGACTCCTGGGAAAGGCATTCTATTTGGAAGACATAATCACTTTCAGATAGAAGTTTATACTGATGCAGACTGGGCAGGAAGTACTACAGATAGAAGATCTACCTCTGGTTATTGTTCCTTTGTTGGAGGGAACTTGGTTACTTGGAGAAGTAAAAAACAAAATGTGGTAGCTAGGAGCAGTGCTGAAGCAGAATTTAGAGTATTAGCGCATGGAATTTGTGAGTGTATATGGATCAAAAGGATACTGGAAGAATTAAAGATTCCTTTGAACACACCTATACGGATTTATTGTGATAATAAAGCTGCCATCTCTATAGCTCATAACCCAATTCTACATGATAGAACAAAACACATTGAGGTTGATAAGTATTTTATCAACGAGAAAATTGAAGCAAATACAATATGTATTCCTTATCTTCGTACATCAGAACAAATTGCCGATGTACTAACTAAAGGTCTTCCAAAGAAGCAATTCGATAAGTTGATTGACAAGCTGGCTATGGAAGATATCTTTAAACCAGCTTGAGGGGGAGTGTTGGAATTTCTAATATTTGTGTGTAAATCTTTATTGTAAAATATTTGGTATTTATGGCTTTTATTCCTTTCCATATTTGTAATAGGTCTTTCTCCTATATAAGAGGACCTATATTGCACATATTAGATAAGTGAGAATAATTTTTAACCTTTCAAATTCAAGATAATGAAATCTATCTCTTAATGTTTCTTATCAAAAAAAAATAATAATAAAAGGAACCCAATTTCGATAGAAATCCTACAAATAGAAACCAATAAACAACTTTGAGTGAGAATACCAAGAAGATGACTTTAAACAAGTTGATTCAAATCTACCAAGCTAACAAAGATGTGAGCTTTGAAAATTTCTATAATTCCTTTCCAACCACCATTTTGAAGGAATAGCTTTAACGACATTCACCTAAAGAAGATTTGCCTTTGGGCCATCAAGAAGATTTGCTCCAGCCCAGTAACATTTTCTTTAACAAGAATCGAAACTTTTCATTGATGTGATGAAGAGAGACTAATGCTCAAAAATACAAAATCCATGAAGGAGATGAAATAAAAATAAAACCAAAATAGAAGATTCCAATAAAATGAGAACTATAATGGGAAAATAAATGCATTCTAGTTCAAATATAAATCATATCATGCAAAGAATAATCAGCATGGCATTTTGAGAGAGAACACCATAGAGAAGTCTTCAGGCGAACCAATTCATAACGATCAAAAGATGAGAGAAGCTTGCTTTGAAAGATCTTCTGATTTCTTTCAAACCAAAGCTCTGAAAAAATGGCTTGCATAGCATTACACCATAAAATTCTGGATTTGGCCGACAACGAAGCCCCAATGAGCAACTGAAACACATTTTCCTTAAAAGAGCCAAAGAAAACCCAATGGAGATTGAATACTGGAAACAAACTATCCCAAAATCGTCGAGAATATATAGAATCAAAGAACATATGTCGTAAGGATTCCTCTGTTGCCCAACAAAACGAACAAGCTGACTGGAAAATATATAATGCAAAGGAAGTTTACGCTACAGAACCTCATAACAATTTAATGATCCGTTAAGCATAATCCAAATTAAAATATTAACTTTTTTGGGACATTTGGTCTTTTCCATAAAACAAAAAATATATCTTTGTCCGAAGGAGAAGACAAAGAAAGATGTCGGATAACGATAGAAAATAGATCCAATGATTCAAGAGACCATGACCTTGAGTCACTCACCAACCCATCGTTGGCTAAAGAAACATTGGCCAGCAATAACTAGAAATCAACAATCTCCTCTTGAAGAAGAAGAAGAAGAAGCTTATATAAATTTACAGTATTAATATGGTCCCCACTAATAACCGTCTAACCCCTTTCTAACTATCTTTCTCCTTCCTAACTTTCCTTCTCTTGTACACATACTTAATTGGGGGTCTATCACTACCCGGCCCCCAAAGCACCACCTTGTCCTCAAGGTGAAAATCGGGAAATTGAGTAGCGAGTTGAACTGCATTTTCCCATGTCGCCTCCGAAACTTCAGATTCCACCCAACGAATTAATACTTCCAGCTTAGTGGGATCTTCCGTTGACTGGCGCAACCCTAATAATTCCACGGGAACAACTTTGATTAACATATCCGGAGATACGTTCTGGGGGAAAGGAACTACAGGGAATGAACTTCCTAAGGCCTTCCGGAGCTGGGAGACGTGAAAGACAGGGTGCACACGAACATGCTCCGGCAATAGCAGGCGATACGCAACAGCTCCTATCTTCGCTTCCACTTGGAAAGGACCGACGTACCGTGGAGCTAATTTGGCATTTAACGGCTTATATAAAGTTCCCTGTCGGTAAGGCTTTAATTTCAAATAAGCTCAGTCCCTTACGGCAAACTCCACATCCTTTCGTTTCTCATTAACCATTCGAGCCATATACTGTTGTGCATCCAGTAAACGTTCCCTAATCAACGCCAACATATGATCACGTTCTTTGAGCTGATGATCCACCTCTGAGACAGGGGATTCATTCAGATGATAAGGAAGAATAGAAGGGGGAGGTCTCCCATAAACCACTTCAAAAGGGGAAGCTTTCAGGCCCGAATGAAACGATGTATTATAGCTATATTCAGCCCAACACAGCCAGCGAACCCATTTAAACGGGCAGTGCATAGCGAAACAGCGTAGATAAGTCTCCATACCTCGATTTAACACTTCCGTTTGGCCATCCGTTTGAGGATGGTACGCCGTGCTTCGTTTAAGCTGAGTGTCTTGACAACGGAACAATTCTTCCCAAAATAGACTGGTAAAGACAGGGTCACGATCGAAAACAATGCTGCGAAGGATACCGTGCAATCTTACTATTTCCTTGATAAACGTTTGAGCCATACCCGTTGCTATAAATGGATGTCTGATTGGTATAAAATGAGCATACTTCGACAGTCGATCAACCACAACGAATACCGAATCAAAAGTTTCCGCACTAGGTAAACCAATTACGAATTCCATGGAGATGTCTTCCCAAATACGCTCCGGGATTGGTAATGGTTGAAGTAGTCCCGCGGGGGCGAGGGCTAAATACTTAGCTTGCTGGTGCATTCACTCACAAAAGCCTTTACCCGAGATTTCATTCCCTTCCAATACACTTCCTTAGCCAGCCGTTGGAAGGTTTTTAACGCGCCACCATGACCGCCCACTGGAGAAGAATGGAAAGCTTCCAGCAATAAGGGAATTGTAGGCGAGTCCTCGGGTAATACTAGCTTGCCTCGGTAATACAACACATTCCCTCTCAAGGAATAGCCAATTGGAACTTCCTCCCCTTCAACGATCTTGCTACGAATGGCAGCCAAAGTTGGGTCATGGCGTTGTTGTTCAACCACAATGCCCGTGTTAAGGCCGCCTACCAAACTGATTGCCGCAAATTCTAAGGCGCTGGGCAACCGAGATAAGGCATCGGCCACCGTATTCTCAACGCCCGATTTGTACACTACCTGAAAATCATAGCCCAATAGTTTGGTCATCAACTTCTGATACTCCCCAGATATTAATCGCTGATCAAGGATGAATTTCAAACTGCTTTGGTCTGTTCTAACGATAAAGCGGCGGCCCAAAAGATACGGTCTCCATTTCTGTATAGCCATAACAATGGCCATCAATTCCCTTTCATAAACAGCCTTTGCTCTGTGTAGAGGGGGAAGGGCATGGCTGAAATAAGCAATAGGTCGTGATTCTTGCATTAAAACAGCCCCAACTCCCACTCCCAAAGCATCGGCCTCTACGACGAACTCCTTGGAAAAATCGGGCAAGCGTAGAACTAGAACCGTGACCATGGCAGTTTTTAGCTTGAAGAATGCTTCGGTGGCCTCTTCGTTCCAAGCAAAATTGTCTTTCTTCAGCTGCTGAGTTAATGGGTGAGCAATTAACCCATAATTTTGGACAAACTTACGATAATACCCCATTAAACCGAGGAACCCTCTCAACTCCTTAATATTTCGGGGAACTGGCCACTGTTCCATGGCAGCTATTTTGGACGGGTCAGCTGACACTCCATCGACTGAGATGATGTGCCCAAGGTACTCTATTTGTCTGAGAGCGAACTGACATTTCTTTTGGTTGGCCACAAGTTGATGTTCATGAAGAACTTTCATTACTTCCGTCAGGTGTCTAGCATGAGTTTCCAAGGACGGGCTGTAAATCAAAATGTCATCGAAGAAAACCAGAGCGAATTTCCGAAGGAAGGGCCGCAATCATAAGAGCCTGGAAAGTCGAGGGAGCATTCGTAAGGCCGAAACATAAACCTTAGAATAGATTCTTTTAAAGGTCAAAAACCGAACCATTGGGGGAGGAAGAAAGCACAAACAGCTTTGGAAAAGATTCTTTTAAAGGGAAATTACTAAGCCAAGGATCATGCCAAAAAGATATTCATCTGCCATCGCCTAATTTAAATATAGCCAATGAATCTACCCACTTCCAAACCTTAGAATATTCACCCAACGACTACGCAAACTTAAAGAAACCTTTCTTGGATGAGAGTTAAGACCAACATAAAGCATAAACGGAAGACATAAGACAATGAAATAAGAGTTTCCTATGTAAAGTTTCTGATGAATTAAGACTGCCATTAAGCACAATCCACAAAAGAATGTTAATTCTTTTTAGACTTTTAGATTTCCATAAAGCATTAAAAATCTCTTTCTCCATAGGTGAGGAAGAAGCCACATATTGAGTCAGATACTTCACTGAAAAAAAATCCTGAAGGCTCTAAAGACCATAATCTTTTGCCAAAAAATTAAGCAACTTTGAATGGGGTTAAGCTTCCCAATAAGGACTACAAATCAAGAATTTCTTCCTCCTTCAAGAGCCAACAGAAAAAAATATTCCAAGATAATTGAGATACATCCCAAAAGTCTAAAACTGAACCATTAGGAGAAGAAGATATAGAAAATAATCGAGGAAAAACAAGCTTTAGAGGACAATTGTCAATTCACGGATCATTCTAAAAAGAAATCCTTTTCCCATTTCCCAATTTGAAATGAGCTAAGGGATCCAAACTCTTCCAAACTTTAGAAATACTCCCCCACAGGCTCCTAAGACTAAAGCCACTTCTTCCAACCAAATGCCAACCAAAAACTGATGAACCATGAATGCTAACATTGAGTTGCTAAGAGACATTTTCCTATAATAACCTATTATTGTATAGGGAATGAGACAATAATAGGTTATTACTATAAAATTAGAGAATAAGAATTTTCTTTGTTTCTCATTCTTTTTTCTTTTTAAGAGACAAGATTTCTATTGACAAAATAAAAGGATAAAACAAGGTACACAAGGACTCCATCCAAACTACCCAAATGAGATTCAAAAAAAAAAAAAAGAAAAAAAAATATCACCAACAGGCCTAACTAATAGAAAGAGATTAATAATAATAATAATAATTTAAAATAAAAAAATTAAAAAAATTAAAAAAAAAACCCTCCCCTCGATGGCATTATCTCCCTTGATTTGTCCTTCGTGCACGTTGAACTCATCAGATCCAAATCACCTTTCCTTCCACTATCCTTATGCATTTCATTGCTAGTGTGCTCTCGTTTATCTTTTTAATGGTTGGGTTTTGGTATAGATTCACACTCAAACATTCAACATTTTCCTTTGCGGTCAGTCTCTTTCAACAAAAGCAAAGAATTTATTTCCACGAGTTTTTAGTATATAAAAGATTAAATATACCTTGACCTATCTGGGAGAAAACCCAAAAACAGCTTAGGCGTTTTTCTCCAAGGGGTGGGTTCACCAACACCCAAGTTGTCTTCAGTGGGGTTCCCACTTATTTAGGTTTCTTGTTTCCATTAGTAAGAATTTGGATCTCATTTAGTGAATTCAAAAGTCATTTCTAGAATGGTAAACCTCAGGGGTTTAGGCATTGATAACTTGAGATTGCACAATGAAAGCCATGTTGGCTAAGTGGTTACAACGCTTTCCTTTTGAGGCTAACTCTCTATGACATAGGGTTATTGTTAGAAAGTATGGTCCTCATTCGGCCTTGGATTTTAAGTCGAAAGGCACAATCAGAAAAATCACAAAAGTTACTCTTTTGGTTTTCCCTTCTTCTCCCAGGTAAGTTGTAAAGCAAGTGCTTGCTCAAAGTCCTTAGCTCGGTAAGTAAGATTATTGAGAGAGTGGTATCCCCTCCTACTTTATGTCCCTGTTCAGAATCCCTCGCTTGGTAAGTAAGGTTATTGAGAAGTTGATGTGGGATTTTTTATGGGACGGGGTTGAAGAAGGAAAAGTTCACATTTGATTAGATGGGAGGTGGTCTTCAAGCCGGTGGATCGGGGGGGTTAGCCATTGGTAACATTAGGGCTAGGAACAAACTACAAAGCCTTATTGGCTAAATGAGTGTGGCGATTCCATAATGAAACTGATACCTTATGGCACAAGGTTATTGGTAGTAAGTATGATCTCACCTTTTTTTAGAAAGGCACTTCCAGAAACATTTGGACAGATATTCACATATGAGTTTCCTTTTCTTTCCCAGTCTATCCATTGTGGAGTGGGAAATGGGTGGGACACTTACTTTTGGGAGGATAAGTGGTTGTGAGATAGACCCCTTTGCTCTTTGTTTCCTCGTTTATACCAGTTGTCCTCTTTGAGGAATCATTCAATGGCCTCAGTCCTTTCTCCTTCATAGCTTCCTCTGTCCCCTTCCCGAGTTTTCATCGTTCATTGACTAACAGGGAAACATCAAATGTTTTGGCCCTCTTAGAAATTGATGCTTTTTGCTTTTATCCTCATTGGGAGGAAGCTTGTTTTTGGAATCCTTGTCTGCCCAAAGGCTTCTTATGTGGCTCTTACTTTCAGTGTTTGGTCAGTTTCTTTGGAGTGAATGGAAGGTGAAGATTCCACATAAGGTTAAGTGTTAGCATGGAAGTGTTAATGCCATAGAATAAATTTTGGTTAGAAGTTCCTCTTTGGTCGACTTTAACTTTGTTTTTTTTTTTTTTGTTTTTTTGTAAGAAACCAAACTTTCATAATGAATGAAAGAATACAAGGACATACCAAAAAAAAAAAACCCGAGAGAAAGAGGAGTCCAAAGAAAACTACAAAAAGGGACTCCAATCCAAAAGAACGAGACTAAGATTATAATTACAAAACGGCGAAGTGATTGATGCCCAAAGCGAGGCATTAAACCTAACCTCCTCCCAAACCTCCTCACCCAACTTCTCTTTCTCTCTAAAATTCCTATTGTTACTATCAAGCCAAATACCCCACAAAACCGCAAAGAAGCTCGCTTGCCACAACAACATGCCTTTCTCCCTAAAAGGAAAAGATAAAAACACCTCCTCCATCAACGATCGCGCATCTCTATTCCACGTCCCACTAACACCAAACCCCAAAGGTAAGAAGCAAATTGGCAATCCAACATTAAATGATTCAAATCCTCCTCATGGTATTTTCAAAAAAAAAAAAAATCCTCCTCATGGCACCTACAAAGAACGCACCATTGCGGAGACAAAACTAAGGAGGAATGTCTTTAGACACGATCCAAAGTGTTGATCTTCCCTAGTAAAACTTGCCAAGCAAAAATCTTCACCTTTTTAGGAATTTTAACCTTCCAAAGAGAGACAAAAACAAAATCCACAAGAGCAGCTATTGAGGCAAAGGAAAGAGATAAAGAATGCCAATAAGAATGGCAAGAAAAAACCCTAGAGGGATCGGGCTCCAAACCCTCACATCCCTTCTCCCAAGAATGATAAACTGATCTCGAAGGATAAAAAGGAGGTCCACCACATTGATCACCTCCCTATTAGATAAAGGGTGATGAAAACCTAATGAGATAGAAGAAGATAGACCAGAGGGGGACAAGACTCAAGCTACTGAATGCAACCTCTTCTTCGAAAGGAAATAGAGACGATGGAATAAAATGCATAAAAGTTTGTCACCCACCCAATTGTCCTCCCAGAAGTAAATATCTAAACCTTCCCCAACATGGCATCTAACAAACGGAGAAAAACCCCAAGTCACAAATGCCCCAAAGAGATGTATTAAACCAAATTACCTCCCAAAGCTCTTCACCAAATCTCTCAATCCCTCTAAGATTCTACTATTCCTTTCGAGCCAAATGCACCACAAGATTGCAAAAAAACAAGCATGTCATAGGATTCTTCCTTTCTCACGAAAAGGAGAGTTCATGAGAGCTTTCTCAAACATAGACAAACAACCACAACAAAGGATCTGAGGGCAAAAGTTGAGGAAGTTAGTGGATACAAATCAATAAGAGAGACCAATTCCTGATGTTCCTCATCATTTAAGTTCCTTCCAAAGCCAAAATTCCAAGAAGGCAAGTTAGAAATCTATGAGTCTACAACAAACATATTCTTATGTTTACCCAGCAATGCAATACCAATTTCTCCCATTCAGAAATCTATATAAAATAAGTTGAGAACCACACCCAACTAGCAATTTGATCCTTTTGGATATAATGTCTTTCAACTTGTATATAGCTATCCCTTTCTAACAAGAGATTGATGAAAATCCAAACCAAAAGTCAAACGGGGTAGTCCCAAACTTTGCCACAATAACTTGCATCCACAATGTTGATTTTTCTACATGGAATCTCCAATGCCATTTCACAAGAAAAGAAAAGTTTTAAAGGTCAATACAAAAATAATAATAAAAAAAAAAAAAGAGAGGTTGTGCTTTCTATTGCCAATATCAACTTCCCCTATCAATGTGAAGGGGCATATTGGACCAATTTACTAAGGGCTTGCCTCCTTTAGATTTTTTTATGGGTAAGAAACCGAACTTTCATTGAGAAAAATGAAAGAATATACAAGGGCATGCAAAAAACAAGGCCAACAAAAAAGGTATCCCAAAAAAACCAACAAAAATGGGCTCTAGTCCAACAAAGTCAAACCAATATCATAATTACAAAAAGGCCTAGTGACCTCAAGGAGGTATCAAACTTCACCACCTCCTAGACCTTGTCACACAACCTCTCCACCTCTCGAAAAATCCTATTGTTTCTCTCAATTCACACACCCCACAAGATAATAATAATTATATTAAAAAAAAAAAAAAAAAAGACGTGTGCCACAAAACTTTGCCCTTCTCCCAAAAATGTGAACTTAGGAGCACCTCCTCACTCATAGCGTTACAGTCACAATTCCACACCAAACATAAATTAAACAAGCTCAACCATTAAGACCAACCCCACAACAAATTATGCAAGTCCTCTTTCTGACGCCTACAAAGGATGCACCATTGTGAAAGCATTACAAATGAAGAATGTCTCTAAACACGGATCATAATGTTGACTCTCCCATGTAAAACCTACCACACAAAATTTAACCTTTCTAGGATCGAAACCTTCCAGAGAGAGGAAAAAGCAAAGGCAAATGGGGCAGGGAAGGGATAGACAACAAATGGAAGAAAAAACTGCAAGAGAAGCCCCTAGAAGAATCCAAGGTCCAAAGCCTAAAGTCCCTTCTCCCTCAAAACAAATGTTGATCACATGGAGAATAGAAAGAAGATCCATCACATCTAACGTCTCTCTATTAGAAAGATGGTGCTTGAAGCCCAAAGACAACGAGGAGGAGGGAGTTGAGGACGATAAAACAGAAGCCACAATAAGTGCAACTTCTCACTCGAGAGATGATATAAACGCGAGAATAAATCGCAAAGGGGTTTCTCAACCCCCCCCCCCCCCCATCCTCCCAAAATAACACACTTGGAGCCCTCCCAAATTCCCAATAGAGCATTTAACCCATGAAGAGAAAGAAGAAAAGCCAAAGGCAATCTCTTTCCAAAGATTTTTATTAGGCCCTTTGCCGCCCCATCACAATCTACTCAAAAGGGTGAGGGACATATCGACTCATAGTAGCTTTGGTGCCACAAAGTATCAAACTTTATGAAGAACCGCCATTACAACTTTGCCAGCAAAGCCTCTTTACATAGTCTCAAGCTCCGAATCCCGAGGCCATCTAACTTCATAAGCTTAACCACCACATCTCACTTAGATGTAGCTCCTTTTGACAAAAATTTCTAAATAGACTCTCCAAAGCCTTAGCAACTTTAGAAGGCAAGGGAAAAATAGGCATATTATAGCAAACAGGGAGATTGGTGAGTAGACTAGATGAGTGAAAGGTAGAGCTTCCACCTTAGGAAGAGCATGATCAATGCAAGCCTTGACAAAAACATATATTTGCCTCATTCCAAAGCAATTAGAAAGTCGAAAAGTTGAGTGACTATAGACCAATTAGTCTCAACCCACATAGATTTAAATCATTGTCAAGGTTCTCTTTGAAAGGCTCAAAAGGTTTCTACCGAAAACCATCTCCGGTTTGTGGGCAGTCGATAAATCTTAGATGCTTGCCCAATAGCTAACAAGCTTACCGATGAATACAAAGAGAGAAAAAGAGATGTGTCAATCTTAATCTAGGTCTAGAGAAAACTTATGGCAATGTTGATTGGAACTTCTTGGATGCTATCCTAAGGGCTAAAGGATTTGGGTCTAAGTGGTGTGGAGGCATCGGATTTGGGTTGTATCGCTAACACAAGTTTCTCAATAATTATTAATGGCAAACCAAGAGGAAAATTAAAAGCTATTACAAGCATTCATCAAGGTGATCGATTTTATCTGTTCCTCTTTGTCACTATAGCCAATTGCCTAAGTAGACTTCTCTCCCAAGGAGCATCCCTGGCTTGGAAATGAAGCCATTAGCATTAACCACCTTCAATTGGTGATTAACACGATAGATTTCTCCTCCATTGATAAGGATCACTTTGCTTTCATGTGCAAAGTCATCAAGTCTTTAAACAAGCTTGGGGTCTTAATATCAATTGTGACAATCTAAGATATTGGGTTTAAATTGTGACTCTTTGGTGGACTTTTTGGCCTCTATTTGTGGTTGTCAAAAGTTCTCTTGGCCTAGTTCATATCTTGGACTGCCCTCAATGGCAATCCACGATCGCTCTCCTTTTAGGCACCCATCATAGCCAACAATGAAGTTCATTTCCATCTCCCATTGGGGAAAATAACCGACATAGAGATCATTCCAATACATATGTAGACAAAATTACACAACTCAGTCCATCAAAAACAAGGAGATTAATACTAAAATTTCAAATGGGTGACAAAAAGTAAGCATTGAACCATACATGGATGACGATGAACGTTTAATCATAGTTATTCATAAATGAGCCCCAGGAAACGCAAATAGAACATCTCATAAAAAACCATAACAAAAATTCAATTTCACCAAAATAAAAAATCATATATACATGCACATCAAATGCAGACTGCAGAATAAGACACAGCAAGCCTACTCGTAGCGTACCTAGCAATCGCGAGTCGCTCAAGGACACGTCTTTGATGGGCGGACATGTTGGAACTGGCTGATCGCACATTGTAGAGCCCTACAAAGTTATCCCTAAGATGCTCTTTGGCCACAACCTTCAAATTCAACCTTTCAGCATCTTCGAATGACTGAATAGATGGGTCCTTAGCATCATAGGTCACCTTGCCAGTTTCGAATTGCAGGGATGGGACGCGAAGGAGTTGGGTCCAGACGGCGGTCTTGACACCATTGGAGAGGTCGAGGCCGGAAGCTGAGAGAGACGGTTCGAGCCTGGGCCATAGATTGCGGAGAGCGAGTCCGTTTAGACCCTGTGAGCAAATTTCTTCGACGGCGGAGGACACGATGACGTCCATAGTCAGCAGTTTAGCAGTTAGCTGGCGGAAAGTTTGGTTATGAATGTACAGAGAAGGAGCATCGTTTTCCGATCAACGCCGCGACTTGCCGGAGAAAAACAGAGCGCAGAGAGAAAAATCGGCGGGAATGGGGAATTGGGTTGAATGCCCTTTGCACTGTAAAATCTTAAACTTGTCAAAATCGCCTCGAATTAAAACCCGACTTCAAGAAGGAAAAACCACGAAAGCCAAGAAAGAAGCTCTATTGTTGCTTCGCTTTTGAGTTTGACTGTAGAGATAATAATAGGTTAATTTACCATTGCAACATGTTTGTATGTATTTGTTCTCTTTCTTCCTCAAAAAAAAAAAAAAAAAATGTATTTGTTCTCTGTCCATTATAATTGTCTAGATTAAATTACAAATTTAGTCTTTCAGCTCTCGCCGTCAATTTGGTCTTTAAAATTAAAAACAAAATGTATCTAATACAGTCTTGAACTTTCAAATTTTTTAAAAATTAACCAATCTATCAAAATTGAAAGTTGAGGGACCTATTGGACACAAAATTGAAAGTGTACAAACTTATTGGACACTTCTTAAAGTTAGGGACCAGTCCAAGAACTAAACGTTTAATTGAGCAAACTATAAACTATGTCTTGCAACTTTTTTTTTTGGCAACATGTGGGATGGGGGATTCAAACCACAAAACTCTTAGTCATTAGTACAAGTTTTATGTCGAGTTATGATCATGTTAGCTGCCTTGCAACTATTAAAATATGAGGTCATGGAAAGAACACTCACATTCAGCTAAAAATTGATTATATGTAATTAATCGGTCTTCGGGCATTTTGATAATGCTAAAACACAATCATAATCAATAATTGCATAGTGAACGATGATCGAAATGTCAATGTTGATTGAAATGTCGAGGTCCAAATATTATGAAAATGTCGATGAATATTTCAGAAAAAAATATGGAAATCATAGAAATTGATGAAAAATGTTTGAATTAGTCAATGAAACTCTTAACTATGGTTTAATTAAACTATAATTGATCATTTTCAATCATCCTATCTAAAAACTTAACAATATTTAAATTAAAATGTCCATGTAGTAATTTTAAAAAAATATATATATGAAAGTCGATTAAAATTGTTTGAATTATCAAATGAAACTTTATTGTGGCTTGTTGTCACTACAAGAAAATTAGTCAGCAGAAACATGGTCGGGGCTTCATCTCCCGACGCCAAAAATACAGTTGTCAAGAATTACATCAACTCCCGACGCACGGCTGCATTGGAAATCTCCCAACGCTAGCCATCATGGCGTCGGGAGTTGACCCAACTCCCGACGCCAACATAACTGGCATTAGTATGAGCTTGATGTTGACACCTATTGCATGCGTCGGGGATTACCTAATCTCTCGATGCCACTTGTTTGTCATCGGGAAGTGGGATTAAGGGGTGACGCCAACGCATATTAAGATGGTGTCGGCAGTTAGGCTGACTCCCAATGCATGTTGTTGCGTCGGGAGTTATTCTTTCTTCCCCTAGCCAATATGCAAACATGTGAAATGACCCCTGTAAGCATATTGTACTAAATCTAAACAAATGCACTAAAGTTAATTAGAAAGATACATAGAAACAAGAAATAACACTTGTTGTCACTCACCCCTCACACCAATCCTAAACTCAACTAACACGAAAACTTAGAAATGAGCCCTTCAAACAAATGCAACAAACCGAATGAAGCAAACATGTGAAATGAGCCCTCTAAACATATTGGATTAAATCTAAACAAATGCACCAAACTTAATTAGAAAGATACGCAAGAACGAGAAATATCACTTGTTATCACCCACCCATCACACCAATCTTAAGGAACTTTACGTTGCTACCATAACTGCAGGATAACAACATATATCTTGAACCAACATCTATCAAATCCAGACAAATTGAAAAACTCACCCAATCGTCGTGGCTTTCCTATTCCTCTTCCTCCTAGCCACAATCATAATCCCTTCACAATGTATTAAAAGAAAGATGAGGAAGGGATTGAGAGAGGCTTACCAATGTAAACTTTGGTGAAAGTCAACGGACGAAAGACAGCGTCAACTGCAGGGAATGACGGTGGCATGAGTGGAACGATGGTGGCGATGACAACACTGAAACTGAACCGGTAGAACCAAAGGCAAGAGATTCAAAACAAAGGTGTGTATGAAGAAGGATGAAAATTCGAAAATGAGGGGCTAATTGAACATCTAGGGCTTTAAATCACTTTCTCTCGACACTAATACTTAAAGCGTCGGGAACCATCTACTTCTCGATGCTACTTTTAAAAAAGCGTCGAGAGTTCCAACGAATTAACGATTTTCCCACTTTTTATCTCCTGACGGTATATTAAATGTGTCGGTTGATACCCTTACTCCCGACGCCATGAATATTAACGTCGGGAAATATTTTACTTCAATTTAAAATTTTCATTTTTTCTTCTGACGTCTTCTTATATGCGCGGGAGTTCCCCTAAATGCCGACGATATTCGTAAGGATGTGGTTAAAATGGCTGACGCTACTAAATTGACGTTGGGAGAGGGTTTTAATTCCCAATGCTAGTTTTTAGCGTCAGGATTTACTGTTTCGGCCGACACAAATTTTATTGTAGTGTGTATTATAATTGATTTAACAATCATATCTAAAATATTTGAGCATATTTATATTAAAATGTCGATGGAACGTCGATGTTAAAGAAAATGTTGGAAAAATTATGTCAATTATTAGAAATTATTTGAAATGTTAAATGAATGAAACTTTTATTATGATGACTTAATTATTAAATTATAATTAACATATATTTAACAACTAGACCTATATTTGAACCGACAAATATAAATTTTGACTTATCGAAATGTAAATAAACAAAGAAATTAAAAAAAATCAAGGAAGTATAAATAAAAGAAAAAGGGAATAAATTAAAAATAAAAAAAATGAAAGGGTAAAATCTAAAAAGAGCTAGAGAGTATAGAGTTAGTGAGTCTTGGGTTCATTCTATCCCAAGTTGGTCGATTCTTACTGTTCTTCGTTTGCCCATGTGACGTTATAAAATTTTGTCTTTTCTCAAAAAAAAAAAAAAAAAAAAAAAAAAAAAAAAAAAAAAAAACAAAAACAATCAAGTAAAAAATAAATATAAATAAATAAATAAAAAGTCGTATGGCAGCTGTTACACAGCCGCGTCATGCCTGTTACAGTTAACTAACTATTGTGCTCCTACAGTCTATGCATTATTAAAAAAACAATTTAGAAACAAAATGAACAATGAAATGTCGTCGAAGGGGGGGGGGGAACGAATTTTCCCCTTCCAACATGTCGACCCTATCGACATGTCGAGTGACATTTCGATATGTTGCTCGACATTTAACTCCTTGCTCATACTAAACTAAATGAATGAATACAATAGAGTTGAATGAAAGAAATTACAGTAACTAACTTGAAAGGAAAAATAGAAACTGAACTTAATTAAATCCTAAACGATTACAAGAAAAAAAAAACACAAAGCACCAAAACCTAGCTTTTTTCTCTCTATCTAACTTGCTTAACATTTTTCAAGGAGAGACAAGTGTTTACACTCGACTTCTTTCAAATGAAGTTCGTGAAAGAGACTAAACAAAGCTAAGGAACTCAAAGTGACAACTAGAAAATAAGAACAACGATCTAATGTGAAACATTAGTAGAATTCTAGAGTTTTTAATTTTGGAGTTTGAGTGCATTTTGCCCTACGCACTTAGCCAAATTTCTACTTCATTCTCCAAATACAATCGCACGCATCCCTGATGCATCTAGGTCATTTTTATAGTTTCTGCACAAAAAACACTAAAACTTAACAATTTCTTTAAAGAAAAAAAAAAAGGCTTTTTTTACACCTTTTAACAAACTTTGACAGAATCAAGGTTCAAACATACTTGCTAAACTTGTATTTACTTAAATTTATCCAAAACGACATGAATTATGACGATAAACACTTGCTTTTTAAACAATAAGAGTCCGTTTGAAATACATTTTAATTTAAATGTTTTTCAAGAATGCATTTTTTAAAAAATATTTTGTATAAAAATTGTTTAGAATTTAAACACTCATATGTTTGGTTGCAATTACTCACAAATGTTTTTATACACAAGTTATTGTTTACTTAAACAAGTCTTTCTTTAAAAGTTGGTTTCAAGCGTTTCTCTCAAAATGGTTTATTTATGAATCTCATTTTCTAATAAGTCATTTTTAGTGGTTACCAAACACTAGAAATTTTTTCAAAATGATTTATTTTCAAAATTAAACACTTGAAAAGTTAAACTAAACATACCCTAAATTCGGTTATTTCACTTTGATGTAACTACAATGACGTTGATTGGTCCTTAACGAGTACCCATTTTCATAAATTTTCATTATATTGAAATGGCTAAATTATAAAAAATACCCTTGAACTATGGGGTTTGTTTAAAAAATACCATTATATTGAAATTTATCATTTGTGGAGTTTTGTATGACATTAGAAAATTGTTATTTGACTAATTTATCCTTTTCTGATTTATTCATTCTAATTTATATTATAAATCTACATTTATCTATGTTAATTACGATAAGAATTAAACCTTTTATGTAATATAATTATTTACATATAATACATAAGTCAACTACGTATTTAATATGCATCAATGATCAACTTATTAGTCAACAAGAGAATAACTCAACTGACATAAAGTTGTACTGATAACCATGAGGTCTGTGGTTCAAATCCCCCCATATTGTAAAAAAAATAATAATAAATTATCAACTTATTATTTTTAATGAAAAGAATCATTAAAAAAAGTCATTTCTACCATCTTTCTTACCGTTTCAATTATTTTCTTCCCCTCCTCTTCCCCTAAGCTGAATGCATTGGTTGAAAATTTCCATTTTCTTATTTATTACAGTTTTACTTTTCTTATGAAATTCATTATCTCCTTTGTTTTTAAATTATTTATATCTGGATTTTTTTTTTCATAAAATATGATTTTTTTGCTTTTGCTTTTTTTTTTCCTCTCTTTGTCCATGTGGGGTGGGTAGATATGGAAGTTTATTTTAAATTAAAAGTTAGGCAGGATTTGTAATATTAAAAGTATAACATTTTCCACTTAAAATCTATTAGTACAAAGACTATATGTTAAAATCTAGATGATATTTGTTGATGCCAAAATCCGGACAGGGAGAACTCACCTGACCTTCACGTGACACCAACGGTAAATTTGTATTAGGGGGAAGACATGACTTGCAAAACAAGTTAAATTTGCACACTGGTGTGGTGTTTGCCACATCGCTTCTGATGCTTAAGTTAACAAGGAGAACAAAGATGAGCCAAAACAGAGAGTTTTAGAGTAAGAGAGAAAAGTTTAGAGACTAGTTTCGGGATCCATTCTTCAAGGTTGAAGAATAGTTTATATACCTTTTCCTGTTTTAGGATTTATAGGCGTTTGGAGATGATTCGGTGCTGAACCAAGTTGAACCAGACTCACTAGGGACACTAGAAGCCAACCGGAGGGGGAAAAACTCGGAGGGTGACCACAACCCATGGGGGTTGGGCCAAGCTTGGCCCTACCCCTTCGGTTTGCCTCTCCTTCGGGGTCCGCCTTTAGGTCGTATCTTCGGGGTTGGTGTTGTATTGTCTTGCTTAGTCTTTGAATTTCGGAGTGGTCCAGAATTACCTATAACATTAAACTCACACTCTTGAATTGGGATTCAGGTGAGGTTTGTCGCTATAAGTCGAGCTCCTTAAGCCCAATTTAAGAGTATGACCCTCGTTCTGTGCTGACTCATGTGTGGATTTCTTGTTATCCTGCAAGAGAGAACAAAAACTAGACAAAACAAAGGCTCCCTGAATAAGGGTTAGGTAAGACGAAAATGACAAAGGTGAGGGGTTGAAGGAATAGCTGAACGAGCCTCGACCCCAACCTCGGCCTCAGTGAGGCCGAGGCAGAGATTTGGGGTGAGTCCAAACCGTGCCTTTCTCTTGGACCTCGCATTCTCATTTCTTCATATTTGAATGTTGTTCAGTCCATTCCTTTGTTTTGAAGCCCCCTGTGTAAATACTTCTCTCGCTTAGCCATTTATGTGGCACATGTGGTAAGACCATAGAGTCGACCTCGACCACTTTCCATGTTATTGAAAATTTTGAGTTACTGCATCAAAACATTAGTTTCAACAAAAAAAAGAATTAGGGAAGAGGCTAGGGTCAGCCTCGGCCTTAGGTCCCTGTTAGTCCAAAATTCAGCTCCCTACATTCATACATTAATTCTCATGGAAGAATAGTGATGGAAGAGGTTAGAACATGTATTATTATTTTTTCTTTATCAAAACATGCTAACCTAGTTTGTTTTTTGTTTAATAGGGAGCACATATCTCCTGTTACTTGCTTTTGGTTTAATAGGGGGTGCATATCTCCTGTGTAGCCCCCTTACTCAAGTAAAATTTTATTAAAATATAAAATATAGTTGAGTAAAAAGAAGAATACCTTTAATGTTTAGGGTCGGCCTCGGCCTCATCCAGGTGGGCTCGGTTCAGATTTTCCATTAGTGTGCGTTGTGCGCTCAATGTCTCAAGCTCGCATGTAGGCGTGGACACTAAGTTGGAAGGCTTAGGCTCGTGTAGGTGTGGACACTAAGCATGGAAGCTTAGGCTCACATGTAGGTGTGGGCACTAAGCTCGAAGGTTTAGGCTCACATGTAAGCATGGACACTAAGCATGAAAGCTTAGGCTTGCATGTAGGCGTGAGCACTAAGCATGGAAGCTTAGACTCGCATGTAGGCGTGAGCACTAAGTTGGAAGGCTTAGGCTCGCATGTAGGCGTGAGGCACTAAGCCTAGAAGCTCGGGCTCGCATGTAGGCGTGGGCTCTAAGTTGGAAGGCTTAGGCTCGCATGTAGTCTTGTTATATTTCTTAAAACATGCTCTGAGCCATGAAAGTGAAGAACGAAGACTTGACATTAAAGATAATGGATGAAGATGGGCTTTTGCCATTTGAAGATGAGGCTTTTGCCTTTCTATCGCTCATTCGCTCTTTTTTCACTTAGAGAGAGAGAGTTTTGGAGTTAGAAACTCCATTGGGAGGTAATCAGCTAGGGCGTTTTGCTCTCCTTTTATAGGCAAAATTTCAAAGTCGAAACATGATAAGATTGCTTGTCATCTGGAAAAAAAATTGTTTTGAAACGAGATTTTTAACATCTTTTTCAATAATAAATTTGGATGCTCTAAAATCAATTTTGATGGTGAATTTTTTATTAATTAGTTCACCTTGGAATTTCTGGACACAAAGAACTATGACAAGTAATTTTTTTAACTGTGGAGTAGTTTTTCTGAGTATTATTCCAGACTCCTGAGTGGAATCAGATTATTGATTCGTTCTTATCTAGACACTGTTTGAGGATTCCTCCATATCCTATATCTGACGCGTCTGTTTCCACTATCAAACTAGCTTTTGGATTGAAACGAGACTCAAACAGGGTATTGATTTGACTAGAGTTTTTATCTTCCGAACAACTTTGGTATGTTTTTCTGACCAAGACTTTGGATTTTTTCTAAGCCTTTGAAAAAGTTTTTTACAAATGGGTCTGAGGTTTTGGTTAAAATCAGACACATAATTTAGACAATCCAAAAATCTTTGTAGTTGGGTTTTATCTAAAATTTGATCTGGGAAATTGGATGCAAAATTTATTGATCTTTGAATGGGTTTTATAAGACCCATATAAATGTCAAAACCCAAAAATCTAATTTCGGTTTGAAACAATTTAACTTTTGGCAAAGATACAAGTAAACCATTTTGTTTGACTATGTTTATAAAGATATTAAGATGCTTGAAGTATTGATCGATGTTAGATGAAAATACTAGAACATCGTCAATATAAACTATGGTAAAATTTTGGAAATCATTGAAAATATCATTTATTGATTTTTTGAAATTCTGATGGGGCATTTTTTAGCCCAAAAAGCATAACATTTCATTGCCAATTGGTTTTGAGATGGAACTCCATGTAATCCAATTGGTGTTGAATTTTGTGTTAGCATGAGAGAAAAGCATCCAAATTCTCACTAATTCATCAACATATTAACAACAACAAAGCCTTGATTTCAAGCAAATTTATCATCAAATCAAACTTTAAAACAAATTTAACTAATTAAGTACTTTAATTAATTTAAGTTGAATTGTTCTTGATTTGTAAAGGGTAAGTCAATGTGGCAATATGGTTATGAGCCACAGTTCCAATCCAAAGCTTCCCTTTGACTTCTCTAACTTCACTCATGAGCTTCATAACTTGACCTTTTTGATCTTCAAGAACCTCCAAAATGTCTCCATTTTCACTGAAAAGTGAGATGACAGTGTACATTTTCATCCCCATTAGCCTGGCCAAGAAGCTCATTCTGAATGGCAACCTGAAATAGATGCTTCTTATCCATGGATTGTGGGTCAAAACCTCTTGTGCTCTTGTTCTGCAACAGTCTATGGCTACCCAATATTGGTTCCTTTCATTTCTTCTTACATTGTCTGGAAACCCTGGAAGATTGGCTACTAGTTCAACTTCTCCATTTCTTCCCCCTTCTAGCCACACCTTCATTAATCTGCGTCGTCATAATGTTCGTATCAAAATGCAACACGATGTTGTATTAACGTAACGGTGAATTTAGTGTACGTTTGGGAGTGGTTTTGAAACGGCTAAAATCACTTTTGTCGTGCTGGAAATCATCTTGAAACATGCTCTCTTAGTCTTAAATCATTCGAAATCAATTTGATGTTTGATTTTACGCTTTTTAAAACGCGATTTTCATATCATCAAAATTGATTTTGAGTTATTAAGGACGTGTTTCAAATTGGTCCTGAATATGACAAAAGCGATTTTAACCATTTCAAAATTACTTCCAAACATGCGCTTATGACATTACACGAATGTATATTACGTATTAGGTTTAAATTCTATTTTGGTTTTTGTACTTTTAGTTTTTGTTCATTTAGTTCTCTCTTTTGATCTCTAGTACTTGTACTATCGAAACATTTGTGCTTTGGTCTGTGTACTTTTAAGAAAGGACTGGCTTGGTCTTTTTAATATTATATTTCCAATCACAATTTGACCACAAAACTATACTCAAATATATATATATATATATATATATATATATATTTTGAAATGTAGTCGTGCTTTAAAGAGTTTTCATTGTATATATTTTGCAAATTGAACAAGCACCAAAATGGTTGTTTTGTGAAAGTGCATGGACCAAAATTGACTTTCAAGACTAAAACGGACCAAAGTTTAAAGTATATGGACTAAAGTGAACATTTTGAAAATACAGTGATCAAAATAAGACCAAAGCTAAAAGTATAAGAACTAAAATAGTATTTAAACCAACATATTATAATAGGAACAATATGCATATATATATATATATATATATATATATATATATATATAACTTCAAGATATATATGCATAAGTGAGAATGACTATTAGTTTCTCAAATCATTCACTTGTGGAAGCAAAGAAAAACTTGTAATATTATTGATACAAAATACCTGCAATTGGTAGTTTCTGTAAAAAGAAGGAAGCTATGGTCTTTAGACAACTGCACTCCATTTGGAAAGGCCAAGCCATCCAACACAACATGAGTAGTTTTAGTTGGAGGATCATATCTTAGAAGCCTACCAGAAGCTTCTCCTTCCAACAAAATGAAGAAATGATTCCTAAAAGCAAACATATAATCATCATATATATATCTGCGATCAAACTAAGGGTACGTTTGAAATAACTTTCCAAGTGTTTAAAGAAAGTGTCGTCTTTAGATACTTAGAAAGTCATTCCAAACAGACACTGAAATTTGAACGGATTATTTTGTAATAAAGGTACTTACACTCTATTATATCTCTTGCTAGTGTCTGTGAAGAAGATGGAGCCATTGTTATGGATGTCAAGGTCATTGGCAAAGAGAATGGGAGATCCTTGGACATGGGTGGCTAAGGGAGTGGCAATTCCCCCTTGAGGGCCAACCATGAGGAGCCCATAATATGCATCAGCAATGAATAAATTGCCACTTTCTTTGTCAAATCTTAGGCCAAGTGGCCTTCCACATTTCTTCTCATTCTTCCATTGTTTTGCTGTGGTTGAATCCACCCCTTGGGCACATAGCTTCTCTGACCTGATTTTCAGAAAAGTTGAGTTTGATTCATGATTGTGGGTTGAATTGAAAAGGGTTGGTTTGAGTTTAAGTTATGTCCTTGCATGCATCAAAAGTGTTAAAAAGTTGGAAATTGATGGGAAAACATCAAATTTTTGCATTACGCTTGGCGAGTTGTTTCAGTTTTTACCTTGAACGACTTTCGATTTCATCAGATTTATGTCTTGAACTTTGATAGGTGTTACAATCTTTACCTTAAACTTGAATAAGAGTTGCAACAATATATATTTTTTTTATCCTATGATAGATTTTCATTTGAAAACTCGTCCTCCTAGTGTATTTAGTGGATGTAAAACACATATTTAGTATAAACTTAATGAAGTTTTCGAGAAAGATGACACAAAGTTAGGTTTTTGTTGAAATGTGTGAGTTTTGAAAGATTTCTTCCATTGTCGATCTGATATACTAATTAAACCTAATTTTATGCCAAGCTTGGTTTTTTTGTTGAATTTGGCGAGTTTTGAAAGAATATATTACTTTTTGTTAAAATTAGGGGTGAATCTCGTAGATATTGAATATTGGATAAACGTAAAAAATTGTTTTTTTTCTCCATCAAATAAAAAAAAAAATCAAAGGGATATAATATTGATAATTAGGTAGAACAAAAAAGGGTATAATATGATCAAATTTATTTTTGAAATTTAAAGAAAAAAAACTATTTTGAAGCCAAAGGACTGAAAATTTACCAATTTGTAGTGACAATTGCAAAAGTCTCCCACCCAACTTCCTCCCCCATCCATCTAACAATGCGTCCATCAGCAAGCCCAGCATAAGGCCCACGGCCCAATGCATCAAACTCCAAGGACTCAGGCCCAAAAACCTCATCTTCAAATTCCAAATTCCCAAGGCCCAAACGGCTCTGATTGTCCTTGGGCCAACGGCCCATAACCTGGCTGTAAGGTGCAATGTCATGCTTCACAGGCCTGAAATCATGGCCCCCAACAGGGCCCATCTCAAATGGGTCCATTACCACAAAGCCCAGGCCCAGAACTAGCAAGAAAAGCACTGGGTGCTGAAGCAAAGACTCTTCCCTCACTACTACTTTTTTCTCCATTTGAAAGCACTTTCTAGAGAGAGAGGGAATGGGGGGGAAGCACTTAGAATCAAGAAAAGTTTTAGAGAGAGAGAGAGAGAGAGAGAAAGAAGGGGGAAAAGCACTTTGGCTGGGTGGGACTCTGAAATTGAGGAGTTGAAATAGTTGGTAATTTATGAAAGGTTGGAGGGGGATGGCCTAATTGTGTGGGAGGGTTTTAGGGTTGGGATTAGGTTACTTTTGGTTGAAATGTGCATGTTTTATGTATCATTTCTTATTGTTGAAGGGTAGTAGCATTGTTTCTTAGATTTTCATTTCTTGGGCTTCATCTTGTTCAAAATTCACCCTTCTTTAAGAAAAATTTCCATGCAACTTGCATTGCAATCAATTGGAAAGTTTTGAATGTATTGGTGAGACTGATCGAGTGTTGTTTTCTAATGATTTTGTTTATTGAAATTCTTAACGAAATTAGAAAAGAAAATGATTTTGTCAATTCATTTAAACAAACCGTTAGAGAAAAGAATCGAGCGATTACATTTTTGGTCCTCAAAATTAACTCGGGTAACATTGACAACTTAATAATTTTAAATGTGGTAACATATACATGACACTTTCCTTTTCTTTTTTTCTTTCAACTTCTTTTCTCTCTTCCCTTCTTCTCCTTTGAAGGATGCCCAACAAGATGTTTCAAAGGTGGTTCTAGAACTCAAATGGAATTATTTCAAATATGGAAGGAAGGAACTATCCCACTTCTTAAAGCTGGTACGATTTTAACATTCTAAGCGGCTACTGTGATTTGAACCCATTCTTCTAAAATCTTTATAATTTTTTTACTTCCTTCATGGACTAGTAAACTAACTCATGATAAATAGTATTCTAGTATTTAATTAGACTCATTTCTTTAACAATCCATTTCACATTGGACAAGTTACAACTAGTCAAATCATAGAGTAAGTAGTCTTCTCATTTTAACATTGTGTGACAGTAAAGATTTGATTCAATAAAATCCATACATAAAGCACCAAAATGAAAAATGACCCAAACGTTAAATTTTAAATCATACATCATTCAAATATTCCTCTAAATTTTGCATGACTATGTTTATCCCACATTCAATCACTTTCTTGAGCACTCGAATGGGGAATAACTATAAAATTACCTTAACGAATTGATTTCCACAGCCTTGTAGCTTGCAAACTGGTAGCATCACTCTCCAAGGAATTAGATGGCTCCATTTGCATGGCTGAATCAGGGTTCAGATCAGAGAATCTAAAACAGCCAAGAAGTCTTTCAGGAAGCTCAGATTTTGTTTTGCCTTCAATGAGAAAAGCTATATCAGCTGTCAGGGCTGTGAAGTAACCAAACGCCAGATGAAACATGGCCTTCGCCACAATATTCGATCCGACGTCGATGTCGACTTCGAAGAAGTCGTCTCCTACGACGTATTTACACGAAAGAACACGCCCGACGACGCAGATCGCTTGCTCCCCAACAGCCTTTTTGACAATCCAAGGACCTTTGACAACATCAGCAATCATTTTAAGCCTTGAGTTTCTGAAGTGGTCGTTGCCTTTAAGGAACTGGTCGATTAAAGAGCCTTTGGTAATGGGCTCCGTGGATGCGAAATAAGATACGAGATTGTAGTTCTCTTTGCTTGGAAGTTGTAGATTAAATGCCCAGATAAAAGGCCTTGGACCTGTGGGAAATGATTCCTTAATGGCCTTCTGGATACGGCTGTTTGGATGATTCAAGATCTCTCCAATCTTTGCAGAGCTTCTTATCCAGTCGAAACCGAGAGGTTTTAGAAGCGATTCGCCAGCAGGAACTTTTGCCTTGGTTGAAAAGTACTCTGGACCTCTCACCAGGAACTTGTCTCCATGTGGAGAACCCCAACAATTAGAACAGTTACCATCTGCACCAAGAAATGGAATATTCCCTCCTGATCTCACTCTTTCAATCCATTCAAGCTCATCTTCACCAAAATTTGCCATAAGTCATCCTGTAAACAGTAATATATATATATTAACTGTTTAAATTAGAGAAGTACAAAGAAATCTAAAGAAGAACGCATGGATTTTATGTAAAGTACTTTTGCTGAGAAACACAACGGATAAAGGAAAGAATTCACTAGGACAATTGATGAAACTTACAATATATATGCGTAAAGGGAAAATTCTGAACAACATCAATCCCTCTGCTACCACATATGATCTATAAAAACTGACGAATCCGAGTCTGAACCTGGTCTCTTGAGAAACCTATAGGCTCTAACTACCACTCATCCTATGTTTCTAGTCTGATCTGCATAGATAACAAGATTTTGCATGAGCTGTAAGGAGAAACAAAGACATATTGAATGATTTAATGCAAGGGAGATTCTTGTTGACAAGAATAAGTTCTTTACACTGCCCAATTTTCTGGTCAATCGAGCTCAATGAAAAATAATATTGAGCTGCTATGAAACTAATACATGAAAACTAAAATCTCTAACAAGGGATAGCTTAATTGATCTGATGGCATAGCTTATGATTTCTCTTTGGACTTGATCAAATCCCCTTACATCTTTGCTATTTTTTTTTAATTAATAAAAACTAAATATATGTTATAGTCTATGATGTTTGGTTGTTTTTTCAATTGTACGTTTTCGATCGATAAATAGTTGATGATAAGCTTACATGACATGATACTTAGTGAGCTAAGCAAACATTTAAAATAGAAATTAGGCTATCTAAGAGAGAGTATAATTAAAAAAATATTAAAACACAAAGAACCAAATTAAAACTTTTTAAACAATAAGGCCTAAAACAGAAATTTAGCCATATATATAGAGAGAAAGAGTATAATTAAAAAATATTAAAACACAAACCACTAAATTGAAACTTTTTAAATTACAATAGGGACTGAAACATAGTAAAAAAAGAACAGAGTTACAAGAGAAATAAACAAGAACAGAGTTACAAGCGAAATAAAAAGAATTTTATGGTTCTCCTAAAAATTTTAGGGACATAAACTCTAAAAACCTAGGCTTTTCAATATTTTTTCTCGATCCTGAAAGTAATATTCATGGTCTACTACTTCTAAGTCAATTCAGTAGATGAAATCAACGCAATTCTACAACTAGTCACAAAACAATGAACTCAATCAGAACCAGTAGTACAGAGTTACAGAACATGGAAAAACTTCATCAGTCCAAAACTCAATCACTACAAAACAATCAACTCAATTTCATCTCCTCGACATTCGACCATATGACAATTTCAGCAAAACTGAACATACAATACAAGAGCACAGTTCCAAACTCAGTTGAATCGTATGAAATGCTAAGCAAAACCTTCAACAATCTCCAACTAAACCGAAGCAAATCCATACCTACGAGCACGCAATCGAAGAAACAGGAGAAAGGAACCTCAATCGCGAGCCGAAGAGCAGAGATTCCAGCTATGGCAGCGCTCTGGAAACCCTAAATAGAGAGAGATAAAGAACAAAACCTCCTAATCTTGGACGAGATTTCGAATTCTACTTTCTTCCTTTATAGCAGCAATCTTCCCGAAATTTCCACACGTTGTTTTCATTGAAATGCTTGGAGATCGAAGAAGATCTAGAGGAATCTGCGAAGCGAGTCGTTTCTTCAGTTTCAGAGCGTTGGGGAGGTTCGTGGTTTAGGTGGAGGTTGGCTGCTGCACAATAAAGAAAGCATCTGAAGAACTGTTGCCGCCATTGAAGGCTCTGCTGAGCTGAAGATGAAAAACTCGAACGTCGAGTATTAATGGCGTTCAGTAAGAACCGTTGCCACTGTCCACATAACTTCAATAATAGACGTTGGATTACTATTGGCTGTGGATAAATTGATACATAAATTGATCGTCTCTAGTGTATTAAATTTATGTGACACGTCGCACCGACATCTTCACTTGTGGTCGAGGGTGCATGCCAATCACCGCTCACTTTGGCAATAGTCGTGTTTGTTTAGTTTATTGATTTTGATGGTTTTGTTTATTTTAGTTCTTAGATTATACAAAATTCAAACTATTTAATGTAATTATATAAAAGATGATTTAAATGAAGATTTGAACATTCGATTTCGAGAGAAGTAGATGTTTTAATTGTTGAGTTATGATCATATTAACAACAAAATGTTGCATATATGCTACTGCCATTCTTCAGAGATCAATACTTGATTGCATATCGTTATGTAGGAATCTCCCTACATACTTCATTAAAATCTTGACAACTAAGAAAGAAAAAGGTAGCAAATGAGGAAAAAAAAATTAGGAAAAAACTTAGCTGCATATTGGTATGTAGGGATCTTCCTACATACCACCATTAAAATGTTGACAACTAGAAGAGACAAAAAAGTTTTCTCATTTTTTCCCTTCCTCTTCCTTAGTTGTCAAGATTTTAATGGGGTATGTAGGGAGATTCTTACATACATACTGGTATGTAGCCAAGTTTTGTTCAAAAAATTATCTCTCATGATTGTCAAGATTTTAATAGTGGTATGTAGGGAGATCCCTACATACCGATATAAAGTTTTTCCATCTTCAAAAGTAATGTGTCAAACCGATTCTTTTGCAGGCAGTGTCAGCTTTGATTTATTCTATCCGTCTTGCTTAGCTTTTATTTGATAAGTATGTCATATCATTATTTAGTTAACAATGTTACAATGGGACTAAATAGTAGACTCATTTTTGAATTCTAGAGATATAATTGATACTATTTAAATTAAAAGACTAAATAAACACACCATTAAAGTTTAGTTTAGTAACTAGTTTAACAAGAAAAAAAAAAAAAAACTATTTCAATCAATAATTACTTTACCACTATCTTTAATATAAGATATAAATCTCATGTCAAATTATAAATTGGGTTGTGCTTATTTAGTTTGAAATTCTAAGAAGTTTAAATTATATCTTAAACTTTAAATTATGATTCTCTCTAGTTCTTTTTTGTTAACACACAGTCAATCAAATGATATTATTGATATAGTTGTTAATGGATGAACACTAGATTATTTGGACCAATGTGGTGGAAAAATAGGCAAAAATAAAAGAACAAGTCTAATATATCTTTTAATTTGAAGTAACATTATTATACTCATTTCATAGACCGTGTCACTCTATTTTATCGGACAATCCACTCTTTTTTATTTATTTATCATGTTGTGTCAAATCAATCAACATTTGTCCAATATGCATGTTGCATCATGCTTTAGTTAGCAATGTAATGTTGGGAACTATACATAGAATCCCAATTCAAAGTTTAAAGATATAATTAGATCTCCTCCTAAATTGCTTATCTTGGTTGTAATCTATGTGCAAAATGCTTTATTTTGACATCCAAGAATATTGTTGCAGGCCTAAATTATGAGCTCGGGGACCGAGTCGAGTGGAAATCGAGCTAGTCCGGAGCAAACTAGTAGCTAGCTTAGAGTTAAGATATTCGAGGGCTTAGTTTCAAAAGGGGAATAGTGTTGTGCACTGGCTGGCGAGTTTCGCCTTGATTGAGGATGTCTCACGGGTTTGGATCGAATTTGTCCCTCAAGTGTGTGGAGGAATTGGTCCTCTCTGATTCTATCCTTCTGTAATGTTGCTTTGAGCGGTTTTCTTGGTTTGTATGAAAGGTTGATGTTCTGTTGCTAAAAAAAAAAAAAAATCTATTTTCAAAAAGAAAAAAAAAAGAAAAAGATATAATTAGATCTTCATAAAGTTTAGTACTAAATATAGACAACCGTACAAAATTTAGAGACCATTTTTTTTTTTTTTTTGAAAAAAATTTAGAGACTACATTTGTAGTTTAATTTAAATCTTATTATCAACATTTATGTATTCATACCAATCATATATGATACTTTTATGGTATATAGAAAATATAATGTCGATCAACTCTAAACGTTAGATACTTTAATTTATAGAAATGTCGATATGTTAATGTATATTAATTTTTTGGGTTGGGGAGGAGTATTCAATAAAACAAAACCACGTTAAGAATTTGAGTGTGAATGAATGAATGTAGGTTTGAAAAACTCAACCATATGGAGATTGAGCATACCACTTTTTTTTGCCCCTGTATTTATGATCACTATTATGTTTTGAAATTGTTATCACAGTGCATACTATTACAACCATTAGTGATCTAGATTTCAAAATAGACCATAGATTATTTATTGAAAAATATATACTTTTGGTTCTTGAGGTTCAAGTGTTAGGTTTCATTTTGGTCTCTAAAGTTTATTGAAAACTCGACATTTTGATTCTGAGGTTTGAATTTCATTTCATTTTAGTCCATCCATCTAATTTTACGTTAACTCCTAACAAAAATCTGATGTCGCTTTTGTTTTGTATTAATTTTTTTAAATAATAATAATAATTTTTTAATTTAAATAGATTTTTAATTTTTCTTTTTCCTTTTCCCAATCTTCTCCCTCTAAACCCTAATTTTAGCCTACCTTCATCGCCGTCGGTCGCCGCCACCATTTTCGGCCACCAGCCATCACCGACTGTCGCCACTGTCGAAATCGACATGGAACTTGCTGAAATTGAAAGAGAGAAATCAAGCCAGAGAGGATGGAAAAGACGAGGGAGGAGTGATGACGTCGACAACGAGGCTTCAGCGGAGGAGCTACGACGTCTGTTCCAGATCTGTCGTGTGCGTCTGGGTCTCGACGAAGGAGTTACGATGTCGACGAAAGGGCTACAACGACTGGCGAGCTAGAGAGGCTGGAGAAGGCGAGAGAGAGATTAGAACAAGAAGGAGAGAAAGATCATGAGAGACTAAGAGATAGGGGAAATCTAGCCCGTTTAGTGGGCGTGCATGAAAAGGCCGTCAGAGACCTGTTGTGCTCGCCGAAGAAGACGAAGAAGCTGAGGGCGACAACGACTTGTTGGTTTCGGTGAGGAAGGAGAATTGAAGGTGGTGAAGGAGGAAGAGATGAGGCTAGAGAGACGAGGGCTAGGAGCGGCGTGGTGGCCGACGACGGTTGGTGGCTAGTGATGGTGGTGGTGGTTGAAATTAGGGTTTAGAGGAAGAAGATGGAGAAGATGGAGAAGAGAGAGAAGAAAAGAAAAAAGAAAAATTTTAAAAAGGAAATAATAAAAAATACATTCTTTAAATAAAAATAAAATAATAATAATAAATATATTTTTTAATAAAAAATAAAAGTCATGTAAGCTTTCTGTTAGGAATTAACTGAAAATTGGATGGAGGGAATAAAATGAAACGAAATCCAAACCTCAAGACCAAAATGTTGAGTTTTCAATCTTAGGGACCAAAATGAAACCTAACCCAAATTCATGGACCAAAAGTGTATTTTTTCCATTATTTATTTATTTTTTATTTCAAGGAGATGGCAATCACTCAATAGGCTGGTTAATGAAAGGACCATTCAAACTTATTCCTAAAAATTAGGACCTATAATTGAAAACTCAAGAACCAAAAAACTATTTTTCATAGGAGCCAGTGGACTTGGGTTTATCTAGTTTTGAGCCCAAATTCATGTAGCACAATCCAGCTGGATTTGACTCATTAGATACAAAGAATGGTGCAGTCTAAACAACTTATGTCATCAGATGACCATGACATAATTTGATTGGACCAACTAAAATGACCATAAGATAGACACGTGGCATTATTTTATTAGCAACTTTTAATGTGTTTTAGCGAAAGTCGAAAGTTTGAGACCTGCATGGGCCATTTTTTAAGAGCCTAACATGAGCATTGCTCAATTGACATAAGACTTGTACCAATGACCGAGAGGTTTGTGGTTCAAATTTTCCACCCCACATGTTGTAAAAAAAAAAAGCATAATTCAATTGATTGGTGTTCTAAAATTTTAATGATAATAGTTTTGTCATTATTAAATGGTAATTTGTGATTGGTCAAAATTTATCATTCTATTTTTTTATGCTTTTTAAAACTTAATTATTATTCCTATCTTTTTCATATAGCTCATCCCAACTACTAGTGAAATAAATGAAATTCAATGGGATAAATTATTTATAGCTACGTTTAAATGAGTCAAAACAATTCAATGGGCGGTACAATTATTTGGTTTTTGATTTCTATTATTTTTAGATTTTAGATGCTAGAGAGAGAAAAATATATAGAGACCTAGACACAAAATTTAGAAAGAGAACTTTTTAGAGATAAATTTTATAGAGTGAATTTAAAGATATAAAGATTGTACTAAAAAAAATTAAGATATAAAGAACAAAAGAATAGAGAGAGTACAATTACAGAACCATAGATATGTTAGGGGGACAGAATATTAGTTAGAGAAAGATAAAAGAAATGTTAATGAGAATAAATTAGTTAGAGTGTAAAGAAAAGTTAGAGAGAGAAAAAGAGAGAGAAAAAGAGAAAACATTAGAGAGAGGAAAAATTGAAAGGAAACATATGATAATGAAAGTATTAGAGAATAATTTAGAGAATATTTTCCCATAAATATTCCCTTGATTTATGCTAACTCTTGCTGTAATTTTGATGTATATGTTCTTTCCTTTTTTATCATTTCCATTGTGTATAAAGAATCCCTTCCACATAATGAAATACATCAAGCCATTATACATTCTTTGTGTGTCTCTATATGGTATTAGAACACTAAAGCAAAGTCTTACATATTTTTTTTTTCCTTCTCACGTTCGAGCATCTCTGCATCTTCATCCCAATTCTTCCTATGCTTCATTGGCCACCACACCTGCTTCATCTTCATCTGCTACTACTTCACCATTGTTCCTTTTATCTAACATTTGTAACATCGTGCCGCTTCGATTGGATTCAACCAATTATGTGTTGTGGAAGTTTCAAGAAGCTCACTCTCTTTTTGGGCATATTGATGAATCTCTCCCACAACCCGATAAATATGTTCGTCCTCCTACAGAAACAGAAACAACAGAGGCTACACCAACAGAGGTTAGTCCAGATTATATTCAATGGGTGTCTCGTGATCAGGCTTTAATCACCCTCATCAATGCTACTTTATCTCCATCTACTCTTGCTCATGTGGTTGGTTCTCCTTCTGCTAAAGATCTATGGTTTTCATTAGAAAAACGTTATGCTTCAAATACTCGATTTAGTATTCTTGACTTACGATCTGCTTTATATAAAATCAAGAAACTTTCTTCTGAATCTGTTGAACAATACACTTGTCGAATTAAAGCAATAGTGGATAAACTCGCTGCTGTTTCGGTCTCCATTGAGGATGAAGAAATTCTCGTGCATACCTTGAATGGGTTACCCGCAGACTTTAATGCATTCCGAACGTCAATCCGAACAAGAAACGATACCTTGTCTTTGGAAGAACTCCACGCTTTATTGGCTGTTAAAGAACAAACATTGCGACAAAACCAGCTGCTTGAATCTACACCTACGACAATGGCGGCTATTCGGCAGAACCCTAATTTTCATCGAGGAAGAGGAAGACGCCAGTTTTCACGTGGAGGTCGTGGATTTAATTCCAACCGTTTTAATTCCAGCGACCCATTTCATTCGAGCGGTCCATTTAATTCCAGCGGACAGGCCCAATTTTCTAATGACCCATTTAATTCCAACGGCGGTCCATCAAATGCACGCGATCCATCAAATGCGGCGATCCAGGGTCTGTTGGGTCATGCTCCACGTACGGGTCAGCAGTTGGGAACAAATGGATTCGGGTTCGGTTTTGGGTTTGGTTCCAAGTCTGGCAATACTGGATCAATTTTAAATTTTGTTTTTGGTTCCGACCGTATTTTCTGTCAAATTTGCTCAAAACCTGGACATGGTGCACTTGATTGCTACAATAGAATGAATTTTTCATATCAGGGTCGTCATCCACCGGCTCAATTGGCTGCAATGGCGGTAAATTCTATGACTTCCCAAACTCAAAATGATAATTCTAATTCATTTTGGTTATTTGACAGCGGTTGTAATGTTCATATGACAAACGACTTGGCGAATCTCAATCTCTCCAATCATTACAATGGTGAAGAATCTGTCACAGTGGGTAATGGCCAACCTTTAAATATCCAAAACACAGGCAGTGATACTCTTTCTATCCCATCTTACACTTTTAATCTTTCCAAAATTCTTCATGCTCCTGATCTTGCAGCCAATCTTTTATCAGTTCATAAATTTTGCCAAGATAATAACTGTATTTTTATCTTTGATACTGACTGGTTCCTAATTTAGGATAAAGTCTCTGGCAAAACTCTATACACTGGTGCAAGCATCAATGACCTCTATCCAATTCTCAGTCCATCTACTTTATCTTCTGCACTGCACCCCAAAAACTATAATTTTATGGCAAAACAGGAGTTCCCTATGGCATCAATGGTTTGGTCATCCTGCTCCCAAAATGATAAGGAAATAAGCAACCAAGAAGAGCAAGAAGGAGAATTCCAAGCTCCACCAGCTCAAGAAGAAGAACTTGAAGCTCCACCATCTCAATCAAGCTCAAATGAAGCTCCATGGGTGTCAACTCCAATTCAATCCAATCATGAGGAAATCATTATGCCACAAGCTCCAATGACAAGAGCTAGAGCTAAAAGACTACAAGAGACATTAAATAGTTACTTCCAAGCTAAGGTGACTATCCATGACCAAGAGTTGCATCCATTCAAGCTTGGAAAGGCACCTATTCAACCAAAAGACACACTGAATCTAAAAATCCAGATTCATTCACATATTTAATGTATTATGTATCTTTTGAATTCATGAATTTGTATTTATGACGGTTCATGAATGAATTTGAAAGGTTAGGGGCTGAATTTAGACCACATAGGTGAAGGGTTGTGTCCTTTCATGGTGTCTTTTCAATTAGTATAAATAAGGATGTAATTAGTCATTTGAACACAAGTTGAATTTTAATGAAATTTCAAATTGAGTTTAATCTCTCTCAAGCTTTTATGCTTTCTTTGTGTTCTTGTGTTTAGAATGCATGTCTAGGACTTTCAATCTAGTCTGATCAATTAGATTGTGAAGAGTTCGAAATCTTGAAGTTAGGAACGAGTTCTCTTTTCTTCTTGATCTTTGATCATCCTTCCAAGCAAATCTGTTTAACTTTCTTAGGGCTATCTTATCTTTTGGTTAATAGGGTTATTCTTATTATTGTTGTGAGGGTTGAGAGTTCTCAAACGTAATTGAGATAGTTCCTTTTATCACAAAATTTTACGCTCTTGTTTATCGCGTCTTGGTCTTTCCTTATCTTCTTCTATTTCTACTTGCAAATGTTTAAACTTTCCTTTCCTATGTCTTCTTCATTTTCCATTGCACCTCTAGAACTTATTCATAGCGATGTATGGGGACCTTCCCCTATTACTTCTGTTAATGGATATTGTTACTATGTCTGTTTTATTGATGATTTTAGCAAATTCACTTGGCTTTTCCCTCTTACTTCAAAATCTGATGTTCATGCTACTATTATCAAATTTGTTCCTTTTGTAGAAAATTTATTATCTACGAAATTAAAATTTTCTCGTTCTGATGGTGGTGGTGAATTTTGCAATTCTTCTACTCTTACTTTCTTTAATTCTAAAGGAATTTTGCATAAAAAATTTTGTCCTTACACACCTAAACAAAATGAGGTAGCTGAACGTTAACATCATCATATAGTTGAAACTGCAATGTCTCTTCTTTTTCATTCTTCTGTTCCATTAGAATTTTGGCCTTATGCCTTCTCAACTACAGTCTTTTTCATAAATCGTATGCCTTCTCAACTACAGTCTTTTTCATAAATCGTATGCCTTCTTCTTCTCTTAACATGTTATCTCCTTTTGAGAAACTTTTTGGTTACACTCCTGATTTACATCATTTAAAAGTTTTTGGGTGTGCATGCTATCCCTTGTTGAAACCTTACACCAAACATAAACTTGAACCTAAGACCTCTCAACATATTTTCCTTGGTTATACTCTTGAATATAAAAGATATATATGTTACAACCCTACCACCAAAAAATCCATTGTCTCTCGCGATGTTATTTTTCATGAAACCATCTTCCCCTTTGCCCAACCTTTAGATTCTCCAAACCCTACATCATCTCCTCCTCCTGACATAACACCTTTACTTACTCTTTTACATATGTCTCCATCTTCATCTTCCCAACCTACCCAATTATCCATTGTTGACACTAATGCTTCTCCTCAAGAGATTTTGCATGTTTTGCCTTCTAGTATTGCAGATTTACCAGCAAATGAACGATCTCATGAGCAGTTAGCATCTTCAAGGGTTCAAATTCCGCCAAGCACTGTCAATACTCATCCCATGCAAATACGGGCTAAGTCAGGAATTTTCAAACCAAAGGCGTTTGTTTCCACCATGACCACTCCTGTTCCAACTGATCCTACTTCATATTCTATTGCTTCAAAGTTTCCAGAATGGAGGTCTGCTATGTGTGAGGAATTTAATGCCCTTCAGGAACAAGGTACGTGGTCCTTAGTACCTCGTTTACCTTCCATGAATGTTGTGGATTGCAAATGGGTCTTTAGGAGCAAATAGAACGCTGATGGTACTATTTCTCGATATAAAGCCCGATTAGTTGCCAAAGGATATCATCAGGTTGAAGGATTCGATTTTACTGAAACCTTCAGTCCATTTGTTAAAAAGCACACAATCAGGGTTATACTAGCCCTTGCTGCTCAGTATCAGTGGTCTTTAACTCAACTGGATGTTAAGAATGCTTTTCTTCATGGTCACTTAAAGGAGGAAGTTTATATGTCTCAACCTCGTGGCTTTCTTGACAAAACCAGTCCACATCATGTTTACCGTCTTCATAAGAGCCTTTATGGTCTAAAACAAGCTCCTAGAGCTTGGTTCGATCGTTTTACATCATATTTATTCACTTTGGGATTTACTGCTTCTGCTGCTGATTCTTCCTTATTTGTACGCTCGGTTGGATCTTCTTTGACCTATCTGTTACTTTATATTGATGATATCATTATCACTGGGTCAGATTCTTCATATCTATCGGTCTTAAAGAAGCAGTTGGCAACAGAATTTCAAATATCAGACCTTGGGGCATTAAAATACTTCCTTGGCCTGGAAGTCCACAACACTTCTGATGGTATTTTTGTCAATCAAGCTAAGTATCTCACTGACTTACTTCACACTGCAGGACTGTCCTCTGCTAAGACATGCTTAACACCCATGTCTACTACAGTTGATCTCCATACATATGCTCCGTTATTCCATGATGTCACACTTTATCGCCAACTAGTTGGATCTCTTCAGTATCTCACCTTTACTAGGCCTGACATTTCCTTTGCAGTGAATCGTGTAAGTCAGTTCATGCATCGACCTACAGTTGTCCATTTCTCTGTAGTCAAACGTATCTTGCGTTATCTATCTGGGTCTAAACAACTTGGCATTTTGTTTCGACGTGCAAATTTGTCTCTTATTGCCTTCTGTGACTCTGATTGGGTTGGTGACACTTCTGACCGACGATCTACATCTGGCTTTATTGCTTTCCTTGGCTCTAATCCTATATCCTGGTCCGCCAAAAAGCAACCTACGGTCTCACGTTCTTCCACCGAAGCTGAATACTGCTCTCTTGCCACTACAACAACAGATCTTTATTGGCTACGACAGCTTCTTCGCGATCTTCATGTCACCTTATTAGATCCTCCTACATTATTGTGTGACAACATTTCAGCTATTTCTCTTCGCGATCCACATCTGGCTTTATTGCTTTCCTTGGCACCAAACACATTGAGATTGACTATCATTTTGTTCGTGAAAAGGTTGCTCATAAAGATATTTCAGTTCAGTTCATATCTTCAAAGGATCAATTGGCTGACTTATTTACAAAACCGTTGTCATCTTCGATATTCTTGACATTTCGAGACAAACTTCTGACTTCACTTCAGTCATCAGTTTGAGGGGGCATATTAGAGAATAATTTAGAGAATATTTTCTCATAAATATTCCCTTGATTTATGCATATATGATTGTAACTCTTGTTGTAATTTTGGTGTATATGTTCTTTCCTTTTTTATCATTTCCATTGTGTATAAAGAATCCCTTCCACATGATGAAATACATCAAGCCATTATACATTCTTTGTGTGTCTCTATAGAAAGAAATATAAATTAGCCAAAGTGAACATAGCTCAGCATGATTGGCATGTACCCTCGACGTTGAACTAAAAAAGAAAAAAGAAAGAAATATAAATTAATTAAAAAGAGAGATAAAAGTTATTGCAAGATAAAATTTAGATAGGAATATTGTAGACAGAGAAATTAAAATATTTGTTAGAGTGTAAAATAAATTGGAGCGAGCAAGAAAAGCTATAGATTAGAAATTTTAGAGAGAAATATGAGGGAAATGTTAAATTTTGTAAGAGAGATTTTTTAGTTCAACCATATGTGGGGGTGAGGATTTGAGCTCTGAAATTTTGATTGAGAATATAATATTTAAGTAGTTGGACTACGTTTATGTTGACTTAGAGGAAAGTTAAAGAGATATGTTAGAAAGAGAACGAGAAATAAAAATCGAGAAAAAGTTTTAGAATGATGTGTTAGAGAGAAAAGTTTGAGAAGATATAAAATTTTTGGGGAAAGGTGTATGTTAAAAGGGAAATAGAAGAAACAATTATAAAATAGAGATAAAAATTGAGAAAAAAAGATGTTATAGGTAATTTTGCATTATTTCAACAATCAAGGAGAGGACAAAGCCAACACGGAATCTATTGGAAAAATACACAAAGTAATTGAACCCTAGAGAAAGAGAAGACTAGGAGAGTTGGGTCGGAAGCCCAAATTCCCAACCTCGGCTTTGAGGCCAACCTAGGCCTAGCCGATGGCCATCCGTCTTGTACCCTTTTGGCTCGATGAGCCTTATGGTGGTTTGATTCGATTTTTCTCCTTACCTAATCTACAGAGGAAATGGGAAAAACCTACACACCTCCATATAATACCTGTTTCTAACCTAGAGAAAGTAAGTTTCTTTCTCATTCTAAATTAATTTGCTTCACTTAAAACCTCCTAGCTAACTTAAGCATCAGGGTCAGTGTGACAAGCACCACAATATGCAGTTTTCTTGTCTTGTAGATCATATCTTCCCTCTCAAACAAATTTAGCGTTGCTATCGTGTGAAGGTCATCTTCCCAATCTAGATTTTGACAAAAAAAATAAAAAATAAAAATAAAGAGGAATTTAAAGAAGGGAAAAGAATTGAGAGAGAGATTTGTTGGAGAGTGATATATCTCAGAGAAATAAATTGAGTATGTAGAAGAAAAATAATTTATTTTGGAAAACAGAAATCTATTTCTGAAACCATATATTTTTTTTTTATTTTTTAAAATTTTTGAAATTTACTTATAAACTTGAAGACATTTTAAGAAATAGTTATCAAATAAATCTCTTTTTAAAAGTTGGAAAACCAAAAAAAAAAAAAAAAGAGTATTAAATCCTTCTCGAATTCGAGTGAATTAAAATTTGAAAATATAGAGAAAGACAAATCATAAAGACAGACGGTTGCTTGTTCTATGAAAATGATGTAGATCCCATGGTCGTAAGAAGACCTAACAATTTTGCCCTTAGAACTTTATTTAATTTCCATTTTGTCCTTCACTACTTGTTGATGTGACACAACTCTTTGAGTTGGGGGGTCCGTTGAGAGAAATTTGTAACAATAGACGTGGGTCATAACTCTTTGGGATGCGACTCTTCTAGTTTAGGTGTTCATTGAGATATGGACAATGAATGTGGCATTTTCAAATTTTGACTTTACAAAATATATTTAAAAATTAAACTTTTAAGTCAAATATGTGAGGTTTTTTAGAAAAGTAGTAAAAAAAAAAAAAAAAACAAAAAAATTAGAAAAAGAAGGGCATTTGAAAAATAATTAGAGATGAAGGGTGTCGCGTCTGTTCAACCTACGCGACACCCCACCTCCGTACTATTGCGCATTTCAAGGCACGACAGACTTTCTTTTTTTTTTTTTTTTTTTTTTTTTTTTTTTTTTTAATTAATTAATTTATTTATTTCTTTGTTTTTTTTTTTAATTAATTAATTAATTTATTTATTTATTTCTTTGTTTTTTTTTTAAAATTATTATGAGTATATTAAATTTATTTTATTTAATGATTATAACTTTTTAAAAATATTAGTTTTCATTTCATTTTCCAAATAATAAATTTAATTATTATGTGTTTTTTAATAATTATTTTTCTTAAAATTTTAAAGGTTGCATTTTTTAATATATATCTATAATTTAGATGTTTTAGGCCCCGTTTGATAACCATTTGGTTTTTGGTTTTTGATTTTTGAAAATTATGTTTGTTTTCCTAAATTCCTTACCATGACTTTCATCCTACTTAAGGTTGCATTTGAATTCCTAGCCAAATTTTATAAACAAAAACAAGTTTTTGAAAACTACTTTTTTTTTGTTTCCAAAATTGGACTTGGTTTTTGAAAACAAGGTAAATGATTGATACTAAAACCAATAAACTTATAGGTGGAAGTATGTGTGTATAAGCATAATTTTCAAAAACCAAAACCAAAAACCAAATGGTTATCAAACGGGGCCTTAAAGTTTGCATGGTTTTTTTCTTGTCTATATCATTTTTTAATACAAAACACCACATATTAAATTCAACTAATGCTATGAATAGATTTTTTGAAAATTATTATACATTAGTTTCAATAATTTTTCGACAAAACTTTATATCGTTAAAACATAATTAAATTTATGTATACATAGAAAACACAATTATGTTTTAGATTGGATGTATGTCTTGGTCGAGAATGACCGTCTTCCTATTGCCCACGTGGCATTTTAATGGAAAAAAAAAACACTAATCATCCTTTAACATCTCCAATTCAATTTCAAGTACACTTAATTTAAAAATAAGTATATGGATTTTTACTTGTATTATTGCATTTAAAATAATATTTATTTTTACTTGCATTTAAAATAAATATATATGACTTTATAATACAATGCAATAAATTACTAATCTAAATTAATTATATAGTATACTAAAATTTCTAGTCAATAATGGTTATTCTTAACCGAAAGAAAAAATACATATATTCTTGTAGAAATTGATAATCTTATTATTGAGATAAAGTTAAAATGTTTTAAAACATGTTAATAATTATTTCTAACAATAATAAATTTGAAATAAAAGCTCTCAATTTGCCTTATAATCATTTTTAAACAATCTCAATTATGTTTAACTTGAGAATGATATTGCTAAAAGATTTAATATGTGGTGTTTTGTATTAAAAAAAATGATATAGACAAGAAAAAAAAATGCAAACTTCAAAACGTCTAAATTATAGATATATATTAAAAAATGAAAACTTTAATTTTTTTAAAAAAAATCAATTATTAAAAAAACATAATCATTAAATTCATTATTTGGAAAATGAAATGGAAACAAATATTTTTAAAAGGCCATAATCATTAAATAAAATAAATTTAATATACTAATAATAATTAAAAAAATAAAGAAATAAACAAAGAAATAAAAACGAAAAAAAAAAAAACAGGTCTATTGCGCCTTTCAAGGCGCAACAGAGGTGTCGCGTAAGTTGAACACATGCAACACCCCTCATCTCTAAATATTTTTCAAACTCCCTTTTTTTTCTAATTTTTTTGTTTTTTTTTTCTACTTTTCTAAAAAACCCCAAATATGTGCAATCTATGCCAATGGAATATGACTATTCGTGTCGAGGTGACACGTCGAATCAGTATATTCATTCATATATAGGTACAAACCATGTATAAAAAGAAATAGACATAATAGTCAATATACATTGTCTATTTTTTCCTATCAAAATGTAAAGTGATAGGAAAACTTCTTCTTTTATTAAATAACTCAATGAAAAGGAGGAAGAAGAAGGAGTTAGGGGTAAGAAGAAAGTCGTAGGCCGATGTTGAATAGTTATCGAAGACCAGTTGAAAAGGAAGAAGAAAAATGAGTTGAGGGTAAGAAGTTGGGTGAAGAAGAAGAAGAAGAAGAGACCAAAATGAAACTAAAACTAAACCTCAGGGGCTAACTTGTTGAGTTTGAAAACTCAGGGACCAAAATGAAACCTAACCCAAACCTCAGAGACTAAAAGTGTATTTTTACCATTCAAATATTATTTATTTCTTATTTTTACTTTATGAGAATAAGGTATTGATTGAATTGACGCCTTGATTGATATTGGTATTGACTGTTTGATTGCTATGCATAAATTTATGATATGTAATTATCATAAATGAGTAAATTAAGTAAGCAAAAGAATTGGCTCGTGAGTGTTTAATTAAGGTTGTTCTTGTAGTCAATCATCAATCGTCGATTGATCGCGTCGATCGTCTATCGTCAAGTGACAATCGTATTATAGTCATATCTCTCTCAATACAACTCGGTTTTAACTATGATCGACTGCTCGTTTTCATACGTTTTTTCATGTTCTTTACACCCATGCATATAAACTGAGCAAAAGTTTAAAGGATATGGACTTTTGGTGCCTTAAAAATCCAAATGATCTAATTTTAAACTTCAAGAGGCATTAAAACTCGTAGATAGTAAATGAAACAAATTAATCGATCTCAATAAAGCGTTATTTGAGTGATTCAGTAATTTGGTTATTGAATAATCAAGTTTGCATTAATAAACCATAAATCCAATAAACTAAGATCCAAGGTTGTTTAAATGAAACTTGGACTAGTATGTGAGGACATACGAGGATCGGTGTCCAAGTAACAACCTAAAAGGTCTATAGTATAGGGATAAGACTGGGTACCTTATCCTGGTGACACTATGTGATACGACCCACCTTGTATTCGATACAGATGCAATGATCCAAAGCATCCATGTAGGAGACATGCGGGTGGAGGTATCCTATGCAATGAGTTTGCATAAGACCGGACCGCGAAATAGTAACCACTGGATGTAATGCCGTTAACTAGTTTAGGTTTCTATTTCAATAGGATGACCTAGGTAACTCAATCTCAATCCTGAGTCTGTTATGAATTCCTTTCAGGAGGGATTGTCCTTAGATTTGTATGGGTGAGAGTGGCCAGTTCGCCGACTCAATAATCCTACCATTTCAGGGGCAAGACCGAATGGGGGTTGGGAACATAATAGTACAAGATGAAATTCACTCCTTCCCCTATTGGGGTAAGTAGATGTGTGTTCCCTTAAGGGCTAATTCCAGGGCTTGAACAAAGGTGCGCCGTCCTCTCCTGGCCCGAGAGGAACTCCTGTTTAGTGGTTGGACCCTAAACAACTTGTTCATTAGAAGGATCAGTTGTACTTCAGGAACCAGAGGTAACCTAGGGGTAAAACGATAATTTGACCCAGCTGGTGTTACGAACACACGTGAAGGATTGCCTTACTGCATTGGTCGATATCTGTGGACACAAAAATATTCTACAGTGAGAAGAGTGCAGCTGTGGGTCTTTAGTGGAGTGACCCACAGTTAACGAATGTTGACTAACTTGGTTAATGAGTTTAGCCAATTAGTCTCGTATCGTTGGAGCTTCTGATCTGTAGGTCCATTACGTCCCACTGGTAATCCGACTTATAGTGATGTCTGTAGGTCAAGGAAGTTGGCATTCTAAGGATTGCTTTCAAAACCAAGTGTTGGTGTTACAAGCTTACAGTGATGTCTTTGGACTCATTAGTGTCCTGCAACTTTTATGGACTTCGTGAACCAAGTCTTCAAGATTGAAAATGCAGGGGCACAAAATTAGTCTGGATTCTTTAATCGAAATTTCTTCGGATACCCCCATTGCGTTGGTTTTGTTGGTTAAAATGTCTAGCCAAACAAGTATTCATTGGTCTTCCTTTCTCTCTTATGGGTTATGTCTGCTATAAGGTTTTTGTTCCATTTTCATGAATTTTGCTGTTCTTTGGTTGCCGTTCTTGATGCTTTTGGAGATCAAGTGTTTCGATCTATCTCATCCAATTAAGACTCTGTTTGGTAATGATTTCGGTCCGTTTGATAACTATTTGGTTTAGTTTTTTATTTTTGAAAATTAAGCTTGTTTTCCCTCAATTTACTTCATCCAAATTCCGAAAACAAAAATAAGTTTTTGAAAACTAAATAGTTTTCATGGTTTTTAAAACATTGAGAAGAAGCTAGATAACAAAACAAAGAAACTTGTAGGGGAGAAGTAGTGTTTATAAGTTTAATTTTTAAAAACTAAGAGTTCGTTTGACAACCATTTGGTTTTTGGTTTTTTGTTTTTTAAAATTATGCTGAATTTCATCCAATTTCCTTATCATAGTTTTCATCTTTGTTAAGGACACACTAGAGTCCCTAGCCAAATTCAAAAAACAAAAACAAGTTTTTGAAAACTACTTTTTCTAGTTTTCAAAAATTAACTTGGTTTTTTAAAACATGGGAAGGGAGTAGGTAACAAAACAAAGAAACTTATAAACAAAAGTAATGTTTTTAAGCTTAATTTTCAAAAACCAAAAACCAAAAACCAAATGGTTATCAAACAGGGCCTAAATGATTATCAAACGACCTTCGGTTTTAGTTTTCTGTTTTTGAAATTTATACACTTATTTCCTTATAGAAATGTGGTTTGTCTCCCTCATTCAAAACAGTGAATTTACTTAGTCTTTCTCCCATTTTCTTTTTCTTAAATCCATAGGTATGATTTGTCTCCCTCATTCGAAGCAGCCATTCCAAGTTCAGTACAACACAACTTAATTTATGATGGGAATTCAATTCACTGAATCTTCTCTTTGAACTTTGGCAAACTTTGAATCCAATCCAATTCAGTGCATAAAATTTTTACTTTTGCTCTCTGTTATAGTTGAGACTATGTTCTCCATTCTAGTATCCAATCTCAAGAACCACATGATACTTGAACACATCCAAGAAGAACTGTTAGATATAGAATGACCATATCTTGCTTACTGAAAGCTTTTCCTTTACCATGGATCTGCAAGTTACTGTTTCCATCATTGTTATAAGGACCTGTGTGTTTAGAATGAAAAGCACTTGAAAGTCATTCTAAACAGACTCTTAAGTGTTATTCTTCGTCATATTTTCTCTAGGAACTATATCGTGGCTACAAGATCGAACTTCTTTTTTGTAGTAAACAAAAACTTTCATTCCACAAAATGAACAGTATCAAGGGATGATAAGGATTCCTCCAATTTGACCTCGTCTCAGATCAAGGGTGAAAACTTAAGGTCTGTTTGGAATACATTTTAATTTAAATATTTTTTAAGAATTCAATTTTTAAAAAACATTTTTTATAAAATTTGTTTAGAATTTAAACACTCATATGTTTGGTTACATTTCCTCATAAGTGTGTTTATACATAAGTTATTGTATACTTAAAAACTCTTTAGAAAAGTTGGTTTCAAGTGTTTCTCTCAAAATGGTTTATTTCTCAATCTCATTTTCTAATAAGTTATTTTTAGTGGTTGCCAAACACTAGAAATTTTTTCAAAATTAAACACTTTAAAAGTTAAACCAAACACACCCTTAGACATTCACTCTAATTTTCCTTTGTGTCACCTTTTGGTGTTCATGAGTTTTCAAAACTGACAATTTTTTGTCCTTTAGATTTGAAATTAGTTTCTAGAGACTGATTTCAAATCAAATTTAAATAATTGGGACCAAATTTTTGAAATTTTGATGATCAAATAGAAACTAATTTTATATCTCAAAGACTAAAAGTGTTAATTTTGAACCCTTGAGAAAAACTTGAGATGGCTAACTTGTGTACTCGATTATTTGGGCCATAATTTCAGCCCATAGAACTTAAGTTGTTTTGTTAGGTGGCATTTAGATTTTTGGGGTTTTTATAAGAATGGACTGAAATCAGCCCATATATTTGACTTTTGTCCAAAACTTTTGCAAATTTCAATTGTGTCCAGCCCGTTTTTTTTTTAATTGTCGCCATTTTACCATTTTGACCCTCTGATTTAAAAAAAAAAGGAAAAAGAAATTACGGAAATTGAAAAGAAATTTGTATATGGAATTTGAAAAAAATCCTCTAAAATCAAGCTTCTTCCTTCCTTCGGCTACGGTCTTCTCTCGTTCCCGCTATCGTCTTCTTCCTTCCACTGTATCGTTAGGGTTTCGTCTTCTCTCGTCTTCTCCAAGCGTTCAAGAGGTGGGTTTAATGGTGAAGAAAGGTAGGTAATTTTGGCTTCTTCGATTTCTGATTTTTGCTTTATAGGTTTACGATTTTGGGGGATTTCGGTTCAGTATTTTGCATGTCTTCATTGTTCATCCCCTTCTGCTATCCATTGCTCTGTTTTCTCCCTTTTTCCACATGAGTAGCCTTGCACTGTATGAATTTGGGGGTTCCGGTTCACAAAAATCTCATACCCTCCTTAATTAGAATACAAATGTTAGCTTTGCACTTTATTGTTATAGTTTTGCACTTTTTATAGGGGATTCTCACTTAAATTAACCGATTGGGAAGTGATTCGAGCCACTACACAATATGAATTTGGGGGTTTCGGTTCACAAAATTCTCATACCCTCCTTACTTTTCATACAAATGTTAGCTTTGAACTTTATTGTTATAGTCTTGCACTTTTCATAGGGGATTCTCACTTAAATTAACCGATTGGGAAGTGATTTTAGCGACTATACTGTATTTTGAGGTTTGGGCAGTGATTCGAGCGACTGCACTGTATTTTGGGGTTTGTGCAGTGTTTGAAAAGTGATTTGAGCACTTTTCATACAGGTTTCTCAATTAAAGCATGTCGATTCAAGTAGCAAAACAGATTGGGAATTCTAGCCTATTATGATTTTCCAAATTGTGAATTTCTAAACTGTTGAATATAACATTCTTATTAAAAGTTGTGAACCTACTTTTTTTCTTATTTTGTTCTATTCTATTGAGGTTCTGTATGAAAAATATGTGACATTTTATATACATGAATGAATGTCTTTATGATGTATTTATATGTGTATGATTTTACCTTTTTGATTTTTACTGTGAAATTTAGTATGGTGAAGATAAGGCAAATACCAGATAGAGACGTAAGAATGAGCCAAAGGCTTCTTGGAAGCTCAACAAGGCAACCGAAAAATAAATCGAAATATAGACATATATGAAATTTGTATAGACATGTATGAAACGTATATGATATTTAAACAGACTGCTGTTAATGAGAATCATTTTCATTAGCAGGTGTTTACAAATGGTTACCACACCAAAATTACTGTGAAACTCTTCCTGCACCATGTTGGTCTGTTGCAAGATAAATATGGAGATTGTAGAGGTTGCTATTGATCACTATGTTGTGCCCTTAAAATACCAAATATAGACATATATGAAATTTGTAATTGTGGAATAAAGAGAGTGGAGTTAGCTTTGCATGAAGTTTAGTTATTTTGAGCATTCCACTAAACTTGAAATAAGGTAATTGAGATTCTATTCACCTACAAATAGTATTTAAATAACTAAAGTAAAAAATTTGAAATTCAAAAGTAATACTTCATGATTTTAAAAGTTAATTTTTTTTCAAGTAATTATTAAATTAAATAAATGGACAAATTGTTAGGAGTTTCCTCTATCACTCTATATCTCCTCTGTCCCCTAGTTTAGATAGAAGGTTAAGATGCTTATTAACACAAGGTGTTTATGATTACATTAGAGGTAAACTAATACTTATATAAAAAGCAATGAGATGAATATTATTGATTTTTATTCACATAGGTAACTACTAATGGTATTTACAACATTATTGTCAATATAAATACCACATTGTTACTAATATATTCATTGACACTTTCATTCACCTTTGTAAGTAGGGGTATTTACACTTGTTCATTGACACCTTTATTTACAGGTAAATGATGGTATTTACATTGTCATTGCTAACATTGATGCAACAAAAAGAAAAAAAAACCTTAACCACAAGCAATAGCTAATTAGATTCTATTATATTAGCTATAATTTCAGTAAAATGATCTAAACAAAGGACTACATAAGCAATAGTAACTTGAATAAAGTAATGTCATTTGAGAAATTTCAACAGATTGAAATGAAATACTTGACTCTTACCTATGAAATTAAGGTTGGTGTGTTAAGCCAATTTCAAGCCTGCCATATACAACCTAGTAATAAATGGTTGATCGTCGCCGTCAAGTGCTATATCACACTGACTTGCTCCCAATATATAATATCACCACTTCTCATGACCATATTTGTCCATGCACTCAAAATGTTATACAAAAGGAAAATTTGAAATCTAAAAGTTATATGAGTTATGAAATATTTTTTAAAAAATATTTTAAGATTTGGAATATGAATCTATGAAGACTTGTTTTGTAACATGAAATGTATACATGACAAAATATAGGAAAGCGTTGAATATAGAATCTAGGACAAAGTTGGAAAAATTAGATTGAATAATGGGCAAAAATGGAAAAACAATTTCACAAAATTTGTGCCTAAAATTTGGTTCGTCATATTTGAGATATTTGAAAGTGTTGGCTATTTTTCAATTTCAAGATAAAAATATAGCCTTTGATGCGATTTACCTTTAAAAATTGTCATGGAATTATTTACAAATTACACCCCGATATAATAAATATTTATAAATTCTTAGTATTTTGTAAAAGTTATATCTTAGAAATAACACATTTGATTAGACCACCTCTATTTTCATATTTACTCCAGTTAGATACCAAAATTTGGGCAGAGAGAACTCATATGACCTTCACGTGACACCAATGGTAAATTTTTTTGAAGGGGGGAAGACGTGACCTGCAAGACAAGAAAACCTGCACATCGATATGGTGCTTGCCACACCGCCTCCGATGTTTAAGTCAACAAGGAGAAAGATGATAGGCAAATAGAGGACCAGAATAAGAGAGGAGGGAGTTTAGAGAATAGAGTTTCGGATCCCTTCTTCAAGGTTGAAGTTATATACCTTCTCATGTGTTTAGGGTTTCTAGGCGTTTGAAGTAGGGGTGAGCAAACAAAACCGAAAAACCGAGCCGACTGACCTAAACCGACCGAACCGACGTCGATCGGTCGGTTTTCTTAAAATCTCGATCGGAGTCGGTTTTACAGTAAAACCGACCATTCGGTCGGTCGGTTCTCCAAAAATGGCGAGAACCGACCAAACCGACCGAAATTTTAAAAAAAAAACCTCGATTGTTGCGTGCTGCCAGCGTATTATTGACCATTCCATCAATGCCTTGGGAAGACCATCAACAAATATAATTGTTCCTAATTACTCTTTACGAGCTAGCAGAGGGACCTAATGGACCTACAGATCAGAAGCTCCAATGATATGAGGTTAACTGATTAAACTCATTAATCAGGTTAACCAATATTCATTAACTATGGGTCATTCCACTAAAGACCCACAACTGAATTCTTCTCACTGTAGAACATTTCTGTGTCCACGGATATAAACCTATACCGGTAAGTCAATCCTTCACGAGTGTTTGTAATCACAGCTGGGTCAAATTACCGTTTTAGCCCTATGTTACACTTGTCTCTTTAAGTACCAGTGCTCCTCTAATGAACAACCTGTTTATGGTCCAACCAATAAGCAGAAAGTCCCTCTTGGGCCAGTGAGAGGGTGAGATCCCTTTGTTTAAGTCCTGGAGTCACCACTTAAGGGAACACTCATCTACTTCTCCTAGAATTAAGAAGGAGTGAATCCCTTCTTGTGTTGTCATGTCCCCAGCCTCCCACTCAATTTTGTCCCCAAAAAGGAAGACATATTGAGTCGGCGTATTGGCCACTCTCACCCATGCTAATCAAAGGACAATCCCTCATGAGAAGGAGTTCATGACACACTCAGGATTAAGACTGAGTTACCTAGGTCATCCTATTGAAACAGTAACCTAACTAGTTAACGGTGTTATATCTAGTGGTTTACTATTTCATGGTCTGGTCTTATGCAAACTCATTGCATAGGATAGCCCCGCTTGCATGTCTACTACATGGATGCTTTGGATCAATACGTCTGAATCAAATACAAAGCGGGCCCTATTACATAGTGTTACCAAGATAAGGTACCCAACCTTATCCTTGTACTATAGACCTTTTAGGTTGTTATTTGAACATCGATCCCCGTATGTCCCCACATACTAGTTCAAGTTACATACAAACAACCTTGGATCTAAGTTTATTGGATTTGGGTCAAATTGTGCAATATTTAACAATAACACTTTATTGTAGAAACTCAATAACACTTTATTGAAGCAAGTATACAATTTGTTTACATTCACTATCTACGAGTTTTAGGGCATAAAACCCAACAACTTTTTGTTTAATAGGGAGGCATATCCCCTTTGTAGCCTCCTTGAGAATGTTCTGAATTTTCTTGAGGCAGAGACATACGTTTGAACTTAAGCTTCCCAATTGTGTAAGCAAAAGTAAAAAGGAATCTCTCCATTTAGAAGGGAAACATTACATTTGACCTTGAATAGAAATCAAATTCTACCTGCCCTATTGAATGCAATAATATAAACAAAACAACAAACACTACAACAAATTTGGGCTTAGATGTCAGTTCTGCACCGTTATTAAACCCCTATGATCACAAATTTGAATCTGTTGTTGTTCTGGGTGTGATCTAACCCTTACGATCACGGATTACAACAATAACGGTTTAAAACCGTCATCAAATACTCGTTGTTTAGAATCTAAAAAAATGAACCACTGAATGTGCCTACATAAATACTACAATCTCAAGGTAGGGTCGGCCTTGGCCTCGGGCATGGCTCGGTTCGGTCTCGACCTCGGCCCTGACCATATCTGGGGTCGGCCTCGGCCTCGACCTCAGCCTCGAACAGTCTGTCCTCTTTTGTATCTAGCTTCTTTACTTCAATCTTGATCTCGTCTTGTGTTCAACTGTTGGGTTTTATGCCCTAAAACTCGTAGATAGTAAATGAAACAAATTAATCGATCTCAATAAAGTGTTATTTGAGTAATTCAGTAATTTGGTTATTGAATAATCGAGTTTGCATTAATAAACCCTAAATCCAATAAACTAAGATCCAAGGTTGTTTAAATGAAACTTGGACTAGTATGTGGGGACATAAGGGGATCAGTGTCCAAGTAACAACCTAAAAGGTCTATAGTATAGGGATAATGCTGGGTACCTTATCCTGGTGACACTATGTGATACGGCCCACCATGTATTCGATACAGATGTAATGATCCAAAGCATCCATGTAGGAGACATGCGAGTGGGGGTATCCTATGCAATGAGTTTGCATAAGACCGGACCGCGAAATAGTAACCACTAGATGTAACGCCGTTAACTAGTTTAGGTTTCTATTTCAATAGGATGACCTAGGTAACTCAATAGTCTGTTATGAATTCCTTTCAGGAGGGATTGTCCTTAGATTTTTATGGGTGAGAGTGGCCAGTTCGCCGACTCAATAATCCTACCATTTCAGGGGCAAGACCAAATGGGGGATGGGAACATAACAGTACAAGATGGAATTCACTCCTTCCCCTATTGGGGTAAGTAGATGTGTGTTCCCTTAAGGGCTGATTCCGGGGCTTGAACAAAGGCGCGCCGTCCTCTCCTGGCCCGAGAGGAACTCCTGTTTAGTGGTTGGACCCTAAACAACTTGTTCATTAAAGGAATCAGTGGTACTTAAGGAACCAGAGGTAACCCAGAGGTAAAACGGTAATTTGACCCAGCTGGTGTTACGAACACACGTGAAGGATTGACTTACTGCCTTGGTCGATATCCGTGGACACAGAAATATTCTACAGTGAGAAGAGTGCAGCTGTGGGTCTTTAGTGGAGTGACCCACAGTTAACGAATGTTGAGTAACTTGGTTAATGAGTTTGGCCAATTAGTCTCGTATTGTTGGAGCTTCTGATCTGTAGGTCCATTAGGTCCCACTGGTAGCTCGTAAGGAGACTTGAGGCAATTAAGTTCAATTTATTTGGGGAATCGTATAATGTATATTGATGCATTATAATATAAAGTTTATGAAACTTTATAATATAATTTTTGAATTAATTTCAAAAATTAATTCTTGAGAGAAAATATTTGAAAGAGTTCAAATAAATTTAATATGAATTGGATTCATATTAATTTTAATAAAATCCCTAAGATTAAATATATGATATTTAATTGGGTAATTAATTAATTATGGAATTAATTAATTATTTATTAAAATTAGAAACCTTTTCCAATTAGGAAAGAAAATATTTGAAAGAGTTCAAATAAGTTTAATATGAATTGGATTCATATTAATTTTAATTTTAATAAAATCCCTAAGATTAAATATATGATATTTAATTGGGAAATTAATTAATTAAGGAATTAATTAATTATTTATTAAAATTAGAGACATTTTCCTATTAGGAAAAAGGTCTTGGCCTTTACTATATACTAGGTTTTTACCACGTGCGTTGCACGTGTAATAATTTTAGTAAAATATATTTGAAGTAAAATAAGTTTAAAAAACTAAAGATTAATTCGGTACATTTTTATATAAATCTTCTTTTTTATACTTCCACGACGATTTTTTTTTTTTTGGCAACTTTCCATGATGATTTTTGTTTTTTATTCTAACTAAGAATTATGAAATTTATTGTTCGACCTAAAAATCAATTGGAGAACTTGCACAAATTATTTTTGAAGGGAATTTATAAGCAAATTCTAATTTGATATTATCTGAAATCAAATTACATATTCAAGCATTCATATAATTGAAAGAGCAGTTTTCATTTCCATGAAGAGACCTCGTTATTAGATTCCAAATAGTGGTTGCAAAATAAGACGTGGCTAAGATGAAACACAAACCTCTTACTTAGAAGATGTCGTGTTTCAAAAGTCAAGAGCATCTCGTGCACGTACAATCTTTTTAGGCAAAAGGTTGCCATATTTAGAGTTGTTAGCTTAGGTTGCATTTAAAACGTAATAAGATTATCTCATTATCGTTGTTTTATAGTGATAATTACAATAAAATTTTAATTGAATTTTATCTTTAAAAAATTGATTTTCTAATTACAAAGAATTTTTTAAAAAATGTAATTGAAAAACAACGGTGAAAAATTCAAAACCAAGAGAATTCTTCCTAGTACACACAAAATTTTGATTAGTTCACAACACATGAAGTTTTGTTTTTATATTAATAAATTTAAATCAATGGCTATTAAAAAATATTATATAAAAAAATTGTAGCCTGTTAATTATCATATGATATTTGAGAATCACCGACTAATTAAATTGACAAAATTCAAATTCAAATTCAAATTCAAATTGTGGCCAATATATTCAATCTAAAATAGTGGTAAACAGGAAAAATAAAATAAAATTAAAGGCAAAAACATTAGAATAACAAATATCTATAAATATTTTCTTTAAGAAAATATTTGAAAATCACGTAGGGATATTTTGAAGAGAGTTTTAATAGAAGTTGATATTGATATCATTGTGTAGTAGTGATAATTTTAATAAAATTTTAATTCAAAATTGATCTTTTTTTTTTAAAAAAAAAGATAATAGATTTTCTAATTACTAAGTTATTTTTTAAAAATGTAATTTAAAAATAACCGTGAAGAATAATCTTAATTAATTCCCAATACATGAAGTTTTGTTTTTATATTAATAAAATTAAATAAATGACTGTTAAAAAATATTATATCCAAAAACTGGATTAAACGTAATATAATATTTGAGAAAAAAATAGGATAAAAAATAACAACAATAGAATAACAAATATCTTTAAATATTTGAGAATCATAGTGTAGTGATAATTTTAATAAAATTTGATTTGAAATTGAACTTTTAAAAAATATATATATAAAAAATGATTTTCTAATTACTAAATTATTTTTAAAAAATGTAATTTAAAAACGAACTACGGGAAGAGATGCATAGTTTTAGATGTAAAAACCAATTGCAGAAGATGAACAATTTATTAATTTAGGTATTAAGATATAAATTAACATCGAATATCTTCTTAAAAAAAAATTAACATCGAATAGTTTTTTTTTCACGATTTTCACTACCATTCAAGTATTCTAATAAAAACCATCATGAGAATCTTCAATGAAATTATATTTAAAAAAAAAAAAGACAATTTTGAATGAAATTATCATATTTGATTTTAATTGACAAAATCAAAATACAAACCAAATCTTTTTTTTTTTTAATAAATACAAACTAAATCTATGGATTATAACAAAAAAAAAACTAATAAATAATGGTGGCCTCTTGTTTTTATTTTTTATTGGTGATGAAATTTAGTTAAAATCCCATACCCAAACACAATTAACCAATCCATCAAAGTGGGTCACAAGTCAAATTATCAAAGTATCGAGAACGAATAAAAGCCAATTAAGCACGAAAAAGAAGATGAATTCTTGTATTTTCTAGAAGAAGAATTTTGAGAAACAAACAAAATACGAAAAAGTAAAGTAATAGAATAATCTCAATGCGAAAACATATAAAATCAATTCAGAGAGCAGATGATTACTTAAATTGTTTTTCATATAAAATCAATTTAGAGAATAGACGACTACCCATTATAACAAAAACTAAAAAAAAAAAAAAAAATACCTGAAATACAAATAAACAATTGGAAAAGATAACTAATTTTAGACCTGAAAAAGAAATTTTGTTGGAAAAAAAAAATTAAAGTCAGTCTATAACATATAATATTTTAGAATGGTATTTTTCGAATTAAATTGATAAAATTAAACAAAAATATTATAATTATAATTTAAGAGAGGTACCTGAAACCAAAATGGAGGGGATGAATAGTTTTTGATGTGAAAACCAATGGGAGAAGGTGAACAATTTATAGACGGAATTGAAATTCAAATTCAAATTTGATTAGATTTTGGATCAAATCTACCTATCATAAGATAAAATATATAGAGATAATTATTATTGTAGGTTATTAAATTTCATATTTCATATAAAAAAAATAGATTTTGATGTTTCAAAAAATATATATATTAGATTTTCAAATTACGAAACTTTCCTTTTTTCTTTAAATATTTTATTTTCTTAATTAATTAAAACAAATAGGAAATTTAATTTTTTTTCTCTTTTCTTTTTTTTAATAAAACAAACATAATACAAAATTTGATTTTTTTAATCTTTTCTTTTTTTTTAATAAACTAATTAGAGTTTTGATTTTTTTTATCTTTTATTTTTTAATGAAAACAATTAAGAAATTTGATTTTGGAAATTGAAAACTAATTAGATTTTTTTTTTTATTTTTTAATTAAAACAATTACGAAAATTGATTTTGGAAATTGAAAACTAATTAGATTTTTTTTATATTTAATTTTTTTAATTGAAACAATTATGAAATTTGATTTTGAAAATTGAAAACTAATTTGACTTTTTTTTATTTTTCTTATCTTTTATTTTTTCAAATTAAAACGATTAAAAATTTTGATTTCAGAGAAAACTAATTAGATTTTTTTTTAATTAAAAAGATTACGAAATTTGATTTCAAAAATTGAAAACTAATTAGATTTTTAAATTTTTTATCTTTTATATTTTTCAATTAAAACAACTACGAAATTTGATTTTGATGAGATAAAAAAAAATAGATTTTGATGTTTAAAAAAAAAAAAGAATATATATATATATATTAGATTTTGAAATTACGAAATTTTCCTTTTTTTTTTAATATTTTCTTTTCTTAATTAATTAAAATAAATAGGAAATTTAATTTTTTTTATCTTTTATTTTTTAATTAATAATAAAACAAACAAAATAATAAATTTGATTTTTTTTAATAAAAACGAACAGAATAAACTAATTAGAGTTTTGATTTTTTTTATCTTTATTTTTTTAATTAAAACAATTACAAAATTTGATTTCGAAAATTGAAAACTAATTAGATTTTAACTATTGTAATTATCTTAAATTTAAAGGGGTATTTTAGTCTAAAAATGTTTTTCACGAATCCTTGCTTTTTAATAGATTATAGATTATAGATTATAGATATAGATTATAGATAACTTTTTTTATGCAAATATGCCTTATTTTGAATTTTAATATATTATATTTTGATTTTTATCAAATTACGAAATTTGATTCTGGAATTTGAAAACTAATTATGTAATTATCTTAAATTTACAGGGGTATTTTAGTCTAAAAATGTTTTTCACAGATCCTTGCTTTTTAATATATTATAGATAGGACCCCTGGGGTGGAGTGAAAGGCATCCCATTCATTTTCCTACTCTCAGAGAATTCCCCTCAAGGCTTCCTCTAGACTCCCACCAGTCTCCTACCTCTAGAAGTCTCAGAGTCATACCGGTGTAGCCATAGTGGTGGTGTTCGCACTAGTTCGTGATTAATTCACAAGCAGTTGGTGAATTTAATCTGGGTCTTCAACGAGAGTAAGTAATTTGTTACTATATAAATTAGATTTAGATCTAATATTTTTGTATGCTTAGCCTTAATATAAATCTAGAATAGTTCTAAATTTATTACCAATGTATTGGTATTTTAGATTAAACAAAAATTAATTACGAATCGGTCCCAATCACGCTTCCGCTTTACGGAATTACGAAATTCCAAACCTTCATCAACAACATTGACAATCAAATTCGTTTTGATTCTATGATCTTGGGGACACTTTTGTTGCCTTGGAAGGTGGTCACGGCTTCGGCCCACGACTTCTTCTTCTCAACCCCCAGTCTTGTTCTAATATTCGTTGACTTAGTCTTGGTGTCAATGGAATGACTTCCAACTCTTCAATGGTCTTTCTTTCTTGGTGTCTTCTGTAACGCCCTAGGCCCAGGATTCGGAATCCGGATTCGGCCCTTAACGGCCCCGGCATTCCCCTGCGACCTGGCCACGCCACCATACTTGTCTGATACTACTTCTAAGATTGAAGACTGTCCCCACAAACCAACACGGGGTCCTTTTAGCATGCTTTGTCCTCACTCACATGCTTCCTAGGAAAATTCCCAGGAGGTCACCCAACATAGAACTTCTCCAAGCTAAGCACGCTTAACTTCAAAGTTCCTATGATTGAGCCACCGAAAAGGAAGGTGCACCTTGTTGGTATAGGTAGTATCTATCAATTCTTTTAAGCTTATCTTGACCATACTTTCATGTCCTCAGGATCCCTCTCATTCGGATGTGATCTCGGTTCATTCATGTACCCCTCCTAACTTCGGGCGTCACATTCGATCCGGTCAAGGCTTGTGTTTGTTTTTTATTCATCCTCCAAAGATGATCCTGATCTCCTTTGGGGTTTTCTCCTGACGGTCTGGATGGGCTCTCTGGTCGACCTGGGCCTTGACTCGGCACTGCACTTCTTATGGCCACTGCTCGCCTTGGTGACCTTTGCGCATAACTATTCTTTTCGTGATTTTTGCGGGTGATGGTTATTTTTTGAAGGTTCTGTGTTTAGATTCTGGGTTCTCTTCTCCATCCTCTTACTCGTCAAATAAACGATGTGCAAATCTTACTAGCAAGCTTTCATCCCCACAGACGGCGCCAACTGTTGATGCCAAAATCTGGACAGGCAGAACTCACCTGACCTTCATGTGACACCAGCAGTGAATTTGTATGAGAGGTGGGAAGACGTGGCTTGCAAGACAGAAAAACCTGCACACCGGCGTGGTGCTTGCCACACCGCCTCCAATGCTTAAGTCAACAAGTAGAACGATGGGAAGCAAGAGAGTAAGAATAAGAGGAGAGTTAGAGAATAGAGTTCGGGATCCTTTCTTCAGTGACGAAGAAGGGTTTATATACCTGGTCCTGCTCTAGGGTTTCTAGGGTTTTAAAGACAATTCGGACTGAACCAGGTGGAACCAGGGCGACCAAGGGCACCAGGGATCGAACGGAGGCGGAAGGGCTCGGCCCACTTGGGCCACCTCGGCCCAATCCCTTCGGCTCACCCTCCTCTGGGGTCCGCTTTTTGGTCATGCTTTCGGGTTGGTTCCACGATGTCCTGCTTAGTCCCTAAATTTCGGAGTGGTCCAGAATCACCCATAACAGTTATTATATACAAAAATTTCAATATAAACTCTTTATTTTAATTAAAAAAAAAAACCTTTAACCCTTGAAAGCAATGGGTGGATGTGTTCTTATTTCTGCCTCACATTGGATTTCAATTTTTCTATTGAAGTCTTTTTCATATTTGACTTTATTCAATTTAATATGTTCCAAAATGCGAAAATTAATATTAATAATTCTAAAAATCACAATTGTTGTTTGAACAATTTTATTCAACCATCTACGTTATTAAAGGTCCGTTTGATAACCATTTGAATTTTACTTTTTAGTTTTTTAAAATTAAGTTTATAAACACTACTTCCAGTTATAAGTTTCTTTATTTTTTTCATATCTACCTTATTTCTACATTTTCAAAAACTAAGCCGATTTTTTAAAACTAAAAATAGTAGTTTTCAAAAACTTGTTTTTGCTTTTTGAATTTGGCTAGAAATTCAAATGTATACTTAACAAAGATGAAAACCATAGTAAGGAAATTAGGAGAAAACAAGCATATTTTTCAAAAACCATAAACTAAAAACCAAATGGTTATCAAATGGGTCTAAGATTTTCAACGTTGGAAAAAAATGAAGGTTAAATCATTGTAAGTTCCTTTCAATACTTTTGTTTGTGGGGGCCACGACAATTGATATGCTCAACTCCGAATCCCTTTGATAATTGCAACGTAAGATCTCACATTGGTGTGGTGCTTTACTCCTAACAACTTACAAAGTTAATTATGTCTTTTAGTTATCATATTTTAAAAAGTTTCTTATCGCTTTTAAAAACTTTTTAAATATCATCAAACTTTCTATTGTGTCGTCTAATAAGTTAATTTTTGTGTCTAATTAGTATTAGTTTTACATTTACATGACATACTGACTATATTATTCAATGGCCAACACATGAGCATAACTGACGTCATAAAATTGTAATAATGACGAAGAAGTTTGTGATTCAAATCCTCCACCTAGAAAAAAAAAAACTATATTATTCAATGATTACATGACCAGCTAATTTCATGTATTTTAAGGTGTTTGGCAGTGAAAATATGACAAATACATGCAGTGTCTTGCTATAAAATTTCCTAAGTGTTGCTTATAAAATAAAACACAGAATCTCCCAAATATGTGTATGAGATCCAAAGTTTTGATCATTCCTTTTGTGTGGCAGATTCATTTAATACAATATCAAACTTTTAATCCACTTCATATACTTTTCATCATGGCACACCTCATTCACAAGAAAAGGACAAAAGAGTATTTACGGTGTGACATTTTACCAACCATATAGATTTATATGTAGAATTCTATTTAGTTGAGTCGAATGAAACATAATTTAGACTTAGTTTAGGGTTGCTGTAACTTTTAAAATAACTGTTGTGAGCTGTGCTTTTAAGAAAATCAGCTACCATAAGGAGTAAATTAGTGTTTGGTAAATTTTAGATTTAAACATAGAAAGTCAAGCTATAATATTTGGAAAATTGATATTAAATTGTTGTGAAATAGGTATAATGACCAAAACAGACATATTTCAATTTAGCATGAGATTGCATTAATATTTACCTTCAAAACTTTTCTAAGATAATTAGGTAAATTACTTTTTTTAAAAAAGGTAAATTTATATCATAAATTATATTTTGTTTACTTTAAGTAAATTGAAAAAAAATATCAATTATAGAAAAAATTGTATCAAACAAAATCTAATTTTAGTTTAAATACAAAAAAGTAAGAAAAATAAATTAGAAACAACAAATTAAATTTAAAAATAAAAAAAAAATTGAGATGAGATGAGGTAAGATAAATTGTGAATAATAATATTTGAAAACCTTTTATTGTATATTAAATATGGAAGGATAAAAAAAGAATTTTAAATATTGGTTAGTTACATCAGATTTTCAAAAATTGATTTTCTCTGGATTATTAAAGAATCAGTTTAACCAAACACAAAAAGCGGTTAAAATTTATCTGCAATCACTTTTTACGTACTCAAAATCATCTCCAAACGGGGCATTAAGATATATAAATAATCTCAAAAGTTTTAGACATGTTGAATTGTAATTCTAAAGGAAAAACACTCTAGTATTTAATTTTTGTCATTTCGATTTACAATATTTATGGAATTAAGAAATAAAATATCGTAGATTTTAACCTATGATGTGACATTTTACCAAATTTAAGTATTGATATTTTGAACTTTGCCCATAACCAAATAAATTTGTTAGGTTATAGTGTTATTTTATTTTTTGTTTGAAATGTGTCAATATCGATGTTTTTATCCGTTATTTATATTTTAAAATTTTAACTAAATTTAGAAATGGGAAATAATTTATTTTTTTATTTTATATCGACATACCGAAATTAGAATCATTAGTTACAATTGTTCTTCTTCTTCTTTTTTCTTTGCATTCAAAGAAGCACTTTCGTATTTCATTTTCATAAACTTCAATAAAATTTTAGAAGGTTCAAAAACTATAACATCGAAATACTTTGATGAAGTTTCGTGTACCGTTTAAAAACCATGGTGTGTCAACTAGGGATGTTCATTTATCGTGCGGGACAAGGTACTATGAGGATCTGCACCACCTCATAATTGTTCAACTAAAAAAAAATTATTAATATAAATTATAAATCTCCCCAAAATTTAAAATTATAAAAAAATAGTTATATTTTATTTCTATAAAATATAAAACAAAAACAAATTATCAAACAATTTTTTGGTTTTTTATTTTTATTTTAAAATATAGAAAACTAAAAACAGTAACCAAATATATATTTAAAAAAACATAAAAATAAAAAAACAAAAACATACATAACCGTTTTTTGTTTTGTTTTTAAAAAATAGAAAATCAAAATTAGTTACTAAACATGAATTGTTTTTGCTTTTTAAAAACTATAAACGAAAAATAGAAAACCAAAAACCAAAAACGAAAAATAAAAACAGTAACCAAATATATATTTAAAAAAACATAAAAATAAAAAAACAAAAACATACATAACCGTTTTTTGTTTTCAGTTTTTAAAAAATAGAAAATCAAAATTAGTTACCAAACATGTATAGTTTTGTTTTTTAAAAACTAAAAACGAAAAAATTGAAAACCAAAATGGTTATCAAACGGGGCCTTAATTAATTAAATTATAAGTTTGATTTGAGAGTTAACCCTATCCAAAACAAAATAAAATATGCAAATAAAAGCTTAAAAAACTAAAATTCTAAGAAATTATAATTTAATTATTGTTGCTAAAAGCGTGTAACATTAAATAATCAAGATCTGCCCAATATTATTTTAATCTTGAAAATGATATGGTAGCCGCAATTATACATGATATATAGTATGAAATGATAGAAGTATTGTAATTATAATTAATTATCTTAATATTTGATTCCCTAGCCAAAATCACATTTTGAATCTTTGATTTGTAATCAATATTGAAAATTTGTATAAACATGACATGAGATTTGGTGCCGTAGATTATATATAAAAATACTTTATATAATGTATACATGTATAATATATTTTAATTGCAACAAAATATATCTTTGACTAAGATCATATAATGTTGATAAAGCCACCAATGGAACAGTAGTTCATTGGAAATTAAAACTTTAGGGTAACTTGTAAGACCAAGGTTCCTTCACTCATACTCTATAGTCACACAAGTCTATTAGTATTAGATCATGGTGGTTGAATTTTTCTTTTTTAATACAACAATATTAGGAACGGAGATTTCAATCTCAGACCTATTAGTTGAAGATATAATGTTATTTTAACGAGTTGATCTAAATCTAGGTTGGCAAATAGTGGTTAATGTAATTGTAATTATACTGATCATGTAACCATGGTATATACTAATAAACCATTGTCATGTGATTTTTTTTTACTATATTAAAATTTTTAATGATGGTTGTCAAAGTAGAAGATTATAGAAGAAGATGAAAAAAAGTTTAGTCCTATTTGATAACTATTTGGTTTTTGAAAATTAAGCTTATAAACACTACTTCTATCACTAAGTTTCCTTGTTTTGTTATCCACCTCCTTACCATGTTTTCAAACCAAGTCAAATTTTGAAAACTAAAAACGGCCTCGTTAATTTGATAACCATTTGGTTTTTGAAAATTAAGCTTATACTCACTTACTTCCACCTATAAGTTTCTTTGTTTTAGTATCAATCTTCTTCCTTGTTTTAAAAAACGTCCAATTTTGAAAAAAAAAAAAAAAAGTAGTCTTCAAAAACTTTTTTTATTTTTAGAATTTGGCTAGGAATTCAAATGGAACCTTAACAAGGATGAAAGTCATGATAGGGAATTTAGGAGAAAACAAGCATAATTTTCAAAAACCAAAAACAAAAAACTAAGGTCCCGTTTGATAACCATTTGGTTTTTGGAAATTAAGCTTATACACACATACATCCACCCATAAGTTTCTTGGTTTTAGTATCAATCTTCTACCTTGTTTTCAAAAACCAAGTCCAATTTTGAAAAAAAAAAGTAGTTTTCAAAAACTTGTTTTTGTTTTTAAAATTTGGCTAGGAATTCAAATGCAACCTTAACTAGGATGAAAGACATGGTAGGGAATTTATGAGAAAACAAGCATAATTTTCAAAAACCAAATGGTTATCAAACGGGGCCTAAATGGTTATCAAACGGGCCGTAGTTTTCAAAAACTTGTTTTTGTTTTTGGAATTTGGCTAAGGAATTCAAGTGTGACCTTAATAAACATGAAAACAATTGTAAGGAAATTGGAAAAAAAACAAGCCTAATTTTCAAAAACCAAAAACAAAAAACCAAATAGTTATCAAGTGGGACCTAAAGTTGTTGTCTAATCTAGCTTGTACTATGTATAACTTCTTTAGTTCAATTAACTGATCGTTCTAAATCAAAATCATTTAAAGACATTAAAAAGTTAAAAAGAGCATTAAATTTCAACCATAAAAATAAAAAGCACCTTTTTGATCCAGCATACATCTAAAATACCTAAGCTTACAACCTTTAGTAATAAACAAAGTCGTTAGTAAAAAAAAGCATAGTTCAATTGACATTTGTATTAATGATCAAGAAGTCTGTGGTTCGAATCCTCCCACCTCACATATTGATAAAATATCATTGTTGAAGGATATTTCTAGGAACAAAATGATAAAAATATAAAAGAATATTTAATTAAAAAATAAACATTTCATCCTTTCAAAATAAGTTGAAATTATTGTTATTAATATTATATTCATATTAGTAATATATCGTTGATATTAGTCATAATTGATAGATTTCAATACAGATAAAATTCTGTCAATAACAGAAGTCTATCAGTGACAATACAAATAGTAGTAAAGTTACTAATAGATTTCAATACATATATAATTTTATCAATAAATGAAGTTTATAAGTGATAGTCAGACTTCCATACATATATAATTCTATCAACAATATGATATGCTTCAATACAGATATAATTCTATCAATAATACAAGTCTATGAATGCATTGAACTATATATAATTAAAGTCTATAAGTGATAATAGTCTATCGCCGGTATACTTCAATACATATATAATTATCTCAACAATGTAGGTCTATCACTTCAATCATTCTAATGTGCGTTTTTGTATGGACTTTTTAATCATTTTATATGAATTGATGGGTGTTTTTGCCATATTTGTAAATTTTTTTTGGAGAGTGCTGTATTTGCCATTAATTTAGGCTAGGTTGCTATATTTGCAACTGCCCCTACATATAACCTATTTTTATATATTGTCAAAAAAAAAAAACCTATTTTTATATGTTGTCAAAAAAAAAAAAAAAAACTATTTTTATAGAATTTAGGAAAAAAAAAAAAAAAAAGAATTGGGTCGATCCATCCAAATATCCAACCTTGAAAGTTACTATGTTTGGGCCATATATTTTGGTTCGGCCCAAAACCTAAACTTTGAAAATTTTACAATATAAATCTGTCTGTCTATAATATTGTGTAATAAAAGTTTTAAAAAATTATATAATAAATTTGATTATTAATTAAAAAAGTAACCTATAAATTTTAATAGTTTTATTTATGCCAAGGCGAGCATCGCTGTAATTGACATGTACTCTCCACCAGTAGGTTAGAGGTTCGATTTTTTTTTTTTTTGAGAAGTCATGTTAGAGGTTCGATTATATATATATATATACTAATTATTATTATTATTATTATTATTATTATTTTCTAAAAAAATATTATTATTGTTGTTGTTATTTAATTCCAAGAAGTGAATTTAACAGTAAATTTTTAATTCTACAACTTTTGATATAATGAATCAAACTCATAATCTAAGTGATGGATTTAAGGTAATTTAAGTAAACATAAGATTGGGACCGACCAAAATAAATATTATATTTTGTTAAATAAGCTTTAGTTCATGATATTACAAGTTTTCTAAAAAAAAAAAAAAAAAAAAAAGTTCATGATATTACAATAATAGCTAAATATTTGAGTGCAAAAATTTGATAATTTAAAATAATCTGATTTGCCCTCCTAACAACTTTTAGATCTTAAGATTCAAAATTCAAACTAATTATTACTTCTCTAACCGCTTCTAGATCTACTTATTCAAAATTCAAAGATCACATGTCATTATTTAATGATATATAAATCATTTACAATTTAAATATATTATCTATTTTAAAACATTTTAAAATAGATAATATATTTTGAGTTCAAAATAGATGATATTAAAAAATAGAGATTAATAAATTGGAACCCTCTTTCAGAAAGAAAGAAAGAAAAAAAAAACCTCCTCAATAGGACAAAACTTTATTTTCTCTTTTTCTTCAACAAAATTTAATTGAAACAAGGGAAAATTACCATTTTGGTCCCTGAATTTTGAGGAATATGTGTCTTTGGTCCCTGAGTTTTCAAAATAGACCTTTTTAGTCCCTGAGTTTTGAGAAATAGGTTTAAAAGGTCCCTAAGTTTTCAAAATTGACCTGTTTAGTCCATGAATTTTGAGAAATAGGTTTAAAAGGTAGCTAATATTATTTTTTCAAATTTTTTAAATATTTTTGTATTATTTTTTAATATCGAACGGTTTTTAAAATTAAAAAAAAATTAAAAAGAATTGATTTAAAATTTTGAAAAAATAATATTAGGGACCTTTTAAACTTATTTCTCAAAACGTAGGGACTAAAAAGGTCTATTTTGAAAACTTAGGGACCTTTTAAACCTATTTCTCAAAATTCATGGCCTAAAAAAGTCTATTTTGAAAACACAGGGACCAAAAGCACATATTCCTCAAAATTCAGGGACCAAAAAGGTATTTTTCCCTTGAAACAATGTTTTTTTTTTTTTAAGCACATCGACATTTGGGGTGGGAATTTGAACTTCTGACCTTTTGGTCGAGGGTACATGTCAATTAGTTATGTTTGCTTTGACAATTTAATTTAAACAATGTGATTTCTAGATAATCAATGCATATATTAGGGTGATACAATTTTTTTTTTTTTTTTTTTAGTACAAGGGTGATACAATTTGTTTCTTTCAAACCTATACATAATTTAAGGATAGGGAATATATATATGTTTATGATTTGATCATTTGTGTAAATATCTTTATTGCTTCATCATTTGTACCAACTCCTGCATATTGTTTTTTTTTTCTTTTTCTGTGACAAGATTTAGAAGTCGTGCACCACACATCTTCATCAATATTTATGATAGAAAATGTTGCTCCTTATTCAAACTTCAATTAAAAAATCACGTCAATATTAAATGATATATAAATCTAGGATGGAGCTATGTGGAGACTAAAGGACGTCGTGGCCCCCAAAATTAATAACCAAATTTAATTCATAATTAATGATATTGTTGCTACGGGTTTGCGAGGAGCGGCCGACTTTGTTTCTAAGGGGAGGAAAATGGAGTCGCCACCAGTCTTGGTAGAGAGGGTGTGACTGGACACCAAAAAATATGCTAAAATGGTCTACAAATAAAAGATCAGGCGTCTTTTGTGTATAGGAAGGTATTAACACCTCACAACACAAAACAAAATTTTATTTTATTTTTTCTTGTGTTATTTAAGAAAATTGACCATCGTAAATACTAAAGAAGATTTTTTTTTTATTGATTTTTAAATGTCCCCTATTTTACTAATTATTAGTGGCATAAAGCCATTCAAAATTTATATGAATTTAATTTGACATCCCAAATGCCTTTTAATCGAAAAATATTTTTTTGAATTATTTGTTATTTTGAAAATAAAGTCAATGGAATCAATTTTAGCAAAATCTCTTAAAACATTTTTTTTTAAAAGAAAATGCCTTTTATGAAAATAAGCTCCTTTTGAAAAAAATAAGTTTTAAAAGGAATATATGAATAATTTTTATTTATGTTTTATAAGAAAAGAAATATAAAATCAAATCCCAGAATCGCCCAAGATCTTGATTTTTCACCTAAACTTAAATATCGGCATCCCAAAAATTTCATATTCCATCATTAGGTGATTTTTGTTTTGAAACTATTTCATTAAAGGAAAAAAAAAATTATAAGAGAATCATGGATTAAATATAATATCATAACTTAGAGAAAATAATAATAAAAAAAAATCAACAACATATAATTGAAAGAAAAATATTTAAAAAGGGAGAAAAACTACCATATACAAGAAATAAAATTTTATTAAATTCAATTTCTTTAGGAAAGATATTAAAAAAAATTATAAGAGAATCATGGATTAAATATAATATCATAACTTAGAGAAAATAATAATAAAAAAAATCAGCAACATATAATTGAAAGAAAAATATTTAAAAAGGGAGAAAAACTACCATATACAAGAAATAAAATTTTATTAAATTCAATTTCTTTAAAGGAAAGATATTAAAAAAAATTATAAGAGAATCATGGATGAAATATAATATCATAACTTAGAGAAAATAATAATAAAAAAAAATCAGCAACATATAATTGAAAGAAAAATATTTAAAAAGGGAGAAAAACTACCATATACAAGAAATAAAATTTTATTAAATTCGATTTCTTTAAAGGAAAGATATTAAACTACCATCATTGGAGATTTTTTTTTTTTTTTTTTTTTTTTTTTTTTTTTTTTTTTTTTTTTTTAAACACAAATAACAAAAGAAACATTGGTTTAGGCAAAAGTATTTACATATTAATTTAAACGAAATTGCATAACTAGATTATAAATAATGATATAAGATTCAATTGTAAAATAAAATTAACAAATTAATCATAAACAACATATAACACAATTCTAAAGGTTTAACTACACCAAAATACAAATGATAAAATTGGATATATGAAACATGCATGCAATTGTTAAATGTACCCTAAAGAATATTCACATAACTTTCTAAATGCTAAAAAAAATTACATTAACATAAAGAAAATGAAATGATAAACAAATAAACTAAACTTTATAAAAGTATGAAAAAATCAACCTCATGAAAGAAAAAAAAAACTATTGGAGAAAGAATTGAAAACAAATGTTAGAAATATACTTAAAAAAAAAAGCTTGTGACCGTTGGGTTGGGAATAAGACTTGATGAAGTGACAATGTGAAATTGAGAGAGAGTGAAATCCTTGGAGAGGAAAAGAGATCCTTGGAGAGGAAAAAAGAAAGCCTTGAGAGTAGGAGGGGGCAGTTAGGTGGGAGAGGGGGAAAAAGTGTATTTGAGATTTGGGGTGTCTATTTTTAGCCAAAAAAAAACGAGGTCTTCTAAGGCTCCAAAAAATCGTGTGATGCAAAGGGGGAAGAGGGCTCCCAATTTATAGCCAATCCCAACCACCACATATTAGGGAGGTGATCAAATAAAAATAATAAAAAAATAAAATAAAATCTAATAAAAATGAAAAAGGAATCAAATAAATACTTTAATTTTATCTTTCATATTTACAAAATTTTATTTGCCAATCGAATCTAGGGAAAAAAAATATTTTGTTTAATTAACCTTGCCAAATAAACCTAATATTTGATTTGGCTAATCAATTAATCAAATAAAATATCTGACTTAATTATTTGTACCAAATTCAATAATATTTGATGTGACTAATTAAATGTTGTAGAATATTCTTTTTCCTCTTATTTTCAAAAATAGCAACAATTAAAATTAAATAAAATATCAGATAAATTTAGGGGTCTATAGATATATTTGTTGTTTTTATTAAAAATAAATAAATAAATATATATATATATATATATTTGATATATGGGGTAGAGAATTTCAAACCATAAACCTCTTGGTTATTAATACAACTTTATACCAGTTGAGTCATGCTTTTATTGACTATTATTGTTTTTAATTTACTTAGGTTGATTCTTCTCGACGGCAGGGAGGGAAGTTCTAATTAAATTATGACTGTAGCTCAAACTATACTAAACTATGCTATGAGTTGTTTTAAATTTCCTATGTCTTTCTGTAATGAATTAAATGCTTTATGTGGTAGGTTCTGGTGAGAAAATTCAAAGACGAGAAGGAAAATTCACTGGAGAAGCTGGAAGTGTTTGTGTCAAAATAAAGATTTCGGTGAAATGAGTTTACGTGACTTAATAGTTTTTAACCAGGCTATGCTCGCAAAAAAAAAGCTGGAGAATCATCTGAAATCCTGATAGCCTACTTGCAAGAGTGCTTTGTGGAAGATATTTCAAAACAGGGAATTTCCTCAAAGCGTGAATTGGTCATAACTCATCTTATATATGGCGAAGCATTGTGTGGGGACGTGAACTCTTTTCTACAAGGTATCGGGGGCGCATCGGGAATGGAATAAATGTGGATGCAGGGATCCATGGATTCCTAAAGAGGGATCATGCAAAACCATTTACTCTCATCTTAATATCCACCATTTCACTGTGGCTCAATTAATTCATCCTTCTAGGGAGTGGAATGAGTCACTTGTGAGAGAATCTTTTGTAGAGGATGATGCATCTACTATTTTGAATATCCCGCTAAATCCTACAAACAGAATGGATGAGATTATTTGGCATTTTGACTCAAAAGGGATCTTATCGGTGATGAGTGCATATCGACTGGGCGTCCAGATCCAACAGATGTCTGAGGCCTCAATTTCAAACTATCAACGCCCATAAAGTCTATGAAAGAAATATTGGAAAACAAAAATACCTCCTAAAATAAAGATTTGCGGGTGGAAACTATACAACAATATCCTTCCGACAAGAGTTAATTGGATCAATCGTGGAATGGATATTAATCCTATATGTATTCTCTGCAGGGACAAGCCAGAGTCCGCCACTCATCTGTTTTGGGAGTGTAAATGTACCCGAGTTTTATGGCCTAACTATTTTCCCCCTTCTAATATTGTTTTGTTTTATGACAGTGATGACTGGACTGCTTCAGACTACTGTGAGTACATTTGGAGGGGACAATTCGAAAGGAGTTTGGAGGATCTCTACATCAAACGATGGATGATTATTTGCTGGCAAATATGGGCTCATCGAAATGCAGTAATTCATACAAATCAGAAGCCAGATCTCATTCTTTTTAAAGCAGATACCTACTTTTTAAGAGTATAAAGACCAAAATAAACAAAATGTGAAATCATACAAATCAAAATAGACATTTTAAAAGTATATTAGATAGATTGAAACAAGAATTAAACCTTTATTAAATTTTATGTTTGGTCTCCGTAGTTATTTAGTTATGGATCACCCCTATATAAATAATTGAAAATCTAGAAAGTTGAACGTATAAAAATAATAAGATAAAATATTTTAGAACATTTTAAAGTTAAAAAAATATATATATTTTTTTTAGTTCAAAATAGATAATATTATATTTAAAAAGAAAAAGTAGATCTTCGAATAGTGGGAGCCTCTTACATGAGTTGGGGACCAATTTTATTCTCTTTTTCAAAATTTTAATTGAAAAAAACGTGGTTTCTAGATAATCAACGCATAAATTAGGAAAATACAATTTGCTCCTCATAAATACTTTTTGTGGCTTTATCATTTGCACAAAAAATCTTTATGGTTTCATCATGCATGAGGTGGTTATAGTATATAGTCAAAAGAGTATAGTATTTTCTTTTTTTACCACAAGATTTGGAAGTACCATTAAAATCACACAATGTTTGATGTCAAAGATTGATTTCATTACGAGTTTAGTTCCTGAACTTTTAGGGTTGTATCAATTAGGTCCCTAAACTTTAAAAAGTGTCTAATAAGTCCATGAACTTCCAATTTTATTTCTATTAGGTCCTTGGACTTTAAAAATTTCTAATAGATCGTCCAAGGACTTTCGATTTTGTGTCTAATAGGTCGTTGACATATTTAAGAATTTTAAAAACTAACCAATCTACTATATATAAAATTAAATTTTATACCTATTGAGACTCTAAAGAATGTCGAATAAGTTAAGGACTTACTAGACACAAAATTAAAAGTTGAGGGACACATTGGACACAAAAGTGAAAGTTTAGAACCTAATATTGGATAATTTTTAGGGGTCGTTTGGGGGCTCCAAAATGGAATCTCGATTCCCATGGAATCATTTTCTGAAATTTGGATTCCTGGGAATGTTGATGTCTGTGTTTGGTGCATTGTATTTGGTTTGGATTTAATCTGATACCTGTGTTTGGAGTGCAGGTTAGATTTGGGTTGGAATCTTTTTTTTTTTTTTTTTTTTTGTAAGTTGTTTTTTAAGGTTTTTTTTTTCTTTTTTTTTTTTTTTTTTTTTTTTGTAAATATACTTAGCTATTTTTCCGCCTTTTTTAGTGAGCCCATTTTTCTGCAACTCACTAAAAAGAAACGCAACTCACAAAGGATAGAGTTGTGTCTTTCGAGAGACGTATTACTCTTTTCAAATTATTTTTGTTCGCTCTTTTTTTCTCTAATTTTTTTTAATTCTTTTAACTTTTCTTATTAATCCTTAAAATGGACTCTAAAATTATATAAATGCTTTGGTTTAATTTACATCCATTCATCTATTAGTTTAAACGAAAAGTAATGTATAAATCTTCATAAATTTATTAATTTCAATAAAATCAGGCACAAAAAGATAAGTTTCACTAATGAACAAATTAACCATTGAATAACTTTGTCAAAATTCAGAAATTTCAACATATAATTTAGCTCTAATGTCTTCTTCATCTGAAATATTTTATCAAACTGATGTCACTTATAATTCATTTAATGTATAAGAGATTTTTTTTTTGTTAAATACCCAATGTTTCTTTCACTTATATGTACACATTGTGTACCAAATGTAAATTAAATGAAAAAACAAAAAACAAAATCTATAATGGATAGCAAATTTAGTTCTTGCACGTTTATAACTTTACTTGGATATTCTATATATAATTTCTTTTTCACTTATGTGTTAACATATTAGGTCTCTTACTAATAGATTAATAAAGATTTATCGATGAGACGATGTATTAGTGATAAATATCTATATATTAGGTCTCATCCTTGCTCGCCGCCCATAAAGACTAATTTTTTTTAAAGAAAATTTAACGACAAATTAAACTCATTATAGGGCGAAATTTTAAGCTTTATTGAGAGTACAATGGCTATAAACATTTGAAAATATAGGGACTAAAAGGAAACAAAACCGAAAATATAGGGATCAAGATGATATTTTAACCATCATCTAAAATATACTTTTTCCTTATCTTAAAATTATAAAATTTTATATATATTCTACTATTGTTAACTTTTTTTTTTAAAGAATATTCTACTATTGTTAATTAAATATAGATTAATGAAGAAATAAATTATGAGAAAATGGAGAGAATATAATGGTGGGACCCATCAAAACTATGAAGAAAAGTGGAGAGAGAAATAGTAGGATCACCAAAATTATAAAAAAAAATAGAAAAAGAAATGGTGGGTCCCACCAACTTTATAAAAGAGTGTTGGAATGGATCGAAATTGTGGATTCCAACCCTTCCATTCCAACAATTCACATTATATTGGAATCCCAAAAAAGTGATCTCATTCCAACTCAAATCCGGTCCAACAAACATTGGAATCTCATTTCAATCCAATCCATTCCATTCCAATCTCGTTTCCTAAACATTTCCATAAAGTTCAAGGACCTATTGGAAACAAAATTGAAAATTCGAAGACTAATTTGAAACTTTTTAAACTTCATAGTCTAAATTGACACAACCCTGAAAATTCAGGGACTAAATATGTAATCTAACCTCAACGATGTTCGAAAATAAAACCATTATGATCCAATGGAGCTTGAGCTTTGTATGTTTTGTTTAGACTTGGTCAGCCCAATAAATAGAGTAAAGAGAGAGAGGAAGTTTCTGCCAACGCAGCCTTCCAATAATGCAGTGAAGAGAAAGACATATAGAGGATTGAACCAACCAAATCTATGAGAAATGGTCAAACTCAAACTTTAATTTCTTCAAAAAAAATAAGAGTCCTAATTAATTGCTTGTGATTGAATATGCAATAATTTGTGTGTGAAATGGTTTGAAAAATCCAGACAAGAAACACTTTGGGCCTCCACTGTAACAGTGTTTTTTTTAATTAAAATTTGTTCCATTTTTGGAACAAGTCAAATTCAAAGACAAAAACAACAAAGTCGCATGGGACATAGAATAATAATAAATCATTAAAATTGTCAAACCCTCTCTCTCTCTCTCTCTATGTCTCAACACGTAGAAAGAGGAAATTAAATTTGATTTAATTATAAGACTTTTGAGATTGCAAGTAATTGTTTTTCCTCAAGCTAGTGGAAAAGGGACTTGAAAATATGGGCGATGGGATTTGGTGAATAATATAGATTAGGGTTTTGTTTTATTATTTATATAATAATCATGAATCATGAGAGGGAAAAAAAAAAAAAACTAGAGAGAATATTTTATAAGAACAAGTTTTCAGATTTGAAGATATTATTCCAAAACATGTTTTTCTTGAAAAACAATAATAATAATAATAAGGATAGATGATACTAAATTGCTTAGGTAGATACTAAATTGCTCACGTATGTTTTATTTATGGTAATGATTGGATTATATTTTAAGAATATGTTTAATGAATATTTTATTTTATTGTACTAAATATATATATATATATATATATTTTATTTTATTTTTCTAATTTATATAAATTGTGGTTGGTTTAACCTCAAAATAAAAATAAAAAACTGAAAAATTAGGGTCTCGTTTGATAACCATTTGCTTTTTTGTTTTTGGTTTTTGAAAATTATGCTTGTTTTCTCCTAAATTCCCTACCATGGCTTTCATCCTAGTTAAGATTGCATTTGAATTCCTAGCCAAAATTTAAAAACAAAAACAAGTTTTTGAAAACTATTTTTTTTTTTTTTTTTTTTGCTTCCAAAATTGGACTTGGTTTTTGGAAACAAGGTAGAAGATTGATACTAAAACTTATAAACTTATAGGTGGAAGTATGTGTGTATTAATTTTCAAAAACCAAAAACCAAAAACCAAATGGTTATCAAACGGAGCCTAGTATATCGTTTCATAGCCATTTGGTTTTTTAAAATAAAACTGGTTTTCTCTCAATTTCCTTGTAAATGAGTTTCATCTTTGTTTAGGAGACATTTGAATTCTTGGCCAAATTCTAAAAACAAATACAAGTTTTTGAAAACTTTTTTTTTTTTTTTTTTTTTTTTTTTTTTTTTTTTTAAAAGTTTCGAAGCTTGATTTGGGTTTTGAAAATATGGGAAGGAAGTTGATAATAAAATAAAGAAATTTATAGGTGAAAGTAGTATTTATGAGCTTAATTTCAAAAACCAAATGATTATTGAATGAGGCTTAATGTTTTTTTTTTTTAATAATTTGACTAAGATTCCAAAACTATATAGAGACGTTATGATAGTAACCAAATTCGAGAAACAAAGAATAGAAATCAAGAAAAAAAACAACACAGATTTACATGGTTCACTAATAGTGTGTTAGCTACATCCACGGATAGAGGGAGAGAGTAATTTTATTAGTGAGAAGAAAAACAGATATAGATACAGCGAGGTCCCGTACTTGGTTATTTGAAATGTTAGATATCAGATTCAATACATATCAACAAGAGATATTTGATTGATTGGGTTAGACTCGATAACTCAGGGTTATAAAACCAAAACTATATTTGGTAATAACATGTTTATTAATTCATGGTTACCAAACTCATATTGTGTTAAATTCAAAATTTTGAAACCCAACCAAGAAACAAGATACAATTACACAAACTTCATATATATATATATATATATATATATTTTTACAATTTAAACACAAATTATTCAAATATATGCTTCTCAACCTTTGGTTTCATATACCAAAACTTTTCAAAAGTATGAGCTCCAATTTCCATGTATTTTTCAAATACTAATTCCTAATACATAAAAAAAGAATCTTTATGAACAGTTTTATTTTTTGAAAAAGGAATGAAAATGATGGTCAAATGGACCTTTGGCTTCAAAGTTTTCTGGTAATAGTGATTTTTTTTTTAGTACATCAACATTTGGGGTAGGGAGATTCAAACCTTTGACCTCTTGGTCAAGGATACATGTCAATTACCGCTAAGCTATGCTCGCTTTGGCTCGTAATAGTGATTTAAGTGTGCATTATAGTATTGTTTTGACAAATTGTTCCATCATAAATTTAAATTTAATTATATCAATAATTTAACTAATAAGTGGAAATCAATATTAATCAGAGAGAAAATGACATTACAAAACTTCGAATCCAAGACCTTTTGCTCTGATATCATGATGAATCACCAATCAACCCAAAAACTTAAGTTGATAGGTTACGATATATTTAATTATATCAATATTTTAACAAAAACACAATTTACCATACATGTTGCTTTAATAGTAGCCTATGTAAAAAATTTAAAATACAAATACGTGTCTATGTAGAAATAATGTATGTACATCCGTCATTTTTATTAAATATTTTTCTAAAAAACTAGGCAACTAAAACAAGTTTTTCTTTGCCAAAGTAGACATACTTTTTCAATAAAACATTCTCGTAAAGTTAATTGACATGTACTTTCGATCAATAAGTTAGAAGTTCGATTCTACCCACCTCTAATTGTTGTTGAACTAAAAAAGACAGATTTTTCTTTTAAGTATGATCCAAAATAGAATTTAAATTAAAAATAGAAAATAAGAATTTAGTTGTAAAATTTTAATGGTTGGGTCTATCCTCTTAACATTTCTAAACCTTAAATTTTAATACTTCTATTGAAATTTAGAAGTTAAATTTGAGACATTTCGAACTTAAAAAAAAAAAAGAAAGTCTTTTCGCTACTAAAGGACCCTAATTCCTCAAAGTCTTTATCAACTCTCTAACTATTTCATCACAAATAATTTTAACACGAAAAGTATATTTGAAAGATGTTAAAACGAAAAGGAATACATTAAAAATTTTAACAATAGAGACTAACCGGAAAAACTAATGGCCCGTTTGATAATCATTTGGTTTTTAGTTTTCGGTTTTTGAAAATTAAGTTTATAAACACTAATTCCACCCATATAAGTTTCTTTTGTTTTCTTTCCATCTTTTCAAAAACCAAGTGAAGTTTTAGTTTTCAACAACTTATTTTTTCTTTTGGAAATTGGCTAAGAAATTCAAATGTGTCCTTAACAAAGATGAAAACTACATTATAAAGGACCCAAATGATGATCAAACAGGACCTAATTTAGAGTGTGTCTATGGTTTAACTTTTCAAACGTTTAATTTTGAAAAAAATTCTAGTGTTTGGCAACCACTAAAAATGACTTATTAAAAAATCAGATTGAAAAATAAACTATTTTGAGAAAAGCACTTGAAACCAAGTATTTTAAAAAGAGTTTTTAAGTATATAATAAAACTTATGTATGAAACCACTTACAAAGAAATGTAACCAAACATACGAGAATATTTAAATTCTAAATAATTTTTATACAAAATGTTTATAAAGAACACATTCTTTCAAAAAAACTTAAACTAAAAGGTATGTATTCAAAACCAACCCTTAAACATTAGGGACCGAAACATATTTCGAGAGAATTTAAAAAAAAAAATAAAATCCTCGTCATATACAAGTGTCTATGAGTAGGTAATTTTGTTGGTCCGAATTCTGACCATTTTGTTTTTCTGACCAATTTGTATTTGGTCGGACTTTGAACATAAAGAAACTCCAAAATTCATGGAAAAAAACAAACAGAACCACCGAAGAAAACGATTGTGTGACTGAGAAAAATAAGTGGGAAAATCCAACAGAAACAAAACAAAAAAACGTGTGTTTCATTTCATTAATTTCGCCCATGCTAAGAAAAAAATTTCCAGCTCTGGCTGATAAATTCTATAAAAAGTAGGGGTCTACCTGTAATTAATGTGAAAATTTTGGGCTCCTCTGCAATTTTAAAATTAAAAAAAAAAATTCTCACGTTGTTTTAGTTTTCTTATAATTTTCAATCTACCGTCCACTCTCTCCTACAAACCCTAATCTCTCCTAATTTCTCTTTCATACGGTGAAAATGCAAAAATAATAAAAAGTTTCAAATTTAACTATTGCTTCATTATTAGAAATGTGTTTTAATTACTTTTACCAAATTTTATATGAATTCTTAAATTATTTGCCCCAAAAAATACATGAAAAAGAAGATAAAAGAGGAAAAAGAGAGTTTTTTTTTTTTTTTTTAGACAAGAAAAAGAGAGTTATTTTAGTTATGTTTTATCTCTTTCTTCATTTGAAAATGGTATGGACCCAATTCTTGAAGAAGCTATTCTTTTTTTATTTTTTTTTTCTTGCTTGGTTTGGTCATTTTAAGCAAAACACAAAGGCATTTTTTGTTTTGCTTTCTAAATATATAAACTCTTGTAGTGTATCACATTTGGAACAAAAACCCACTTGTTGTTTTGGATTTTTAACTATTCCCAAATTCACCGTACACATTTGTTGCCCAACAATACCATTGAATATGGAATTTGATTAAACTCGATGTAAAATGTGTTAGAACAAAGACTTTGTTCTGATGGATTTATGATTCTCTCAAAATTAAGGCCTCGTTTGATAACCATTTGGTTTTTGGTTTTTGGTTTTTGAAAATTAAGCTTATAAATTCTACTTCCACCTACAAGTTTCTATGTTTTGCTAATACTTTTCTTTCCTTGTTTTTAAAAACCAAGCAAATTTTGAAAACTAAAAAAAGTAGTTTTCAAAAACTTGTTTTTGTTTTTAGAATTTGGCTAGGAACTCAAATGTGTCATTGGCAAATATGAAAACCATGGTAGGAAAATTTGAAGAAAACAAGCCAAATTTTCAAAAACCAAAAACAAAAAACCAAATGGTTATCAAACGGAGCCTAAATTAGTTTAGATTGGATTCATTGAATCGAATACAAGGGACAAATTTTTTTTGGCTCCTTTTCGTTCATGATCCACGTTTTTGTTCTTATATTTCAAAAATTAAAAAATATAAGGAAAACTATACAAATGCATTTGGTATACTTTTTTTAAAAAAACAACTCCAAAAATAATAACATGTTTTCAAGAACAACACATCAATGTTGTCTTTGTTTTTAAATTTAATTTGTTTTCAAAACCTATGAAAACAAGAAGTATTTTCTCAAAGTAAGTTTTAATCAATAAACTAAACTTTTCCAAAATTTTGACAATTTTGAATTATTCAAATTTAAAGTTCTTGAATGGTAACCAAATGTGTTTTTTTTACTAAATTCTTTCTTTCGAAAACAAATTTTTGGATGACAAACCAATCATTAGACTTAATTTTTCATAAAAAAATTGTTTCAATTAAATTGTTTAAGATTTCGCCCTAACCTGAGCATAATTGTGCTGGAAAATATTAGATTCTTTCTACAAATTGTTTGAATTAACGTATTTAAGATTTCATCTAACATGAGCATAGCTCAAATGGAAAAATATTAACTTTTTATGGTGTTTAAGATTTCAGCCCTAATTTGAGCATAACTCAACTAGTTAAATCATTATACATCTGTATTGAAGGTTATATATTCAATGTTCCATCGCAACATTGTTGAACTAAAAAAAACGAATGTATTTAAGATTTCACGTGCTTCTTAGTTGAGTAATAAATCTGTATTAGACAAATTTGCAACCCAAACAATTAAATAACAGTTACGCGTTGAAGATATCCCACATTGAAAAGATGAAGATACTTCTCAATCTTTATAAGATACATGAACTACTCCTCTCATTGTCAATTGATTTTGAGATGAAACTCTATGTTTATCTAATAGCACGTATGTAGAACGGGACAACAATCAAAAGTCATCTTCAAAGCTTCATTAAATTTCAAAAACCAATGGGGAAGACTTTTTTTTTTTTTTTTTTCATGTTAAAGAGGGAGAGCTCATGGTGTGCCATATGGTACCACTATTGATCATTTTGAAAGTCAACTAAGAATTAACAAGAGGGAAATCATCTATGTGAGTCAAAAGATTGAACAACACTTTGTTGTTTTGATGTTCTCTTAGTAGATTATTGGTGGTAGTCTTTGCTTTTGGACAAACCCATCACATCTTGTTTACTTGTTTGTTAGCAAAGAATATGTTAACAACATAACAATGACAAACATTTGTTAGGGCAATGCCTCAAAACATTATAACAACAAGAAATTTCAGCCATGGTTTTGTCACAAACCCTGTCTTTCTCTTTCATTAAATTGTCTTGTAATGAGAAATCATGTGGGACATGCATGTCACTCCTTTTCTAGGGTAAGAGAAAATAAAAAATCAAAATGTCTAATTACTTTCTTCATTGGAAGTATAAATGTAAGAATATCCTGTCCAATTATTTTCTTAAAATTATGTCTCTCTTTCCTTTTTTAAACCTAAGTACAAAGGTATATAGATGAAAATTAAAGATCTGATTTTTTTTTTTTTTCTAAATAGAAATTTTGATCAAATTGTTATGTGTACAAGTTTGAGCTGTGGCTCATGAATGCGTGTAAATATGAAACATTATACAGGTATAAAAACAATGTGTAAAATGTTTCATACAGTAATTGAGTGTTGGAGATTTGATGAGTAATTGAGTGTTGGAGATTTGATGAATGCTTTTCTCGTCAAGTTGTGTCATGAACGTAACAATTTAGTCTCTGAACTTTGATTTGTAACGATTTAGTCCCTATACTTTCAAATTTGTAACAATTTAGTTCTTGAACTTTAATAAGTAACAATTTAGTCTATGTACTTTCAAATTTGTAACAATTTAGTCATTCTCGCAAAAATTTTCATCAAAATTAAATGTTAGTTTTTATTATTTAATTATTAGACTTTGTAGCTTATAAACATATCAGGTCCCAAATTAGTTTATAAATCTATCTAGGTAACAAATTTCATTAAATCTTAACATTAATTTTCACGGCATGGACTAAATTGTTACAAATTTTGAAGTACATGAACTAAATTATTACATATAAAAGTTCAGGGACTAAATTGTTACAAAATTGAAAGTATAGGGACTAAATCGTTACAAATAAAAAAGTTTAGGAACTAAATTGTTACTTTCATGAAAGTTCAAAAACCAAAATTGATTTTTAACCTATATTAAATACACTTGAAATTCAAATTAATTAAACAAATTCCACTTACTTATAAGTTTATGTCAAATAGTTCCTAAAATTTAAAAAGTATAAGATAGCTAGACCTCTTAAACTTAAGAAGGCAGTGTCTAATAAATCCTTTAAACTTTGAATTTTGTGTTCAATAAGTCTTTAAGCTTTCAATTTTATGTCTAACAAGTTCTTGATTTATTCTAATTTTTTTTTAAAAAAATTATAAATAAATTGAATACAAAATTGAAAGTTCCATGTCTTACTTAAACACAAAATTCATTTTTTTTTTTTATGTCTAATAGATTCATTAATTTTAAAAAATGTTGAATATGTCATAAACCTATTAAACATAAAATTAAAAGTTGAATGACCTATTTGACATTTTTTAAATTTAGAGACCTATTCAACACAAAATTGGAACTCCCATGACCTATTAGACATAAAAATGAAAATTCAATGACTAACCTTGTAATTTAACATAAAAAAGAGAGGTTTTTTTTTTTTTTTTTTGTAGTTCAATAGTATTTGGGGGTAGGGAGTTTCCAACCTTGACTCTTGGTTGATGATACATGCCAATTAGAAAGATATTTAAAATCTTAGTTTAGTCCATAACCTTCTACTATTACCCTATTTTAATCCTTAATTTCAAAATGTTTATTTAGTTCTTAATTTTTTTTTCTTTTTGTAAAAAACTAATTGCTTTGGTTATTACTGTAACGACCCAACTAAAGAGGGAATAAAACATACAAAAAGGGGTCGCTACTACATGCACGAGTACGAAAACTTTGTAAACCTTAAGGCGGAAAATAATGATATTTTTCATTAAATTCAAATAGGGCCCAAAACATAAATGAGTTTCTAAAACAAATAACGAACTGAAAGCATCTGAATGAATCCATAATAAAACGAAGAAAACAATCGTTTAAAACTAAGGTCCAACAAGAACTGATACTAGAATGAAAGAATGGAATTCCTAAGAAGAATGACAAAATTTTTGCAGCTGCAGTCCCATAGCCAGCCAAGCCACGACTCTCGCCGATTGCCAACGCTCTCAAGTACCACCTGAAAAGGAAAGATAAGTAGCATGGGTGAGTATATAAGAATATACTCAGTAAGTAGCCCACTTAAGGGTCGAAACTGAAATCATGAGATCTAGTAACTTGAAACTGAGTTCCTGAACTTCTGGGTTTCTAACTCTAGGGCCACAGCTGATCACATAAACATGCTCTGTCTAGGGTGTTAGCCTATCCCCAACCTGGTGCCAACTAGAGTGTTGTGTGGGCCAGTCGGTTAAGGTAAGTGAACTAGAGACTAGCTGGCCACCTCTAGCAGAACTACACCTATCCCAACACAACACCCCTGAATATAAAAATAAACATACGGTGGAGCAACTGACACATGTAAACATGCCTGGTGCCAAAAAGGCGCACGAACAACGTGCCTGATCATAAGCTCAACACCGTCCTGAACTGAGAGAGCGCACGCTAGCGTGCCTGAAACTGAGCTCTAACAGTCAACTAATAGAACACACGTAAACGTGCCTGGGTCCTATCAGTCCTGAGATGGGGAAGGAACACACTCTAGCTATGTAAGACTTAAGGAACCTAACAAGTCTTCCTGAGGCCCTAAAACGGAGACGAGGTTCCTATTCTAGTCTTTCCTTGAAGACACTTCTGATCCCTAAACCACTCGTATGCTGCCGAAATTTCGGCAGCATAACAGCATACACGTGGGAAACCCAAAATTTTTCTATTTACCTGAAAAGAGAAATAAACACTTCTATGACCTCCATTATCCAACCACAAGCCATAAGGCACTACAGATTACCAAAAACCAGAGCGAGATGGAGCTCGCATCCACAACCATTCAGACATGCAGAACCATCAAACCATACGATCAAAGCAACTAATAATTATAAATCCATCCCAAACAGTATCAGACATGCCAAAAGAAAGCTCCGCTTTCATAACACGACATATTTTACCATTCAGTACTACTAAACGCATAGGAATCCAAAACGTGTTCAAGGCTCACAATTTAAAACTCATGCTAGCATGCCAACATTTCAAAAAAACTAGTTCAAAACCTCGGCTGAGCATTTATCAAATCCAATAACACGCAATAGGGACTAAACTTGTACTAAAATCCAATAGCTACTTACCTTAGATAGGTAACTTGCTTGACAACAAAGTAGAGTGCCCCTTAACTACCAAGCCCCTATCCAATCCAACTAAGAACCGAATGAAGCTTGCTGTCCGGGTTCACACTTTCGCTCCAAAACGACGATTAAGGTTCCGAACGCGAAAAAAAACCTTGGAAACAATTATCACAATTAATGGGTAAGCCTCTAGTACCATAACCCAACCAAAAACACGAGTTTAAAACACTTACCCAATGTCGATAATGCCCAACTACACAGAAACTTGAAGACCGCTACTCAAAACGCCGGTTATGAAGTAGAACACTTGCTGAACGGGAGGAAGAACGAATGGGTAATCGATTAAATGTGGCCAAAAATCAAAAGGACGAATTTTCTCACTTACCCACATTGATCTCACGCCGAAACAATGAAGAGACGACCCGAAACTTGCTGTCGCGCGGCTACGCTGCACAACCACCGAATTCGCGCCTCCAAGCCACAGACCTGCCGGTGAATGCTGCTGCACTGTTGGCCGAAAAAACCCACTACCACGCCGCCTTTGCCGTTCACGTCGCCGGAGGTCGAGTGTTGCAGGCGGTCACGGCTTGGAGGTGGAGACTGATGGCGGCTGGAAGGTCCACGGCTGCAAGGAGGGGAAGAAGAAAACGCCCAAAGAAATAAAAAAAAAGAAAGGGGATTTCGACTGCTGCTATACGCGTGAAGAAAGGGAGGTGGAGGCTGAAAGTTAAAATGTATAAATTGGTTAGGGTTAGGTCTCACTCCAATTTCAAGCAATTTACAAAATTACCCTTCCCTCACAATACCTTAAGTGTAGGCGTTACAATTACCTTTTATTTTTCTTTTACTGAATTGAAAATATGTCTTTGATTATACGTACGCAACAGTTGCGTGGATGACCCATTTGGAGAGACCAAAATGAAAAATGTCCTACCTTTTCAATTCAAGGATATATGTCATTTTGCTTACGTCATCATCCTAGCAAAGATACCATTTTACTCTCTATATGAGAACGAGCATTTAAGGCATTTAAGAGCAAGATATTGGGGCAAAAGCAAAATTTAAGATTGAGATTGAAGAGAAATATTAGAAAGAGAGTAAGAGATTGGATGGAGAAATTGGAGAGAAAGCAAGAAGCAAGTGCGAGCGAAGCGAGAGCGAGATTGGAGAGAGATCAAGAGATTGGAGAGAGAACGAGGTTAGAGTAGAGAGTAAAATGGTAATTTTACTAGGATACTGACGCAACCAAAAGAGTATATATCCTTGAATTGCAAAGGTAGTGCATTTATCATTTCCACTTATTTTAGAGGGTCATCCGTACAAAAATCCCACAAAATAATATAGCAAGAACTAAAATAAGTTTTTTTTCTTTAATTTTAAGTATTAAAATAGTCTCTATGAAGTATCAGACATCAACATGGTTAGTTTTTAAAAGTCGAAGAACTAAAATAGATATTTTGAAAGTTTCAATACCAAACTGAAACAAATTTGAAAATTTAAGGACCAAAATGAGATTTAAACTTAAAAAAATAATTACCCGTTTGTAGAAAAATATATATAAATTTCGACTCTTTATATCAGTGAGATGATTTTAGTTTAACTTCGAAATTAATTTTATAAAATTAAGGATTAAACTTACCCAACAAAGTGAATTTAACTCAACTGTAATTGACATGTACTCAATTTCTTACAAGTTGGAGGTTCAAATCCATTTGTTTTCTTTAGTTTAACTACAGTGGGATAGATAACCTTCGAACTTCTTAATTGAAGACACATAACTTTATGTCAATTCAACTATGCTGACTTTTACATTCAAATCCAAACTTTCTCTATTGAATTGAGTGGTCATTTTCATTTAGGTGTTGCATTCTTGTGGGTTTTGGACTATACCTTTTTGGTGTATATATGTTTGTTTTTTTTCTTTTTTCTTTTGGTGTATGTTTGTAGTGGGTCGGTTATTTTTATTATTTTTATTATATTTTTAGAATTATTCAAGCATTTTTAATATCCTTCTTTCGAGTTCAAAAAAAAGAAAAAAAAAAATCCTTCTTTCGACTTCGGTTGATTCTATATGGTTGTGTGTCAATATTTCTAAAACTAAACTCGAACAATTTAAGATAAAATATGAACTTGTTTTTATAGAAATAGTAATTAAGCCTTGTTATTTTAAGGTCAATTTATTTATCCATTTAGATAATATTTTTTCTTGTTCGCTAATAAATCGACTAATCAAACTCATATTTCTATAATCAATTTGATCCATGATTGAATCGAGAGCAAACACCTATGAAAAGATAGGTTTGGATTTAAGGAGTCACTTGGATTTATCCATGATTTGTTTATTCCTTATCTCGAAAATTCTATTTTGATCTATTATTAACTGAATTTAACGATTAATTTTTGGATTATTTTCTAGTTTACTTTTAAGGAATGTATTAAGGCTTAGTTTGAGATTGCTGGAGCTTTTAAAATAATTGCGGGCAACTTTGCAAAAATTGGTTGTGACATGAAGTAATTTAGTGTTTGGTAAATTTTAATTTTAAACCTGAAAAAGCATATTGTACTGTTTGGTAAAATAATACATTTTTTTTTTTTTTTTTTTTTTTTGTGATTGAGCTATAATGACCAAAGTAGACATATTATTTCAATTACTCATATTTAACATCTATATTATTATAAATAAATTGTTTAAAAATTTATATAATTTAGATAAGTTATTTTGTTTAATCTAAATTATTTGATAAAATGATAAGAAAAACCGTCGTTTTAAAATTTTGAATAAATTAACACTTTATTGATATAGGATTAGATAAATGTGAGAGAAAAAAGAAGATAGATAAAATGATATGATTGTAATTTTAAAATTTTAGTTAGAGAATAAAGTAGACTTTTAGGAAAGTTAGTTGATTTTGGAGAAAATGAGAAGTGATTTTTGATAAATGATTTAATATTTAATAAACAGTTTTACCAAGCAAGTAAAACGGTTAAAATTTTCCTAAAATTGCTTAATCCTCCCAAAAGCAATCCCAAACACACTCTAAGTACTTTTCCGGCCAATTCTTTGAAATTAAGACTAAAATATATTATAAAAATTAATTAATCTTAATTAACTTTTATATTAAAAATTTGACTGAAAAATAACTCATCTTTGAAACATAAACAAGTGAGAATGAAAGACAACTAATCTTCTACTATCTATAATCAAACGTAGTTCAATTATCTATCCATTCATATACCTTAAACTTTTTAACCGTCAAAAGAAATTTAAAGTTAAAAGGGAGCTCTCAAATAAAAATAATAACAAATTCTTTATCCAACTCAGATTTTTTTTAAAAAAATATATATATATCCTATTCTATGGATGATGAACTTATCACATTTTTTTTTCCATTAAATGTGTCAGCCTTAATGTGGAAAGTACCAAAGGTGAAAAAGGAAACTTTGGTCCCTCAAAAAAAAAAAAAAAAAAAAAAAAAAAAAAAAAAAAAAAAAAAAAAAAAAAACTTTGGACGGCTGATGGTGAAGTGTGATGGACGGTTGAGAATTTTCGAATGTTCTAGGAAACTGTCTTTTTTTTTTAAAAAAAAAAAAAAATATATTTATTTTTAATTTGGTGAAAAAGAAAAGAAACGAAATTAGATAAAGGGTTGTCTTTTTGGATACACACTCACCAATCTCAAAGCGCGTAAGGCTTTCAAACCCTAATCCAAAAACTCATCCATATATTCCACGTGGCCATATATATCCCACGTGGCACTCTATTACTATTTTCCACACTTTTCATTAGCCACTTCACTTCACAAACATTTTGAAAACAACATCCAACATCTCAAATCAATACCACGTTTTAGATTTTATCTTTTTTTTTTTTTTTAATTCAACCTGTGGAAATTTGAACTCCTGATCTTTAGTCGAGAGTGTAATGACTTAATCGATTGGTTAGTTGAGTAACGTTTAGGTTGGCTAGAATTTCTAAGTTTAAGTTAAGTAATACTCGAGATTCTCTCTTTACCTTGTTCTTTGTATGTTTATGCGATGTTTTTATTTTCTTTATTTCTTTGTGGTCTTAAGAGAACATGTTAGAAGATGTGGTAAGTAACTACTTTTTAGAAGTCAAAATTAATGTCAGCCGAAAAGAGGGTGAGTTAAACTAACAAAAATTAGTTGGTGTTGAAAACATACAAAGAAATGAGATTTTTGGAGATTTCTAATTTTTATGGAATGACTTTTTAAGTATTTTAAAAAAGTGTTTTTAAGTGAAAAAAAAATGTTTTTAAACACTTAAAAAGTCGTTCCAAATAGGTACGATATTAGAGTGAAATAGAATTAAGGATTTGATTTTCATCACTTGATTTCATTGATTTTTTTTTATTTAGTTTTATTATTATTTTTTTTTGTATATGTCAAATTCACTCATTTTTTAGTCGTTTGATAACGAATTGGTTGTATGTTTTCTGTTTCTGATTTTGGTTTTTAGAAAACATTTTTTGGTGTGAGAAAACATGTTTTTTGGGCAACCATTCACCTTTTGGTTTATAAAATTTGGAAAACAATTTTTTTAGGCCCGGTTTGATAACTATTTGATTTTTGGTTTTTGAAAATTAAGCTTATTACACACATACTTCCACCTATAAGTTTCTTGGTTTTAGTATCAATCTTTTACCTTGTTTTCAAAAACCAAGTCCAATTTTGGAAACAAAAAAAAATAGTTTTCAAAAAATTGTTATTTGGCTAGGAATTCAAATGCAACTTTAACTAGGATGAAAGTCATCACTACAACAATTAAGGTCTTTCCCGATGCTCATATGCATCGGGAAATATCGGAATACGCGTCGGCAAAGGTTCTCCCGACGCGTATTCAGACGTCGGAAGAATAGTCGGAAAAAACGAGTCGGCAGAGCCTCTGCCGACGCGTATTTTTCATGCATCGGTAGAGACCGTATCTGCCGACGCTTAGGATGGAGAGCAATTATCGGCGTTTTCTACCGACGCACCTTAATTATTGAAAACTAAAAACAAAAAATCAAATGGTTATATTGAAGAATTTTTTAAAACAGATTTTTCATGGTTTAAGCATTAATTTCACTTTATTAATATCATTATTATTGTTATTTATAATTTTATAATTTTCTTTTATCTCATTGCCTTTAATTCCCTTTCCTTTTTGAATTATTTTTTTATATTTTAAATATATAATTTCTTTAGTTCAAACAAGATATGAGGTAGGAGACTTTAGTCGGTAATATACAATATCTTAATCAATTGAGTTATGATGAGGCTGATATTTTTATTTTTATTTTATTTTATGAAACAAACGATCAAAGGTTTAGAGGAGGAAAGATAAATTTTAGAGAGAAATTTTAAAAAAAATCATAGAAGAAAAAATTTTAAATAGAGAAAAAGTTGAATCAAATTCTCAGAGAGGAAGAAAAGACATACTTTTCTAAACTTTATTTTTCACATTTTGTAAGTAGGACACGCACATTTTTTGAATCTCTGTTCTTAAAACTAAATCTTAAAATTACAAATATATATATATATATATATATAACAACATGAACGACATAGGGGAAAAATCATTTTTCCTCAATGACCTGTCGACCCTAGCGATAGGATGACATGTCGAACGACAAGTCGAACGACAAGTTGTCCTGTTGCTCGACATTTTATATACCCTGATGGTAGCAAAAGGTCAGAGGTTCGAATCCCTCCACCCCCAAATGTTGTTGAAATAAAAAAAAAAATGTATGGGCTTACATTAATTAAAGATGCGAACCACGACATTTAAATATTGAATTCAAATTTTGTTTTAAAAAGAAATATCAAATTCAAATTTAAAAATTAAGATTAAGATTATTGTGTAATTTCTATTTAACTTTTCTTTTAATTCAATTTTTAAAATTTGCGTGATGCTTGACTAGTCGAGACATTATTCACACACATATTTATCCATGATTAATCAAGATATCATATATCAAAAAAAAAAAAAAAAAAAAAAAAATCAAGATATCATATGTTGTTGAAACACTTTGTTTAGCTTTATGGTTTAAGGGGAAAACAAATATATCATCAATTGGTTGTGAAAACATTGCAAAAAGAAAAGGAATAGATAGATTGTCAATCCATAATAATAATAAGAAGAGATCCAAACAACATAAGTTCCTAGTCAAAAGTGAGCATAACTCAGTGGTAATTAATATGTACTCTCGATCCAATAAGTTAGAGGTTCGAATCCCCCCACCCCTGAATGTTGATGTACTAAAAAAATATGCAACTCGAAAGTGATCTTCCTCTTCATTACTCCTACAAAGCGTCTAGCTTATGCTAAAATTAAAAATATATGCAAATGAAAAATATATGGTTTTAATATAATTGAACGGAATAATGTAGTGCTATTTATATTATGATATATTATTGTTTTCAATTTTTTAATAAAGTATATATCATATGCTCATAAGAATCTATAAATTAAAGTTGCAATTACTCTATCAGCAACAAATGTTAAGTCTGTCAAAGCGAGCATAGCTCAACGGTAATTGACATGTACCCTCAGTCATGAGGTCAGAGATTCGAATAATCCCCCCACTCCCAAATGTTGTTGAACTAAAAAAAACAAATGTTAAGTTGTTGAGGATTCCACATTGAAAAGATAAGTGGAGATCTCTCCCAATTTATAAGACGATGTATGGGTTACTCCTCTCATTGCCAATTGATTTTGAGTTAAAACCCCATGTTAATCTAATATGGTATCAGAGTCCAATAAACCCATTCCAAGAATGGTGAACCCAAAGAGGTACTATTTTGAGGGGGCATGTTGAGGATCTCACATTGAAAAGATAAGTGGAGAACTCACACTATATAAGATTTGGTTTTGAGATGGAACCTCATGTAATCTAATATACGTCTAGTGATATCTTTGAATTATTTAGAGTATAAAAAAATAAAAATAAAAATGTCATAAATTATTTCAAAATACCAACATTTTTTCACAAGAATTAAAATATCAAATTATATTAGAAGCAATGAATCTAATTATAGATGGGCTGCCTTGCTTCTTAACCTAACTTTGGCACTAAAAAAAAAAACCCTAAAAAGCAAACAAAAAGAGAGAAACTTCTTCTTCATGGTCCAAATTGAACTTGAGCTCTTAATAGCTTGTTTAAATAATTGACAAGTTGAAAGCCTTATTGGGATTTTGTGACATTTTGAAAAGCCAAATTAGAAATTAGACCTATTATAGATATTTTAGGGCATATAAAATAATAAGACAAACAATTAGAATGGTCTAGATGCAATGAAAAAGTAAACCAAAATGACCAAAATGGAGGACTAAAATTGAGAAGAGAGCCAATGTTTTACACCAAGAAATGGAAAGAAAAGCATGGGAAAGGGAAGCATCAAGTGGGATTAGAATTTACCAAAGGGTTCAAAAATGAAGACTTTAATTTGTTTATAATCCATACAACAATGTGGACACAAGCATAGGAATGAAATTCCAAATATTTGAATCCCTCTTTGAATTTGACCTCTTTTCAATGGTTTGATTAGTATATATGTCTCTTTACAAGACCCTAAGGAATAATACTTTGAAATCCTAAGTGGGAATTTGTAATTTTCTTCCTATTCAATTGAATTTTCAATGGTATATTCATCTAATTAAATAACAAAAGAAGGTTAATTAACAATTAATTAACGTCATACCCCACGTCAAAACCAATGTATATTTACCCAAAATAAAAAAATTAAAATAAAAATAAAACAATTTTGCCTTACTTTTTTTTGGGAAAAATATTGTTTTTTTGTCCTTATAGGTATTTTCACTTTTACGTGGTCCCTAGGGTTAATTTCAAAATTATTCACTTAGATCTTTAAGATATCAATATATTTTTTTTTTTTTTTGGGTTCTTGTTATTAATTTTTTGTTAACTTTTTTGTTTCTTTAAGATAATGTGACTTTTTTAAAAAAACTTATTAAAAAAAAATAGTAATTAAAAAAATATTTCTCACTCCCTCTCCCTCTCCCTCTCTTCCCTCTTTTTTCCTACCTTTTTGGGGTCGTCGGAGTTGGAGGAAGAGGCATGACATAGGAGGTTGGGAGAGATGACACTAGAGGGGTGGTGCTTTGAATCGAGAGAGAAAAAGATAGGGAGAACATATTTTAAATATTTTCCAAAAATTACAATTTTGTGGCACACATCGTAAAGAAAAGTTTAAAACCAGATCATCTTTCTGTTAAAAGAGTTAAAAGAGAAAATTAACATCAGGAACCAAAGAGATCATTATTCAAATCTCAACGATAAAAGTATATGATTTTAATTAATCTCAACCAGGAAGGTATATGATTTTGAAATATGAAAACCATAGGGAAATGAAACTCCCAAACTTAGGGACAATTTTTTTTTTTTTTTCTAATTTTAATAATTTAATGTCACTATTTAAATAAATAATTAAAATTTAAGAGACAAAAATGGGGGAAAAGATTTTTTTTTTTTTTTTTTTTGGAGTTTAACATTTGGGGTGAGGGATTCGAACCCATGACCTCTTAGTCAAGGAAAGGTGCCAATTACCGCTAAGCTATGCTATTTGGCGGAGGGCAAAAATTATAATATATAAAAGCAAAAGGTTGAAAACATTAAAATTAGAATTATAAAGAATCTTTAATTTCATTGATGATAAGTGCATAACATGATAAGGAAATGAATCTTCATTTCTCAACACGTTAAAATGGTCAAACAAACAGACGACCAAAATGTGACAATAAAGTTGTTTGCAAATTTTCCATTTTGGATCCCAACAAAATCAAATCAAACTTATTTTGTTCTCCAACTTTTTTCAAAAGTCGAAGCTTTGACGAACACAAATACAAAAGAGGTTATATATACAACTTTTTGATTCCCATTTAATGCATCATATTAGGTAGAAAAATAAAGAAAAGTAAAACTATATAAATATATAATTTATTGTAACTAAAGAATATACGTGCGTAGGTCAAAGTGAACATAGTTCAACGGTAATTAATATGTATCTCTGATCAAGTGGTCAGAGGTTTGAATCCCACACCTCCAAATGTTGTTGAACTAAAAAAGAAAAAAAAACACTGTCAAATAGTGTAATATCGATCATTTTTTTCTTGAAGAATATTACACCAATGTCAAGTGAGAATTCAAATATGAAACTTCTCATATAGAGAATTCAAACCTGCAACCTCTTCAAGAAAATAGAGATGTCTTAACTATTGAGTTATTAAATTAGACCCCGTTTGATAACCATTTTGTTTTTTGTTTTTTGTTTTTGAAAATTATGCTTGTTTTCTCCTAAATTCCCTATCATGGCTTCCATCCTTGTTAAGGATCTATTTGAATTCCTAGCCAAATTCTAAAAACAAAAACAAGTTTTTGAAAACTACTTTTTTTTTTTGTTTTCAAAATTAGACTTGGTTTTTGAAAACAAGGTAGAAGATTGATACTAAAACAAGGAAACTTATAAGTGAAAGTAGGTGTGTATAAGCTTAATTTTCAAAAACCAGAAACCAAAAACGAAATGATTATCAAACGGGACCTTAGTAATA